>OZ030010.1:83493449-84093449 GCA_964023405.1 Apodemus agrarius | reverse complement strand
TCTGGATATATGCCCAGGAGTGGTATGACAGGGTCCTCTGGAAGGGACATGCCCAATTTTCTGAGGAACCGCCAGTCTGATTTCCAGAGTGGTTGTACCAACTTGCAATCCCACCAACAGTGGAGGAGTGATCCTCTTTCTCCACATCCTCGCCAGCACTTGTTGTCTCTTGAGTTTTTAATCTTAGCCATTCTGACTGGTGTGAGGTGTAATCTCAGGGTTGTTTTGATTTGGATTTCCCTGATGACTAATGATGTTGAACATCTCTTATGGTGCTTCTCAGCCATTTGAATTTCTTCTGGTGTAAATTCCTTGTTTAGCTCTGTACCCCATTTTTAATAGGGCTATTTGGTTCTTTGGGGGGTCTACCTTCTTGAGTTCTTTGTATATATTGGATATTAGCCCTCTGTTGGATGTAGGGTTGGTGAAGATCTTTTCCCAATTTGTTGGTTGCTGTTTTGTCCTTCTGACAGTGTCCTTTGCCTTACAAAAACTTTGTAATTTTATGAGGTCCCATTTGTCTATTCTTGATCTTAGAGCATAAGCTATTGGTGTTCTGTTCAGGAACGTTCCTCTTGTGCCCATGTCCTCCAGCGTCTTGCCCAGTTCCTTTTCTATTAGTTTCAACGTGTGTGGTTTTATGTGGAGGTGCTTGATCCACTTGGAGTTGATCTCAGTGCAAGGAGATAAGAGTGGGTCAATTCGCATTTTTCTGCATGTTGACCTCCAGTTGAACCAGCACCATTTGTTGAAAAGGCTATCTTTTTTCCACTGGATGGTTGTAGCTCCTTTATCAAAGATCAAGTGAAAATAACTCTGTGGGTTCATTTCTGGATCTTCATTTCTATTCCATTGATCTACTTGCCTGTTGCTGTACCAATACCATGCAGTTTTTAACAAAATTGCTCTGTAGTACTGCTTGAGGTCGGGGATATTGATTCCCCCAGAAGTCCTTTTATTGTTGAGAATAGTTTTAGCTATCATGGGTTTTTTGGTACTCCAAATGAATTTGAGAATTGCTCATTCTAGATCTATGAAGAATTGATTTGGTATTTTGATGGGGATTGCATTGAATCTGTAGATTGCTTTTGGCAAGATGGCAAGATTTTTACTATATTGATCCTGCCAATCCAAGAGCATGAAATATTTTTCTATTTCCTGAGGTCTCCCTCGATTTCTTTCTTCAAGGACTTAAAGTTCCTGTCATACAGATCTTTCAATTGTTTGGTTAGAGTCACGCCAAGATACTTTATGTTGTTTGTGGCTATTGTGAAGGGTGATATTTCCCTAATTTCTTTCTCAGCCTGCTTGTCCTTTGGGTACAGAAAGGCTACTGATTTGCTTGAGTTGATTTTATAACCAGCCACTTTGCTGAAGTTGTTTATCAGCTGTAGGAGTTCTCTGGTGGAGTTTTCTGGGTCACTTAGTATACTATCATATCATCTGCAAATAATGATAGTTTGACTTCTTCCTTTCCATTTTGTATCCCTTTGACTTCCTTATGTTGTCTAATTGCTCTCGCTAGAACTTCAAGTACTATATTGAAAAGATATGGAGGGAGAAGGCAGCCTTGTCTAGCCCCTGAGTTTAATGGGATTGCTGCAAGTTTCTCCCCATTTATTTTGGTGTTGGATACTGGTTTTCTGTATATTGCTTAAACTATGTTTAGGTATGGGCCTTGAATTCCTGTTCTTTCCAGGACTTTTAACATGAAAGGATGCTGAATTTTGTCAAATGCTTTTTCTGCATCTAATGAGATGACCATGTGTGTTTTTTTTCTTTTAGTTTATGTAGTGGATTACATTGATGGATTTCTGTATATTGAACCATCCCTGCATCCCTGGGATGAAGCCTACTTGATCATGGTGAATGATCGTTTTAATGTGCTCTTAGATTCGTTTGGCAAGAATTTTATTTAGTATTTTTGCATTGATATTCATAAGGGAAATTGTCTTGTAGTTCTCTTTCTTTGTTGTATCTTTATGTGGTTTTGTTATCAGCATAATTGTGGCTTCATAGAATTAGTTGGGCAGTGTCCCTTCTGTTTCTATTTTGTGGAATAGTTTAAAGAGTATTGGTGTTAGGTCTTCATTGACGGCCTGATAGAATTCTGCAGTATAACCATCTGGTCCCATACTTTTTTTGGTTGGGAGGGTTTCTATAATGACTTCTATTTCCCTAGGAGTTATGGGACTGTTTAGCTGATCTTATTGATCCTGATTTAATTTTGGTATTTGGTATCTGTCTAGGAAATTGTCCATTTCCTCCGGATTCTCCAGTTGGGTTGAGTATAGACTTTGGTAGTAGGATCTGATGATCTTTTGAATTTCCTCAGTCTCTTTTGTTATATCTCTCATTTCATTTCTAATTTTATTAATTTGAATACTGTCTCTGTGCCCTTTGGTTAGTCTGGCTAAGGGTTTATCTATCTTGTTGATTTTCTGAAAGAACCAGCTCCTGGTTGTGTTGATTCTTTGTATGGTTCTCTTTGTTTCTATTTGATTGATTTCAGCCCTTAGTTTGATGATTTCCTGTCTTCTACTCCTCCTGGGTGAAATAGCTTCTTTTTGTTCCAGGGCTTTCAGGTGTGCCTTTCATCTGCTAATGTATGCTCTCTCCTGTTTCTTTTTGGAGGCACTCAGGGCTATGAGTTTTGCTCTTAGCACTGCTTTCATTGTGTCCCAAAGATTTGGGTAGGTTGTACCTTCATTTTCATTGAATTCTAAGAAGTCTTTGATTTCTTTATTTCTTCCTTGACCAAGGTGCCACTAAGCACTGTTCAGTTTCCATGTGTATGTGGGCTTTCTGTTGTTTTTCTTGCTGTTGAAGACCACTTTTACTCTATAGTGATCTGATATGAGGCACGGGATTAGTTCGATCTTCTTGTATTTGTTGACATCTGTGTTGTGACAAATTATATGATCGATTTTGGAGAAGGTACTGTGCGGTGCTGAGAAAAAGGTATATTCTTTTGCTTTAGGATGAAATGTTATATATATATATATATATATATATATATATATATATATATATATAACACATATATATATTAAATCCAATTGGTCAAAGGCTTCAATTAGTTTCACTGTGTCCCTGTTTAGTTTCTGGTTTCCTGATCGGTCCATTGAGGATAGTGGAGTGTTGAAGTCACCCACAATTATTGTGTTAGGTGCAATGTATGCTTTAAGCTTTAGTAAAGTTTATTTTATGAATGAGGGTGCCCTTGCATTTGGAGCATAGATGTTCAGTATTGAGAGTTCTTCTTGGTGTACTTTCCCTTTGACCAACAATTAGTGACCTTCAGTGTCTCTTTTGATGACTTTAGGTTGAAAGTCAATTTTATCTCTTATTAAAGTGGCTACTCCAGTTTGTTTCCTGAGACCATTTGCTTGTAAAATTGTCTTCTACACTTTTACTCTAAGGTAGTGTTTGTCTTTGACACTGAGATGTGTTTCCTGTATGCAGCAAATTGTAGGGTCCTGTTTCCATATCCAGTCTGTTAGTCTATGTCTTTTTATTGGGGAATTGAATCCATTGATGTTAAGGATATTAAGGAATAGTAATTATTACTTCCTGACATTTTTGAAATTATTTTTTATATTTGAGTGGTTATCTTCTTTTGTGTTTGGTGAGAGGAGGTTTCTATCTTGCTTCTTCTGGGGTGTAGTTTTCCTCCTTGTGTTGGTGTTTTCCCCCTATTATCCTTTGTAGGGTTGGGTTTGTGGAAAGATAACGTGCAAATTTGGTTTTGTCATGGAATACCTTGGTTTCTCCATCTATGGTGATTGAGAGTTTTACTGGGTAGAGTAGTTTTGGCTGAAATTTGTGTTCTCTTAGAGTCTGTATGAGGTCTGCCCAGGATCTTCTAGCTTTCATGGTCTCAGGTGAGAAGTCTGGTGTAATTCTGATAGGTCTTCCTTTATATGTTACTTGGCCTTTCTCTCTTACTGCCTTTAATCTTCTTCCTTTGTTTTGTACATTTGGGGTTTTGATTATTATGTGACAGGAGGTATTTCTGTTCTGGTCCAGTCTGTTTGGGGTTCTGTTTGCTTCTTTTATATTCATGGGCATCTCTCTGTTTAGGTTGGGGAAGTTTTCTTCCATAATTTTGTAGAAGATATTTGCTGGCCCTTTGAGTTGTAAATCTTCCATCTCATCTATACCTATAATCCTTAGTTTTGGTCTTCTCATTGTGTCCTGGATTTCTTGGATGCTTTGGGTTACAAGCTTTTTGCATTTTGCATTATCTTTGATTGTTGAGCCCATGGTTCCTATGGTATCTTCGGCATCTGAGATTCTTTCTTCTATCTCTTGTGTTCTATTGTTGATACTTGCATCTATGGCCCCTGATATCTTCCCAAGGTTTTCTATCTCCAAAGTTGGTTCCCTTTGAGATTTCTAATTTTTTTCCTACTTCTGTTTTTATATCTTGGATGGTTTTGCTCAGATCTTTCGCTTGCTTGTTTGTGATTTCATGTAATTCTTTAAGAGCTTTTTGTGTTTCCCCTTTCATGATTACTACTTGTTGACCCATGTTCTCCTGTATTTCTTTAAGTGATTTTTGTATTTCCCCGTTATTGGCTTTTGCTTTTTGATCCATATTCTCCTGAATTTCTTTAAGTGATTTTTGTGTTTGCCTTGTAAGGGCTTCGAACTTTTGATCAATTTTCTCTTGTATTTCTTTAAGAGATTTATCCATGTGTTCTGCTATCAGTATCCTCACCAATGATTTTAGAACTGTATATTGGTTTTCTCGTGTGTTCGGGTATCCAGGGCTTTCTGCTGTCAGGGAACTGGGTTCGGATACTGCATATTGCCTCGATTTCTGCTAGTAATGTTCCTACGTTTGCCTTTTGCCCTTTGTTTATTTCTGGGTTTAGTTGGTCTTGTTATTACTGGTTGGTGTTTAAAGCTCCTAAGAGCCTGGCCTTTGGTGCTGTTGTCTCAGAGGGTGTCTGTGCTCCCGAAGCGGAGACTGGAAGGTTTCCACCACTGGGCTCTGAATTACCTCCTCAGCTCTGCTGGGCTGGATTCTAGTCTCCTCCCTACTTGCCTCTGGATACTTGACTGGCCTCCAGTGGTCTCCTCCTGTTTTGCCTGGTTAGTCTACTAGCACCAAGATTGTGGTGGGTCTCAGGGCTCTGTCTAACCGCAGGATTCCCTGCAGGCCCTGGGCTTCCTTGCTGGGCTGCTGAAGCCTAGGCAGTGGCTCTCCCAATTGGCAGGGCACTGTCTGGTTGAGCTGTTCTCCCCAGGATAGTGTTGGACCGCAGAGCTCTTTCTAACCGCGGGCTCTCTGTGGATCTGGAGCTCCCCCCCCGCACCCCCCCACCCCACCCCACCCCCCCGTTGAGCTTCAGGGTCCAAGATGGTGCGGATTCAGGTCCTTGGGTCTCTATCTACGGGACCTCCTACAGGTCAGATGTTCTCCAGCCTGCCCAGGCAGCTGTAATGCTGCCCAGCTCCCTGGTGCGGAAGGCACCCAGGCATGCTATACCCTGGGAAATCTTTCCCTCTGGTGCCCACTGTACCTTGCTCGGTTACCTACCCACTCCAAGTTGGTGGCCAGTCTCAGGGCTCTGTCTAACCGCAGGATTCCCTGCAGTCCCGGGGCTTCCTGGCTGGGCTACTGAAGCCTAGGCAGTGGCTCTCCCATTCGGCAGGGCTCCATCTGGTTGAGCTGTTCTCCCCAGGATAGTGTTGGACCACGGAGCTCTGTCTAACCACCGGCTCTCTAACTTTACTTTTCTTAATAGGTGAGTTACATTGTGTTGTATAAATGTATCACATTTTCATTATCTATTCATCAGTTGGAGGACATCTAGATTGTTTCAATTTCCTGGCTATTGTGAATGGGACAGCAATGAAATATAGGAGCAGTAGGATATAAAGTCAATTGTTATAAGCTCAAATTTTGGGCATACAGAAGAACTTTATGATAAAGATCTCGAAAACATGGGAATTAAGATAAACAATGAATAAATGGGATCGCTGTGGGAATTAGGGCCCAGGAGTGTATGAAGGAGACAGAGTCATGAACCCAGGAAACATCGACGTGCAGATCCACTGTATTGGACAGCAGGACATGTTTTTATACAGCCTTTGGACCAATGGTGAAGTTAAACAAGCTGTGGAATAACCAACAATCTCACTGGCACTATGGGGAGATGGCAGACTGCCAGGGCATGGAAGAACTTCTGTAAAGATGGGTAAAGCAGCCACAACCCTGTTCCAGGCCCTTTCTAAGAGTCTACAAGTTTACTAGGATGCTTTATTTTGTGTCACATGATATTGAAGTAGACATGGGTACCTGTTCTATTATGGCAGTATGGAAGCCTCCATCACTGTCTTCTGGAGCCCACAAAGGTACCATAGCATGCATAATGCATAATGTACTCTGAAGTATACAACCAGAATAGGAAAAAACTATCAACTATTCATCTGACAGACAGTATGTAGTTAGTATGTAGAATTTATAAAATCTAGTATGTAGTAGAAAAAAATAATCTCCCCAAAATATCCACAAAACTGAATACCAAGAACCAAAACATTGTGGCATAGAACATAAGAATACTTAAGTGCCTTAGAAATGCATTTTAATATAAAATTTTAATAGTAATATATTTCTTAGTCATCAATGAAATGCAAATTAAAATTACTTTGAGATTTCATTTTACTCAAATCACAATATTTATAATCAAAACAGCAAATTATTTGAAATGCTGAAATAGAGGTGAGGAAAGGGGATTTTTTCTGCTTAAGGGAGGGCTAGTTAATACATTCTCTATAGAAATCAGTGCAGAGGTTCCTCAAAGACCTAGAACTACATCTACCATATGACCCAACTACATGGGTTGTTTAAAATACTCTTGAAGTGTTTTGCTTATGAGTAACTATACTTTGGAGATCATTAAGAAATAATTAGGCTATGAGGTCTGCAGCCTTGTGAGTAGGGCTAATATTCTATCTTGTAGAGTTAAAGTATTCATTCTTGCTAAATCTCAGGATGAAAATTAATTCACTCTCATTTAAAAAAATATTATGTGTTTTATAAAGAAGTAATAAGTAGTAGTCTATTTTTTTCTGTCTCAACAATGGTAATCTTATCAAGATATTTTAAAATTTGTCTCTACTGAATTCCATGAGAGTCAAATAATTAGTAGTTATACTAAATTAACAATTCTTTTGAAAGAAGAGAAAGTTGCTTTTATTTGTATTGTGCTTTGAACAAATATGATATTTATATAATACAATTATATAATAATACAGTTCCAAGTATAGATTTATATTTGATGTACCCTAACATTTTGACTTCATATAATTTATTGATGTGTGGGATTGAAGTAAGTCAATGTGCCTAATCAGTAAGTATGCAGTAGAACAATATAAAAATCCAGAAAATCTAGAAATTGCTGAAACTTAAATGTCTAATATTCACAAACAAATCTTGTTCTTTGGTCAATATCTTTTTTTAAATTTTTCTTGTATTTTGTAAAAAAATATTGAAATTAGAAAAATAATGTCACCCTAAATTTCTGACCAAGCCCACTCAGACAGTCAACAGGTTCTCCAAAGCAGGGTCAAGGATTGAATAGAAAAAGAAAAGAAAAGCCCAATTAGACAAAACATCATGGCCTCAGTCAATTTTGAGACTGAATGTAGGTTTAATTTTTTTCCAATCCCCTTTTATACCATTTTACTTACATGCAAGTGTCAAGCCCAATAGTAGTACAATGAGGAACAAGCAAGACAGGAAACACAAAATAGTCAAGGCAATAAGCAAAATCCATAATTACTCCACAGTGAGAGTTGTTTCCAAGGGTGTGTAAGAATGACTAAAATACCTGAGCCCACATCCTCATCCAAGCCCAAAATCTTTCCTGAAACCCACTTCTTTCATTCCACCCTAACGTTAAAATTCTTGCCTTATTACATGTTGGAGCATCTTCTAGGTATATACCAAGGAGTGGTATAGCTGGGTCCTCTCAGAAACTGGATATTATGGCACGTGTGCTTGTGTGTGTGTGTGTGTGTGTGTGTGTGTGTGTGTGTGTGTGTGTTTGTGTGTAATCTCCAGCACTTAGGAAATAAGCACATTAAATTCAGAAATTCACAGTCATAGTGGGCTACATAGAGTGGTTGAGGATATTTTGGCACATAGAAGATATTTTCTCATGCAACAAAAACATCACGACACATTCAGAAATAAGTTTGTAGCACAGGAACTAAAAAAAAAAGTTAGAGGAGACACCAGTAATATAGTAGAAGCACCAGTAATCAAAAAAAAAAAATCTCTGAACAAAGTCACCTATTATTTACTTTTAAAAATAATTGTCTTAACCACTGAGCCATCTTTCCAGTCCAGAGCTCCTGGGGTACTGGACCACCAACCAAAGAATACACATGGAGGGATCCATGGCTCTGTCTGCATATGTGACAGAGGATGGCCTTGTTGAACATCAGTGGGAGGAGTGGCCCTTGGTACTGTGAAGGCTCGATGCCCCAGTGTAGGGGAATGCCAGGACAGGGAAGCAGGTTGGTGGAAGGGAGTGGAACAGTTGGTGAACAGGAGGAGGGGGGGTAGGGGGTTTCTGGAGGGAAGACCTGGAAAGGGGATAGATAGCATTTGAAATATAAAGAAAATATCATATATATATATATATATATATATATATATATATATATATATATTTGTTTTAGATTAAAATACATAGCCTTTTTTCTTTAGTTTTTGATAAATATATACAAGCAATCTCCTAAATTAGGATAATATTCCTTATATGTACGTATTTCCAGGGTTGATCATTGTACTGAAATAAGTTGATAATATGAAACGCAATAGAAAATCATATGAAGACATGTTTGTTTTCTACTTCTATCTAAAATTATTTTCAACAAAAGTGCATCTTTTATAGTGAGGCACTCTCAAGTCTATGCTAACTGCTAGTTTATTAGTTTTCTTTTTGTTTAAAGAAATGTTTTAATTGTTAGATAGTTCTAGGTTTATAGAAAAATGTGCCATGATAAGTCAAAGGTCCCCATAAACAGCTCCTTTGACTAGAAACATTTCTCATTATTATTATGATTTTATAACCAATAAACATTTTTTGATTATTCCAAAAAGGAAAACCACAGAGGTAAACTAACATTATGATCATATCAATAGTAATGCATCAGCAAGATTGATCATTGGTTATTTTGATCCTCATAATCTGTTTTATTATTAGTTATTTTTTTACCATATCACATCTCTCAGCTGCATAAAATTCAGCTAGTATATATATATATATATATATATATATATATATATATATATATTCAGCTAGTATATATATATATATATATATATATATATATATATATATATATAAACACAAGATTTGTCTTGCTGCCAACTTGTATATTTCAGTTAGTTTATTGTCCTTGAAGTTCATTAATAGTGTAGCATGGATCAGATTTTCTTTCTGTAAGACTAAGGATCCAACATACTACTTCAATCACCTTTTGAGTTTGCACAAATTACAGAACATTTTTTAGGTTTAAATTTCTTTGAGATTCAACAGATAATAGTATAATTTACTACTGTAATTTTATACAAGTAATTTCCCTCTCTGATTTTACAACTTAAATAATTATTGATGAATATTAGCTCCTTTCTTTTAAATCCTAATCAGAGTTATAGCATTTAAGTGCTAAAATTGCAAGTATTTTGGGGTAATACAATTTTAAGAACTCATAATGAGAAAAGTAATATTTATATTTCAGTTTAAAAAGACAGTTTATAAATATTTTCTCAATTGCTAAAACAAATTAAAAGGGTGGTAGGCAAGTATTACTATCCTCATCTCATGAACAGAAAGGTAAAGCATTAATAGGATAGAATATATCTTAAATTAATGCAGTTAGTAATCAGATGAGCTACCAAAAATTAGGTGTTCTAGGACCAAATATTTAGGATCTTTTTACAGTATAATCACATTTGTATAATATTCTGTGAATATAGTTCCTGTTATTTGCTATGGGACCACATAGTTTGTAAGCATGAAAGCATCTTGTTCTGTGGTATTTGGTTTCTAAAAGTTCATCTACCAAATTTACCTACCCTATTAATAGTTCTAATATAAGAAAACTGCAGTGAATAGGAAGATAGGTCAGCCATTAAGAACAACTGTTGTTCTTTCATAAATTTCTAAGTTCAGTTGGCAGAATCCACAGCCAGGAGCTTACAGTCACCTGTATGTAACTCCAGCTTTAGAAACTCTGATGCCTCTGGCCTCTTTCTGCACCTGAACTCATATGGATGACCCAATAAAGTGCCTTCGTTTGGTCTTCCCCTGCCTCTAACACACGTACAAACATACAAATACACACAAAATAAATACAACTTTAAGAAAAATTTGAATCCTATGTAGGTCAGAATCCAATATGTCAGTATGAAAATTAAGCCACAAGCAATTAACTTAGAACAGTTAAAATACATATCTAATAAGAAGGGGAATGGGTTGATAATTTGTTCAATTAAGATAAAAAATATTAGAATTTTGCCATTTTTTGGTGATATTGCTATAATATCTTTAGAGTCCTATAGGCTATAGTTGTAAACTTGAGCAAAATTAATGTCCTCCAAAACTGACATATACTAGAGTAAAAAAAATATGAGAATGAAATATATATATATATATATATATATATGTGTGTGTGTGTGTGTGTGTGTGTGTGTGTATACACACATATATATATATACATATATATTACAAATTTGAGATTATTAATACATGAAAATGAGGGTTGTAAATAAATTTTGTTAATCATATTTTCCCCACAACATTTCTTATATCTTTTAAATATGTTTTTGCATTGTTGTAAATGATATTTTCTGTATGTACTTTATTTATTGTAGATTGAAAATATAGTAATTATCATACTGATTACTGATTTCTGCCTTTTTCTTTCAGGCAAATAAGATTACATTTGGGGTTGTTTCAAATTTGAGTATAGCTGAATGATCAACTTTGCCAAAGAATCCCGAGTAGAAATATCAAGTTTGCTTCTGGGCCTAGCATTTAACTTCACCGACAGGTTAAATACTGCGTTCCTTTCTAGAATAGTGAGTAGTGATAATTTTAGTCTGTGGTTAGTTTTTTGTAATTTTAAATTTATTGATGAATATAGTGAGAAAAAAATCTCTATAAACTTGTAATATACATGTAGAAACCTTTGCTGCTATGATCTTAGATTCCTGCACCACAACCTAAGTGTCTCAGACTATTGCAGACAACCAAGTAACACATAATTCAATTCTAGGACATGCAGAACCATTTATTCATTATTTACTCTATTATTATGTACCACCTGATACTGTGTTAGGCTTCATTTTGAGAACCTTATAAAATAGAGTTAGTCTTCTCTTTCACATCACAGTTTACAAGGAGAGAAAGATATGCAAACATATCTATAAAACTTGCCAAGAAAAGAAATAAATATCCTGTAAACAATATGCTATGGAAAAATTAGCTTTCCAAATATTTAAGCTTGGGTAAAAGGCATCATTTTAGAGAATGTAACATTTCATTTATGTTTGAAATAAAGTTTTTTTCCTAGATAGATATAGTTAGGGAAAAGTATCCTAGGTAATGGGAATATGTATTGTAAAAGATACAAGTAATCACATGTTTTAAAGAAGGAGTGTTTTTCTACACAGGAGCCTAAGATATTTTGTTATTCAAAGCTAAAACTTAAAAGGATACCATGGCTAATTTTTTAAGATAAAACATTTGTTGGCATTTTACATGCATTCATGTTGAATTTCTTTTTTCTTTTTTTTTCTTTTTTTTTGGTTTTTCGAGACAGGGTTTCTCTGTGTAGCCCTGGCTGTCCTGGAACTCACTCTGTAGACCAGGCTGGCCTCGAACTCAGAAATCCGCCTGCCTCTGCCTCCCAAGTGCTAGTATTAAAGGAGTGCGCCACCACCGCCCGGCATGTTGAATTTCTTTATCTAAATTCCAAAAACTGTCAAATATCCAGTATTTTCTAATTGATACATAACAGCATAGGCATAAAATTCTATAACAGACCTCATGTGGTACATTGCAGTCCAAGTACAAGGACACTAAACTCTTGTTACAAAATTAACTTCAAGCAGTGTGGACATATTTACACAAATGAAATTTTATGTTTAGACTTTTCTCCCATTACAAAGCTATCTCATTATTTAAATGTTATAAGGATATTTAAAACACCTTAAAATTAAATGCAAAATCGATCTGGTCCCAGGAATTTTAGAAATGGTATACTAAATCCCATTACACTTACACCTTTATATTTATGAGTGTAGCATATATGCTGAATGAAACAATTTAAAATTTGATATTCAAGTGGTTTGAATATTTATGAATATTTGACATATACCAGGTAAGTGTCCAGGTCGTATTTTGAATGAGTAAGGCCTCCAAAATGTCGTCATATTGTGATGTTCAGTTGTTGGATTATGTTTTAGGAAGGATTAAGAGGTGTGGCTTCTTTATAGGAAGCTTGTCTCCAGGGATGGGATTTGAGATTACAAAACCAATGCCAGTTATAGTTAGCATTTTTGTCTCTATCTCTGTCTCTTTCTCTGTGTCTATTTCTCTCTCTGTCTCTTTCTGTCTGTCTGTCTCTGTTTCTCTGTCTCTCTCTGTCTTTCTGTCTCTCTCTGTCTCTGTCTCTCTCTCACACGAAGTTGCTACAATTGTCCGTTGAACATGAAAGCTCTCATCTACTACTCCAGAGACATGACAGCCAGCCTGCTGCCATATTACCTCCATGGTGGCCACGGACTCTACAACTTTCTGGAATAGTGAGTTCCAAGTTAATTGTTTTCTTACAAGTCATCTCTTCATAGCAACAGAAAAGTAACCAAGATAGTTCCTGTTTTTTCAAACATGTGTGTATTGCTATTTAATTTCACAATGCTAAAACACATAACTGTTGAATAAAATATTGTCTGTGATCCTTAATGAAGTATATCATATAATGTCACAGTTTATCTACTTTTGAAATTCTCACATTTGTATACAATGTATCTTGGTGGAAATTTCCTTGTCCACAAAGAAAAAAGGCTGACCTCTAATCAACTTCATGTGTTAGAAGTGAAGCATTGGAAGCCCCTCCTTTATCACTGTTGGGATTTTAACTCTATCTGGAAGAGTTCTGTCTCCATAAACACCTGCTGCAAGTTCATATTTATAGCAATCATGTTATATGAGAAGCCAGTCTTTCACAACACAGCTCTCCATTATCTGAGTCTTTCTATCCCTGCTTCAGTGATTTTCTCTGATCTTTGTGTTTTAGCCAGGGATGATATAGAAGTTTCACATATGGCCAAGCACTCACCATCTCTTATTCTCAGCAGATAGTTAGGAGTCTCTGCATTAACTACTGCCTTCAGTAATCAGAAGTTTTTTCTGGCCATGCTTGAAACCATCTTGAATCTGTTAACATAATGAGCTGGGCCCATAGCCCACTTCTCTTTTAAAGTGACTTCAAAGCTCTTTATATCTCAAACTTTAAATTATTTTTCAAAAATATCTTGTGCTTTAGTTGCCTGACATAACCTACTGAAACACCATTCAAATGAAAATAGTTCTGTAGGGCATAATTTCCACACTCTTCTATGGTATTATGTTATGAAATGAAGTTAGAAGTTTTGGATTTCGCTAATTCTGATAGCAAACATTCTTTTTAAGTACTTATATGATATAAAACTCATTTGATAAAAACTCCAGAACTGTTTAGGAAAAGGTTAGTTGCCAAGTTTTCTCAGTTGCATTATTCTGATCCTTAAATTTGTCTTCTTGAACTTTTTGATCAGGTAGATTTCATCCCCACTGCCTCTAGAATATTGGCTTGTCTTATGCTTGAAAAAATTAATAAAACACACAATACCATTGTTAATGGTTTACAATCAGCAATTTTATATGTTGACTTGGATGGAGCATGATTTCAAGATATTTGAACAAATATTGTGAATATTTCTGTGGTGGTGATTTCTGAAGGACATGAAAATTTAAATTGGCTTAATCTCAATAAAGCACATTACTCCTTATAATATGGATGGACTTCAACAATTCATTAGGGAACAGTAATATAATAATGAAGGCTGACTTCTTTAGTGTATAGAAATTTTGACAGCAAAATACCTTGTACTCAAATTGAACTCTTTCCTGGTACTCTTTCTTTCTACCCTGCTCTGCATAATTTCTATGTCTTACACATGCCTACATATATGAATTAATTGGTTTTATTTTTTATTTTATTTTTATTTTTTGCAACAGGGTTTCTCTGTGTAGCCCTGCCTGTCCTGGACTCACTCTGTAGACCAGGCTGGCCTCGAACTCAGAAATCAGCCTGCCTCTGCCTCCCATGTACTGGGATTAAAGGCATGTGCAACCAACGCCCGGCAATTAATTTCTTAATATATGTATATGAGAGGATATATCACTCTGCATGTTTGGAGGTTGGAAGACAACTGGTAGATTTTAGTTCTCTTCTTTGCCATGTGGGTCCTATAAATCAAAATCAGGTCTTCAGGTTTAGCAGCAAATGCCATTACCAACTGAAACATTTCTCTAATCATGTTAATATCTTAATCTTAATCTTAATAAATTCATTGAAAACTCCTTAAGAATTAGTAATTAAATCATTGTAGTTTCCACATCCTATGCTTAGAAACACCTCAATAAATGAAAAAAATGAAATCATTTCACTCTTTTGCTTCACTAAGTGAAATATCTTTGACTTCTCCAGACATAAAACAAATACTAAACTTTCATATTGCTGATCCAAGTTAAAGTGTTGTAGATTGTAAATTGCATAATAGAAGAAATGCAGTAATTCTATAGAGGCTAAGAAGGGACTCTTCTGTACTATGTAGATAGAGTGACTTTGTGGATGACAGCTGTCCTAGAAGGCATTAAATATTAGCATCAACCATAAATAAACATTATTTGTGGTTATTGAAGTAGGAATGGATAGACCCCAGGAAAAGAACATTGTTCTCAAGAGAATTCTTGATTTTGGACTTGTTGACAACCTTTGCCAAGTCAATTTTAAGAATGCAGTAAGGGAAAAGTGCAGCATTAAACTCATTAATTAGTCTTCTTGTATATTTTAGTGAGGGCAAAATGTCAGACCCACATAGTAATTAAAAGAGAGCTTTAATTTTTGATTAACTCTAATTAATGTTGACTTTTCATGTTTCATTAGCATTACTTCTACTGCTTTGGGAATTTATCAAAAGTACAAGAAAGATCATCAGTATATGCCAAATAATGTATTCTGTGTATGGGAAGAAGGGTGAAATTTTAATTGTATTTTAATTCTGTAATCATGTGAAGTTCAGTTACATCAACAGCAAAAAAAAAAAAATGTAAGGCCAGATATAACATGGAAAAGAATCATCTCCCTGCTCCAAATATGTGTTGGCATTAGTATTATTTTTCTTATTATTAGTCTAGTGCCATGTATTTATTAAAAATTAACATTATGTTTTTCCAAAGAAACAATTATAGGATAATAAGTTTATTTAATGGAAATCTCTAAGGTCAATCTATTTTATAATTAATAACGAATGAAAGGATATCCATAATCTACCTTTCTAGACACAGAAGATAATAATACAATTTGTTGGTCACCAACAGTTGTTGCAATAAACACACAGGATTTGATGTCTCTCTGGGAGTCTAAATGATAAAAGCTCAAGGGAGTAGATAGATTCATAAAATTGAGAAACAATAAAACTCTTAATAATAAGATAATTATAACTAAAATTTAATATGCTATGACTAATCTCTTGGTATTACATTGGGTTATTTACAATATTCATTCATTTTATATTATTATTCTTGTTCTAATATGGGTAATGCAATACATATATTTTACAAATGTGAAACATATAGGACAGGCTTTTAAATAATTCATGTTAATGTAATAATGGTTAAATATTAATTTCAGGATTCAAATATTTGATACATACATGGATGATCTGCAGATCCCACCATCCTTACCACTGTCTCATGTAATAAATTCAAATTTTGCATAAAAATTGGGATTTACAGAAAGTTCTAAAAGAGTTGTATTATCTGTTTAACTTGTGAAATAATCTATAGGTTACTTTGAGGTACAAATTAAAAAATAAAATAGAACGGAAAGTTGCAGAGAATCATTGCACATTTGAAAAATTATTTGAAATTAGTAACAGAGAAGCAAAATAGCAACATACATGATATAGCAAATATTTTGGCTATGGTATAAACCAATAAATTTGAATAAATATAATTACATTCTGTTCCTATGTATGACATATTCAACATAGACATCTACAATGATCATACAACTAGTTACTCTCAAAATTAATTATTTCTTCTGTTTTTAATTTTGTTGCTAAATATTTTGTTTTACATATAGTTCACTCGAGATTCACTCTCATGGCCATTTTTTTAAGCTATGGAATTTCATGCACAGAACAATAATGACAGTATATATACCATGGAGATAATTAACTCAACCTAGAGGAAAAGCTTTACAGAATTTTAAGAAAATTATTTCCAAATGATATATGTGATTTCTTTATAAATTTCAAATATTTCTTATATATAATTCAATATACATATACAAGAATTATTTTTATAACATTTATTTGTCGGTATATGTGGTAGGGGACTATGTGCTTCACAATGCTCACATGGAAGTCAGGGCAGGTGTGGGAGTTGGTTTAAGTTTTGTCTGTCAGGAGCCATAATGGGAGAAGCTAATAACTCATAGGTGATCTTCCTGAGATGTCCAGTTTCTGATTATTAGAACATCTGCAACAGATTCGCCCTTACTAGACAATGCCATAAGGAAATTCATTTTGGGAAATATTCCTGCTATTAATATGCTTTTCCTGTTATTATTAAACATATATAAAAATCACTAAGCAATAGCACACTCCATTGGAGCAGATCTCTGCGAATCCACAAAGATGTACTGTCTTGTAGTGATGCTATATAAAAAAGTAGATGACTTCTTTTTTATTATTATTATTTATTCTATATTCTTTGTTTATATCCCAAACGCTTTCCCCTTTTGAAGTCCCCCCCTCACCATATGTCACATAAGTCCTCTCCCCCCCCCTACTGCCCAATCACCCCACCACCACCATTTCTCTGTTCTGGTACTCTCCTACAAAACTGTATCCAATATTTTTAGGCCCAGGATCCTCTCCTTCCTGCTTCTTGGAATCTTTTGATTTGCTAATTGTGCCTTGAGTATTTAGAGCTTCTGCGCTCATTAATATCCACTAATCAGTGATTGCATTTCATGTGTATTCTTTTGTGATTGCGTTAACTCGCTTAGGATGATATTTTCTAGATCTAACCATTTGCATACAAATTGAATGAATTCATTATTTTTAATTGCTGAGTAGTATTCCATTGTATAAATATACCACATTTTCTGTATCCATTGCTCCTTTGAGGGACATCTGGGCTCCTTCCAACTTCTGGGTATTGTAAATAAGGCTGCTATAAACATAGTGGAGCATGTGTCTTTATTGTATGCAGGGGAATCCTCTGGGTATATGCCCAGGAGTGGTATGACAAGGTCCTCTAGAAGTGTCAAATTTCTGAGGAACTGCCAGACTGATTTCCATAGCAGTTGTACCATCTTGCAATCCCACCAGTGGAGGAGTGTTCCTCTTTCTCCACATCCTCACCAGCACCTGTTGTCTCTTGAGTTTTTAATCTTAGCCATTCTGACTGGTGTGAGGTGGAATCTCAGGGTTGTCCAAAGTTCCCGTTAGCTTCACTGTGTCCCTGTTTAGTTTCTGCATTTTCCTGATCGGTCTATTGTGGAGAGTGGAGTGTTGAAGTCACCCACAATTATTGTTTTAGGTGCAATGTGTGCTTTAAACTTCAGTAAGGTTTCTTTTATGAATGAGGGTAACCTAGCATTTAGATCAAAGATGTTCAGTATTGAGAGTTGTTCTTGGTGGATTTTTCCTTGGACCAGCAAGATGTGAACTTCCGAGTCTCTTTTGATGACTTTAGATTGAAAGTCAATTTTATCTGATATTAGAATGGCTACTCCAGCTTGTTTCCTGAAACCATTTACATGTAAAATTGTCTTCCAGCCTTTTACTCTAAGGCAGTGTTTGTCTTTAACACTGAGATGTGTTTCCTGTATGCAGCAAAATGTAGGGTCCTGTTTCCATATCCAGTCTGTTAGTCCATGTCTTTTTATTGGGGCATTGAGTCCATTGATGTGAAGAGATATTAAGGAATAGTAATTATTACCTCCCGACATTTTTAAAAATATTTTTTATATTTGATAGGTTATCTTCTTTTGGGTTTTATGAGAGGAGGTTTCTTTCTTGCTTCTTCCAGGGTGTAGTTTCCCTCCTTATGTTGGTGTTTTCCCCCTATTATCCTTAGTAGGGCTGGGTTTGTGGAAATATGGTGCAAATTTGGTTTTGTCATGGAATACCTTGGTTTCTCCATCTATGGTGATTGAGAGTTTTGCTGGGTATAGTAGTTTTGGCTGAAATTTGTGTTCTCTCAGAGTCTGCATGAGATCTGCCCAGGATCTTCTAGCTTTCATGGTCTCAGGTAAGAAGTCTGGTGTAATTCTGATAGGTCTTCCTTTATATGTTATTTGGCCTTTTTCTCTTGCTGCCTTTAATATTCTTTCTTTGTTTAGTACATTTGGGGTTTTGATTATTATGCGACAGGAGGTATTTCTGTTATGGTCCATTCTGGAGTTCTGTAGGCTTCTTGTATATTCATGGTCATCTCTCTCTTTAGTTTGGGGAAGTTTTCTTCCATAATTTTGTAGAAGATATTTGCTGGCCCTTTAAATTGTAAATCTTCACTCTCATCTATACCTATAATCCTTAGGTTTGGTCTTCTCATTGTGTCCTGGATTTCCTGGATGTTTTGCAAGCTTTTTGCATTTAGTATTTTCTTTGACTGTTGAATCAATGGTTTCTATGGTATCTTTGGCTTCTGAGAGTCTGTCTTCTATCTCTTGTATTCTATTGTTGATATTTGCATCTATGGCCCCTGATTTCTTCCCAAGGTTTTCTATCTCCAATGTTGTCACCCTTTGCGATTTCTTAGATGTTTGTACTTCTGTTTTTAGAACCTGGATGGATATGTTCAGATCTTTCGCTTGCTTGTTTATGTTTTCATGTAATTCTTTAAGAGATTTTTGTGTTTCCTCTTTCATAGTTTCTACTTGTTGACCCAAGTTCTTCTGTATTTTTTTTTTGTTTTTTTTTTAAGGGATTTTTGTATTTCCACCTTATTGGCTTCTGTTTTTTGATCCATATTCTTCTGAATTTCTTTAAGTGGTTTTTGTGTTTGTCTTGTAAGGGCTTCTCACTTTTGATCCATTTTCTCCTGCATTTCTTTAAGATATTTATCTATGTGTTCTGCTACCAGCATCCTGACCAGTGATTTTAGATCCAAATCTTGTTTTTCTGGTGTGTTGGTGTATCCAGGGCTTCCTGTTTCAGTGAACTGGGTTCAGATGCTGCCATGCTGCCTTGATTTCTGCTAGTAACATTCCTATGTTTTCCTTTTGCCATCTGGTTATCTCTGGTGTTAGTTGGCCTTGTTGTCACTGGCTGGTGTTTGAACCTCCCGTGAGGCTGGGCCTACCTGTTATTTCTCTACTGATGACCAGGCTGCAAGATAGAGACTGCTTCTGCGAGTGCTGAGGGGACCTCAGGGAAGGTGGTTCCCAACCTAGTTTGTGCAAGGCTGGAGGGCATGGAGATGTCCCGCCGAGCTGCTGCCCTGGCCCTGGCTAGTGGCGAGAGCCTGGTGGATCCACCCGAGCAATATTAGTCCCTGACTAAATCTGTATACCTGGGTCTCTCTAGTGGTGGCCTGGTGGCAATATGGAGACAGACCTCGACTGCTGCTGTAAGGAACCAGTAGATGACTTCTTAAATCTTAATGATGATCCTATAAGAATTTCTAAAATTATATGTGATGATTAAGGTCTTTTATAGTGGGAATGTTATTAGGTTCTTTTATGATAGTAAAAACTGCAATGATAACTCTGCCAGTCTCCCATCTGTTTCGAGTTAATCGTCCTTATATAGTTACCAGACTTTTCTCCTGCTCAGTGCACAGTAAAAGAGGTTGCAAAACAATTAACCAAAGGTCATGAAAAGGTCACTAACAAGGTATTATAGGTGCTAGGACAGAAGATAAAATATTGACCAAGTTTATTTATTCAAAACTAGTTATGGTTTTAAACCTTCAGTGAACCTATGGAACTGAGACATGTGATAGCTGTTTAGCCAGATAATTCCTTCTTTTTTTATTTTCTATATTCTTTGTTTACATTCCAAAGGCTTTCTGCTTTCCCAGTTCCCAGTCACCATATGTCCTATAAGTCCTCTTCCCTCCATCCATTCCTTAATCACTCCTCCCCCCCCACACACACACCATTTCTCTGTTCTGGTACTCTCCTACAATACTAGATCCAATCTTTTCAGAACCAAATAACCTTATTAAAAAATGGGGTACAGAGCTAAGCAAAGAATTTTCACCTGAAGAAATTTGGATGGTGGAGAAGCACCTTAAGAGATGTTCAACATCATTAGTCATCAGATAATTCTTTCTAATAGATATGCATGTAAACATTCTCTGTTGTAAACGTTTATTCCAATTTATGATTTAATTTTGTGTGTGAACTTGTGATGAACTTTTTAACATGTGATCATGTATTCTGAATGATGGGTGAGTGCTGAGGACAAAGAGTTGGGAAGATATAGAGAGTAGAGAGATTTTTTTTTCCCTTAGAAGAAATGTTCCCTTCACTAGAAATTTTTACCTTCCCCCTGCTTAGGATTTTCTGCTTTTCCACTTAGTTTTCATTGGAAACTTTTTACAACTCAGTAATTAACACTATAATCACTTTTCTAAGAGTCCTTTTTTTCTTTCTGAGATTTCTGACTAGTAGGCTGAAAGTTAGAGCTGCACATTTCCTGCTGAGATTGTACAAAGACTATTTACTTAATCCTTGGATGTTTATAGTAAGAGGTGCTAAGTGACAGAAACTGCAGTTTCTGGTCTCAGAGAGAGCAAGAAAGTTTTTAGGACATTTTAGAAGTTATCTTCATCATTTCAGTACAGTTAGAGAGCTAGAATGCCTGGTGACCCTCAGACTTTAAAGCCATCACCAGAGTCATAGTCCAACCACTACCCTCTTCCAAGACAGAAAGCTCCAAGTATTTGTCCTTCTATCACTTCACTTCTAGGGAATGCACTAAGCTCATCAGTTAGCAGCAGTATTTTAGCCAGTGAGCCATGTCACTGAACCAAATTAAAAAGTAATAATCCCATTGAAAGGGATTTGGTGGGAAAGAGCTAAAAAAAATAAAGAAGTATTTTGAGGTATAAAATATCTAAACTACAAAATCACTTCTACAGATTTACCTACATGGAACTGTTATAATATTTATGGTTGTCACTGAATTACTTTCAGGCTCTGTTCTTAGAACTGGCCAAAAATCAAAGACAAGCAAACGAGGTCATCCACTGGTGATGTTTAAAAGAAACTAGAAGAGATATTGAACAACACTGGTGCAGATGATATGCAGTCCTATGAGACAAAGGGTGCAGTACTTAAGGAGAAACAAAAAAAGGACATTGCTGCCTATAGAGTGAAAGGAAAACCTGATGTTGTGAGAAAGGCGTTGGTCAAGACTGAAAACAGCAACAACGAAAAGATGGAAAAGGAAGACAATGAGGAAGATGAAGAAGATAAGGAAGAAAAGGAAGATAATGATGAAGATGATGATGATAAATAAAGTGGTTTTAGCATACTAAATTTTCTTGTCTATAAACATTTAACCTTACTGTACACAACTCACTCATTTTAAAGAAATGAATTGAAATGTAAGGCTATGTAAGATTTGTTTTTAAACTGTACATTCTACAAAATGTGTCTTGAGATAGCCCTGTCCTGGTGGTATTTTCAGTAGCCACTAACCTTGCCTGGTACAGTCTGGGGGTTGTGAATTTGCATGGAAATTAAAAAAACATCCTTTTTGGTGCACAGCACAAATTAGTTATATATGGGGACAGTAGTTTGGAGATTTTTTTGGGGGGGGGTTGAGAGGTATTGTTTTGCTTTGTTTCTCCATCTTCAGTTGTTTCTGATGCAGCTTATATGAAGATAATTGTTCTGCTAATTGAACACTACTCTGTAATTCCAAAAATATGTAATTGCAAAAAAAAATGTGGCAGTTTTGCTAACATTCTGAATGCATCTAAAAATTTATTTTATTAAAAATATACTTCTCTATGAATATATAAGCATGTATTATTGTCTCACTTCGTCACTGTCATTTATGAAGGATGAAGAATTGATTTTGAATATAGTATCTTTATTGCTTTAGTATGTGGCAATTTGGGCCTTTTTAGTTGTTTATTTGCAATTTCTCTGTATTTATTATAGCCATGCCTATCTAGAAACATTGATATTTTTTTCTCTTTGAGTTACTTATATTTTTAAGTTTAGTAATGATCTATGGTGTATATTCATTATACTTAATTCTAGGATTCATAGAGAGGAAACACAACTTAAATCATATTATGTGCTAAACCTCTATACCTTCTAATTTTCTATCTCCCTACTCTCCTTCTGTTAGTCTTTCGCCTTTCTCTCAGTCTTCTTTCTGCAGCAATGTCTTCTGTTTCTTTTGCATCAATTCATCAATTCATATGATTTTATGTGTCTATAAATACCTAGAATCCTCATGTGAGAGAAGACATGTGATAATTGTATTTGCTTTTCTAAAGCAAGCTTCTTAATCTTAATACAATTAACTCTACTTGCATTCATTTTTCAGAAAGACAGAATTTCGTCTTTCTAACTGAAAGATATCTGTCTATCTATCTATCTATCTATCTATCTATCTACATTCTATGTGTGTATTAAAATCATATTTCTTTTATCAAATCATCTGTTGATGGACATTTATTCTGCTTCTATAACAAGTATTATAGTGCTGAAGCAAACCTTTGTGTTCAAGTATATCAATGATATATTTAAGTAGAATCCTTGTGGTGTAGATTCAGGAGTGATATAACTGAGTCAGATGACAACTCTATGTTACTGTCTTTCATCTTTGGAGGAACCATATACTGATTTGTATAGTTTCAGAAGTAATCCGTTTTCCCACCTGCAATAATAAAGGGTTCCCTTTCCTCATTTCCTCAAGAGAATTTGTAGTCATGATTTTCTTTATAATAGCTATTCTGATTAGGATTTAATAGAATGTCAACTTAGTTTTACTTAGTGTTCACTAGATAGCTTAAGATGTGGAAATGTTTTTCAAATATTCATTAGCTAGTGATATTTCATGTTTTAAATATAACCTTCCCATTAATTGGTTTTTTATTGCTTGAATTATTGTTTTATTTGGACATTTGTTACTGATTACTTTATATATTATGGACAGTAGTCCTCTGTCTCATTGTCTGATCATTAAATTCTAACCATTTCTAAAGGATGTTGTGGTGGTTTGAATATGCTTGGCCCGGGTAATGTCACTATTAGGAGGTATTGCCTCATTGGAATAGGTGTAGACATACAGGAGTGTGTCACTGTGGGGGTGGGCAATGAGACCCTTCTCTAAGACAGTTGTTTGCCTTAATAACAAGATGTTAAACTCTCATCTCCTCCAGAAGCATGCCTCCCATGATGCTGCCATGCTTTCCACCATGATGATAATGGACTGAACGCCAGAACCTGTAAGGCAGCACCAACTAATTGTTGTCCTTTATAAGAATTGTCTTGGTCATAGTGTCTCTTTACAGCAATGGAAACCATAACAGAGAAGTTGATATCAGGTTATTGCTATGATAGGCATGACCATGTTTTTGTTTGGAGGAATGTAGATTTTGAGACACTGGATTTTGGACGTAGTAGGATGGGGCTTAATGGACCATCCTAATAGGAATCTGGAAGACATTGGTGCTGATACTAATTTGAAATCTGCAGACCTGGCCCAAGAGGTTTCAATGGAGAAGAATATTAGCATCTGTCCTAAAGGCAGGTTTTGTGATATTTTGGTGAATATGGCTGAGCTTGTTTGTTAGTTTAACACTTTCTAAATTGTCTGCCTGAGGCTAGGGTGAAGAGATTTGGATCAATTGCTTTGACAAAGTTTCTTAGCCAGGGTTTCTATTCCTACATAAGCATCATGACCAAGAAACAAGTTGGGGAGGAAAGGGTTTATTCTGATTACACTTCCACACAGCTGCTCATCACCAAAGGAAATCAGGAGTGGAACTCAAGCAGGTCAGGAAGCAGGAGCTGATGCAGGAGCTGATGCATGGGGAAATGTTACTTACTGTCTTCTTTCTCCTGACTTGTTCAGCTTGCTTTCTTATAGAACCCAAGACCACCAGCCCAGGGATGTTACCACCCACAAGGGGCTAGGCCCTTACCCCTTGATCACTAATTGAGAAAATGTCCCACAGCTGTATCTCATGGAGGCACTTCCCCAACTGAAGATTCTTTCTCTGTGATGACTCCAGCCTGTGTCAAGTTGACTCACAAAACCAGCCAGTGTGCAAAGGAAGTCTCAAAACAGTCTGTTTTAAATTCTGCTGTGTGGTTACTAAAGTTCACTTTGCAGAATAGAGGAGACTAGTGGGTCAATTCATGCTGGTTGGCTAGAGCTAAGAAATTAGCAATGATTAAGAAGAGACCAAACATCATTTAGGGGAAGTCTTCTGGGGAATGTTTTCTGAGAGCACAAAGAAACTGTGTTCTAAAATAGCCAAGATTGTACCTCATGGATTTTATCCATGCTATAACTGGAGTTCGCAATGTGTAAGAATTACCCATATGGCACTGGTTTTTGTAGTTTTTAAGGGGTCATAGAGAATAGGTGAGGCTTGGCTCTGGGAGAAATCATGGAAAGCCATTGGTGTGATGGTTTGTATATGCTTGGCCCAGGGAGTGGCACTGTTGGAAGATATTGCCTTGTTCTATTAAGTGTGTGGCCTTGAGAGTGTGGGCTTTAATACTCTTGTCCTAGCTGTCTGGGAGCCAGTATTCTGCTAGCAGACTTCAGATGAAGATATAGATCTTTCAGATCCTCTTGTACCATTCGTGCCTAGAGGCTGCCATGTTCCTGCCTTGATGATAATGAACTGAATCTCTGAAATGTAAGCCAGCCCCAATTAAATGTTATTCTTATAACATTTATAACAGTGACCTTGGTCATAGTCTGTTTGTAGCATTAAAACCCTAACTAAGACAATTCGTTAAAATGCAAAATCAGTTGCATTTGATGGCCCAGGACTGAAAGGGGTCATACAAAGAAGTTGGGCCATAGCATCACGAAGAGTCTATGAGAGGCTATTGGTGAAACCTAGATGCAGCAGAAGACCCAAGCATTCTATCCTCTCAGCCCTCCCTCATCTGTCCTCTCCCTCAAATGTATTCCAACTCATGTTCCTTTCAGAAAAGAGCTTGCCTCCCATAAATATCAACAAAACACAGCATTACAAGATATAACAAAACTAGTCACATATTGTCATATCAAGGCTGGATGTGGCAACCCAGCAGAGAGTCCCACAAGAACACTAAACTACACAAATTTCAAATTACTATTCATGGTGTTTATATTCTCTTGGTTAAATTTTTATGTTATACCCCCTCCCATCCAGTTTCACTCCCTTTCTCTCTGTCATTGAAAAATAACCAGGTGATATAATTGAGACTCTTGAGGCCGCCATCATGTCCTACAAACAAGGAACATCCAAGTTAGACACCTTCACCCCTCCCATTCCACTTCCTATGCCTCCAGCATACACTCAGCTTCACTGAACTAGCTTACTGCAGTCCCAGGAGCTCCATTGTCCAGCCACTGCTCTAATGGCCTCTACCAGGTTTGAAGCGCAAGGACTATTTAGTCCTGATACAGCAAGATCATCCAGTCCAAGGCTGCCCAGAAGAGGCATACTGCACAAGACTCACCCAGAATTGGAACAACTTCCAGATACCTGCTATACCAGGATC
Organism: Apodemus agrarius; assembly: GCA_964023405.1. Taxonomy (NCBI): domain Eukaryota; kingdom Metazoa; phylum Chordata; class Mammalia; order Rodentia; family Muridae; genus Apodemus; species Apodemus agrarius. The sequence goes on along the minus strand of OZ030010.1, from coordinate 84,067,379 downwards.
ACCCAGGAATGTCCAGTTGGGTAAAGGACACCATAAGAACACAAGCAAAACGAAATTGGACAACATGTCACTGTCAGAGCAAATGTATCCCACTACAAGATCTGGATATCTTAACACAACAGACACACAAGAAAATGATCCTAAATTTAACATAATAAGGATGAAAGATGCCTTTAAAGAGGAAATGATTAAATCCCTCAAAGAATTATGGGAAAGCAAGTCAAAGTGTAGAGATCTTTAAAGAGGAAACTAATAAATTCCTTAAAGGAATACAGGAAAATGTAATTGAACAAGCAAATGAAATCAATGAAACTGTTCACGACCTGAGAAATGAAATAGAAGCAATAAATCAGAATACTCTAGGAAAGAGAATAGGAATAAGTGATAAAAGAATCACCAATATAATACAAGAGATGGAAGAAAAAAATCTCAGGAGTAGAATATACAATAAAAGATACTTTAAAAGATACAATAAAAGAAATCTTAAAAATCCTGAACACAAAATATCCAAGATATCTGTGATACTGTGAAAAGAAATAACATGAAAATAGCAAGAATAGAAAAGGGAAGAGTCTTGCTTCCAAGGCCTACAAAATATTTTCAACAAAATCATAGAAGGAAATTACCCCAACCTAAAGAAAGTAAGTCATTGAAAAGGCTATCTTTTTTCCGCTGAATATTTTCAGCTCCTTTGTTGAAGATCAATTGACCACAAGATGTGTGGGTTCAATTCTGGGTCTTCAATCCTATTCAATTGATCCACCTCCCTGTTACTGTACCAATATCATGCAGTTTTTAACACTACTGCTCTGTAGTATTGCTTGAGGTCCAGGATAATGATTCCCCCAGAAGTTCTTTTACTGTTCATAATAGTTTTAGCTACCCTGGGTTTTTTTTGTTATTCCAGATGAATTTGAGAATTGCTCTTTCTAACTCTATGAAGAACTGAGTTGGGATTTTGATGGGGATTGCATTGAATCTGTATATTGCTTTTGGCAAGATTGACATTTTAACTATATTAATCCTGCCAACCCATGAGCATGGAAGATTTTTCCATTTTCTGAGGTCTTTTTCCATTTCTTTCTTCAGAGATCTGAAGTTTTGTCATACAAATCTTTCACTTATTTGGTCAGAGTCACATCAAGATACTTTATATTGTTTGGGGCTATTGTGAAGGGTGTCATTTCCTTAATTTCTTTCTCAGCCTGCTTATCCTTTGATTATAGGAAGGCTACTGATTGGTGCTGCCTCAACTGGAGGTCAACATGTAGAAGAATGAGAATTGATCCACTCTTATCTCCTTGCACTAAGCTCAACTCCAAGTGGATCAAGGACCTCCACATAAAACCAGACACACTAAAACTAATAGGAAAGAAACTGGGGAAGACCCTTGAGGACATTGGTTCAGGGGGAAAGTTCCTGAAGAGAACACTAATAGCTTATGCTCTAAGATCAAGAATAGACAAATGGGACCTCATAAAATTACAAAGTTTCTGTAAGGCAAAAGACACTGTCAAAAGGACAAATCAGCAACCAACAAATCGGGAAAAGATCTTCACCAACCCTACATCTGACAGAGGGCTAATATCCAATGCATACAAAGAACTCAAGAAATTAGACCCCAGAAAATCAAATAACCCTCTCAAAACATGGGGTACAGAGCTAAACAAAGAATTTTCAACTGAAGAAATTCAGATGACTGAGAAGCACCTTAAGAAATGTTCATCATCATTAGTCATTAGGGAAATGCAAATCAAAACAACCCTGAGGTTTCACCTTATACCAGTCAGAATGGCTAAGATTAAAAACTCAGGAAACAGCAGGTGTTGGTGAGGATGTGGAGAAAGAGGAATACTCTTCCACTTCTGGTGGGACTGCAAGCTGGTACAACCACTCTGGAAATCAGTCTGGTGGTTCCTTAGAAAACTGGACATGATACTTCCAGAGGACCCAGCCATACCACTCCTGGGCATATACCCAGAAGATTCCCCAGCATGTAATAAGGATACATGCTACATCATGATCATAGCAGCCTTATTTATAATAGCCAGAAGCTGGAAAGAACCCAGATGTCCCTCAACGGAGGAATGGATACAAAAAATGTGTTGTATATACACAGCCATTAGAAACAATGAATTCATGAAATTCTTAGAGAAATGGATGGAGCTAGAGAACATCATAATATGTGAGGTAACCCAGTCTCAAAAGAAGACCCATGGTATGCACTCACTGATAAGTGGATATTAGCCTAGAATCTTAGAACACCAAAGACACAATCCACATACCAAATGATGTCTGAGAAGAAGGAAGGAGTGGACCCTGGTTCTGGAAAGGCTCCATGCATCAGTGTAGGGGAATACCAGAACAGGGAAGTGGGAAGGGGTGGATGGGGGAACAGGGGTAGAGAAAAGTGCATGTGGGACCTTTGGGGGAGCGGGGAACCAGGAAAAGAGAAATGAAATGTAAATATAGAATATTCGCATGCCTTTAATCCCAGCACTTGGGAGGCAGAGGCAGGCGGATTTCTGAGTTCGAGACCAGCCTGGTCTACAGAGTGAGTTCCAAGACAGCCAGGACTACACAGAGAAACCCTGTCTCGAAAAACCAAAATAAAATAAAATAAAATAAAATAAAAAAATAATGTGAGAGGAATATATTTAAAAAAAGAAAGTGAGCCTTGTAAACTTACAATAAGCTTATAGAACACCAGTTAGATTGGACTAGACAAGAAACCCTATTACCATATAATAATTGATACATAAAACATACAGAACAAAGAGAGAGTATTAAAAGTTTAAAGGAAAAAGGCCAAGGATCATACAAAGCAAATCTATCTGTATTACAGAACACTTCTCAACAAAGATTCTAAAAGCTAGAAGACCAGGAACAGATGTCTCATAACTACTGAGAAACAACAGCTGCAAATATAGAGAAAACCAAGCAAAATTCAATATTTATTCATAAATCCCAATCTATAAAAATATACTTGAAGAAAAACTCCAATCCAAGCAGGTTAACTATACACAAAAAACACAGGGAATAAATAATTCCATACCAGCTAAAATAAAATAAGGGAAATACACACACACACACACACACACACACACACACACAGTGAGAGAGAGAGAGAGAGAGAGAGAGAGAGAGAGAGAGAACCAACATAAAAGTCAGCAATTAACTATGTTTGATTATTATCACTCAACATCAACTGATTCAATTTCCAAATGAAAAGACACAGGCTCACAGAATGGATGTGAAAATAGTATCCATTGTTCTGCTTCCTACACAAAACATACCTAGGGAACACCAATAGCTCAGGGACTAACTTAAATAATTAATAAAAGGGACTTCATGAAACTTTTGAAAGGCTAAGGATTCCATCAGTAGGACAAAACAGCAACTTATTGAATGTATAAAAGATCTTCACTAATCCTGTATCTGACAGAGGACTAATACCCAAATACATGAAGAACTCAAGAAGTTAGGTATCAACAAATCAAATAACCCAATTATAATGGGGTACTGGAAGGTAAACAAAGAATATAGAATAAATAATAAAAATGGGGTACAGAGCAAAACAAACAAGCCTCAAAAGAGGAATCTAAAATGACCAAGAAGCACTTAAAGAAATGTACAATGTCCTTAGTCATCAGGGAAATGCAAATCAAAATGAGTCTGAGTTTTCATCTAAACCATTAAGACTGGCTAAGATAAAAACTCAAGCAAGAGTACATGCTGGCAAAGATGTGGAACAGGAAATGAATGTACCTCCATTCTAGTGGGAATGTAAACTTGTACAACAACGTTGGAAATTAATTTTGAAGTTTCTCAAAATGTTGTAAATAGTTCTACCTTAAGACTCTGCTTATACCTCTCATGGGAGGAGTACCCAAAAGATACTCCACCATACCAGAAGGACCTTGCTCAAGTATGTTTATAGCACTTAATTTGTACTAGCAAGAAACTGGAAACAAACTAGATGTCCCTCTTCTAAAGAATAGATAAAGAAAATGGACTACTACTCAACTATTAAAATGAAGAACATCATAACATTTACAAAAGAAATTAATGGAACTAGAAAATATCATCCTGGATAAAGTAATACAGATCCAGAAAGACACATGTGGTATATGCTCACTTGTAAGTGAATTTAGTCATAAAATGCAGAACAACCATGCTACAATCCATAGACCCAAAGAAACTGGATAATAAGAAGAGCCTGAGGGAAGAGGTGAGGTATAAAGCACCCTCAGGAAGGCAAACAAAAATATTTATTGGAGGTGGATAAAGAAAGGGAAGTGAGTAGTATAGTGGGGTGAAGAATTGTATGGGGATGGCAATCAGGTGTTGGGGGGAGGGGAATGGGAGAGAGCTGGGAGTGATAATGAAAATAGATTGTGGGCACATTTATGATTAGATGGAGACCTGGGGTGGGAGAGTCTATGAGGGTTACCCCAGATTAAATTACTGCCAGAGGGGGGCTATAGAGACTGAAATGGCCACCTCCTACAGCCAGGCAGGACTTCCAGTAGAAGGAGGAGACATCAACCTACCCACAAAACTTTCAACCCTAAATTTGTCCTGCCTATTAGAAGTACAAGGATAAAGATGGAGCAGAACATAAGGGAACAGAGAGAGAACCAATGAATTCTCCAACTTGAGACCCATCCCATGGGAGAGTGACCATGCCTAACACTATTAATCTTACTCTGCTATGCTTACAAACAGTAATCGAAGCTCATTGTCTTTCTTTTTTATTAAAGATTTATTTATTTATTTTATGTATGTGAACCCACTGTTGCTGTCTTCAGACACACCAGAAGAGGGCATCAGACTACATTGCAGATGGTTGTGAGCCACCATGTAGTTGCTGGGAATTGAACTCTTGACCTCTAGAAGAGTAGTCAGTGCTCTTAACAGATAAACCAACTCTCCAGCCCACTAATTGTCTTTTAAGAGGTTTCATCCAGCAGTAAATAGGATCAGATGCAGAGACCCACACCCAAATGTTAGGCAGATGTCAGGGACTCTTGTGGAAGAGTAAGGGATAGAGTTGAGAAAGGACATGACAAGGGTGAATCAACCTGGGCCTAGGAGTACTCACAGAGAGTGAGTTACCAAAGACAATGCACAGAATCAACCTAGGCCCCCTACACATTTGTCAGAGATTTACAGCTTGGTCTTAATATGGAGAGGGGGCTGTCTCCGACTCTGTTTTCTGCCATTTGATCCCCTGCCCCTAATTAGACTGCCTGGTTTGGACTCAGTGGGAGAGGATGTGCTTGTCTCTGCTGGGACTATTTGTATCATAGTGAGGTGGTCTTCTAGGAGGGCTTCTCTTTTTATCCCAGTAATGGCAGAGGGATTTGTAAGAACAGTATTGGGAGGAGAGGAGGGAGAGTGCTCAGTTTCTAACATGGCTCCAGATATGAACTTGATGAGTAGCAGTAAGGAAATGAAGAGAACACAAACCCACAAACATACAAGAAAATAGGATTATGTGAATTTGACACTCTATTCAAGAAACTTTAGCACTCTGGCAGTTCAGTGTGTTTATTACACACATTTTGACCGAAAGACAAAGTTATTGCATACATCTGAAAAAGGAGGTGGGATTATTATACACAGATAAACTGATATGTATATTCTCTAATGGCTACTGACATGTGAAGTATTATCATAATAGTATTATTATTAATATTAGGGTACACTCCTGGATCAAGGAGAAAAGTTTAGGTTATCTAGGTAGGAACAGTGGACCTTAGGAGAGCAGTCTTCTGGATGTAAATATCCTGATGGAGGGAGATGGATATGTTAGAAATTTTCTGCATGTACTATCAATATCCATACACCTTTAGTTTGAACTTCCTCTTTAAGGACTCTTGTAGAAGAGTAAGGGATAGAGTTGAGAAAGGACAACACAAGGTGACCCAACCTGGGCCTAGGAGTAGTCACAAAGAGTGAGCTACCAACCAAAGTCCATGCACAGAATCAACCTAGGCTTCCTACACATTTGTAGGAGATTTACAGCTTGATCTTGATGTGGAGAGGGGGGTGTCCCAACTTTTAGATTGGCAAATTAGTGCAATTAATACTCTGTGTTATTAAAAACATATATGTACTATATATGTTATTGGTGTTTCTGCAATGTTTACTATTTTCACAGTAGTTACTTGTGGCTTACATACTGTCAGTGAAATTTGTTCTTTCCAATGACTTCATGTGTGTGATTACCTATGCCTGATTTGTATTCTTTCAAATAACAGGTATAATGTTAGCTTAGTGATTGTGAATTCCATTAATTTACTTTTATAACATATTTTTCTTTCCAATTTATAAAGAATAGGTTTTTGGATATAGTAATATAGGTTGGCAGTTATTAATCTTAGGGATTGAAATATAATATTTCATGCTAACTAAGTTTTGATAGAAATCTGGTGTCCATATGGTAAGTTTGACTTTATACTAGATGTAATGCTTTTTTTATTGTATCTTTCAATATTCTTTCTGTATTATATATACTCAATATCTTAGCAATAATATGATGGGGGATGCTTTTATTTCTATTCTTGCCAAAATATAATTCTAAATACCTCCTTTATCTGGAGAACCTTCTCTTCCCCAAGATTTGGGGAAATATTCTGATGTGTGTATTGGTGTGTGTGTGTGTGTGTGTGTGTGTGTATGCATGTGTGTGTATGCATGTGTGTGTATGCAAATGTGTGTGTGTCTATGTGTGTGAAACATACATTCTATGCCTTTAGTTTGAACTTCTTTAATGATCATGATTTGTATAGTTAGTCCTCATTTAGGTTTAATTTATTTTTAAATTATGTGCATTTGTTGTTGGGTTTTTCATATGTAAGGACAGGGTCTCCTATTAGTCAAAGAGTGTCATTGATTGACCAGAGCTGAAGTTAACATCAGTTTTGAGTCAATTGATATGTATGCTCAAAATTAAACTAGGGTCTTTGATAAGAGCAGTAAACCCTCTTTTTTATATTTCTTTTATTGAAAATAGATTATTTTATAGAGCAGTATGTTGTTGTTTCTACTTTCCCAACCCCTGAAAGTTCTTCCCCTCTTTATCTTCCATCTGAAACAATACCTTTCTGTTTCTTTTCAAAAAATATTCAGGCATCAAAAGAGTAATAATAAAATAAAATAAATATTAAACCAAAACCAAATAAATCATAAGAAGAAAACAAATAAGCCATAGGAATTAGCCAAAGAAAATGTTAAAGAAGTACATATTAGATGCATGTTTACACAATCACACTATAAACACAAAAGCAAAACAAAACTTGAAGTCATAATATATATGGAAGCAACTTGTAGAGTTAAAAAGGAAAATACATTCACAAAATATTATCAAACAAAGAATTTCCAAAGATGCCATTGAGCTTGATTTGTAATGGTCATCTACTGTCAGGCATGGAGCTTCAATTTAAGAGTGGTTTATTCAGCTGGGCAGTGGTGGCTCACGTCTTTAATCCCAGCACTTGGGAGGCAGAGGCAGCATATTTCTGAGTTTGAGGGCAGCCTGGTCTACAGAGTGAGTTACAGGAGAGCCAGGGCTACATAGAGTAACCTTGTCTCAAAAACAAACAAACCAAAAACAAAAACAAAAAGAAAAAGAAAAAAAAAGAAAAAGAGTGGTTTATTCATCCAGTAAGACTCCATTTGGGAACACTATTTTATCTTGTAAGTAGTTATTAATTGTACATAGCGTCTGTGTTAATGATAGGAGGTTGCATCTACTTTTCTCAGTGCTGGGATCCCATCTAATGCAGAACCCCTGCAGGCATTGTGCAAGATGCCATAGTTTCTGTGAGTTAATATGCACATTGGTCATAATGTGTTTAGAAGGCCTAGATTCCTTTGTTTGTTCCACCTCCTCTGGGTCTCACACTCTTTCCACCTACACTTACTCAGGGTTCTCAGGGCCCAGAGGGGAAGTATTTGGTGGTAGGCGGTATATATCAAGAAAATTATAGATTCGTTTTAGGTTTTCCAATTTGGTGAAGTATAGGCTTTTAAAGAATGCCCTTATGATTCTTTGAATTTTCTCTGTGTCTGTTGTTCTGTCTATGTATATTCTCTAATTTTGTTAATTTGTATCTTTTCTTTTCATTTATTTAGTTACTTTTGCTAAATGTTTGTTAATCTTAAGAATTTTCTTAAAAATATCTCTTTAATTGATTCTTTGTAATTTGCTGTTTATGATGTTTCTATTTTCTTGAATTCAGCTCTGGTTTTAATTATTTCTTGCTCTCTAGTCCTTTGGGGTATCATTTCTTCTTTCTGTTCTAAATCTTTCAGATATGCAGTTGTGTCACTAGTATATTTTTTAATGTAGTCAATTAGTGCTCTGAACTTGCCTCTTCAAACTTTTTTCATTGTGCCCCATAAGTTTGTGTGTGTTGTGCTTTCATTAATTGCTGAACCATCTCTTCAGTTTTGTAGAGTTTGTCATGTAATTATGTTCAATGTAGGTATATTCTGATCATATCTTCTTATTAATGTATCCTTTTTCAGTGCCTGAATGTTCTAATTCATCTACTTTGATGATTAATATTGTTTGACAGATTGAGTGGATTTAGAACCACACAAAAAAGTGCTTTGGACATGTGTTGTATGAATTTTCCTGGGTAGAACTGAACACATCTCCTCATCCAGATAGGGCACAATCAACAGAACCAAATCTCAATTTGTTTTAACCAATGACTTTATTATGACTAGTTACATGTTTACAGGTAAACACTTAATAATACAATAGGAGGCACAAAGACAACTGCATAACACAAGTATCCATCTCAGCATGGTTGAAAAATTCACAAAGGCAATTGCATAACACAAGTGTCCATCTCAGCATGCTTGACAAATTACAGATCAAACAAATAAACAGTCTTTCATTCTTACAGCTCCTTGCATAACTTGCTGGCAGGTCAGCTCTTCAGAGTTCCTCTTCTATCATCAGTTGTTTACTGCTTTCCACTGTGTCATTAGTCTTGTGTGTATCTATTTACCTAGACTTGTAAGTTTTATTTAATATCCGAGTATTATGAAACTCGCTTTTCTTTACCAGTTATAATATTTCACTTCAGAAGGAATTCCTATACAATTATTTGTTGTTGAGAAAGACTCTAGATTCATTTGAGGTAGGAATATCTACTGTAGCAGTCATTCTCATAATTCCATGGTGAGTTTCTTAAACTGAATGAAAAGGAGAAAAGTAAGTGAGTCTAACCTGCATCTCCTTTGCTCTGTCTTTTTTTTTCTTTTTTGACTGTAGATGAATTAAAAAAGTCTTTCACATTTTTGTCTCTATGACTTCCTCAAAAAGATAGATTGCCTTCAAACTGTGAGTCAAAACTGTTTCTTAATTTAACATTGAGCTTTTCAGTTCCAAAATTTCAATTGCAGTCTGAGTTTTCCCTTCCATATTTCATGATTATGTTCTAATTTTACTCATATATATGAGTAACTTATAAATTTTCTCACAGGATTGTATCAGCTATGCTTTCATTGAATAGACATACAATTATTTTTTGCAACTATTTGTTAGTGTTTTAACCAATTCATTCTCAATAGAGTCATTATTAAATTAGTAAATTTAAATTGATTCACATTACTTTGATTTTTTGATATTTGGTTTTCAATGAGGTTTATTCCTCTGACATTGGCTAACTACCTAGATTTTTTTTTATTAACTCATTTTTTTCCAATGAAAATGTTTGTAATATTCAAGTGGGTTTGGGTTACAGTGGAGTTAATATAGCATTATTGCTCATTGTACTGGCTCAGTACGGAAAACTGCAGCTCATGTGCTCAGGGATTTGAGCTCAACCTATAATATTACACATTGTATAGAATACAAAACATGGAAACGACCATATTGAATGAATAGGCTCACTGTGAAAAACAGCAATAATGATTAGGTATAGTTACTTCTTCCAGAGCAGTGGTTCTCAACCTATGTCACAATTCCTTTGGAGCTTGAATGAGACTTTCAGGGGAGTTGCTTAAGGTCAGTGGAAAACGCAAATATTTACACTATAATTATTAACAGCAAAATTACAATTATGAGGTAGCAATAAAAATAATTTTGCTGTTACCTCCATGGCACGGCTGGGAGCTGTGTGCCCCGCCGTTCTCCCAGGCCCCTATACTGAAGGTCTCCATCTTGCGCCCAGGTCACTGTCAGAGAGGTGCAGGTATCCAGACTTAATCGGGGCCTGCCATCACTTGGGCAGGAACCCGCCAGGCTTGGGCCAGTAGCCAGAGCCTGGGCAGCTCGGTGGAACATCTCCATGGTGCGGCTTGGAGTTGCTTGCCCCACAGTTTTCCCAGGCCCCTACAATGACAGTCTCCATCTTGTCGCTAGGTCACTAGTAGAGAGGGCCAGAGACACAGACTTAATTTGTTACTACCATCACTCGGTGGAATTCTGCCAGGCTCTTGCCAGTGGCCAGTGCCTGGGCAGCCAAACTGGACATTTCCACGACCACCGGGCCTTGTACCAACTCGGTTGGGAACCGACTACTCTGAGGTCCTATCAGCACTCTCAGCAGCAGTCTCCATCTTGCTGCCTGGCCCTCAGTAGAGAACCAACAGGCAGGCCCAGCCTCACGGGAGGTTAAAACACCAGCCAGTGACAAAAAGGTCAACTAACACCAGAGATAACCAGATGGCAGAAGGCAAATGTAGAAAAGTTACTAAGAGAAATCAAGGCAGCATGCCAGCATCTGAACCCAGTTCACTGACAACAGGAAGTCCTGGATACCCCAACACACCAGGAATAGAAGCTTTGGATATAAAATCACTGGTCAGGATGCGGATAGCTGAATACATAGATAAATCCGTTAAAGAAATACAGGACAAAATGGATCAAAAGGTAGAGGCCCTTACAAGGAAAATGCAAAAAACACTTAAAGAAATTCAGGAGAATATGGATCAAAAAATGGGAGCCAATAAGGAGGAAACGCAAAATTCACTTAAAGAAATAGAAGAGAATGTGAGAAAACAAGTAGAAGTTATAAAAGAGGAAACACAAAAATACCTTAAAGAATTACATGAAAACACAAACAAGCAAACAAAAGATCTGAGCAAAACCATCCAGGATCTAAAAACAGAAGTAGAAACAACTAAAAAATTACAAAGGGAGAAAACTTTGGAGATACAAAACCTTGGGAAGAAATCAGGGGCCATAGATGCAAATATCAACAACAGAATACAAGAGATCAAAGAAAGAATCTCAGATGCTGAAGATACCATAGGAACCATTGATTCAACAGTCAAAGAAAATGATAAATGCAAAAATCTTGTAACCCAAAACATCCCGGAAATCCAAGAGAAAATGAGAAGACCAAACCTAAGGATTATAGGTATAGATGAGAGTGAAGATTTACAATTTAAAGGACCAGCAAATATCTTCTGCAAAATTATGGAAGAAAACTTCCCCAACCTAAAGAGAGAGATGCCCACGAATACACAAGAACCCTGCAGAACTCTAAACAGACTGGTCAAGAACAGAAATACCTCCTGTCACATAATAATCAAAACCCCAAATGTATAAACAAAGAAATAATATTAAGGGAAGTAAGAGAAAAAGGCCAAGTAACATATAAAGGAAGACCTATTAGAATTACACCAGACTTCTCACCTGAGACCATGAAAGCTAGAAGATCCTGGGCAGATATCATGCAGACTCTAAGAGAACACAAATTTCAGCCAAAACTACTATACCCAGCAAAACTCTCAATCAGCATAAATGGAGAAACCAAGGTATTCCATGACAAAACCAAATTTGCATCATATCTTTCCACAAACCCATCCCTTGGAGGGAAATTACACCCAGGCAGAAGCAAGATAGAAACCTCCTCTCATCAAACCCAAAAGAAGATAACATCTCAAATATAAAAAATAATTTCAAAAATGTCAAGAGGTAATAATTACTATTCCTTAATATCTGTTAACATCAATGCACTCAATTCCCCAATAAAAAGACATAGACTAACAGACTGGATACGGAAACAGGACCCTACATTTTGCTGCATACAGGAAATACAACTCAATGTCAAAGACAAACATTATCTTAGATTAAAAGGCTGGAAGACAATTTTACAAGCAAATGGTCTCAGGAAACAGGCCGGAATAGACATTCCAATATCAGGTAAAATTGACGTTCAACCTAAAGTCATCAAAAGAGACCCTGAAGGTCACTTCTTGCTGGTCAAAAGTAAAATCCACCAAGAAGAGCTCTCAATACTGAACATCTATGCTCCAAATGCAAGGGTACCCTCATTTGTTAAAGAAACTTTACTAAAGCTTAAAGCACACATTGCACCTAAAACAATAATTGTGGTTGACTTCAACACCCCACTCTCCTCAATGGACTGATCAGGAAAACAGAAACTAAATAGGGACACAGTGAAACTAATTGAAACTTTGGACCAATTGGACTTAACATATATATATATATATATATATATATATATATATATATATATATATATATAGAGAGAGAGAGAGAGAGAGAACATTTCATCCTAAAGCAAAAGAATATACGTTTTTCTCAGTACCACATGGTACCTTCTCCAAAATCGATCATATAATTGGTCAAAAGACAGATGTCAGCAAATACAAGAATATCTAACTACTCCTATGCCTCCTATCAGATTACTCTGAAGTAAAAGTGGTCTTCAACAGCAATAAAAATGACAGAAAGCCTACATACACATGGAAACTGAACAATACTCTACTCAACAACACCTTAGTCAAGGAAAATAAAGAAAGAAATCAAAGACTTTTTATGATATAATGAAAATGAAGGTAGAACCTACCTAAATCTATGGGGCACAATGAAAGCAGTGCTAAGAGGAAAACTCATAGCACTGAGTGCCTCCAAAAAGAAACTGGAGAGAGCATACACTAGCAGCTTAACAGCACACCTGAAAGCCCTGGAACAAAAAGAAGCTAATTCACCCAGGAGGAGTAGAACACAGGAAATCATCAAACTAAGGGTCGAAATCAATCAAATAGAAACAAAGAGAACCATACAAAGAATCAACAAAACCAAGAGCTGGTTCTTTGAGAAAATCAACAAGATAGATAAACCCTTAGCCAGACTTACTAAAGGGCACAGATACAGTATCCAAATTAACAAAATTAGAAATGAAAAGGGGGATATAACAACAGAAACTGAGGAAATTCAAAAAATCATCAGATCCTACTACAAAAGCCTATAATCAACATAACTGGGGAATCTGGTGGAAATGGACAATTTCCTAGACAGATACCAAATGCCAAAATTAAATCAGGATCAATGTTTAGATCAGCTAAACAGCCCCATAACCCCTAAAGAAATAGAAGGGGTTATAGAAAGTCTCCCAACCCAAAACGTACAGGACCAGATGGATTTAGTGCAGAATTCTAATAGACCTTCAAAGAAGACCTAACACCAATACTCTTCAAACTATTCCACAAAATAGAAACAGAAGGAACACTGCCCAACTCATTATTCGAAGCCACAAATACGCTGTTACCAAAACCACAGAAAGATCCTACAATGAAAGAGAACTACAGGCCAATTTCTCTTATGAATATTGATGCAAAAATACTAAATAAAATTCTTGCCAACTGAATCAAAGGGCACATCAAAATGACCATTCACCATGACCAAGTAGGCTTCATCCCAGGGTTGCAGGGATGGTTCAATATACAAAAATCCATCAATGTAATCCACCACATAAACAAACTAAAAGAAAAAAAAAACACATGGTCATCTCATTAGATGCTGAAAATGCATTTGACAAAATTCAGCATCCTTTCATGCTAAAAGTCTTGGAAAGAGCAGGAATTCAAGGCCCATACCTAAATATAGTAAAAGCAATATGCAGCAAACGAGTAGCCAACATCAAACTAAATGGAGAGAAACTTGAAGCAATCCCACTAAAATCAGTGAGTAGACAAGGGTGCCCTCTCTCTCCATATCTTTTCAACATTGTACTTGAAGTTCTAGCGAGAGCAATTAGACAACATAAGGAAGTCACAGGGATACAAATTGTCAAGGAAGAAGTCAAATATCACTATTTGCAGATGACATGATAGTATACTTAAGCGACCCAAAAAACTCCACCAGAGAACTCCTACAGCTGATAAACAACTTCAGCAAAGTGGCTGGTTATAAAATAACTCAAGCAAATCCTATACTCAAAGGACAAGCAGGCTGAGAAAGAACTTAGGGAAATAACACCCTTCACAATAGCCACAAAAAATATAAAGTGTATTGGTGTGACTCTAACCAAACAAGTGAAAGATGTGTATGACAGGAACTTCAAGTCCTTGAAGAATGAAATCGAAGAAGACCTCAGAAGATGGAAAAATATTTCATGCTCTTGGATTGGCAGGATCAATATAGTAAAAATCTTGCCATCTTGCCAAAAGCAATCTACAGATTCAATGCAATCTCCATGAAAATCCCAAATCAATTCTTCATAGATCTAGAAAGAGCAATTCTCAAATTCATCTGGAATAACAAAAAAACCATGATAGCTAAAACTATTCTTTTTTTAAAGAAATTATTTTCTATATTCTATGTTTACATTCCAAAGGCTTTCCCCTTTCCCAATTCCCCCCCCACCATATGTCCCATAATTCCTCTCCCCCCCAACTATTCCCCAATCATTCCCCCCCCCCACGGTTTCTCTACAAAACTGGATCCAATCTTTACAGGCCCAGGGTCCTCTCCTTTCTTCTTCTTGGGAATCATTTGACTTGCTAATTGTGCCTTGAGTATTTAGGGCTTCTGGGCTCATTAATATCCACTTATTAGTTATGGCGTTTCATGTGTATTCTTTTGTGACTGGGTTAGCTCACTCAGGATGATATTTTCCAGGTCTAACCATTTACCTACAAATTGCATTAATTCATTATTTTTAATTGCTGAGTAGTATTCCATTGTATAAATATACCACATTTGCTGTATCCATTCCTCCTTTGAGGGATATTTGGGCTCCTTCCAATTTCTGGCTATTATAAACAAGACTGCTATAAACATGGTGGAGCATGTGTCTTTATTGTATGCAAGGGAATCCTCTGAGTATATTCCCAGGAGTGGTATGCCAGGGTCCTCTGGAAGTGACATGCCCAATTTTCTGAGGAACCGCCACACTGATTTCCAGAGTGGTTTTACCATTTTGCAATCCTACCAACAGTGGAGGAATGTTCCTCTTTCTCCACATCCTTGCCAGCACCTGTTGTGTCTTGAGTTTTTAATCTTAGCCATTCTGACTGGTGTGAGGTGGAAACTCAGGGTTGTTTTGATTTGCATTTCCCTGATGACTAATGATGTTGAACATCTCTTAAGGTGTTTCTAGGCCATCCGAATTTCTTCTGGTGAAAATTCTTTGTTTAGCTCTGTACCCCATTTTTTCTTTACAATAAAAGGACTTCTGGGGGAATCAGTATCCCTGACCTCAAGAAGTACTACAGAGCAATTGTGTTAAAAACTGCATAGTATTGGTACAGCAACAGGCAAGTAGATCAGTGAAATAGAATTGAAGGCCCAGAAATGAACCCACAGACTTATGGTCTCTTGATAAAGGAGCCACAACCATCCAGTGGAAAAAAGATAGTCTTTTCAACAAATGATGCTGGTTCAACTGGAGGTCAACATGCAGAAGAATGTGAATTGACCCACATTAATCCTCTTGTACTAAGATTGACTCCAAGTGGATCAAGGACCTCCACATAAAACCAGACACACTGAAACTAATAGAAAAGAAACTGGGGAAGACACTTGATGACATGGGCACAGGGGGGAAGTTCCTGAACAGAACACCAAAAGTTTATGCTCCAAGATCAAGAATTGACAAATTGGACCTCATAAAATTACAAAGTTTCTGCAAGGCAAAGGACATGTTCAGAAGGACAAAACAATCATCAACAAATTGGGAAAAGATCTTCACCAACCCTATATCCGACAGGGGGCTAATATCCAATAAATACAAAGAACTCAAGAAGTTTGACCCCAATGAACCAAATAACCCTCTCAAAAAATGGGGTACAGAGCTAAACAAAGAATTTTCACCAGAAGAAATTTGGGTGGCCGAGAAACACCTTAAGAGATGTTCAACATCATTAGTCATCAGGGAAATGCAAATCAAAACAACCCTGAGATTCCACCTCACACCAGTCAGAATGGCTAAGATTAAAAACTCAAGAGACAACAAGTGCTGGCAAGGATTTGGAGAAAGAGCAATACTCTTATACTGTTGGTGGGACTGCAAGATGGTACAACTACTCTGGAAATCAGTCTTGCATTTCTTCAGAAAATTGGGCATGACACTTCCAGAGGACCCTGTCATACCACTCCTGGGCATATACCCAGAGGATTCCCCTGCATACAATAAAGTCATATGCTCCACTATGTTCATAGCAGCCTTGTTTATAATAGCCAGAAATTGGAAGTAGCCCAAATATCCCTCAAAGGAGGAATGGATACAGCAAATGTGGTATATTTATACAATGGAATACTACTCAGCAATTAAAAATAATGAATTAATGCAATTTGTAGGCAAATGGTTGGATCTGGAAAATATCATCCTAAGTGAGTTAACACAATCACAAAAGAATACACATGAAATGCAATCACTGATAAGTGGATATTAATGAGCCCAGAAGCTCTGAATACTCAAGGCATAATTAGCAAATGAAAAGATTCCCAAGAAGAAGGAAAAAGAGAACCCTGGTCCTGAAAAGACTGGATCCAGTTTTTTTTTTTTTTTTTTTTTTTTTTTTTAAGGAGAGTGCCCGAATGAAAAAAAGGTGGGGGGGGGGGGGAAGTGATGGGGGAATAGGTGGGAGGCAGCAGGGGGGGGGAGAGACTTATGGGACATAGGGTGAAGTGGAAACTGGGAAAGGGGAAAGCCTTCAGAATGTAAACAAAGAATATAGATAATAAAATATATATGTTAAAAAAAGATATGCAGCTTTTCCTTCATACTCAATACATTCCATGGTGCTAGAACTGGATTTGGACAAAGCTCCTTTTTGTGTGGCCAGTGACTATTAGCTGGTACATGCCTAAGAGGCAGGTCCACTGGGTGGAGATGACAGCATTTGGATAGCAGACACATCCACACCAGGGCGGCCATGTTTCAGCTCTGTGGCAAAGGATAAACTGTTCCATTGTTTTGATACAATTCTGAGAATTAAGTGAGGCTGTACATTGAAAATATTTGTGTCAACCTCAGCCTTTCCTGTTTGCAATTCACTTTGTGTGATAGAGATATTTACCGTAATTTCCCACATTGACAACTGACCAACCTGGCTGGTGACTGTGGAAACTACATGGATTTTAAGGACACCATCTTGTGGTACTGCTTAAGTGGCACAGGCCATCAGGCATCTATGTCAATAATAAACTTTTTTCTCACAGCAGTTCTGTCTACTCCTTAGACAGATAAAAGGATTTGGAAATGAACTCTCTAGTAGTATTTGGATCTGATGTTTTGATTCCTGTCATTTCATTATTAGCTGTTAATTCATTTGTTCTGTGATTATATGAGCAAAGTTAATGAGAAAAGTAATAAAATGTAGATATTTTATAATTTTAAAAAATATCTTTCTATAATTCACAGTATGTTTCATAATACAGATGTTATGAAAGAATATATAAATAAATTATATTGAATTATTAAAAAATAATTTTGTTTGCGAGTCACCACAATATGAAGAACTAAATCAAAAAGTGCAGCAACATTAGAAAAGTTGAGATACAATCAAATTTTCAGAGCAATAATTTTCAGGGAGTGAATGAGCAAAAATATAATAATGTACTTTAAGTTATCAGTTATCAAGGATAGGAATGTGTGGTGGTTTGACTAAGAATGGACCCATAGATTCACATAAACAAATTCTTAGGGATTGACATGAGGAGACCTGGCCTTGTTGGAGTAGGTGTGTCATTAGGGGTGGGTTTGGGGTTTCAAAGGCCTAAGCAGGGTCAGTAGTTTGCACTTTTTTGTGATGTCTTCAGATCTAGACTAGAATGCTCAGCTATGTCAACATAACCATGTCTCGCTGGGTGCTGCCATACTCCCTGCCAGGATAATGGACTGAACCTTTGAATACCTGAGCCAACCTGAACTAAATGTTTTCTTTTAAAAGAGTTGTATTGGTCATGGTGCCTCTTCACAGCAATAAAATCCTAAGATAGAATGTAAAGAAATACAGTGAGAATATAAATAAGTATTATAGCAAAAGAGACAAATAAACTACAGAAATGCAAATAAATGATAGCAACAATGAAGATGAAGGGAAGAGGTAATAGATGCACTTAAATATCAAATATGAATTAAGAAAGAGGGAAAAATAGGTTTTATCCCAGAAATGCAAGGATGGCTTAATATAAGTAAATCCATTAATGTAATTTGTTATATAAACAAACTCAAAGAAAAAAGCCAAATGATCATCTCATTAAAAGCCTTTGAAAAAATGCAACACACATTGATATTAAAAATATTGGAGAGATCAGGAATGCAAAGTTCATAACTAAATATAATAAAGCAATATACAGCAAACCAATAGTCAACATCAAAATAAATGGTGAGAAACTCAAAGAAATCCCATTATAAGCATGGACAAGACAAGGCTGCTCACTCTTTCCCTTCCTATTCAATATAGTACTCAAAGTTCTAGCCAGGGCAATTAGACAACAAAAGGATATTAAGAGAATACAAATTGGGGAAGGTAGAAATAAAGATATCACTGTTTGGAGATGATATGATAGTTTACCTGAGCAACTCTACTAGACAGGTCCTAAGCAGATAAACAATTTCAGCAAAGTGGCTGGATACAAAATTATCTCTAACAAATCAGTAGCTTTGCTCTACTCAAAGGGTAAATGGGCAGAGAAAGAAATTAAGGAAACAATTCTCTTCACAATAGTTACAAATAATAGAAAATATCTTACTGTAACTCTAACCAAGCAAGTGAAAGATCTGTATGACAAGAAGTTGAAATAAATCTCTGAAAAAAGAAACAAGAAAACGTCTGGAGATGGAGAGTTCTCCCATGCTCATGGATTGGCAGGATTAATATAACAAAAATGGCCACCATACCAAAAGCAATCCCCTTAAAAAATTACAACTCAATTATTCTTAGAGTTAGAAAATGAACTTCTCATGTTCATTTGAAAAAAAAAAAACACTGGGTAGTAAAAACTATTCTCAAAAATAAAAAACCTTCTGAAGGAATAACTATCCTTGAACTCAAGCTATAAAATAGAGTAATAGCTATAAAATCTGCATGGTATTGGTACAGAGACAGGCAGGTAGATCAATGGAACAGAATTGAAATCCCAGAAATGAATCCACATACCTAGGATCACTAGGTGAGGACTCTGCTGTTTCTTCCAGTATTGGTATTACTGCTGGTTTTAGTCCAGCTGCGTTTGCTGCTTCTTCAGTTGGAATTCTCTTCATATTGTCACATTACTTACTTCCTCATTAAATAGCAGTCTGTTAAAGTGGGACCTATATGAGAGGTTATCCTTGCACTCCCCTTTCTATACCTGCCTATCATTTTACATTTCCTTAAACCTGCATTACTTTTTTTTTTAATATGGTAGCTACATAGGGATGGACTTTCTTTTTTTTTATTGGATATATTCTATATTTACATTTCATTTCCCCTTTTCTGGTTCCCCACCCCCAAAGGTCCCTCATGCCATTTTCCCTCCCCCTGCTCCCTCATCCACCTCCTCCCACCTCCCTGCTCTTGTACTATCCCACAATGATGCTTTGGTCCATTCTAGCACCAGTGTCCACTCCTTGCTTCTTGTCAGACATCACTTGGTATGTGATTTATGTCTTTGGTGTTCCAAGATTCTAGGCTAATATCCACTTATCAGTGACTGCATACCATGGGTATTCTTTTGAGACTGGGTCACCTCACTTAGTATGACGTTCTCCAGCTCCATCCATTTCTCTAAGAATTTCATGAATTCATTGTTTCTAATGGCTGAATAGTACTCTACTGTGTATATATACCACATTTTTTGTATCCATTCCTCTTTTGAGGGACATCTGGGTTCTTTCCAGCTTCTGGTTATTATATATAAGGCTGCCATGAACATAGTGGAGCATGTATCCTTATTGCATGCTGGGGAATCTTCTGGGTATATTCCCAGGAGTGGTATGGCTGGGTCCTCTGGAAGTATCACGTCCAGTTTTCTGAGGAACCACCAGACTGATTTCCAGAGTGATTGTACCAGCTTGCATTCCCACCAGCAGTGGAGGAGTGTTCCTCTTTCTCCATATCCTCGCCAACACCTGATGTATTCTGAGTTTTTAATCTAAGCCATTCTGACTGGTGTGAGTTGAAATCTCAGGGTTGTTTTGATTTGCATTTCCCTAATGACTAATGATGTTGAACATTTTTTAAGGTGTTTCTCAGCCATCCGAATTTCTTCAGGTGAAAAGTCTGTTTAGCTCTGTACCCCATTTTTAGATGGGGTTATTTGGTTTTCTGGGGCCTAACCTCTTGAGTTCTTTGTATACACTGGATATTAGCCCTCTCTCGGATGTGGGGTTGGGGGTTGGTGAAGATCTTTTCCCAATTTGTTGGTTGCCGATTTATCCTTTTGACAGTGTCTTTTGCCTTACAGAAACTTTGTAATTTTATGAGGTCCCATTTGTCTATTCTTGCTCTTAGAGCATAAGCAATTGGTGTTCTGTTCAGGAATTTTCCCCCTGAGCCAATGTCCTCAAAGGTCTTCCCCAGTTTCTTTTCTATTAGTTTTAGTGTGTCTGGTTTTATGTGGAGGTCCTTGATCCACTTGGAGTTGAGCTTAGTGCAAGGAGATAAGAGTGGATCAATTCTCATTCTTCTGCATGTTGACCTCCGGTTGAGCCAGCACCATTTGTTGAAAAGGCTATCTTTTGTCCACTGGATGTTTTCAGCTCCTTTGTCGAAGATGAATTGGCCATAGATGTGTGGGTTCAATTCTGTGTCTTCAATCCTATTCCATTGATCCGCCTCCCTGTCACTGAACCAATACCATGCAGTTCTTAACACTACTGCTCTGTAGTATTGCTTGAGGTCCGGGATATTGATTCCCCCAGAAGTTCTTTTGCTGTTGATGATAGTTTTAGCTATCCTGGGTTTTTTGTTGTTCCAGATGAATTTGAGAAATGTTCTTTCTAACTCTATGAAGAACTGAGTTGGGATTTTGATGGGGATTGCATTGAATCTGTATATTGCTTTTGGCAAGATTGCCATTTTAACAATATTAATCCTGCCAACCCACGAGCATGAAAGATTTTCCCATTTTCTGAGGTCTTATTCAATTTCCCTCTTCAGAGACCTGGAGTTTTTGTCATATAAATCTTTCACATGTTTGGTTAGAGTCACTCCAAGATACTTTATATTGTTTGTGGCTATTGTGAAGGGTGTCATTTCCCTAATTTCTTTCTCGGCCTGCTTATGCTTTGCGTATAGGAAGTCTACTGATTTGCTTGAGTTGATTTTATAGCCAGCCACTTTGCTGAAGTTGTTTATCAGTTTCAGGAATTCTCTGGTGGAGTTTTTTGGGTCACTTAAGTATACTATCATATCATCTGCGAATAGTGGTAGTTTGACTTCTTCCTTTCCTATTTGTATCCCTTTGACGTCCCTCTGTTGTCGAATTGCTCTAGCTAGTACCTCAAGTACTATATTGAAGAGATATGGTGAGAAGGGACAGCCTTGTCTAGTCCCTGAATTTAGTGGGATTGCTTCAAGTTTTTCTCCGTTTACCTTGATGTTGGCTACTGGTTTGCTGTATATTGCTTTTACTATATTTAGGTTGGGCCTCGAATTCCTGCTCTTTCCAAGACTTTTAGCATGAAAGGATGCTGAATTTTGTCAAATGCTTTTTCAGCATCCAATGAGATGACCATGTGGTTTTTTTCTTTGAGTTTGTTTATGTAGTGGATTACGTTGATGGATTTCCATATATTGAACCATCCCTGTATCCCTGGGATGAAGCCAACTTGATCATGGTGAATGATCGTTTTGATGTGTTCTTGGATTTGGTTGGCAAGTATTTTGTTTAGTATTTTTGCATTGCTATTCATAAGAGAAATTGGCCTGTAGTTCTCTTTCTTAGTTGGATCTTTGTGTTGTTTTGGTATCAGGGTAATTGTGGCTTCATAGAATGAGTTGGGTAGTGTTCCTTCTGTTTCTATTTTGTGGAATATTTTGAAGCGTATTGGTATTAGGACTTCTTTGAATGTCTGATAGAATTCTGCACTAAAACAATCTGGTCCTGTGCTTGTTCTTGTAGTATTTTATGTTAAACCTGTCTCCGTGGTCTCTTTCAGGCATGGTATACAAGTAACTAAATCTGCTTTGCTGAGGTCCCTCGTGGAATCCCAAGCTCAGATTCCTCAGTGGATGGAGTGTAATTGCTGGGCGTGCTTCTCTGTGGTTTCTTGTAGGAGTGCAGCTCCCAGACATGCTGCTTTGCTATCTCTTAGAAGGTTCTAGATTCTGATATTCATACCTTTGTGCAGGCTTCAGATATATAGGGAGCAGTTAGTTGCCTTTTCCATTTCTGTGTTGTCCTCCATATAGGCAGGACATTCTGTGTCTGATCATCTGAGAACAACCTGGGATAATACTTTGGGTTATTACCACTGCCATCTTCTAATAGTACACTTGGCATCTTAGTTCCTTTACTTGAATGTTATACTTCTACGAAGAATGCCTGTAACAACTTTGGACATCCATCTTCAGTGAGAACCATACACTACACTCCCTGAACAAGAACAGATGTTTCTCTTGACCTAAACAAAAATCAAACAGATATTATGTCAGATAGCAAGAACACAAAGCTCAATCTGGTCAATACTGGTCTGGGGTCTATCGGTAATAAGACCAACTCTCTCCTAGTAAGCTTTCTGAAAGAATTCCATATTTATTATTTTATGCTTATTTATAATTGGACATGTATATGAGTAAAATCAGATGCACTGTAGAAAAGGACATATACAATAGAAAAAACTTTATATAACCCAATGTATCAAACAAAACAGATCAAAGTATACATGTATGAAATTGTCAAAGGACAAAAGAGAAGAGAAATATTCATACTATACCTCTTAGTAACTGACCTCCTCCTGAACCTTATAAAAAAAGAAAAAAAAGCAATAAAAAGGTCTTTATCTTCACTTGGGATGCCTCCTGTTCTCTTCCACTGCATTCTGATCTTTTGCTTTGATGTAAATAGTTTACTCAGTACTGTTTTTTTAAAGTCTGTGTGGGGTTTTATTTCAATTCCTTGAATTAGAATCCAAGAACCTGGAAATAACTGCTACAGATCCACTTCAGAGTGTCCAACTGTTTACATTTCCAAATTGTGGAATATTGCAAGTTTCTGATTCAACGTTTTCATTTGATATCTACAGGTATTCTGCAGGTTGGATCTCACAGTAGAGTCTCTTGATACTTGCCTCGATACATAGAATCTAGGAATTTTATTTTTGGCATTGGACGATTCTTAAATATTATGATAAACAATAATATAAATGTATTTATTTATTATTATACTCAGTAATATGCAATATTTCCTCCTATCTGACTTTGGGTCCCTGAATATTTTATTACGATAATAGTGTTTTCTTTGCTCTTGTAGGTTAGGCCTAAATTAAACTTTTTGGTATTATGAAAATTATGTGTATAGACTCCAAAATCAGTTGACAGGGAACTGTGAGTCCCAACACTTTATCTAAGAAACTAAGGGCGTCTTTTATATTATTAACATACATTTTCATTTGTATGGCATGACTAATATGTTGTCTTCATAAACTTGTGATAATTGCAACATTGAATCAAATAAAACTTGAAATAAATATTTGAAATCATGATATGTACTCAATTTTAATTACTGTACTATAGTTTATTTTTTAACACAAATTAATATAATTAGAGAAATCTATTCCTTTAGATGCTGTAAAATCTAACAACTGGTTGTGTATTCTCTGCTTAGTTATATACGCCATTCATTTTTTTCTACATTTTTTGTTTACATTCCAAATGCTTTCCCCTTTACCGATTTTCCCCACCCCATAAGTCCCATAGCCCTCTTCCCTCCACCTATTTCCCAATCACTCGCTCCCATTTCTCTGACCTGATACTCCCCTACAATGCTGGATCAAGCCTTTCCAGGACCAGGGCCCTCTCCTTCCTTCTTCTTGGGAATCATTTGATATGTTAATTGTGTCTTGAGTATTCAGAGTTTCTGGGCTAATTAATATCCACTTATCAGTGACAACATTCCATGTGTATTTTTTGTGATTGGGTTAGCTCACTTAGGATGATATTTTCCAGTTCCAACCATTTGCCTACAAATTTCATGAATTCATTTTTTTTAGTTGCTGAGTAGTATTCAATTGTGTAAATATACCACATTTTGTGTATCCATTCCTCCATTGAGGGACATCTGGGTTTTTTTCCAGGCTGCTGTGAACATAGTGGAGCATGTATCCTAATAAGGATAGCATGCAAGGGAATCTCCTCTGTGAATCTGCACCGGAGTGGTATATCAGGGTCCTCCAGAAGTGTCATGCCCAGTTTTCTGAGGAACCACCAGACTGATTTCCAGAGTGGTTGTACCAGCTTGCATTCCCACCAGCAGTGGAGGAGTGTTCCTCTTTCTCCACATCCTTGCCAACACCTGCTGTCTCCTGAGTTTTTAATCTTAGCCATTCTGACTGGTGTGAGGTGAAATCTCAGGGTTGTTTTGATTTGCATTTCCCTAATGATTAATGATGTTGAACATATCTTTTGTTGTTGTTGTTTGTTTTATTTTTGTTTTGTTTTGTTTTTTGGAGACAGGGTTTTTCTGTGTAGCCCTGGCTGTCCTGGAACTCACTCTGTAGATCAGGCTGGCCTTGATCTCAGAAATCTGCCTGTGTCTACCTCCCAAGTGCTGGGATTACAGGCATGCACCACCACTGCCTGGCAGATGTTGAACATTTCTTAAGGTGCTTCTCAGCCATTCGAAATTCTTCAGGTGAATATTCTTTGTTTAGTTCTGTACCCCATTTTTTAATAGGGTTATTTGGCTCTTTGGAGTCTACCTTCTTGAGTTCTTCGTATACATTGGATATTAGCCCGCTGTCCGCTGTAGGGTTGGTGAAGATCATTTCCCAATTTGTTGGTTGCTGTTTTGTCCTTTTGACAGTATCCTTTGCCTTTCAGAAACTTTGTAATTTTATGAAGTCCCATTTGTCATTTCTTGATCTTAGAGCATAAGCTATTGGTGTTCTGTTCAGGAAAATTTCCCCTGTGCCCATGTCCTCCAGGGTCTTCCCCGGTTTCTTTTCTATTAGTTTCATTGTGTCTGATTTTATGTGGAGGTCCTTGATCCACTTGGAGTTGATCTTAGTACAAGGAGATAAAAGTGGATCAATTTGCATGCTTCTACATGCTGACCTCCAGTTGAACCAGCACCATTTGTTGAAAAGGCTATCTTTTTTCCACTGGCTGGTTTTAGCTCCTTGTTGAAGATCAAGTGATCATAGGTGTGTGGGTTCATTTCTGGGCCTTCAATTCTATTCCACTGATCTACTTGCCTGCCACTGTACCAATACCATGCGGCTTTTAACACTGTTGCTCTATAGTACTGTTTAAGGTTCGGGATACTGATTCTCCCAGAAGTTCTTTTATTGTTGAGAATAGTTTTAGGATTTTTTCTCACTTTCTAGTGTATTAGATTCAGTGTGTCTGGATTTATGTTGAGGTCCTTGATCCACTTGGAATTGGATTTTTGTAAGGTGACAAATATGGATCTGTAACTGCCCACAGTTACCTTGAACGGGTTACCAGGCTACCTGGAAGGAAAGCTCGGGACAGAATGGGGTTGCAAGAGAGAATATGAAGCCAAGACAAAAGTTTTCTGTTCAAGGCTCGAAGTATAATGGAAATACACACACACACACACACACACACACACACACACACACACTCACACATGAAAACCCTTCCCCCAAAGGCTGAAAACTCTTCAGCAGACTGGTCATTGCTCAGCTGGTGGCTAGGGCCTCTCAGGAAACTGCAGATCCTTGATGAAAAATGGAAGAGAGCTCCACCCTAGGTGGGAAGTAGTGGCTAGCAATGAGGTCTGAAATTCCCTCTCAAAGGCTGGAGGGAGGGCACATGAATCTATTTTCATTTTTCCACATACTGACAGCCAGTTAGAACAGTACCATTAGTTGAAGATGCTTTCTTTTATTCATTGTAAGTTTTTGGTATCTTTGTCAAAGATCAAGTGTCCATAACTGTGCAGTTTTATTTTTATGTCTTAAATTCTATTTCATTGATTGTATTAATACCATGAAGTTTTTATCACTATTACTCTGCAGGGAAGTTTGAGTTCAGGGATGGTGATTCTACTAGAAGTTCTATTATTGTTAAGAATTATTTTCACAGCTGGGCAGTGGTGGTGCATGCCTGTATCCCAGCACTCTGGGAGGCAGAGGCAGGCAAGGCAGGCAGATGTCTGAGTTCGAGCCAGCCTGGTCTACAGAGTATGTTCCAGGACAACCAGGAGTATACAGAGAAACTGTGTCTCGAAAGAACCAAATCTAAACAAACGAACAGAAAGAAAAGAATTATTTTCACTATCCTGGCTTTTTTATTTTTCCATATAAAATTGAGACTTGTTCTTTCCATGTCTATGAAGTATTTTGTTGTAATTTTGGTGAGGATTGCAAACCCATTCTTTTTTTCTTTTTCTTTTTTGAAGTTGTGAACTAGTTGATATTTATTTCATTGATTTTTTTAATTTTTATTTTCTATATTCTATGTTTACATTCCAAAGGCTTTCCCCTTTCACAGTTACCCCCCCAACATATGTCCCATAATTCCTCTCCCCCCCTGCTATTCCCCACTCATTCACCTCCCACGATTTCTCTGTTCTGGGTCTAAAATACTGGATCCAATCTTTACAGGCCCAGGGTACTCTCCTTCCTTCTTCTTGGGAGTCATTTGACTTGCTAATTGTGCCTTGAGTATTTAGGGCTTCTGGGCTCATTAATATCCACTTATCAGTGATTGCATTTCATGTGTATTCTTTTGTGATTGGGTTAGCTTACTTAGGATGATATTTTCCAGATCTAACCATTTACCTACAAATTGCATGAGTTCATAATTTTTAAGTGCTGAGTAGTACTCCATTGTATAAATATACCACGTTTTCTGTATCCATTCTTCTTTTGAGGGATATCTGGGCTCCTTCCAATTTCTGGCTTTTATAAACAAGACTGCTATAAACATAGTAGAGCATGTGTCTTTATTGTATGCAGGGGAATCCTCTGGGTATATGCCCAGGAGTGGTATGCCAGGGTCCTCTGGAGGTGACATACCCAATTTTCTGAGGAACTGCCACACTGATTTCCAGAGTGGTTTTACCATTTTGCAATCCTACCAACAGTGGAGGAATGTTCCTCTTTCTCCACATCCTTGCCAGCACCTGTTGTGTCTTGAGTTTTTAATCTTAGCCATTCTGACTGGTGTGAGATGGAATCTCAGGGTTGTTTTGATTTGCATTTCCCTGATGACTAATGATGTTGAACATCTTTTAAGGTGTTTCTCGGCCATCCGCATTTCTTCTGGTGAAAATTCTTTGTTTAGCTCTGAACCCCATTTTTTGATAGGGTTATTTGGTTCTTTGGGGTCTAACTTCTTGAGTACTTTGTATATATTGGATATTAGCCCTCTGTCGGATGTGGGGTTGGTGAAGATCATTTCCCACTTTGTTGGTTGCCATTTTGTCCTTCTGACAGTGTCCTTTGCCTTACAGAAACTTTGTAATTTTATGATGTCCCATTTGTCAATTCTTGATCTTAGAGCATAAGCTATTGGTGTTATGTTCAGGAACTTTTCCCCTGTGCCCATGTCCTCCAGGGTCTTCCCAAGTTTCTTTCCTAATAGTTTCAGTGTGTCTGGTTTTATGTGGAGGTCCTTGATCCACTTGGAGTTGATCTTTGTACAAGGAGATAAGAGTGGGTCAATTCGCATTCTTCTGCATGTTGACCTCCAGTTGAACCAGCACCATTTGTTGAAAAGGCTATCTTTTTTCCACTGGATGGTTGTGGCTCCTTTATCAAAGATCAAGTGACCATAAGTCTGTGGGTTCATTTCTGGGTCTTCAATCCTATTCCACTGATCTACCTGCCTGTTGCTGTACCAATACCATGCAGTTTTTAACAAAATTGCTCTGTAGTACTGCTTGAGGTCAGGGATATTGATTTCCCCAGAAGTCCTTTTATTGTTGAGAATAGTTTTAGCTACCCTGGGTTTTTTGTTGCTCCAGATCAATTTGAGAATTGCTCTTTCTAGATCTATGAATAATTGATTTGGGATTTTGATGGGGATTGCATTGAATCTGTAGATTGCTTTTGGCAAGATGGCCATTTTTACTATATTGATCCTTCCAATCCAGGAGCAAGAAATATTTTTCCATCTTCTGAGGTCTTCTTTGATTTCTTTCTTCAAGGACTTGAAGTTCCTGTCATACAGATCTTTCGCTTGTTTGGTTAGAGTTACACCAATGTATTTATGTTGTTTGTGGCTATTGTGAAGGGTGTTATTTCCCTAACTTCTTTCTCAGCCTGCTTGTCCTTTGAGTACAAGAAGGCTACTGATTTGCTTGAGTTAATTTTATAACCTGCCACTTTGCTGAAGTTGTTTATCAGCTGTAGAAGTTCTCTGGTGGAGATTTTTGGGTTGCTTAAGTAAACTATCATATCGTCTGCAAATAATGATAATTTGACTTCTTCCTTTCTAATTTGTATCCCTGTGACTTCCTTATGTTGTCTAATTGCTCTCGCTAGAACTTCAAGTACTATATTGAAAAGATATGGAGAGAGAGGGCAGCCTTGTCTAGTCCCTGATTTTATTGGGATTGCTTCAATTTCTCTCCATTTATTTTGATGTTGGCTACTGGTTTGCTGTAGATTGCTTTTACTATGTTTAGTTATGGGCCTTGAATTCCTGTACTTTCCAAGACTTTTAGCATGAAAGGATGCTGAATTTTGTCGAATGCTTTTTCAGCATCTAATGAGATGACCATGTGTTTTTATTCTTTGAGTTTGTTTATGTAGTGGATTACATTGATGGATTTCCGTATATTGAACCATCCCTGCATCCCTGGAATGAAGCCTACTTGATCATGGTGAATGATCGTTTTGATATGCTCTTGGATTCGGTTGGCAAGAATTTTATTTAGTATTTTTGCATCAATATTCATAAGAGAAATTGGCTTGTAGTTCTCTTTCTTTGTTGGATCTTTTTGTGCTTTAGGTGTCAGCGTAAATGTGGTTTCGAAGAACGAGTTGGGCAGTGTCCCTTCTGTCTCTATTTTGTGGAATAGTTTGAAGAGTATTGGTGTTAAGTCTTCTTGGAAGGTCTGGTAAAATTCTGCACTAAAAACATCTGGTCCCGTACTTTTTTTGGTTGGTAGGCTTTCTATAACCCCTTCTATTTCTTTAGGGGTTATGGAACTGTTTAGCTGATCTACTTGATGCTGATTTAATTTTGGTATTTGGAATCTGTCTAGGAAATTGTCCATTTCCTCCAGATTCTCCAGTTGTTTGGGTATAGGCCTTTGTAGTAGGATCTGATGATCTTTTGAATTTCCTCCATTTCTGTTGTTATATCCCCCTTTTCATTTCTAATTTTGTTAATTTGGATACTGTCTCTCTGCCCTTTGGTTAGTCTAACTAAGGGTTTATCTATCTTTTTGATTTTCTCGAAGAACCAGATCTTGGTTTTGTTGATTTTTGTATGGTTCCCTTTGTTTCTACTTGATTGATTTCAGCCCTTAGTTTGATGATTTCCTCTCTTCTGCTCCTCCCAGGTGAGTTAGCTTCTTTTTGTTCCAGGGCCATCAGGTGTGCTGTTAAGTTGCTAGTGTATGCTCTCTCCAGTTTCTTTTTGGAGGCACTCAGGGCTATGAGTTTTCCTCTTAGCACTGCTTTCATTGTGTCCCAAAGATTTGGGTAGGTCGTACCTTCATTTTCATTGAAGTCTAAAAAGTCTTTGATTTCTTTCTTTATTTCTTCCTTGACCAAGGTGTCATTGAGTAGAGTATTGTTCAGTTTCCATGTGTATGTGGGCTTTCTGTTGTTCTTCTTGCTATTGAAGACCACTTTTACTCCATAGTGATCTGATAGGAGACATGGGATTAGTTCAGTCTTCTTGTATTTGTTGAGGTCTGTTTTGTGACCAATTATATGATCAATTTTTGAGAAGGTACTGTGCGGTGCTGAGAAAAAGGTATACTCTTTTGCTTTAGGATGGAATGCTCTATATATATCTGTTAAATCCAATTGGTCCAAAGCTTCAATTAGTTTCATTGTGTCCCTGTTTTGTTTCTGCTTTCCTGATCGGTCCATTGAGGAGAGTGGAGTGTTGAAGTCACCTACAATTATTGTGTTAGGTGTGATGTGTGCTTTAAGCTTTAGTAAAGTTTCTTTTACGAATGAGGTTGCCCTTACATTTGGAGCATAGATGTTCAGTATTGAGAATTCTTCTTGGTGGATTTTCCCTTTGACAAGCAGAAAGTGACCTTCTGTGTCTCTTTTGATTACTTTAGGTTGAAAGTCAATTTTATCTGATATTAGAATGGCTACTCTGGCTTGTTTCCTGGGAACATTTTCTTGTAAAACTGTCTTCCAGCCTTTTACTCTAAGGTGGTGTTTTTCTTTGACACTGAGATGTGTTTCCTGTATGCAGCAAAATGTAGGGTCCTGTGTACGTATCCAGTTTGTTAGTCTGTGTCTTTTTATTGGGGAATTGAGTCCATTGATATTAAGAGATATTAAGGAATAGTAATTATTACTTCCTGACATTTTGGGCGTTATTATTATTATTATTATTATTATTAGTAGTAGTAGTAGTAGTATTTGAGTGGTTCTCTTCTTTTGGCTTGGATGAGATGGGGTTTCTATCTTGTTTCTTCTGGGGTGTAGTTTCCCCCCTTGTGTTGGTATTTTTTCCCCTATTATCCTTTGTAGGGCTGGGTTTGTAGATAAGTATCGTGCAAATTTGGTTTTGTTGTGGAATACCTTGGTTTCCCCATCTATGGCAATTGAGAGTTTTGCTGGGTATAGTAGTTTTGGCTGAAGTTTGTGTTCTCTTAGGGTCTGCATGAGGTCTGCCCAGGATCTTCTAGCTTTCATGGTCTCAGGTGAGAAGTCTGGTGTAATTCTGATAGGTCTTCCTTTATATGTTACTTGTCCTTTTTCTCTTACTGCCTTTAATATTCTTTCTTTGTTTAGTACACTTGGGGTTTTGATTATTATGTGACGGGAAGTATTTCTGTTCTGGTCCAGTCTACTTGGGGTTCTATAGGCTTCTTGTATATTCATGGGCATCTCTCTCTTTAGGTTGGGGAAGTTTTCTTCCATAATTTTGTAGAAGATATTTGCTGGTCCTTTAATTTGTAGATCTTCATTCTCATCTATCCCTATAATCCTTAGGTTTGGTCTTCTCATTGTGTCCTGGATTTCCTGAATGTTTTGGGTTACCAGCTTTTTGCATTTTCCATTTTCTTTAATTGTTGAATCCATGGTTCCTATGGTATCTTCAGCATGAGATTCTGTCTTCTATCCCTTGTATTCTATTGTTGATATTTGCATCTATGACTCCTGATTTCTTCCCAAGGTTTTCTATCTCCAACGTTGTCTCCCTTTGCGATTTCTTAGTTGTTTCTACTTCTGTTTTTAGATTCTGTATGGTTTTGCTCAGTTCTTTCAATTGCTTGTTTGTGTTTTCCTGTAGTTCTTTAAGGGATTTTTGTGTTTCCTCTTTTATGACTTCTACTTGTTGACCCATGTTCTCTTGTATTTCTTTAAGTGATTTTTGTTTCTCCCCCTTATTGGGATTCATTTTTTGCTCTATATTCTCCTGGATTTCTTTAAGTGATTTTTGTGTCTGCCTTGTAGGGGCTTCTAGCTTTTGATCTATTTTCTCCTCTATTACTTTAAGAAATTCATCCAAGTGATCCTCAATCTGCATTTTTACCAGTGATTTTAGATCTGAGTCTTGTTTTTCTGGTGTGTTGAGATATCTGAGATTTAATTGGGTTTGCCTTGTAAGGGCTTCTAGCTTTTGATCTATTTTCTCATGTATTACTTTAAGAGATTTATCTAAGTGTTCCTCTATCAGCATCCTGTCCAGTGATTTTAGATCTGAGTCTTGTTTTTCTGGTGTTTAGGGGTATCCAAGATTTATTGCTGTCGGGGAACTGGGTTGGGATCTGCCATACTGCCTTGATTTCTGTTAGTAACGATCTTACGTTTGCCTTTTGCCATCTGGTTAACTCTGGTGTTAGTTGGTCCTGTAGTTACTAGCTGGTGCTTGACCTTCCTGTGGCCTCGTAAGGCTATTTCCCCAAGACTGGGACACCTGAACCACTGCCCTGCAGGGCTCCTGCTCACAGATTGCTGACAGGTGGCCTGAGTCCCCTGAGGTCTTAAACTCAGGATATCCCAGGTACTTGGTTCTGCCTGTTGGGCAGCTGCTCTGCACTGCTCCTACTCAGGGTTTGTTGTCTGGTATCCTGTTTTCCCAGGGGTCTTAAAGTTGGGATATCTCAGTTATCTGGTTCTGCCTGCTGGTCCAAAGCTGCTGGGAAGCTGGCTGAGGCTGGCTCCCCAGTTGTGGGCTGGATTGGAAGCAGCTGGCAAGATGGCGCTGTCTGCAGGGAGTTCAGGGTCCACCCTGCGAGTGCAGAGTGCAGGCTCGGCTGCTGTGCCCCAAACCACTACTCTGTGTGCAGCTCCCACTCCAGGCCTGAGTCCCCGAAGGTCTTAAACTCAGGCTATCTCGGGTACCTGCTTCTGCAGGCTGGGTCTGAGCACCTGGGAAGCTGGCTGGGTCTGGCTTCCCCGCCACCAGCTGCGCAAACCCATTCTTAATCTGCTGCTTTCCTTTTATTTCTAATAAGTGAGGGTGGTTATTAATGTGGGAGACACACAGAAAGGGCCTTCTACTTCTTGAAAAGTAAGTGGAAGTTGGAATGGGCTAAGACTTACTTGTGTGAGGGGGTATTTAGAGGAGAGGTAGTGAGGATATGGGGTTGTAACATGAATAAATGAATTTTTAAACAGAAAAATAAAACCAATAGATAATTCTAGGGTTTCTTTTTTTGATTAAAAATTTCCATGCGTCCTGGCAAATATAGTATATATGTTTTAAGCCTCCACTCATATAATTGAAGGATTATTTAAACATAACTCTGTGTATGGTAGCACCTACCAACTAACTACTTCTTTTGGATATCTATATTTTTCACTGATCTATTATTTTCTTCATCAATTTGTGAAGCCACATTGATCCTTATATGTGTGGCTTTGGACTTAAAATTGTGATTTAACATATCTCATTCCATGAGTTAATAGCTTACAAAGGAGACAGACATCAGTATAAATATATATTAAACACATGGCTAAAATGGACGAAATAATAAGGAAAGGTACCCAGAACCATTGCAATATGTAGCGCAGGGATATATTTTTTTGTGTATGTGTGGCATAGGGAAGGGGAAAGATTCTAACAGAAATGCTAAAATATATTTAAGTAAAAATTTGAATGTTGAATAAAAGTTAAAACTGTTGAGGCAAAAGGTGGAAACAGAACTGCAACCAAGGCAGGAAGAACACCATGGACAAAATCCCTCAAAAATAAATGATCAGGAAAATTTCAAAAAAATAGCTAATGGTCCAATTGGCTTGTGTATCAAATGGTTTGTATAAAGTTAGGAATTTCAGAATAAAGCAAAATAACAGATGGATAATTTAAGGTCATAATTAACCAAATTTAAGATTTTTATGTGAGTTGTTCCACCAGCTGAAACTTATTAAAGCTTTTAAGTTTCAGACTTTCACTTTGGGTGTAATGTGGGAAATATATTTGGGTAGAAATATATGAGCACAGAAAGATTTAGAAAGTCAAGGTTTTAGAATCTGATGATGTTTTTGGACTAGAGTACTGAAAACTTAAAAAAATACTGATCCTAGATCATTTTGAAGGGGAAAATATCAGTGAAAATTGGACTCATCAGGGTGTCCCAGCCTCTATATTAGGGATTTAGTTCACATGAGTAGGTGGAATATCATCATAATTGTGCAAATATGATGCACCTCGTGTAAGGTCTTTCACATACACTGATACACAATAATCTGTGCTACCAATACACTTCAGCAAAAGTATTGCACAGGGTTTTTAAGTTTCTTGTTACATGAGGTGAGCAACTACCACTAACCCAGAGTCACATTAGGAAGAATTAGAGAAGTTAACCTGAGACTTATGTTGTGAGACATCAAATGAATTTCACAGGAGTGCTACATGTATGACACCTTGAAGGCTGAGTCTAATACTGTAGTTTGGTTGTAGATGGCCTTGAGCAAGACTATAAAGGGCATTACTGAAAAAATTGGCAGCTATTCCTGTAGTTTAGAAGGGCATTTGTTATGTATGGGATGCCTTCTAGTTGTTACTTAAGAACGTTGTTCAGTCTGTACAAAGGAGGGGTTATATGACCTGAAATGGTTACTGATTTGAGAGTAGATGGGCCAAAAACCACAGTTATAAATTATGAAAGAAGATAATAAGCCCAAATAAAAGTAACTGCAAGTTAATGTATTGATCTAAGAAAGTTCTTTACTGACTGGAGGCTTATTTCCTGCTTTATCACAGCAGAGATTACTACCAAAGAATGAAAATAATTTGTTAAGTGGAGAAAGCAAGTTGGCTTTGATGATCACAGATCAAATTAATGTCTACATTAAATGATTCATTGTCTGGCAAAGGTTTTGGCAATGTCTAACTTTACAAATCCATGTTTTTTTTTTTTTATAACAGAAAATAGGATTCTTTACTCCACTATGACCCTTGCTTTTCAGGATTTTTATCCTTTGTTTTAAGTGGAATTCTTATGAGCCGAAAGATCATAAGAATTTTGAAGGGTTTCTGAAAATCCCATCTGCTAGAAGCTTTCATCTCCTCTCTAGACAACCTGGTAGATTTCAGACTGATACTGAAACAGAACAAGCATCTAGGTTTACCTAATGTCAGCTGGCCTCAACAATTGATTTTATTTTGAATTTTTTTTATTGTCTATATTCTTGGTTTACATTCCAAATGATTTTCTGTTTCCCGGTTCCCCCCACCCCATAAGTCCCATAAGCCCTCTTCCCTCTGCCAATTCCCCAATTAACCCCCTCCCACTTCTCTGTCCTGGTAATCCCCTACAATGCTGCATCAAGCCTTTCCAAGACCAGGGCCCTCTCCTTCCTTCTTCTAGGGAATGATTTGATATGTGAATTGTGTATTGGGTATTCAGGGCTTCTGGGATAATATCCACTTATCAGTGACTGCATTCCATGTGTGTGTTAACATAAGTCAAAAGGTTGAGTCATAGTGGGAAATTTATTCATCTTTTTAAAAACCAGATAGTATTTGCAATTCAAATCAGGGCTAGAAATTCAAGTTTCAGAACACCATTTGGAAGTGCTATTATTCAAAATCAATAAGAATGTTGGTAATAAGCCATGTACAGCTTGCTAGCTTAACCATGGTGTTCAGGTGCTGATAATGCATGCCAGTCTAGGAATTGCTTAGATTTATCTGGATCCAAGAATCATAAGAATGAAATATAACTTATAAATATACACTAGTTAGGTCACTGAAAGGGTTGCTTCCTTAAGCCTGTAATTTGCTACCTGAAAAGTTGTGGAACCTGTCACAGATCACAGAATGAACACTGTCAGTGAGAGATATACTATACAACAGTTCCTTGAGAGATACTTTTCTAATAAATTGGCCATAGGAAATAACCATATCTTCACAACTATCAGGAACTTGAGAACTATGGTTCTGGGGTTAATTAGGACTTGTTTCCATCTATTATAACTTCTCTTTATATGATCCACCTTTGACATTTAATCTTTAATATTCTTTAAACAGAGAAAAGTATCATTGACTGAAAAGAATATTGAATTGTTTCCTTCAAGTATGGTAGGGGAGCACATTCAGAATTCTACAACTAAGCTATTTATTCAGGTAATATATGTACATTTATGAGATAAACTTTGCTTGCGTCCCTTCCAAAGTAAGTATATATGTACCATTGCAAGAAATACTGGGGTTTCATCACCATCTCATGTTTGTCACAGTTGGTTTTCTTAAGGACTGCTGAAAATGTATCCTTATTGTCCTCTCATGTAGTTATAAGCAGCTTCAAATCCTAGGGTAAGTATCTCTTCCTAATTTGCAATTCATACTGCACCAATTTTGATTATCTAACTTCAATACTTCAATGTAATGTCTATCCATATAGAAATTTTCTCTGAACGAACCATAGAACAAAGAAGACAAGTAAAACACACTTATTTTACTATAAAAATGTCTAACCGTAACAGGATTTGCCTGAAGGTTTGCCCTGTAGGGTGTTGGGAGTTGATAGATATCTTTATAACTTTGAATCAAATTCTTTTCTTCAAATAGACAGAACAGTTTTTTTTCAATCCCCTTTAGGTAATTAATTTGATTTTTCTGAATTACTTTGTCATAAGTGGAAATAGTGCTCTTAGAATATATCATGATTGCTGCATTGAAAAAGTGTTTTAGTGTTATATCAGTGTATCTCCATGGGAATGAATAACTTTGGTACCTAACACTGAAGACATGCCATTTACTGTGGTTGAAAGCAAAAACAAAATCACATTACCCACCATTTACTTTATTCTCTTTCATCATTGTTTTCACCATACAGGAAGGCTACTGCATAACTCACCAGTATCACATCAGTGTATTTCATCCTTTCTGTTCTACAACATAATCACTCTTATTAAATCCTGAGTTACAATGCAAGCAAGTTGATAGATGCTAGGTAAATAGAGAGAAATAAGTCACCTCAGAGGAAAATTTTCAAGGCATAAAGGCCTGACATATTTTACCAGAAAACACTATTAAGTAGTAATCAGAATCAATTTTCCTTTAGTAAAGACTTATTAGAATTTCATAAAACCCTTGGAAGTAATTAAAGTGAGACTGGGCTTACATCTTGATAAAAAAGAATCACCTATTTAGAATACATAGAAAAAAATTAGATAGTAATAGATCCACTATAACTTTAAATAACAGTGGGTAGTAAATATTAAATAAAGATTTCAGCATTACCCATTGTCTTAGACTACATTTTTTTTGTTTTTCTTCATTTTCACAAGTAAATCTTTATTTGTATAAGGTTTCGATGAAATTTGTTGAAGTCAAAGTACAATATTTTCACATGGAAGAAATCTGGACTAGAAATAGTTATGCTTCTAATGCTTTGTCTTTGCCAGGGTAGTCATTTACCAGTGTGTCTTTCATAATACATACTAGAAAGTGTAGAGTCAATGCTGTGTTCTACTTTTACATATTGTAAATGGGTTTAATGGTATTATTTCTTTCCTAACACAACACTCTTAACTCTCTTCATTGTTTTCTGTATTTCTTTCCTAATGTTCACCCTTATCTTCATTTTTACTGGGTTACAGAGTTGGGTTATCAGGACCTTCTGATATGCCTTATAATGTTTTTGGAAATGAGGGAAAGAGAGAAGGGGGAATTAAAGATAAGAAAATGAGAAGAAAATAGCTTTTCTCTTTTTTTGTTTTTTTGTTAAAAAAATTTTTTTAAGTTGTTTCCTAGTTTATTAAAATAATTCTTTGTATAACAAGATACATGGTAAGGGCTTAAAGGGAACACTTATTTACCAGACCAAACCATTTGGATCTGAGAGCATGAGTAGGTAGGGCCAAATGGAAAAGGTTGTGCCCTCATCAAGAAATACAGCACTGTGGTGACGGCACACACTGTATAAAGCCAGCAAGATAATTAAAAGGGAATATTAATTGTTTTTAAAAATGTTTATCAGTTTAATTTACCATATAAAAATATACTTAGAAAACTTTCTCTTGTTTTTTTTTAATTTTTATTTTATATATTCTATGTTTACATTCCAAAGGCTTTCCCCTTTCCTAGTTCCCCCCCACCATACGTCCCATAATTCCTCTCCCCTCCAACTATTCCCCAATCATTCCCCCTCCCCCCACAGTTTCTCTACAAAACTGGATCCAATCTTTACAGGCCCAGGGTCCTCTCCTTTCTTCTTCTTGGGAATCATTTAACTTGCTAAATGTGCCTTGAGAATTTAGGGCTTCTGGGCTCATTAATATCCACTTATCAGTGATTGCATTTCATGTATATTCTTTTGTGATTGGGTTAACTCACTCAGGATGATATTTTCCAGGTCTAACCATTTACTTACAAATTGCATGAATTCATTATTTTTAATTGCTCAGTAGTATTCCATTGTATAAATATACCACAATTTCTGTATCCATTCCTCCTTTGAGGAATATTTGGGATCCTTCCAATTTCTGGCTATTATAATCAAGCCTGCTATAAACATAGTGGAGCATGTGTCTTTATTGTATGCAGGGGAATACTCTGGGTATATGCCCAGGAGTGGTATGCCAGGGTCCTTTGGAAGTGACATGCCCAATTTTCTGAGGAACCGCCAAACTGATTTCCAGAGTGGTTTTAACATTTTGTAATCCCACCAACAGTGGAGGAGTGTTCCTCTTTCTCCACATCCTGGTCAGCACTTGTTGTCTCTCGAGTTTTTAATCTTAGTCATTCTGACTGGTGTGAGGTGGAAACTCAGGGTTGTTTTGATTTGCATTTCCCTGATGACTAATGATGTTGAACATCTCTTAAGGTGTTTTTAGGCCATCCGCATTTCTTCTGGTGAAAATTCTTTGTTTAGCTCTGTACCCCATTTTCTGATAGGGTTATTTGGTTCTTTGCGGTATAACTTCTTGAGTTCTTTGTATATATTGGATATTAGCCCTCTGTCGGATGTGGGGTTGGTGAAGTTCATTTCCCACTTTGTTGGTTGCCATTTTGTCCTTCTGACAGTGTCCTTTGCCTTGCAGAAACTTTGTAATTTTATGAGGTCCTATTTGTCAATTCTTGATCTTAGTGTGTAAGCTATTGGTGTTCTGTTCAGGAACATTCCCCCTGTTTCCATGTCCTCCAGGGTATTCCCAAGTTTCTTTCCTAATAGTTTCAGTGTGTCTGGTTTTATGTGGAGATCCTTGATCCACTTGGAGTTGATCTTAGTGCAAAGAGATAAGAGTGGGTCAATTCTCATTCTTCTGCATGTTGGCCTCCAGTTGAACCAGCACCATTTGTTGAAAAGGCTATCTTTATTCCACTGGATGTTTGTGGCTCCTTTATCAAATATCAAGTGACCATAGATCTGTGAGTTAATTTCTGGGTCTTCAATCCTATTCCATTGATCTACTTGCCTGTTGCTGTACCAATACCATGCAGTTTTTAACACAATTGCTCTGTAGTATTGCTTAAGGTCAGGGATATTGATTCCCCCAGAAGTCCTTTTATTGTTGAGAATAGTTTCAGCTATCCTGGGTTTTTTGTTGCTCCAGATGAATTTGAGAATTGCTCTTTCTAGATCTATGAAGAATTGATTTGGGATTTTGATCGGGATCTCATTGAATCTGTAGATTGCTTTTGTCAAGATGGCCATTTTTACTATATTGATCCTGCCAATCCAGGAGCAAGAAATATTTTTCCATCTTCTGATGTCTTCTTCGATTTCTTTCTTCAAGGAATTGTAGTTCCTGTCATACAGTTCTTTCACTTGTTTGGTTAGAGTTAGGCCAAGGTACTTTATGTTGTTTGTGGCTATTGTGAAGGGTATTATTTCCCTAACTTCTTTCTCAGCCTGCTTGTCCTTTGAGTACAAGATGGCTACTGATTTGCTTGAGTTAATTTTATAACCAGCCACATTGCTGAAGTTGTTTATCAGCTGTAGAAGTTCTCTGGTGGAGTTTTTTGGGTCGCTTAAGTAAACTATCATATCATCTGCAAATAATGATAGTTTGACTTCTTCCTTTCCAATTTGTATCCCTTTGACTTCCTTATGTTGTCTAATTGCTCTCACTAGATCTTCAAGTACTATATTGAAAAGATATGGAGAGAGAGGGCACCCTTGTCTACTCGCTGATTTTAGTGGGTTTGCTTCAAGTTTCTCTCCATTTATTTGATGTTGGCTACTGGTTTGCTGTAGATTGCTTTTACTATGTTTAGGTATGGGCCTTGAATTCCTGCTCTTTCCAAGACTTTTAGCATGAAAGGATGCTGAATTTTGTCAAATGCTTTTTCAGCATCTAATGAGATGACCATGTGTTTTTTTTCTTTGAGTTTGTTTATGTGGTGGATTACTTTGATGGATTTCTGTATATTGAACCATCCCTGCATCCCTGGGATGAAGCCTACTTGATCATGGTGAATGATCGTTTTGATGTGCTCTTGGATTCGGGTGGCAAGAATTTTATTTAGTATTTTTGCATTGATATTCATAAGAGAAATTGGCTTGTAGTTCTCTTTCTTTGTTGGATCTTTTTGTGGTTTAGGTAACAGCGAAATTGTGGCTTCGAAGAATGAGTTGGGCCATGTCCCTTCTGTCTCTATTTTGTGGAATAGTTTGAAAAATATTGTTGTTAAGTCTTCCTTGAAGGTCTGGTAGAATTCTGCACTAAATCCATCTGGTCCTGTACTTTTTTTTGGTTGAGAGGCTTTCTATAACCCCTTCTATTTCTTTAGGGGTTATGGGACTATTTAGCTGATCTACTTGATGCTGATTTAATTTTGGTATTTGGTATCTGTCTAGGAAATTGTCTATTTCCTCCAGATTCTCCAGTTGTTTTGAGTATAGACCTTTTTAGTAGGATCTGATGATCTTTTGAATTTCCTCAGTTTTTGTTGTTATGTCACCCTTTTCTTTTCTAATTTTGATAATTTGTATACTGTTTCTGTGCCCTCTGGTTAGTTCGGCTAAGGGTTTATCTATCTTGTTGATTTTCTCAAAGAACCAGCTCCTGGTCTTGTTGATTCTTTGTATGGTTCTCTTTGTTCCTACTTGATTGATTTCAGCCCTGAGTTTGATGATTTCTTGTCTTCTACTCCTCCTGGATGAATTAACTTCTTTTTCTTCCAGGGCTTTAAGATGTGCTGTTAAGCTGCTAGTGTATGCTCTCTCCAGTTTCTTTTTGGATGCACTCAGGGCTATGAGTTTTCCTCTTACCACTGCTTTCATTGTGTCGCATAGATTTGGGTAGGTTATACCTTCATTTTCATTGAAGTCTAAAAAGTCTTTGATTTCTTTTTTTATTTCTTCATTGACCAAGATGTCGTTGCGTAGAGTATTGTTCAGTTTCCATGTGTATGTGGGCTTTCTGTTGTTTTTGTTGCTATTGATGACCATTCTTACTCCATGGTGATCTGATAGGAGGCATGGGATTAGCTCGATCTTCTTGTATTTGTTGACATCTGTCTTGTGACCAATTATATGATCAATTTTGGAGAAGGTACCATGTGGTGCTGAGAAAAAGGTATATTCTTTAGCTTTAGGATGAAATGTTCTGTATATATCTGTTAAATCCAATTGGTCCAAAGTTTCAATTAGTTTC
Organism: Apodemus agrarius; assembly: GCA_964023405.1. NCBI lineage: Eukaryota > Metazoa > Chordata > Mammalia > Rodentia > Muridae > Apodemus > Apodemus agrarius. The sequence continues at coordinate 84,025,779 of OZ030010.1, read as the reverse complement.
ACTGTGTCCCTGTTTAGTTTCTGCTTTCCTGATCGGTCCATTGAAGAGAGTGGAGTGTTGAAGTCACCCACAGTTATTGTGTTAGGTGTAATGTGTGCTTTAAGCTTTAGTAAGGTTTCTTTTACGAATGAGGGTGCCCTTGCATTTGGAACATAGATGTTCAGTATTGAGAGCTCTTCTTGGTGGATTTTCCCTTTGGCCAGCAAGAAGTGACCTTCTGAGTCTCTTTTGATGACTTTAGGTTGGAAGTCAATTTTATCTGATTTTAGAATGTCTACTCCAGCTTGTTTACTGAGACCATTTGCTTGTAAAATTGTCTTTGAGCCTTTTACTCTAAGGCAGTGTTTGTCTTTAACACTGAGATGTGTTTCCTGTATGCAGAAAAATGTAGGGTCCTGTTTCTGTATCCAGTCTGTTAATCTATGTCTTTTTAATGGGGAATTGAGTCCATTGATGTTAAGAGATATTAAGGAATAGTAGTTATTATCTCTAGACATTTTTGAAATAATTTTATTTATTTACTTATTTATTTATTTATTTATTTATTTATTATATTTGAGAGGTTATCTTCTTTTGGGTTTGATGAGAGGAGGTTTCTATCTTGCTTCTTCCCGGGTGTAGTTTCTGTCCTTGTCTTGGTGTTTTCCCACTATTATCCTTTGTAGGGCTGTATTTGTGGAAAGATATCATGCAAATTTGGTTTTGTCATGGAATACCTTGATGTCTCCATCTATGGCGATTGAGAGTTTTGCTGGGTAAAGTAGTTTTGGCTGGAGTTTATGTTCTCTTAGAGTTTGCATGAGATCTGCCCAGGATCTTCTAGCTTTCATGGTCTCAGGTGAGAACTCTGGTGTTATTCTGATAAGTCTTCCTTTATATGTTACTTGGCCTTTTTCTCTTGCTGCCTTTAATATTCTTTCTTTGTTTAGTACATTTGGAGTTTTGATTATTATGTGACGGGATGGATTTCTGTTCTGGTCCAGTCTGTTTGGGGTTCTATAGGCTTCTTGTATATTCATGGGCATCTCTCTCTTTAGGTTGGGGAAGTTTTCTTCCATAATTTTGTAGGAGATATTTGCTGGCCCTTTAACTTATAAATCTTCACTCTCACCTATACCTATAATCCTTAGGTTTGGTCTTATCATTGTGTCCTGGATTTCCTGGATGTTTTGGGTTACAGCCTTTTTTGCATTTAGTATTTTCTTTGACTCTTGAATCAATGGTTCCTATGGTATCTTCAGCTTCTGAGATTCTGTCTTCTATCTCTTGTATTCTATTGTTGATATTTGCATCTATGGCCCCTGATTTCTTCCCAAGGTTTTCTATCTCCAATGTTGTCTCCCTCTGCGATTTCTTAGTTGTTTCTACTTCTGTTTTTAGTACCTGGATGGATATGCTCAGATCTTTTGCTTGCTTGCTTGTGTTTTCATGTATTTCTTTAAGAGATTTTTGTGTTTCATCTTTCATAGCTTCTACTTGTTGGCCCACTTTCTTCTGTATTTCTTTAAGTGATTTTTGACTTTCTTCCTTATTGTCTTCTTCTTTTTGATCCATCTTCTCTTGAATTTCTTGAAGTGATTTTTGTATTTGCCTTGTAAATGCTTCTAACTTTTGATCCATTTTCTCCTCTATTTCTTTACGAGATTTTTCTATGTGTTCAGCTACCAGCATCCTGACCAGTGATTTTATATCCAAGTCTTGTTTTTCTGGTGTTTTGGGGTCTCCAGGGCTTCCTGTTGTTGGCGAACTGGGTTCAGATGCTGTCATGTTGCCTTGTTTTCTGTTAGTAAGTTTCCTTCATTTTCCTTTGGCCATCTGGTTATTTCTGGTGTTAGTTGGCCTTGTTGTCACTGGCTGGTGTTGGAATCTCCTGTGAGGCTAGGCTCACCTGTTGTTTCTCTACTGGTGATTATGTGTGACTGCTCTTCTAAGGGATCACGAGCTGGCTGCCACCCACTGCTTTGGTGCAAGGCCAGAGGGCATGGGGAAGTCCTGCAGAGCCTCGGGCGGAGCTGGGCCTGCCTGGTTGTGTGAGCCTTGCAGATCCCCCTGCGAAGGTAGCCCCTGATGGAGTCTGTCTACCTGGGCCTCTCCAGCTGTGTCCTGGTTGCAATATGGAGGCCTCCGCTACTGCTGCTCCAAGGGCTTGCGAGCTGGCTGCCACCCATTGCCTTGGTGCAAGTCTGGAGGGCGCGGGGGAGTCCTGCAGAGCCTCAGTGTAGCTGGGCCTGCCTGGTGGCGAGAGCCTAGCAGATCCCCTGTGATGGTAGCCCCGCATGGAGTCTGTCTAATGACCATACTTTATCTCCTTCATATTTAGGTTGAATTTAAATTTCTAGAGAAAGATGTGATGACAATTTCAATGAAAAGTGAATGATCAATCGCACATGGCTATGAAGCTCAAGGTCAATGATGTCCAAAGTAACATTAACATAGCAGTGAGGTGTTAGCTCTTGAAGCAGAAAATAATAAACTCTTGGAAAATATTTCTCCCACTGGAGATAGAATCTTGTCTCCTCTAGTCTTTCACTCTGTGTTGTGTGTTTAATTATTCAAACTCCTCAAATAATTGGCACTGTTTTTATCTGACTCAGAAGAAATGGTAGAAAAAAAAGGCTCACTTACAAGATGGTTTGCCTAAAATTAAGTTGTTAGCATAATATCGTCTTGTTTATACTACCTTCCGCTCATTGTTCCTGCTTCCCCTTGGAATAATGTATGGTGATTACCATTCTAAAAATATGTTAATTTCTTACCCAGAAGATTAGTAAACTAGTAATTTTTCTAAACTCAGCTCAAATTATCCTTTCCCAGGCAGTCTATTTGAACCAACTCTAGACTGGTTGGATGCTTGCCTAAGTACTGCCATAAGATCTTTTACCTACCCTTGGCACACATAGAATCTATACATGTTTCTTTCCAATAGATTCTGTGCAACATGAGGGAACAAACATTTCTTCTTTATTCATTGCTGTCGATAGCACCATTTTGTGTATGTTTTTGAAAGGTGTATCTAATCAAATGAGTTAAAGGATTGTTTGAAAATATTGTTCAGCTTATTAAATGATCAGAGCCTCAGATGATCTAAACATATTGAGAAAATTGTACCCTCTTTAACAATATTTTTATGTGACTGATTTCGAAATGGACACAGCAAGAATGTCATCTCTTAAAATATATATGTCTTTATGTCTAGTTTAGTGACTGTGCAGTTGGAAAATTCCTATGATGCAACTCAGTTATTAGGTGAACTTACAAGGGCATTTTTATGTGGGTGGCAGCTGTCCCACAGAGTACCTGCTTTTGGCTTGTCTTCACTAAGCCCCAAATCACTAGGTAATTTTCCCTCCAGTAACTACAAACATTGAAAATCTCCACTGTAATTGTTTTTAACCCTGCAGAGGCAGTTAAACTCTTCAGTTGGTAAGGACACAACCCAATTATAACAAGAACTGCTAAATCTTTTAGATAAAATCAGTAATTCTGATACTAAGGCACTGGATGCCTGGATTCTGAACTGTATTTTTAAAGAATTTCTCATTTTCTTCATAGTATACATAAGATACATTTCTGAAATGCAAATGTCATGAGATGCACTGATGTGCCAAGTCGTTAACTATCAGTATGTTTTTAATGGGAATCTAAAATTCAAAATTTCTCATGAAAATGGACTAATCGAAATCCTCATTATTTTAAAGTTAGCTCAAATAGGTTAGGTGTCAGAGTGCCTCTCCTTTGTGAATATCTGAAAATACTTGTCATTTAATATGGTCAGTCACATAATTGTACACTTAGAAAGTATTTTTTCCTGAACATGTGGCAGAGAAAATTATTATACAGGAGGGGGTTTAATGAAATTATCTGCCAGTAAAGTAAATAATCTAGGGAAAGAAAACTTGACTAGCAGTTTTGTGCCCTGAATCATGCCTTGTTAGACGTAGAGAGTCTATTCAATGTGTTTAAGTGGAAACTGTTCATTTGAATTAAACAAGACTACACACCTAATGCTTGTGTGGTAATAAGCTGGTTAATGCTTTTCTCTCAAATTGTGTAATTACAACTGTAAAACTGTATTGATACTGAAATACTTCCTTTCTTGTCCTGTCATAATCTATTTTGTAGAGAAACAGTGATAACTTTTAGAGATAGTTATGAAAGGACCAACAAATATGAGCTCCCAAACATGATACCAACTATTTATGTAATCTATAAAACTAAAAACCTTAGTTTAAAAACCTGCGATTATATAGACAGTAAACATCTGGGTATTTTAGTGCTTATATGAAATTTGGGGGTATTCTATTTGCCCGTCCTCTCCCTTACTTTGAAAATAAAGGAGTGACTTCTTTTTAAAGACACAATGCTCTTTGGTATCATATGAACATTCACAGTATCAACTTGATTTAAATATAGTCATTTTGATTATTTGTTTCTGAGGTGTCATTTTTCTTGCCTTTAATTACTTGATAGGCTTGTAAATCAGTGACATTAGGGGAGATAGTGTCAAATTACATATATTTGTTTTGTAATATTACTTTTTCTAAAGAATTAAAAGGATGTTTTTTGTGTTTCTTGGTTTATCTATAGAGACAAGAGAAAGAAGAAAGATGGTTTGATATCTGTTTCATAATTGCCAAAATATATTTTAATATGAATAATTTTAGCCAATGCTTGCATTATTTTAGGGGGATCAAGGTAAGTGATTTCAGAGAGATTTACTATAATAACAAGTATGAATGTTAAAATGCAAAAAGTTTATCGATAGTAATTAGACATTACAGTAAAGCATAAAGTGTATGGTAATATTCATGTTTAAAAGAAATAGAAAATGCATGTCTGTCATCAGGACAAGATGAGTATATGTAACATGTTTACCACATGATAACTAATAAATTAGAGATAATAAAGTTTTAGAAGTAATAGAATATAGCGACAAAAATTAAATTATATAAATGTAAAACATAAGGGAATTTTGTCTTGGAAGAAGAATGGTTAAATACTGAGAAGAGAATCTTTCAAGTATGATAAATAGAGATTTATGAACTCATTCAATAAATATATACTATGTTTCCACCCTAAGAATATCATACATTGGTCAGAGCTCTGGGAATTCAGCAATAAGCAGGAGACAAATGTCCTACCTGGCAATGTAGAGATTCCTGAATAATTTTTCCTTGAATTCTTAGTTTAGTCTTACTAAATTACATAATCAATGTTTACATTATTCACTATTTATAGTTAAGGAAAACTATTTTCCTAAACCACCTGCCTGTTCTTCTATGCTTAAGATTAAGTTTATCTCTGAATGATGATATTCCGCTCTACTCAAACATGAGTGCCTTGCTCACCCAACATCGAAGAAGCATAATCCTGCAGCAGATGGGAATACAAAGAAAGACCCACAGCTGGATTTTATGCAAAGAGAGAGACCATGTTGTAACATACAGCTTTAAACTATATAGATATCTTCATTAACTCCCTGGCTTCAGATCTCAGGAAACACCATGTAAGAGAAGGCAAAAAAGAGTGGAAGAGCCATAGGGGATAGAGGATACCAAGAAAACAAGGTTCTATGATTATAGCTCATAGAAACTTAAATGGACTGAAACAGCATGAACAGGACCTGGTCCAAGTCTGCTCCATGTCCTCAGTATAAATATTTTAGAGTTTTTATGGGATTCATGAGCATGTGACGATATGGGTCTATAATTTGTCTACCTTTCCTTGGGCTCTTCTCATTCTCTTTGTTTTAACCAACTCTGATGTGTTAGTTTTTGTTTTGTTTTATTTTATTTTTTACTAGTATCCATTAGCTGCCTGTTTGTTTTCTAAGCAGAGACAGACAAATTGTAGATCCAGATAGGAGAGCAAGTGGGAAAGAATTGGGAAGAGCAGAGAGAGGGAAAACCATAATTATGATGTGTTCTGTGGGTGGAAAAAATGTATATTTTCAATAAAAGGAAAGATAAATAAGAATCTGTGGGGAAAATGAAAAACATATTCTAGTCATGTTACAAAATAATATGGCCATTATGCTAATCATCTTGAATTAATGTACTAAAATGGTAACTTATGTGAATAATCCATGCATCATTGTTACATTCCACAAACTTTTAAATGCATAGCTTCAGATCTTGCTTTTATCCTGTTAAATAGAAAAATGCTCTATAATTTACAGTGAAATGCTAAAAATAGAACATAACATTATAAGACACATACTTTCATGTGAACATAAATTTAATGGAATTATATGAAGGACATACTCTATGAAGACTTTTGGGTGCAACACAATAACTATAAATGTAGGATAATAGTGAAATCTGCTCATTCTGAGGAAGAGCTTTTAGAGATGTGTAGATATGTTCATGAGCTTCTACATTTTAGGCATAGTAGTTGTAAAATATTGTAAGAATGGTAGAAAATGCACCTGTGAAGATTTTTTAAAAGATAAACATGGGTCCAGAGAGATGGCATAACCACTCTGGAAATCAGTCTGGCGGTTCCTCAGAAAAGTGGACATGACACTTCCAGAGGACCCTGTCATACCACTCCTGGGCATATACCCAGAAGATTCCCCAAGCATGCAATAAGGATACATGCTGCACTGTTCATAGCAGCCTTATCTATAATAGCCAGAAGCTGGAGAGAACCCAAATGTCCCTCAACAGAGGAATGGATACAAAAAAATGTGGTATATATACACAATGGAGTACTATTCAGCCATTAGAAACAACGAATTCATGAAATTCTTAGAGAAATGGATGGAGCTGGAGAATGTCATACTAAGTGAGGTAACCCATTCTCAAAAGAATACCCATAGTATGCACTCACTGATAAGTGGATATTAGCCTAGACTCTTGGGACACCAAAGACACAATCCACATATCAAATGATATCTGACAAGAAGGAAGGAGTGGACACTGGTGTTGGAAAGGATCAAAACATCAGTGTAGGGAAATACCAGAACAGGGAATTGTGAAGGGGTTGATGGGGGGACAGGGGGAGGGAAAAGGGCATGTCGGACCATTGGGGGATGGGGAACCAGAAAAAGGAAAATGAAATGTAAATATAGAAAATATCCAATAAATAATCTAAAAAAAAAAGCAATTGCTACTCTTCCAGGCAACCTGGGTTCAGTTACAATTCCAGTTTCACTGTTGTCTGGCTTCTATAGGTACTGCATAAAGAGAACACATGAATACATGCTGACAAAATACTCATAAATATAAAAGAAACATAGTAAAAATATATACATGACTAGTTTGAAGAAGTAAGAAAAATGACTATATAAATTAGTTGCTATAGAACATAAACTGTTAAATCAGCATTATAACCAATTCTACTGGGATTCATAAGATAAAAAACTAAATTGCTCTGAAACCTAAAATAATTTCTAACTTCACAAGACATGTTAAAGATTTTGGTTTTGGGAAATATTGAATTTTTTTTATTTTCTATATTCTTTACATTCCAAAGGCTTTACCCTTTCCCAGTCCCCCCCCATCATATGTCCCATAAGTCCTCTTCCCCCCGCCCATTCCCCAATCATCCCCCAACCCTTTCTCTGTTCCAATACTCTCCTGCAAAACTGGAACCTGTCTTTTCAGGACCAGTGTCCTCTCCTGCCTTCTTCTTGGGAATCTTTTGATTTGCTAATTGTGCCTTGAGTATTCAGAGCTTCTGGGCTCTTTAATATCCACTTATCAGTGATTGCATTTCATATGTATTCTTTTGTGATTGGGTTAATTCACTTAGGATGATGTTTTCCAGATCCAACCATTTGCCTACAAATTGCATGAATTCATTGTTTTTAATTGCTGAGTAGTATTCCACTGTGTAGATATACCACATTTTCTGTATCCATTCCTCCATTTAGGGAAACCTGGGTTCTTTCCAGTTTCTGGCTATTATAAATAAGGCTGCTATGAACATAGTGCAGCATGTGTCTTTATTGCATGCAGAGGAATCCTCTGGGTATATGCCCAGGAGTGGTATGACAGGGTTGGCTCATCAGTTAAGAAGAAGTTAAGAGCAATGACTGCTCTGCCAGAGATCCTGAGTTCAAATCCCTGCAACCACATGGTGGCTCACTACCATCTGTAATGGGATCCAATGCCCTCTCCTGGTGTGTCTAAAGACGGCTATAGTTAAATAAAATAAATGATGTTTAAAAACAAGATTTTTTTTTTACATTTTAGATTTTGGATTTTTAGATTAAGAATGCTCTACTGGCAATTTGTAAACAAATAGTCTAGGACCCTAAATCTTTGAAAATTGAATCACTTCCTATCCCATTTTATGTAAAGTCATTGAAAAACTACTCAAGGAGAATATAAAAAACTGTTATCTAACAAACTTTAGAATAATGTGACATAGTCAATGAATAAGACATTTAGATAATAAGATAAGGAGAGGTGAAAAACCTTGTTAGGTATTCAGAATAATTTTCAGATTTGACTGATGAGTCAAATTAGGGAACTACTCTGTCCTATGTTTAAAATATTTTCTCTGTGTACTATTTGTAAAGATTGTGTGCCTATTATTCTGCAATCTAATTTCATTAAAATTTTATTTGTCTGTGTCCTGTGAAACATCTGGCCTTTCTATTGAGCATGGGTGTAGACTAGGGAAGTAAGTTAATACATTTAATATGCCAAGAAATAAAGGGAAAAGACAGACCTGTGTATAGCTGAAGAGAACTGTAAGTGATACACATTTAGGGTGAACCTGGATGGTTACAAGATTCACAAATAGAGTAGCAGGTGACAGCTTTAAAATGTTTACTAATTCTTTTTAACCCCTTCCCCTCCATAAGTTTAATTTTCTACTGGTATATGTAATGGTCAGTAGATATTTCTGCTCTTTATCATTACATAACATCTATAAAAATTGCCAAATTATTAAATAATGGAAGGAGAAGTTATATAAGAATATCTCAAGCAAATATTTCCTAAAGCATATAAATCTTTTTGGAGGAGTTGATTACTATGATGTCAATCAGACCTGAATGAAGTGATAAGTAAATCAAATGATTCAATGAAATATGGACTTTTGCTTCTGTGGTTTGACCTTCCTTTTGCAGTTTAATCTTTCTGCCCTTCAAAATCCAAAGAATATGTGTGCAACGAAGGTTCTGGTAAAATCATCTTCTGCTATATCAATCAGGGGTAATGATTCATGAATCTTTAGATAATAATAATTAGAGATAAGACAATGGGATACATTTAGAAACACTACTGCTGAAACTTGATAATTTAATTTTTATGTATTCTTTATAATTTCAGAGACATTAGAAAGCTTTCAAAGTAAATAACCAAGGATGGATTATGGGAAAAACACTACTATGGCTAGATAGAAATTTGTTGATATGTTTTAAAGCCTGAATGATTTTGGGTTAGTCTTTGCTAATGTTTAGTGTTTTTTAGTATTCAGCATGAGAAAAGAAATACAAATATTTTTTCCATAACACATGCCTGTGTATTTGTGCTGTATTCATAAATCTATGCAAAATGTTGTGAATTATGGATCTCTATGTCATTCTGAACATACAAAGAAATACAAATAAAAAAAGGTAGGTGAACATAAATCAGAGACCATCTTCTAAAACTTATATTACACTTCAACTAATAATAAAACCTATATTTTTTTTATTTCAGGAAGAATGACAGTGCATCAAGAGTCAGAGAATCTGGGGGTAATGGGCAAATTTGAGACTTTCCATACATTACTTGCTTATGATAAGGTAAAATGAGATGTTTGTTTCTCAGATTCTTACCTTCTTACTTTCTGGCACCTCATACTATATATTGGAATGGTGTGTTATCAATGTCATGAAGTAAACATGAGTCAACGGCATGGGCTTTTATATAAAATGACTAGTATCATCCACTTGCCTAAGAATTTTATGAATTGTTTTTAATAAGAGAGTAGCACTCCACTGTGTAAATACCCAAGAAACAATTCATATATCAAATGATGCCCAAGAAGATGGAAGGAGTGGCCTCTGGTCCTGGAAAGGCACAGTGCAGCAATGTAGGGGAATGCCAGGAGAGGGAGGGGGAAGGGTAGATTGAGGAACAGGGGAGGGGAGAGGGCTTATGGGACTTTCAGGGAGGGGTTATCTAGGAAAGGGGAAATCATTTGAAATGTAAATAAAGATTATATCAAAAATAAAATGACTAGTGTCTTTATAGAAAGATAAATTTTGGACACAGTTTATAGCAGGAGAACCACATGAAGGTAGAGAGGATGGCTATATGCAAGTGAAGGAAAAGAGTTATAGAAAAACAAACAACCAATCCTGAACACTTTTATGTTGAAATTGTAGTAACCAGAACTGCAAGAAAGGTATTTTGTTGTTTAATACTCACATGTCTCCTATCTGTGGTTCTTTGTTTATAGTTTTTTAAGGTTAATTTATTTTATATGGATGAGTGTATACCATCTGCATGGTACTTCAGTGCAACCCAACATTGGCTGTTACCTACTAAGGCGAGAAGATGGACTCGGATACTCTAGAACTGAAATTACAAATAGTTGTGAGCTCAAATCTGAGTTCTGGAAATCTGGAACATCTTGTAGAGTAGTCATTTATCCTTGTTCCTTAAGACCACACTTAAACTTTATGAATATACTAGTCATATTAGATAAAATCCCATTCCAGGGACTCATGTTTACTTTATTACACCTTGATAACACAACTTTCCAGTATATAGTCTAAGGTGACAGGAGTTAGGGCCTGAGTACTCTCTAGCCCTTGATGTACTTTTGATAGTTGTTAGTTATAATTTTATATTGAACATTATTATAAAAAATTATCTGGCCCACAGTAGTCACTAAATGAATGTTGATTGTTCTTTCACCATGCATTTTAGAAATATGCTATAAAAATTGATTTATGTTTCTTTTATTCATTGTGAGTGATATAGTTGTTGGTTATAAAGTTGTCAGAATGTGTTTTGGTAATCATAATTGGTAGACTCTAATACATATTATCCCACTGGAATTAGGTTATTACTGCCAAATAGTCTCTTCTACACCTCAAGCTTAAAACTCTTTAATTTCAAGTTTACCACAATATTCCCTGAATAAATGAGCCAAGTCATTAAGCACTGAGCAGAAAATTAAATCTCTTAATTTAGCAAATTTTGGTGGAGAAAAGTAAAAGTTCTTGAGACACAGAATCACAGAGGCTATGACTCACTCTCATATAGCATATTCTTTCCATGACTCCATTTTCTTCATTTCAGCTTTGCTCCTATTTAAAAAGAAAAAATAAGAAAAGAAAATTGTTTTGTTTCTTTGTTTGATTTTGTCCTCCATTTAGACTGAAAGTAAAGAAACATTGCTACCATATTAAGAGAAATGAATCTTGCTCAATTTCTGAGCACAGTGAAAGACCAGATGCTGAATTTTATCAAGCTCAATATTTTTCCATAATACAGGAGAAAGAAGAGAAACCTTAACAGACAAGACAACATACTATGGAAATAATCTTACATTACTTATACCAGATTGGATATTATCAGGGAATTTGATCAGATATAATGTTCTGATATTTGCTCCAATCTCATTTGACTTCTCTTTTGCTAATAAGTGATCTCTTGGAGAGAGTGACTTATATTTTTGAATTCTCTCTGTTTTATGAATTATTATCATTAGTCTTGGGTGCTCACAGCCAACTATTGGAATGAGCAATGGAGGAGTTAGAAGGACTGAAGGAGGTGAAGGGGTTTGCAGCCCCATAGGAGGAACAACAATATCAACCAACCAGACACCCCAGAGCTCCCAGGGTCTAAACCACCAACCAAAGAATACACATAGAGGTACTCATGGCACCAGCTGCATATGTAGCAGAGGATGGCCTTGTCTATCATCAAAGGAAGGAGAGGTCCTTGGTCCTGAAAAGGCTTGATGCCCCAGTGTAGGGGAATGCCAGGGTGGGCAGGTAGGAGTGGGTGGGTTTTGGGGGGAGAACCCTCATAGAATCAGGGGGAGGAAGGATGGGCTAGGGAATTTCCAGAGCAGAAACCAGGAAAGGGGAAAGCCTAACCTAATGGGGCTTACCTGACAAATTAATATACTCTATATCTTTTAGTTTTCTATCTTGGATCAGATAGAATAGAAATATATTTTTATTACATTCAAAGAGTTCACCATTGTAAATACTATGTTGTTCCTACAACGGTACCCATCGTTATTAACTGTAAAAAAATGCTTATTAATAGAACAAAGATTGATTTAGGGAAATATATTCACCTTAAAGTTTGATAGAAAATACAGCAAATAGTGCTCTGATATCCGTGATTGGTGAAAAGATGAAGGTACATAACTTTCACATGAAAGCACAGCACAAATGGCATCTGTGACAACTGTGATCATAAGATTAGAATTGTGTTTATTTTTTAAATGTGGATATGAAATTCCTGTAAAATTAAATGTCAGGATCTTTTTGCAGTATAGGACTGAGTAATTCCCTTTTTCACATTATTTGGATAAAATAGATTACATTGAAGTTAACAATAGCAGGTATTACTGGCAGTTTCTGGCTTTTTGACTTAAACTTTTCTTTTATGCTTATTTTTTCCAGTTGATATTCTTTCTTCCTTCCAATTGCTACAATTCTCAAATACTGCTTTGTGATGTTTAATTCATATCTTTTTTAGTCAATATATTTATTTCTTCTATATAAATCTCAGCACAGTATTAGGTCCTGGCATTTCATTTTTAATGTAATGAATAAGCACAAGTAATTAGTCTCTCCAACCCTAATACATAATATTATTAATAACTGAACAAAGCAATTCAATTCAGCTTTAATTATTCCTTTTTTGTTTTCATTAAAAATATTTTTTTTCTGACAGAATATATACAGATGACAGTTTCCCATCTCTCCAGTTTGTAACTCCTCTTTCTGTTTCTCTTTAGAAAACACACAAGCTGTAAGGGATAATTAAGGTAAAATAAGATAAAAACTTACACATCAATATTGAATAAAACAAGGCAACAGAAGGAAAACAGAAGGCACAAGGAACAGAGATCTACTTGTTTCACACTCAGAAATATCACGAGAATGCTAAACTAAAAGCCATAACGTAGTTACCTAAAAGAAGCTGAAAATATAAACATATCTTCACTAGTATAGTAAAGTATATACCTCACTAGTATAGTATAGTATACTTTTGAAGAGTAGCTTTATTTGATTCTAACAGTACTTTTGTTACTGTTGTTGCACCTTTTATTTCATTAGTATATAGGAGAAAAGTACCAGTGATAATTTATGTACCACCCATTTTATAACTTCACACTTAAGATTGATATTTCTCACGAGACTGATCACAGAGAACATATTACAGGCTAATTATTCAGCTTTTATCTCTGTAAACTAACTGTACACATAAAGATGAAAATGCAACCAAATAGCAATGTGACACCCCTTTAACCACAGCATTTCAGAGGCAGAGGCAATTGGATCTCTTTGAGTTTGAGAGCAGCCAGAATTCCAGGACCCCCACAGCTACATAAATAAACCCTGTTCTGGGAATAATGCAACTGAAACCAAAACAAAAAAATAGAGCCAAACACACCCATTAAAGCCAACTAACCATTACAATTTATTTTCACTAATGATACAATTTCTTTAATTATATTGGATGTTCCAAATCCTTGACTTCATGCACCCAATTCCTTGACTTCATGTAGACAAAGTTATAAAATATTTTCATAGAGAAAAGCAACCATTTTACTAGCTTCATTCACTATCTCTTATAGTAAACATCTCTCATTTTGACTGGAAAAGAGGCATATATATCCTGGAGAATTCAATATATTGGAGTGCTCAACTGTCACAAAGTTATTTCTGTTTACACTCTTGACTATCATGAGTCTCACTGCCAAGTTAAGATTATCAATCTTCTACAGAACTATTTTTTTCAAATTATTTTTTTGTAAATTTAAAGAGATGTTTTTAAGTATACTTTTCATTTCAGTACATAAGAATGAGCAAGAGAGATTTAGTAATCTTATTTAATATATGGTACAATTATTGTTCACTTCAAGTATGTTACATTGTGAATACTCAGTCTAAAAGATACTCCTGCTATTCTGAGATGGTGTAGTACAAAGAGAATGGCATTCCAAGGTTTTATTTTATTTATTTATTTTTATTTTATTTTTATTTTTATTTTATTTTTATTTTTATTTTATTTTTATTTTTATTTTTATTTTTGGTTTGTGAGCCTAGTTTTTAACAGCTGAGCTGTCGATCCAGCCCCAATGTTTTTCTAAATCTATTATTTTATATATTAAATATAATAGAATTGTAGTTGAATATAATGAAGATATTGGCATTGTATATACAAGGTATTTTTAATTTTATTTTTGGGATTTTAATATAACTATATTTCTCCTTTCCTTTTCATTCATCTAAGCCCTTCTTTATAATCCCCTATACTCTTCCAAATTTATTACATCTTTATTTTTAGTAAATTCAAATTGCATAGCTTTTTTAAATGATAACAGTACTATAAATCACTACTGAAATAATTATCTTTAGTATGAAAACGTGATTTTATTTGAAAATTTAGAACGAGCAAGAGTCAATATAATTACAATTATTAATAGGTTTAAAAGGAATAATGCTACTTGTCATTGAAAAATCACAGTGTATATAAATTATAAATACATAACATAGCATAATATTACAACACACCAGATTTAGGTTAAACAGGTGGTTAAGTGTAAAATTTTATAGTCTTTCTCTGACTCCATTATTTATTTATTTTAAAATAAGATATTGACACACATAATTGCAAATACTAATTTAAAATAATTGTTTTTAGATATTAGCCCTATATTGGATATAGGGTTTGTAAAGATCTTTTCCCAATCTGTTGGTTTCCATTTTGTCCTATTGACAGTGTCCTTTGCCTTACAGAAACTTTGCAATTTTATTAGGTCCCCGCTTGTCAATTTTTGATCTTAGAGCATAAACCATTGGTGTTCTGTTCAGGAAAATCCCCCTGTGCCTTTGTGTTCAAGGCTCTTCAAGCACTTTCTCTTCTATTAGTTTCAGTGCATCTGGTTTTATGTGAAGGTCCTTGATCCACTTGGACTTGAGCTTTGTACAAGGAGATAAGAATGGTTCTATTTGCATTCTTCAACATGCTGACCTCCAGTTGAACCAGCACTATTTGTTCAAAATGCTATCTTTTTTCAACCAGATGGTTTTAACTCCTTTTTCAAAGATCAAGTGATCATAGGTGTGAGGGTTCATTTCTGGGTCTTCAATTCCATTCCACTGAATTACCTCCCTGTCTCTGTACAAATACAATGCAGGTTTTTATCACTATTGCTCTGTAGTAAAGCCTGAGGTCAGGGATGGTGATTCCTCTGGAAGTTCTTTTATTGTTGATAATAGTTTTCACTATCCTGGTGGTTTTGTTACTCCAAAAGAATTTGAAGTATGTTCTTTCTAACTCTATGAAGAATTGAGTTGGATTGTTGAAGGGAATTGCATTGAAGAAGGTAGACTCCAGAGTATCAAATAACCCTGTTAAACGTGGGTTACAGAGCTAAGCAAAAAATTCCCAACTGAGGAATATCAAATGGCCAAGACACATCTAAAGAAATGTTCAACAACCTTAGTAATCATGGAAATGCAACTCAAAACAAACTTGAGTCTCCCCTTCACACCAGTCAGGATAGCTAAGATCAAAAACTCAGTTGATAGTAGATACTGGAAAGGATGTGGAGAAACAGGAACATTTCTCCATTATTGGTAGAATTGCAATGCGAGATAACACCTCTGGAAATAAGTCTGGAGGTTCCTCAGAAAATTAGGCATAATATTACCTGAGGACCCAGCTATACCACTCCTGGTCATATACCCAAAAGATGCTCCAACATATAACAGGGACACAAGCCTATTATGTTCATAGCAGCCTTATTTATAATATCCAGAAGCTGGAAAGAACCCAGATGTCCTTCAGCAGAGAAATGGATACAGAAAATGTGGTACATTTACACAGTGGAGTACTACTCAGCTATTAAAATAAAACGACTTCATGGAACGCTTAGAAAAATAGATGGTACTAGAAAATATCCTGAATGAGGTAACCCAGTTATTTACAAAAGTATACACATGGTATGCACTCACTAATATGTATATAGTAGCCCAAAAGCTAGGAACACCCACAGTACAATTAACAGACCACATGAAGTTCAAGAAGGAAGACCAAAGTGTTGATGCTTCATTACATCTTAAAAGGGGCAACAAAATACTCATGGGAGGAAATAAGGAGACAAAGATTGGAACAGAGATTGAAGGAAAGATGATGCAGAGATTACCCTACCTATGGATCAATCCCATATACAGTCACTAAACCCAGACACTATTGTGGATGCCAACAAGTACTTCATGACAGGAGCTTGATACAGCTGTCTCCTGAGAGTCTCTGTCAGAGCCTGACAAATATAGTGGTAGATGCTCACTGCCAACCATTGGACTCAGCATGGTAACACCAATGAAAGAGTTAAAGGACTAAAGGAACTGAAGGGGTTTACAACCCATAGGATGAACAACAATATCAACTAACCAGAACCTCCCAGAACTACCAGGGACAAAACCAACAACCAAAGAGTATGCAAGGCTCCAGCCATATATGTAGGAGAGGATGGCCTTATCAGGCATCAATGGGATTCCCTTGGTCCTTGGAAGGCTCTATGCCTCAGTGTAGGAGAATGAGAGCGTGGGGAGGTGGGAGTCAGTGGGTAGGTGGGGAAGCACCCTTACAGAAGCAAGTGGTTTGTGAATGGTATAGGGGTTTTGTGGAGGGGAAATCTGAAAAGAGGATAACATTGAAATGTAAATAAAGAAAATATTCAATAAAAAATAAAAATAAATTAATAAATCCTGTGGATAGTTTTTATTAGGAAATTATGTATTGTATAATATTCATATATAATATGTTCAAAGCTCAAGAAACATTCCATACAATTATAGGAAACACAATTTTTCCTTGCTTTCCAAAAGTTTTGGTCAATATGATGATATACTTTATTTCTTATTAGCTATTTTCTTTATTTACATTTTAAATATTACTGCCTTTCCTGGTTTCTCCTCCAAAAACACCCTATCCCATCCCCTCCTCCCTCTTCTTACCAATCCACCCACTCCAGCTTCCCTGTCCTGGCATTCCCCTATACTGGGGTATCGAGCCTTCTCAAGACCAAGGGCCTTACCTTACTTTGATGCCTAACAAGGCCATCCTCTCCTACCTTTGCAGCTGGGGCCATGGGTCCCTCCATGTGTACACTTTGATTTGCTGTTTAGTCTCGGGGAGCTCTGGACATATACGTTGGTTCATATTGTTGTTCCTCCTGTGGGGCTGCAAGTTCATTCCACTCCTTGGGCCCTTTCTCTAGCTCCTCCATTGGGTACCTTGTGCTCAGTTCAATGGTTGGCTAATAGCACCCACCCCTGTATTTGTCAGGTACTAGCAGAGTTTCTCAGGAGACAGCTATGTCAGGCTCGTGACAGCAAGTGCTTTTTGGCATCCACAATAGCTTCTGGGTTTGGTGATTGTATATGGGATGGATTCCCAGGTGGGGTAGTCTCTGGATGGTGTTTCCTTCAGTCTCTGCTCCACACTTTATCTTTGTATCTGTTCTCATTCGTATTTTGTTCCCAATTTTAAGAAGGACTAAAGTATCCACACATTTGTCTTCCTTCTTCCTGAGCTTCGTTTGGTCTGTGAATTGTATCTTGGATATTCCGAGCTTCTGGGCTAATATCCACTTATCAGTGAGTGAATACCATGTGTGTTCTTTTGTGATTGGGTTACCTCATTCGGGATGACATTTTCTAGTTCCATCTATTTGCCTAAGAATTTCATGTATTCATTGTTTTTAATAGCTGAGTAGTATTCCATTGTGCAAATGTACAACATTTTCTGTATCCATTCCTCTATTGAGGGATATCTGGGTTCTTTCCAGCTTCTGACTATTTTATATAAGGCTGCTATGAACATAGTGGAGCATGTGTTCTTATTACATGTTGGAACACCTTCTGGGTATATGCCCAGGAGTGGTAAAGCTGGGACCTCTGGTAGTAGTATGTCCAATTTTCTGAGGAACGACCAAACTGATTTCCAGAGTGGTTGTACCACTTTGCAATCCCACCAGCAGTGGAGGAGTGTTCCTCTTTCTTTATACCCTTACTAGCACCTGTTGTCACCTCAGCTTTTTATCTTAGCCATTCTGACTGGTGTGAGGTGGAATCTCACGGTTGTTTTGATTTGCATTTCCCTGATGACTAAAGATATTAAACATTTACTTAGGTGCTTCTCAGACATTGAGTATTCCTCAGCTGAGAATTCTTTGTTTAGCTCTGTACCCCATGTTTTTTATTTTATATATTCTTTGTTTACATGCCAAATGATTTCCCCTTTCCCAGTTCTCCCCTCCCCATAAGTCCCATAAGCCCTCTTCCCTCCACCCATTCCCCAATCAACCCCTCCCATTTTTGTATCCTTGCAGTGCCCTACAATGCTGTATCAAGCCCTTCCAGGACCAGGACCCTCTCCTTCCTTCTTCTTGGGAATGTTTTGATATGTTAATTATGTCTTGGGTATTCCAAGCTTCTAGGCTAATATCCACTTATCAGTGACTGCATTCCATCTGTGTTCTTTTGTGATTGGTCTATACCCCAATTTAATAGGGTTATTTGGTTCTCTGGAGTCTAGGTTCTTGAGTTCTTTGTATATATTGGATATTAGCCCTATGTCACATATAGGGTTGGGAATATTTTCCCAATTTGTTGGGTGCCATTTTGTCCTATTGACAGTGTCCTTTTCCTTATAGAAACTTTGTAATTTTATGAGGTCCCATTTGATCTTGATCTTATAGCATAAGCCCTTGGTGTTCTGTTTAGGAAATTCCCCCTGTGGTCATGTGCTCCAGGCTCTTCTCCAGTTTCTTTTCTATTAGTTTCATTGTGTCTGGTTTTATGTGGAGGTCCTTGATCCACTTGTATTTGAGCTTTGTACAAGGAGGTAAGAATTGATAGATTTGCATTCGTCTGCATTCTAAGCTCCAGTTGTACCAGCACCATTTTTTGAAAAGTATATCTTTTTTTCACTGGATTCTGTTAGCTTCTTTGTCAAAGATCAAGTAACTATAGGTATGTGGGTTCTTTTCTGGGTCTTCAGTTCCATTCCATTGATCTTCCTGCCTGTCCCTGAACCAATACCGTGCAGTTTTTAATCACTATTGCTCTGTAGTACAACTTGAGGTCCAGGATGCTAATTCCCCTAGAATTTCTTTTATTGTTGTGGATAGTTTTAGCTACCCTGCTTTTTTGTTGGTGTTGCTTTTGTTTTTGTTTTTGCTATTCAAGATGAATTTTAGAATTGCTCTTTCTAACTCTATGAAGAACTGTGTTGGAATTTTGATGAGGATTGCATTGAATCTGTATATTGCTTTCATCAATATGGCCAATTTTACTACATTAATCCTACCAATCCATGAGCATGCGAGATCTTTCCATCTTCTGAGATCTTCCTCGATTTCTTTCTTCAGAGACTTTAAGTTCTTTTCATAAAGATCTTTCAATTGTTTGGTTAGGTTCACTGTAAGATACTTTATGTTGTTTGTGACTATTGTGAAGGGTGTCATTTCTCTAATTGTCCTTCTTTTTTTGGGTCTTTGTGTGGTTCAGTAGAAGCATAATTGTGGCTTCAGAGAAGAGTTGATAATGTTCCTCTTGGTTCTATTTTGTGGAATATTTTGAAGAGTTTTGGTATTAGGTATTCTTTGGAGGTCTGATAGTATTCTGCACAAAAAAAACATCTAGTCAGTTTTCTGTTTGGGAGTCTTTCAATGTCTGCTTGTATTTCTTTAGAGGTTATGGGACTGTTTAGATGGCTTATCTGATCCTGATTTAACTTTGGTATTTGGAATGTGTCTAGAAAATTGTCCATTTCATCAAGATTTTCCAGTTGTGTTTAGTATGGGCTTTTTGTAGTAAGATTTGATGATTTTTTTATTTTTTTATTTTTTTAATTTTATTTTCTATATACATTGTTTACATTCCAAAGGCTTTCCCCTTTCCCAGTTCCCCCCTCATGATATGTCCCATAAGTCCTCTCCCCCCCACCTATTCCCCAATCACCCACCATTTCTCTGTTCTAAATACCCTCAGTTTCTGTTGTTATATCTCCCTTTTCATTTCTGATTTTGTTAATATGGATACCATCTCTGTGCCCTCTGGTTAGTCTGGCTGACAGTTTATCTATCTTGTTGATTTTCTCAAAGAACCAGCTCCTTGTTTTGTTGATTCTTTGTATAGTTCTTTTTGTTTCTACTTGATTGATTTCAGCCCTGAGATTGATGATTTCCTGCCATCTACTCCTCTTGGGTGTATTAGCTTCTTTTTTGCTCTAGAGATTTCAGGTGTGCTGTTAAGCTGCTAGTGTATGCTCTATTAAATTTCATTTTGAATGCCCTCAGAGCTATGAGTTTTCCTCTTAGCACTGCTTTGATTGTGTCCCATAAATTTGGGTACATTATGCCTTCATTTTAAGTAAATTCTAAAACGTCATTGATTTCTTTCCTTCTTTCTTCCTTGACCAAGTTATCATTGAGTAGAGCATTGTTCAGTTTCCATGTGTATGTGGGCAGTTTTTTATTTTTTTATTTTTTTATTTTTATTTTTATTTTTGGCTATTGAAGTTCACTTTTAGTCTGTAGTGATCTGATAGGCGGCATGGGATTATTTCCATCCTTGTAGATCTGTTGAGGTCTGTTTTATGACTGAAAATATCATCAATTTTGGAGAAGGTACCATGAGGTACAAGGGCAGAGCTATCAGAATTACACCAGAGACCATGAAAGCTAGAAGATCCTGGGCAAATCTTATACAGACCCTAAGAGAACACAAATGCCAGCCTAGTCTACAATATCCAGCAAAATTCTCAATTCGCTAGATAGAGAAACCAAGAAATTCCATGTCAAAACCAAATTTACACAATTTCTTTCCAGAATTCCAGCTCTACAAAGGATAATAGATGGGAAATGCCAACACAAGGAGGGAAACTACACACTAGAAAAAGCAAGAAATCTTCTTTCAACAAACCCGAAAGAAGATAACCACACAAACATAAAAATAACATCAAAAATAACAGGAAGCAACAATCACTATTTAATAATATCTCTTAACATCAATGGATTCAACTCCCCAATAAAAAGATATAGGCTAACAGACCGGATACATAAATAGGACCCAGGATTTTGTTGCATACAAGTGTCAAAGACAAACATTAACACAGAGTGAAAGGCTGAAAAACAATTTTCCAAGCAAATGGTACCAAGAAACAAGCTAGAGTAGCCATTCTAATATTGGATAAAATTGACTTTCAACCAAACGTCATCAAAAAAAAAAAAAAAAAGAAAAGAAAAGAAAGAAAGAAAGAAAGAAAGAAAGAAAGAAAGAAAAATAGGACAAGACACTTCATACTCATCAAAGGAAAAATCTACCAAGAAGAAATCTCAATTCTGAACATCTGTGTTCCAAATACAAGGGCACCCAAATTCATAAAAGAAACTTTACTAAAGCTCAAAACACACATAGCACCTCACACAATAATTGTCTGGGACTTCAACACACCACTCTTATCAATGGATAGATTGGGACAACACAATCTAAACAGAGACCCAGTGAAAGTCACAGAAGTTATGGACCGAGTGCATTTAACAGATATCTATAGAACTTTTCATCCTAAATCAGAAGATATATTTCATAAAGTATAATGTACTGGAGGGCTTCTCATAGTGCCTAACCCTTTGGTTTTGGTGAAAGGTTGAAGAAGCTAATATTTATGATGTCTTAGTGATTGTAATGTATTATAACTATTTCAGCTGTTTACTGGTATTTGGGGTCTTTCTGACCAAATTCATTCAGAATGGTCACGGTGTTCTATTGTTGTCTGCATCACCTCATAACCTTACAAGATTTCTCTATAAAGGAACACAAATACTTTAAGGATAACAAATTTTGGAATTTCAACCTCTCTTCCAAGAACTTATATTCTAAAATCTTAAACAACTACAATAGATAACTGTGGTATTCACAGTATAATTAGTATTTAAATGTGCATATATGTGTATACCTAGATAGGTTAGTTTAATACATACATATATAATTTATATAATGCATATAAAAACCACATATGCTATATATAGTATACAACATGACTACAACATAAAAATCTCAAGTGATTTTTTTAATCAAAGGCAATAATGTTTATTTCAATTATGATATATTTCAGGGTTTGTATCTTTAGTCTTAATCTTGGAAGGGAGTTGTGATAACTTATTCATCATATGCATAATATCATATTTGTATAATATACCTAGTGAATGTTAATCAAATGAAGAACTTATTCCAGTATTTAGAGACTGTAATTTCCTTATGAAATCTTTTAAAAATGCCGAATTTTTATCATAATTCATCAGAGAATAACATAGGTGGCTTATATAAATACATAAGCTCACAAATTTTTCTCTCAGTACTAATTTTTAAAGCACCCAGGAGTCCAAAATACAGATCTAAAGATAATCCTTGATAACCTTTCCACACATTACCTTTTACAGTGTTCAGAGTTATGGCTTTTATTTTTGGTTTTCCAAATCTCTCTCAAATCTTTTCTCTCTGTATAACATCAGAAAATGGGAAAATCTTCCATGCTCATGGGTTGGCAGGACTAATATAGTCAAAATGGCAATCTTGCCCAAAGCAATATACAGATTCAACACAATCCCCATCAAAATTCCAACTCAGTTCTTCATAGAGTTAGAAAGAGCAATTCTCAAATTCATCTGGAATAACAAAAAACCCAGGATAGCTAAAACTATCATCAACAGCAAAAGAACTTCTGGGGGAATCAATATCCCGGACCTCAAGCAATGCTACAGAGCAGTAGTATTAAAAACTGCATGGTACTGGTTCAGTGACAGGGAGGCAGATCAATGGAATAGGATCGAAGACCCAGAATTGAACCCACACATCTATGGCCAATTGATCTTCGACAAAGGAGCTGAAAACATCCAGTGGACAAAAGATAGCCTTTTCAACAAATGGTGCTGGCTCAACTGGAGGTCAACATGCAGAAGAATGAGAATTGATCCACTCTTATCTCCTTGTACTAAGATCAACTCCACGTGGATCAAGGACCTCCACATAAAACCAGACACACTAAAACTAATAGAAAAGAAACTGGGGAAGACCCTTGAGGACATTGGCTCAGGGAAAAAATTCCTGAACAGAAAACCAATTGCTTATGCTCTAAGAGCAAGAATAGACAAATGGGACCTCATAAAATTACAAAGTTTCTATAAGGCAAAAGACACTGTCAAAAGAATAAATCGGCAACCAACAAATTGGGAAAAATCTTCACCAACCCCACATCCAACAGAGGGCTAATTTCCAATGTATACAAAGAACTCAAGAGGTTAGACCCCAGAAAACCAAATAACCCTATCCAAAAATGGGGTACAGAGCTAAACAGATACTTTTCACCTGAAGAAATTCAGATGGCTGAGAAACACCTTAAAAAATGTTCAACATCATTAGTCATTAGGGAAATGCAAATCAAAACAACCCTGAGATTTCACCTCACACCAGTCAGAATGGCTAGGATTAAAAACTCAGAAGACATCAGGTGTTGGCGAGGATGTGGAGAAAGAGGAACACTCCTCCACTGCTGGTGGGACTGCAAGCTGGTACAACCACTCTGGAAATCAGTCTGGCTGTTCCTCAGAAAACTGGACGTGATACTTCCAGAGGACCCAGCCATACCACTCCTGGGAATATACCCAGAAGATTCCCCAGCATGCAATAAGGATACATGCTCCATGATGTTCACAGCAGCCTTATATATAATAGCCAGAAGCTGGAAAGAACCCATATGTCCCTCAACAGAGGAATGGATACAAAAAATGTGGTATATATACACAATGGAGTACTATTCAGCCATTAGAAACAATGAATTCATGAAATTCTTAGAGAAATGGATGGAGCTGGAGAACGTCATACTAAGTGAGGTGACCCAGTCTCAAAAGAATACCCATGGTATGCACTCACTGATGAGTGGATATTAACCTAGAATATTGGGACACCAAAGACATAAATCACATACCAAGTGATGTCTCACAGGAAGAAAGGAGTGGACACGGGTGCTAGAATGGACCAAAGCATCATTGTGGGGGAGTACAAGAACAGTGAGGGGGGAGGGGGTGGATGAGGGAGCAGGGGAGGGAAAAGGACATGTGGGACCTTTGGGGGTGGGGAACCAGAAAAAGGGAAATGAATTGTAAATATAGAATATATCCAATAAAAAAAAAGGAAGAAAAAAATTCATTTAGTTTTTGATGTCATTATTTCTTTCACAGAAAATGATGCACCTTCCTAATTTTCCTTTTCCAATATATTTGGATCTTCTCCAATATATTTTGATCTCTTGATCTCAAGTGGAATTTTTCTAAATCAATTAGGCTCATGTCACCTGCCTGCTAAAAATCAATTCCATTGCTTTTTTGATCATTTTTACGTTCTCTTAACATGACAAACAAGGCTTTTCATAGGCTTCTAATCTCTGCCTGCCTGCCTGCCTGCCTGCCTGTCTGTCTGTCTGTCTGTCTGTCTGTGTATGTTTGTGTTTCAGTAACATTCTATTATTTACTGTTTTTAAAACTAAACTTTTTTCATGTTATGATTCCCCTCAAGTTTATATTTGCTCAGAATTTTCTTATTTCTTGTCCTTCTTTTCTTAAGCAAATTCCATTTGTCCTTTGAGTCTTAGGTTAGAAGCTCATCCCTGCTGAGAATGCTGGGACACCCTTCCAGAACTGCTCATACATAGAACCTCCTGCTTCCCTCACTCATGAAAACACACACATATTGACTGTTGTCAGAGTGGTACTGATTTGTGTATCTGCTGTGCATGCTAATGAAGGAGTGACCTTGAGCAGGTTGCATAGTAATAACAATATTCTGCTTTTATTTTTAAGATTAAATTCATTTAGTGTATAACTTGGAATATGGCTCTTAATAAATGCTAGCTATCATTGATACCTCACAGAGTTTGTGAAATATATATTTCTTCTATAGTATTCACATTTTAAAATGATTGAAAGACCCCTATTTTTAATGATACATAGTCTGATTTTCCTAATATAATAGTCATTCTCACCCCATTCCTTTGGAAATGTTGTGTAAAACTGAACCAACTTTGAACAAATAAAAATTAAACAGAAGTAATTTACATTTTAATATTTGGAAGCTCAGATCACTGTGTCTTCTAACTGTAGAAGATGTCATTTCTTATTCATGGGTACTATTAACATATCATTGTCTGAAATCAATTGGAGGGGAGGCCTTTTGGTTCTGTGGAGGTTTGATACCTCAGCATAGGGAGATGCTGGAACAGTGGGGAAGGAGAAGATGGGAGGGTTGGGGAACATTCATTTTTTTTTAGATATATGCTTTATTTACATTTCAAATGTTGCCCCCTCCTCCGGTACCGCCTCCAAATCCCATTAGTTGTTTCCCCTCCCCCTGTCCCCCAAGCTTCCTTGTCCTGGTATTCCTCTACACTGCAACATTGACCCTTTCCAGCACTAAGGGCCTCTCCTCCCTTTGATGTTCAAGAAGGCCATCCTCTGCTGCCTATGCATCTAGAACCATGTGTACTTAAAGGGAAGGGAGGAGAGGGCAGTTGTGGGTTAAGGGGTTTGTGGACAGGTAAGTGGGAAGTGGGATATTGAAATGTAAATGAATGGAATGATTAATTTAAAAAGAAAAGAAAAAAAGATATCCATAGCATTAAAATACTATGCCAATATTTGTCTTGAACAAATTCATAGGTTGCCTATACTTTATGAGTAATATTTTTAAGTAATTCCATAGAAGCTCTATTTCCCTAATCTTTGGAAGCCATTTCTAATACTTAAGAGGAAGTAAACAATAGAACCAGAAATGATTTTTTCATGCTATTTGAGATGGCAATGTATTCATTGTAGTGTGCACTCCCTTTTGCCAAATGTTTAACATATGTCTTCAGTGTAACAATACCTAAATAAAGTTATAAAGTCCTTCAATCAGCCTTTTTTTTTTACAGTTCCAGAAACACTTTTCTTTTGTTTTTCCTTTTTCTTTGTTTTTTTTATTAGATATATTCTTTCTATACATTTCAAATGGTGTCCCCTTTCCTTGGATTTCTGCCCCCACAAAAATCTCCCCTCCCCCTCCTCACCAATCCACCCACTCCTGCTTCTTCTCCTGACATTCCCCTATACTGGGGTATCTAGCCTTCTAAGGACCAAGGACCTCTCCTTCTTTTGGTATCCAAGAGGCCATCCTCTTATGTATCTGGAGTCATAGGTCCTTCCTTTTGTACTCTTTGGTTGGTGGTTTACTCTCTGGGAGCTCTGGGGGGTACTGGGTGGTTCATATTGTTGTTCTTCCTATGACTTTGCAAACCCCTTCAGCTCCTTGGGTCCTTACTCTGCCTCCTCCATTGGGGACCCTGTGCTCAGTTCAGTGGTTAGCTGAGAGTGACCCCCTCTGTATTTGTCATGCACTGGCAGGGCATCCCAGGGGACAGCTATATCCGGCTCCAGTCAGCTAATGCTGTTGGCATCCACAATAGTGTCTAGGTTTGGTAACTATATATGGAATGAATCCCCAGGTGGGACAGTCTCTGGATGGTCTTTCCCTGTCTCTGCCCCACACTTTGTCTCTGTATCTCCTCCTGTGGGTATTTTGTTCCCCCTTCTAAGAAGGACCAAAGGATCCATACTTTGTTCTTCCTTCCGCTTGAGATTCATTTGGATTGTAAATTGTATCTTGGGTATTCTAAACTTCTGGGCTAATACACACTTATCAGTGAATGCATACCATGAGTATTCTTTTGTGATTGGTTTACCTCACTAAGGATGATATTTTCTAGCTCCATCCATTTGCCTATGAAGTCATTGTTTTTAATAGCTGAGTAGTGTTCCATTGTGTAAATGTACAACATTTTCTGAATCCATTCCTCTGGTTTCTTTCCAGCTTCTGGCTCTTATAAATAAGGCTGTTATGAACATAGTGGACCATATGTCCTCATCACATTCTGGAGATTTCTCTAGGTATATGCCCAGGAGTAGTATAGCAGGGTCCTCCAGTAGTATTATGCTCAATTTTCTGAGTAACTGCTAAACTGATTTCCACAGTTGTTGTACCAGCTTGCAACCCCCATTTCAGGACAGCAAATCATATAATTTCTTTCTTTAATCACCCAAGTGGTTACATGGTTTGATATTAAAGAACTAGAGTCAAAAAATATTGCTAACTTTTATATAATTTAAGTGGTTTTGATTACTTGATAGAGATTCATTAGCAATTAATCATAATTAAAATGGGATTAGTGGAATGTGAGAAAATGAGGTTATCAAAGGACTATCTATTACTTGTCCTAAATAAAGTAAATGCTCTCTCACCATTTATTTGAGGTTTTGACACAATGTCCAACACAAATGTAAAGAAACTTGATAAAAATAAATGCCCTCTGTTAACAACATGTAAACAAAGTGAAAGCAGGGAAATCCTTTATCTAGACATTGATAAGGTACACTTTTGCCTCCATTTTTTTGTGTTATTACTTTTCAAGCTCATGTATTACAATACTAATGATAGAAAACAAACTATTACATAGCTACATTTATCTCACTTAGATGTAAAGGTAAATACCAGCCCTACAACTGTATCCATATTAAAAGGGTCATCCTTGCAGACAGGAAGTTTATAATGTGTCTAGGAATAGAATCTTTGTAACATCTCCTAACATCTCCTAACATCTCCTCTATACATTCTTCCAGCTCTATGTACAACTGGAGAACTGTAACTCTTTCTAACATATGATCTCTTTACTGTTATTTTTTGTGTCACTAGAAAGGACATGGTTGTCTTTACATTTATATTTTAGGTTTTTAAATGTAAAAAAAAAATTAAATTTAGTACCAAAACTACCTCCATCAAATATTTCAGAAAAAAGCATTGCAAAATTTTGCCAACTTGTTTTTCCCCTGGGAATAATTATTGTAAAACAGGATAGACCCTCTGCCACCATTCATTTTTTTTCTTTTCTCTTTTTTGGATATTTTCTTTATTTACATTTCAAATGTTATCTTCTTTCCTAGTTTTTTCCTCTGTAAATCCCCTATCCCATCTATACTCCCCTTTGCTTCTATGAGGGTGCTCCCCAACAACCCACCCACTCCCTACTCCAGTCCCTGGCATTCCCTTACATTGGGGCATTGAGCCTTCCCTGGACCAAGGGCCTCATCTCCCATTGATGTCTGACAAAGCCATCCTCTGATATATATACAGCTGCAGCCTCTAGTCCCTCCATGTGCACTCACTGGTAGGTGGTTTAGTCCCTGGGGGGGTTTGGTTGGTTGATATTGATGTTCATCTTATGGGATTGCAAACCTCTTCTGCTCATCCAATCCTTTCTCTAGCTCCTCCATTGGGGACCCTGTGCTCAGTCCAATGGTTCGCAGTGAGCATCTGCCTCTGTATTTGCTAGACTCTGGCAGAACCTCTCAGGAGTTAGCTATAACTGACTCCTGTCAGCAAGGACTTCTTGGCATCCACAACAGTGTCTGTGTTTAGTGACTGTATATAGGATGGATCCTCAGGTGGTGAAATTTTTGGATTGTATTTCCTTCAGTCTCTGCTCAATACTTTGTGTCCATATTTCCTCCCCTGAGTATTTTGTTCCACCTTCTAAGAAGGACTGAAGCATTCACACTTTGGTCTTCTTTCTTCATGTGGTCTGTGGATTGTATATTAGGTATTCAGTGCTTTGGGGCTAATATCCCCCTTATAAGTGAGTGCCATGTGTATTCTTTTGTGATTGAGTTACCTCACTAAGGATGATATTTTCTAATCCCATCCATTTGCCTAAGAAGATTCATCACTGAAATGACTTGAGATTTAGATGTATTTTCCCTCAGGTTTTACAATGTGCAGTAATTATAAATTACCGATAGGTGGCAATATAAGATAAGGTAGATGATTAGCAGCCAAAATTGTGAAACAAGCCTTTGGAAAATAACTTAGGTAAGGAAAATTCAGGAATAAGGAATGTGAAAATTGTATTTAATTGTATCTTCCTAGTTAGATAAGACAAAATCACGGATTTTTTCCAGAGAAACATTCTGAGATATTAAGATACATATGATTTTTAACAATTAGTAATAGTATAAGCTAGTCAGTTCTTCAGTCATTTTATTGCAATTTAAATTTGTGGCAACATTTGTATTGTTTAAAGCTTTGTGTGGAATTTCATCCATTTAGAACATGTTAGGCTTTCAAACATGTAGTGAAATAAAATGAACACACACACACACATCCAAACATAGAGTTGACACTTTAACATCCAAACAAATGGCTTATAAGTTAAGAAATACAGACAAGTGTTTCTTTACTAACAATTTCAGTAGAACAAAGATTTTTCCTTCTTGTATAGCTTAGAAAATATAGACTTAGTTTGCCTTCATTTTATATTTTATTTTATTCTTCCTTGTCCACCAATTTGTTTCTTGCTTGTAAAGGTCCAATAAGCAGTTAGATTTTTAGATAATATTTAAGTTATTTCACAGAAACATAAAATAAATATGTTGGACTGCCTACATGTATTTGAAGTTAACTTTTGGCCCACATTTTTAACAATAATGCCATTTAATTGAAAAGAATCCTAACAAAACATATTTCATGCAGGCAGCTAGATACCAACAATGAAAAGCATTCACATATGACAAATACTAATAAAAAGGTAGCCTTAGCGTAAATGGTACTTTGTAGTTCTGATTCTGTGATGTGACTGTACGAATGTCATCTTCCTTTCCTTGCTATGACTTTTCAAATAGCTATTTCCTTTCCTGCTTGTTTTCATTTTTCCCCCTGTGGTGTATAGAAAAATATGGTCTGAAGAGGGAAAAAAAGTATTTTAAAACAGTGTAAATAATTATTTAGCATTCTTAATCTTCTAAAAATAGATTCAGTCCTTTTTTATATAAAGCACAGTAAAAACAAGCATTTTCTCTAGTTTTGGAAACATAAAGTAGAATGTAAAGGTCTCCTATGGTTTTATATTCTCAATTCTTAAGGTACTTCGTCTTGTGAGATTACTCCCTTGGAAAATTGAATTGAGGTGAATTGGGGCAACTATTTTAGATGATTCTCTACTTCTCAAGGCTTTAATCCTCAGAGGTGTTATTCTGTTCCAGGAGCCAGAAAGAAAAGTCTCCAATATAAATGGCTTTCCTTTGCCTATCCCTTCTCTGCCTGACCTACTATGAAGAGTTTATTGGAGGGAGATATTGGTTTTGTTTGTTTGTACTTCAGGATTATATTTGGTATATTTTTCTCTTATTTTTTTGAAATATTCTTTGTCTGCACCATATATTATGGCATATATTACAGTGCATAGCATAAAAATAACCTGGTAAATTCAGGTACAAATGATAAACTATGTTTAATTCCCAAATATATCTGTATTTTTTTGAAAAGAGCTACTGTTATACAAATGTTCCCCTTCTAGCTGAGGTAGAAATGAAAATAAACATAATAAGCCCTCAATATAAATACACAAAATGCTGTGGTAAGACAAAAATGTAAGTGCACAAAAGTGAGTTTGTTCAAATTGATCTTTTCCATATCTTCATTTTTAGTACCCATTAATTCTATGTAAGAAACCAACGATATAGTGAGAAAGTAGATAAGTTTTTCTGATCAGATAAACTTGCACTGGATTTCTGGATTCTAATAAAAGTCTAACCATTTACTAGTCTGTGATTTTAAGTAATTCACAAAATTCAGTCACTTTGCTTGTAAAATAAGAATATTAACTAGATAATTGTTCTCTCTTTCTCCCTCTCTCCCTCTTTTCTTCTCTCTGCCTCGTCTATCTTGCAACATTCCTGTCCTTGGATTTATTTTTTTCTCCTTTCTTTCTTTCTTTCTTTCTTTCTTTCTTTCTTTCTTTCTTTCTTTCTTTCTTCTTTCTTTCTTTCTTTCTTTCTTTCTCTCTTTCATTCTTTCTTCCTTTCTTCTTTTCTCTCTTTCATTTTTCTTTCTGTCTTTTGCCACTCATTTCATTACAGTCCTTAGACTGAAACAGAGGATCTTAGACATACATCTTAGACATACTTAGACTATCACTGAGCCACAGATATCTATCCAAGACATACAGTTATCATGATGACTGAAATGTTCCCCAAATGCCTCCCACAAAGTTGGCATATAAAGTAAATGATATTTCATTTTCCTAATTACTAATACTTTCTGTCAAAATAATTTCATGACATACATGTTTGTACACATATGTGTCAGTATGCATACATGTGCTGTTATTTTTTATAATTTTCTATATTCTTTGTTTACATTCCAAAGGCTTTCCCCTTTCCCAGTTCCCCCCTCACCATGTGTCCCATAAGTCCTTTCCTCCCCCATTCCCCAGTCACCCCCCAACCCTTTCTCTGTTCTGGTACTCTCCTGCAAAACTGGAACCAGTCTTTTCAGGACCAGTGTCCTCTCCTTCCTTCTTCTTGGGAATCTTTTGATTTGCTAATTGTGCCTTGAGTATTCAGAGCTTTTGGGCTCATTAATATCCACTTATCAGTGATTGCAATTCATGTGTATTCTTTTGTGATTGGGTTAAATAGGATGATATTTTCCAGATCCAACCGTTTGCCTACAAATTGCATGAATTCATTATTTTTAATTGCTGAGTAGTATTCCATTGTATAAATATACCACATTATATATATCCATTCCTCCTTTGAGGGACATCTGGACTCCTTCCAGCTTCTGGCTATTATAAATAAGGCTGCTATGAACATAATGGAGCATGTGTCTTTATTGTATGCAGGGGAATCCTCTGGGTATATGCCCAAGAGTGGTATGACAGGGTCCTTTGGAAGTCTCATGTCCAATTTTCTGAGGAACCACCAGACTGATTTCCAGAGTGGTTGTACCATCTTGCAATCCCACCAACAGTTGAGGAGTGTTCCTCTTTCTCCACATCCTTGCCTGTCTCTTGAGTTTTTAATCTTAGCCATTCTGACTGGTGTGAGGTGGAATCTCAGAGTTGTTTTGATTTGCATTTCCCTGATGACTAATGATGTAAGTAGATCAATGGGATAGAATTAAAGACCCAGAGATGGTCATGTGCTGTTATAATTAATAGCAGTATCATCATCATCATCATCATCATCATCATCATCATCATCATCATCAGAATAGAACTTGAGAACCAGAGGAGCAATGAGATTAACTGTGGTTTTGATTGATTAATAAAAAGACAAATAATCAAAGAGGTAGGTTTGAATTCTTGACATTCCCAAATATATCCATCTATACTTTTAATGATCCAGTTAATATTTTCACTATTAATGGTTAGTCTTTGCAACAGAAAATTGAATAATGAAATATTGCCTG
The DNA here is from genome assembly GCA_964023405.1 of Apodemus agrarius. NCBI lineage: Eukaryota > Metazoa > Chordata > Mammalia > Rodentia > Muridae > Apodemus > Apodemus agrarius. The sequence goes on along the minus strand of OZ030010.1, from coordinate 83,993,237 downwards.
AAAAACATTCTGTAATTTTCCATACAAGCCTGTATATATTTATATTTACTACTATAGCAGTATTTCACAGACTTAATTTTAAGAAGCCCATCCAATAATTTCTCACTTTGATAAGGAACTATGAACCTGAATTATTGGAGGATCAAATTAAGTTAGAATATCCTTAATATTTTGTGGTTTGTCTCTATTGCTAACATCTTTTAGCCCAGTAACTTAATGCATGTTCCTTGCATAAGTTTAATGAGGAAAGACTTATGTAAAGTAAGATTACATCACATTTGTTTACTGAAGTATAAGGTACTCATTAAGCAAAACAATCTAATTTAGAAAATGTTGAAAGATCCAAAGATTAGGACTGAAAATAAACACAAGTCAGCACTTTCTAATAAAAAAATTTTTTTAAGAATGAAGACATATAGAAAAAGGACTATATCATCGAAGTAGATGTAATTGTCTAATGAATAACATTTGTACAGGCATTTAAATCAATATTTGTATGAAAAAAGACTACTTGATTCCAAAAGAACAAATAAATAGCTCAAATTTTTGAACCATAAAAATGATTTTTCATTATAATTTTTATACTATATAATGTTTCCAGAAATATCAGCTCTACTAAAAATCCTAGAGAAAAAATAGCTGAAACAACTTTATATTGTTGGATTAAAAGAGCAAATGTTTGCATAATTCATGGGCAGTTGTAAATATAGACTGCGTATGTATATATGCAACTCTTCATATTTACAGGGCACAAATTCTAGTTAAGGGAGTTTTAGCAAACTATCCCAGAATATTTTTCTTCAAGAGAGTTAGTCACGTAATAACTATTGTAGTTTTTCATCTTTCTCCTAGTAATTTATCTTTTTTCAATTTGTTCCAAAGTTCCAACATTGAATATACCTCCCACTATACTTTAGCCTCTCCCTTAGGTCCAGAAAATAAGGAGATCATCAAAGGATTCAATATAGTCACTGTTTCTCAGAGTGCAAGGTCATCTACTTTTGTGCCTGGGTGAGTTGACAGTGATTAACTAGTCCTAGAAATAGCTTCATTCACATGCAATGTACAGATTTGTGTGTTGCTTATGTTCTTTAAGAGAGATTATATTCAATAAACATTTTTCAGAATTTGTACTCCCTGAAGATGTAAATTTAATTCTTCTCATGCTTTCAATACTAAATTATCAGTTGTGATTAAAATAATTTATGTATGCACCCACGTAGCAGATACATGTTTCTTCCCTTATACTTCTTCCCTCATACAAAGATGATCATCATGTTGCAAATAGCAAATGAACCATGTCTTGGAATAATGCATGTTCCACAGTTTCATGAGTACATGAGGATGAGAAATATCAAAAAAAAATTACAGCTTGATGGCAAGAGTAAACATTTTTCAATCAAACATTATCACTGACCTCAAGCTGTACTCCAGAGCAATAGTGATACAAACTGCATAGTATTAATATAGTAACAGACACATTTATCAATGGAATAGCATCAAACAAATTTTCACCTGTAGAATTTCGAATGGCTGAGAAGCTCCTTAAGAAATGTTCAACATCATTAGTCATTAGGGAAATGCAAATCAAAATAACCCTGAGATTTCACCTCATACCAGTCAGAATGGCTAAGATTAGAAACTTAGGAGACAACAGATGTTGGCGAGGATGTGGAGAAAGAGGAACACTCCTCCACTGCTGGTGGGACTGCAAGCTGGTACAACCACCGTGGAAATCAGTCTGGTGGTTCCTCAGAAAACTGGGCATGACACTTCAGGAGGACCCTCTTATACTACACTGGGGCATATACCCAGAGGATTCCCTATTATGTAATAAGGATACATGATCCACTATGTTCACAGTAGCCTTATTTATAATAGCCAGAAGCTGGAAACAAACCCAGATGTCCTTCAGTGGAGGAATGGATACAGAAAATGTGGTATATTTTCACAATGGAATACTACTCAGCAATTAAAACAATGAATTCATGAAAATTTTAGGCAAGTGGTTGGAACTGAAAAATATCATCCTAAGTGAGATAACACAACCACAAAACAATACATATGGAATACAGTCACTGATAAGTGGATATTAGCCCAGAAACTCTGAAAACCTAAGACATAACTATATATCAAATGATTCCCAAGAAGGAAGGAGAGGGCCCTGGTCCTGGAAAGGCTTGATGCAGCATTGTAGGGGATTACTGAGACAGAGAAGTGGGAGGGGGATTGGGGGAATGGGCAGGGGGAAAGAGGGCTTATGGGAATTATGGGGAGGGGGAACTGGGAAAGGGGAAATCATTTGGAATGTAAACCAAGAATATAGAAAATAAAACAAAAAGAAAATGGGATACAGAGGTAAACAGATTTCTCCAAAGAAGAATTTCAAATGGCCAAAAAGAACTTAAAGTAATGTTCAACAACCTTTCTTGGCATATATTTTTCTCAACCTTCTATAATAAGTGTTTAATATTCCATATAACCTACCACCCACCAGAGGTAGTGAAATGAAAGGTTTCTAGGACACAGGTAAGTGGACCTGTTCAGAAATATGTGTTTGTAGTGTCCTTGTTCTCAGTACAGTCTACTAGAAAACACCAAACACAAATCAGTAGTCCAGTCCCTTTGGCACTTATTAAATGCTTTAAATTTGAGAAAATATTGAGTCATTAAACCTTGTAACTCTGAAGTTATCATGTGAACTTTGTTTTGAAATTTTACATTTTTCACAGGAAATGAATTATAGAAGAGTAAAATTGACTGAATATATGTTATTCATCTCTAATATATTTAGTCTTTCTTCAAATAAATAGGGTAAAATTCTAAAGATTGAATACATGGTTTATAGTGAATATAACTTAAAGGAATGAAAATACATCACTTAAGGATAGATACACACACTTCTAAAAATTCACCGATTATATTTTTAATTTAGTAAATAACAGACAATTCTTTTGAGGAAGTGATAATGGAAAATCAGATAATTTCATGGTAATCATCAGTTTTCTAAAACAATAATTCAATCTTTATAATAATCATTAATATAAGTCTTCTACAAAACAAATTTTTTGATGTAACAAAGTATGTTCACCATAATTTTATAGCATTAGAAATTGTCAAAAGAAACAATTCACATATCAAATGATGCCCAAGAAGAAGGAAGGAGAGGCCCCTAGTCCTAGAAAGGCTCAATGCAGGAGTGCAGGGGAATACTAGAACAGTTAAGCAGGAGGGGGTTGATTGGGGAACAGGGGGAGGGAAGAGGGCTTATGAGACTTTCAGGGAGGGGGGATCCAGGAAAGTAGAAATTATTTGAAATGTAAATAAAGAATATATTTAATAAAAAGGATATATATATATATATATGTATATATATATATATATATATATATATATATATATATTGAAAAACTAACAACCCAATCAAAAATGTTGTATAGAGCTGAACTGAGAATTTACAACAGAGGATTTTTGATGACTGAGAAGCACTTAAAGAATGTTTCACATCCTCAGTCTTCAGGGAAATGCAAACCAAAATGACACTGAGATTCCACCTTACACCAAGCAGAGTGGCTAAGATCAAAAATTCAGGTGGCAGGACATGTTGGGGAGGATGTGGAGAAAGAGGAACACTCCTCCATAGCTGTCAGTTTTGCAAACTGGTACAACACATCTGGCAATCAATCTGGAGTTTCCCCAGAAAATTGGAAATAGTTCTACCTGTGGACTCAGATATATCACTCTTGGGCATATACCCAAAATATGTCCCACCATACCACAGGGGCATGTGCTCCAGCTCTACAAAGTTCATAGCAGCCTGATTGGAGATAGCCAGAAGCTGGAAACAATCCAGATGTTCCACAATTAAATAATGGATACAGAAAATTTGGTTAATTTATACAATTGAATACTATTGAGTTATTAAGAAGGAGGACATCATAAGATTTGCTGGCAAATGGAGGGAAATAGAAAATATCATCCTGAGCGAGGTAACTCAGAACCAAAAAGACACTCATGGTATATACTCACTAATAAGTGAATATTAGCCAAAAATGTACAGAATACCTGTGATACACTTCACAGAACTCAAGGTTAATAAGCTGAAGGACCCAAGTGAGCATGTTTCAATCTCTTGGGAGGGAGAAGAAAGCAAATGAGTCAGATGGAGGGAGAGATCTGGGTCAGGTAGGGGAGAGGAAAAGGAAAACACAGTCAAGTATTGAGAATAATAGATAGGAGCCAAGCCCTGGTAAGCAGCAAAATAATATACATACACACATACATACATACATATATACATACATATATAAATATATATACAACCTCAAGGGTTTGGAGGTGGGAGAACCCTCTAGAAAGTACCAGTGTGCTGGGAAGTGAAAGACTCTCAGGATTCAAAGAGAGATACCCAAGATGAAATGCCCAGCAGTAGGGAGAGGGAACTTGAAGAGACTATGTCCAGTAGAAAGAGAATCAAGTGGAGGGATGGGGTTGCTATCCCACAGTAAAAAACTCTGACCTAGAATTATTCCTCTATAAAAGAAATGCAGGGACAAAAATTGAGAAGTGAGTGGGGGAAAGGATTTCCAGTGACAGGCAAAAATTAAGGTCCAGTTCAAGGGATGACTACAAGGTCTCACACTGTAATTGATGTTATAGTCTACTTACAGACAGGAGCACAGCATGGCTGTTCTCTGTGTGAGCCAACAAGCAGCTGACTGAGACAGATACAGATACTTACACCCAACCAATGGTCTGAAGTCTGGGACCATTTTGGTTGAATTAGGGAAAGGCTGGAAGAAGCTGAGGAGTAGAGTGACCCCATAGGAAGACCAGCAGTCTTAACTAACTTGGACTCCAGAGATCTCTCAAACATTGAGCCACCACAGCACACACCAGCTGATATGATGTCCCTGACACATATACAGCAGTGGACTGCTTGGTCTGGACTCAGTAAGAGAAGAGAGGCGTAATCCTGGAGAGCCTTGAGGCCTCAGGGATAGGGAAGGCCTGGCCAGGGTAGAATGTGTGGTTAGAGACATCCTTTTGGAGACAGGAGAAGGAATGGGATGAGGAACCATGGGGGAGGGTGGACCTGGAGTGCAGTAATAACTGGCCTGTAAAAAACTTAAAGTTACAAAAAAAAGAGAATATTGTTGATTCTAGAACATATTTTTATGCCAGTGTAGTTTACCAACAGTGTCTTACTTAGGGAATTATAAATAATTAATATAATAACTTTACAAATTCATCATTCTTTATTTTTAGTGCTATATTTTGGGTAATACCCTGTGAAGAATGGCAATATTCAAATTTCACTGTCTTAGAGACTAGCTTGGGCACAGGGTATATCTGCTTTACCATTAATAAACGTCTGTTACTTTCTTCTTAAACCTACCTGTCACATGATAACGTGTAATATAGAGAAAACTCTATAAGGAAGCAAAGCAATCTGACTCTACTCAGGATTATATAATTTTTGATATATATTGTTTCAAGGCAACCACATAGGATTTGGAGTTTCAGTTTTCATGTAAATAAAATATGAGCTGAGTTGAACTTTTATTTTTTTTTGCTTTTTGAATATACTAATTCTAATAACTACTACAGGAATAAAGAGAATAAAAATGAATAGACAAAACTGTGAGATTTAATTATTGATAAAAGTAGCCTGTAGGATTCTGGAGACAAATATCTTCACTGATCAGTTTAATTTTGGGGCATTGAAACTGGACATGTATGGAAGATAGAACTATTCTGTATATCCATATTTGTATGCAGAAGATGTTATAACCTTCGCATTTAGGATACTCAGCAAACCCTAGATATATCCATTACTTATTTAAAATTTCTACCCTTAACCTTTTATCTGCATTTTGTTCAAATGAAAATTAAAACGTCCTGTTGGTGGCAGCAATAATTTAATTTTGCCCTTCATAAAAATAAATTAAACATAAGATTTATAGGCAATTAAGTAGAAGCAAGTTACCTCTATTGTAAAAGATGTTTCTAACTCCAACATGTTGAAACAGAATTTAGCCTACCAATATTTGAAAACAGTAAATGGCATTTTATTGTTACATATGCATATTCTTCTGTCTCCTATCTCCAGAACAGACAGTACCAGTGACATTGTCAATGCTGCATAAATGCTAAAATATTTTTATTTATATCTAGTCTTGATTATCTCTTTGTACTTGTCCATAAATAGCTTTATATGTTCCTAAGATTGGTTTATAAATCAAGGATCAAAAACTGATGGCAATATTGAGCATCTAGCTTAAAGGGTAAATGTTTGAATTCATAAGTTGTTTCAAATCTCCACTGACCTTTCCTCCTCTCTCTTTTTATATTGACTACTGTATTTTAAGTCTAAAATATTTCTATCTTTATGGGCAGAAATACATACTTATTTTATATATAGATATTGGATACTAGTTCTGTATTATGGACCTAAACTTAAAAATATGAAAATCGTATGCTTTGTTGGACAATGAAATGAATCACAGATGTACACAGATACACAACACAATCATTTTCTGCAATAAGGGAAATAGTGATAATGGCACTTGTTATCCAGTCAGCAGCAATAAAACCAAGTCACAAAATTATTTGACAGCCAGTGAGAAATATGAAAGATCATTCTATTTTATAAATCAAACTGTATTTGTACAGGTTTCTCCAGGTGATATGTATTCATATTGCAATGTAAAAACTTAGACAAAAATATGCATCTGGTAAAGACAATTGTTTTTAGGCCTGTAGACCTAATGTCGATCTACAGAACACATGCAATAGGAGAGAACAAATGGGACCTCATAAAACTACAAAGTTTCTGTAAGGCAAAAGACACTGTCAAAAGGATAAATCGGCAACCAACAAATTGGGAAAAAATCTTCACCAACCCCACATCCGACAGAGGGCTAATCTCCAATGTATACAAAGAACTCAAGAGGTTAGACCCCAGAAAACCAAATAACCCTATCCAAAAATGGGGTACAGAGCTAAACAGAGACTTTTCACCTGAAGAAATTCGGATGGCTGAGAAACACCTTAAAAAATGTTCAACATCACTAGTCATTAGGGAAATGCAAATCAAAACAACCCTGAGATTTCACCTCACACCAGTCAGAATGGCTAAGATTAAAAACTCAGAAGACATCAGGTGTTGGCGAGGATGTGGAGAAAGAGGAACACTCCTCCACTGCTGGTGGGAATGCAAGCTGGTACAACCACTCTGGAAATCAGTATGGCGGTTCCTCAGAAAACTGGGCGTGATACTTCCAGAGGACCCAGCCATACCACTCCTGGGAATATACCCAGAAGATTCACCAGCATGCAATAAGGATACATGCTCCACTATGTTCATAGCAGCCTTATATATAATAGCCAGAAGCTGGAAAGAACCCAGATGTCCCTCAAAAGAGGAATGGATACAAAAAATGTGGTATATATACACAATGGAGTACTATTCAGCCATTAGAAACAATGAATTCATGAAATTATTAGAGAAATGGATGGAGCTGGAGAACGTCATACTAAGTGAAGTGACCCAGTCTCAAAAGAATACCCATGGTATACAGTCACTGATAAGTGGATATTAGCCTAGAAGCTTGGAACACCAAAGACATAAATCACATATCAAGTGATGTCTCACAAGAAGAAAGGAGTGGACATTGGTGCTAGAATGGACCAAAACATCATTTTGGGGGAGTACAAGAACAGTAAGGTGGGAGGGGTGGATGAGAGAGCAGGGGGAGGGAAAAGGACATGTGGGACCTTTGGGGGTGGGGAACCAGAAAAAGGGAAATGAATTGTAAATATAGAATATATCCAATAAAAAAAGAAATGCAAAAAAAATGTTATAAGTTGTCCCCTGACTTCCACTCATGCACACTGGCATATACATATGGATACATGAGTATGTGTAAATGTATAAATGCACACACACACACACACACACACACACACACACACATATATACACACACTCAAAATAACTAAATAATAGACTGATAAGTAAGTAAATAATGAAATAAATATAGTAGATTTGAAAAGTTTTGAACTAAGCACAAGGTTTTTATGTAGTCTTACCACTTCAGAATACCAGGGCATCATACAAAAACATGTTATCTAGAACAGAGCATGGATTTGAATATATTGAACTCAGTCTTAGACATAGTTTATTTTTTAAAGTTTTCCCAAACACACACACAAAACCAAGCTTAATTTCAATGATTTTAACAACTTCCCATTTCTAATCAATGGATACCAGAGATAAGGAGATGGCAAGAATCTAAAGAAACATCTATTATAATCAAATATTCAAGTATACTGGTGAGCACTGTTATGCGTTATGTCTGTCGTTATATGGAGGACTAGGAAAGAACTGCTCACTATGATGTGACAACAACTTAAGTCTTTTAAAGGGCTTACAACTTTGCCCTGGGTTTTAGATGTCAAAATATCAATAAAATGTTCTATTGCTCAACAAAACGAATCATAGATATACACAGAAATACAAATGAATCACCGTATATAAGCCCTGTATTTTTTCCTTAAATACATCATACTTGTGTTCTGATGTGAGTTTCAGGGTAACACTTGGCTGTAAATATATTATGCATCTGTAAGAAACTTAGGTTATCTAGTACTTTTTCTCTCTCTTTGTCTGTACTATCAATATTTAAAAGACATAACCTATTTCTTCTTGCAAAGCTATCATCAAAGAAAAAAGCTGTTTTGAAAACAGCAACCAAAAGATATCTTTAAACTATTTATATATGTAGAACTTTCTGTCAGAAAGAAAAGAAAAAAGCCTAATAATGTAAAATAAGAAAAAATATTGAAAGCTGTGGACATCAGGGAAATGAATATCTTTGTTTCTTCATTGCACCTTTTGGATACTTCTCTAAAATATAATAGCCCTTAGGAAGTATAACAAAATTCCAGCCCATTTCAGTTTCTTCTTACTAACCCCTGTCAAAGATTTGTGAAATTGTTACTATAGAAGCTGTAATGTAGGAAATAATCTCTACTTCTTTTTATATGTGTACCCCTTAGTAGTGTCTTAAGACTTAAATAAATTGGTGCTCTAATATATTTGTATAAGTTCTCTGAGCTAGTCAAATAAATTACTACAGAACTAATTCCATAAAAATAAAAATGTATTAGGAAAGAAATGCCTCAGTGGTTAAGGACATTGGTTGTTCTTTAAAGAGTACACAGGTTTGAATCCTAATGCACATATGGAGGCTCAAAAATATGTTTAATTTCAGTTCCAGGTCAAAGACATGCTGCAAAAACATACATGCAAGTAAAACACTCATACAGAAAAAAAGAAACTTATTTTTTGATAGTTTTGAAGGCGAGGATCTAAGCTGTCTATAACTGGATTGAAATTAAGGTATAGAAAGTTGAGAACCAGTGTTCTTGTACAGAGTCAAGAGGAAACCTATGTTTTATCTCTTGGGATGGTGGTTGTTACAGTTCTGTGACTTGGTTTGTATTACCACCCAAATATCTGTTCAGTATCCATGTTGTCTTTTCCTCCATGCATAAGTTTGTATGATCTCCCTTACTCCCATTTTCATAAGACTACTGGGTTTATATTTAGGATCAATGCAGAAAATGGGTGGAACTAGAAAATACCATGAGTGAGGTAACCCAATCACAAAAGAACACACATGGCATATATTCACTGATAAGTGAATATTAGCCCAGAACCTCAGAATACCCAATATACAATTCATAGACTAGGTGAAGCTCAAGAAGAAGGAAGATCAAAGCATGGATACTTCAGTCCTTCTTAGAAGGGGAAACAAAATACCCATGGTAGGAGATATAGAGACAAAGTGTGGAGTGGAGACTTAAGGAAAAGCCGTGCAGAGACTGCTCCACCTTGGGATCCATCTGATAAACAGTTATCAGATCCAGACACCATTGTGGATACCAAGAAGTGCTTGCTTTCAGGAGTCTGATACAGCTCTCTCCTGAGAGATTCTGCCAGGTCCTGACAAATACAGAGGTGGATGCTCTCAGCGAACCATTGGACTGAGCACAGGGTCCCCATTGGAGGAGCTAGAGAAAGGAACCAAGGAGCTGAAGTGTTGCAGCCCCATAGGAGGAAAAACAATATGAATCAACCAGTACCTCAGATTTCCCAGGGACTAAATCACCAAATAAAGAGTACACACGGAGGGACCAATGTCTCCAGGTGCATATGTAGCAAAGGTCAGCCTTGTTGGTCATCAATGGGAAGAGAGGCCCTTCGTTCTATTAAGCCTAGAAACCCCAGTATAAGGGAATTTCAGGACATGGAATCAGGAGTGGGTATGTTGCTGAGCAGGGAATGGGAGATTGGATAAGGGCTTTTGGAGGGGAAACCAGGAAAGGGAATAATATTTGAAATGTAAATAAAGAAAATATCTAATAAAAGTAAATATCTATTATGGATATTATTGACAAACAATGGTGTTTGTAGTTTGGTTTATTGTGGGGATCACTATGGGTCAGTTAGAACCAGAGATTTGAACTTTTGTAAAACTCTATTAAAGACTTCTGCAAAGCATACCATTACATCTCCATGTGATGTTTTCTTTCCTTTTTATAAAGTCAAACCAAAACTCTTGTGAAGGGTATAAACACAACAAAAAGACTCATTGAGAAACAGAGGCACTGAGTGAGCGGCTGGAATCAGGTGTGTGGCCAGAGATATAGCTTAGCTTAGCTCTGCAGGAGATCCGGGCACAGAAAGCTCAGCTGCAGGTGCAGACTACCACGGCCAGGACCAGCTCTCTGAGCTGACTAGCAGCGAGGGGCCACCTTGCTGCCTCGGGGCACAGCTCGGAACTCTAGCAGCTGGAGTCAGGGGCCTGGACTCAGAGCAAGCATAGTCCAGCACAGACAAGCTGCCAGAAGGGATCTGTCTCCTGGGGACAGGCGTGCTGTGCTTTCAGCAGGGCGCCATCTACAATAAGACCAACTAACCCCAGAGATAAAGAGATGGCAAAAGGCAAACGTAGGAACGTTATTAACAGAAATCAAGGCAATATGGCACCATCTGAACCCAATTCGCCAACCACAGCAAGTCCAGGATACCCCAGCACACCAGAAAAACAAGAGTTAGATATAAAAGCACAGGTCATGATGCTCCTAGAGGAACACAAAAAAGACATAAACAAATCTCTTAAAGAAATGCAGGGGAACATCAATAGGGTAGAAGCTCTTACAATCCAAACACAAAAAACACTTGAAGAACTCCAGAAGAATATGGGCCATCAGACAGAAAACAATAAAGAGGAAATGAGAAAATCAGTTAAAGAAATGCAGGAGAACTTGAAACAACAGGCAGAAGTCATGAAAGAGGGAGCACAAAAATATATTAAAGAATTACATGAAAACACAAACAAACAAATGATGGAACTGAGCAAAACCATCCAAGATCTGAACACAGAAGTAGAAACAACTAAGAAATCACAAAAGGAGGCAACCTTGGAGATAGAAAACCTTGGGAAGAAATCAGGGGTCATAGATGCAAACATAAACAACAGAATACAAGAGATAGAAATAAGAATCTCTGATGCTGAAGATAACATAGTAACCATTGACTCCACAGTCAAAGAAAACGCAAAATCCAAAAGGCTTGTAACCCAAAACATCCAGGAAATCCAGGACACAATGAGAAGACCAAACCTAAGGATTATAGGGATAGAGAGTGAAGATCTACAACTTAAAGGGCCAGCAAATATCTTTAACAAAATTATGGAAGAAAACTTTCCTAACTTAAAGAGAGAGATGCCCATGAATATACAAGAAGCCTACAGAACTCCAAACAGACTGGACCAGAACAGAAACACCTCCCGTCACATAATAATCAAAACCCCAAATGTACTAAACAAAGAAAGAATATTAAAGGCAGTAAGAGAAAAAGGCCAAGTAACATATAAAGGAAGACCTATCAGAATAACACCAGACTTCTCTCCAGAAACCATGAAAGCTAGAAGATCCTGGGCAGACCTCATGCAGACCCTAAGAGAAAACAAATGTCAGCCAAGACTACTATACCCAGCAAAACTCTCAATCAACATAGATGGAGAAATCAAAATATTCCATGACAGGACCAAATTTACACAATATCTTTCCACTAACCCAGCTCTACAAAGGATAATAGCAGGAAAACTCCAACACAAGGAAGGGAAAGGCACCCAAGAAAAAGCAAGACAGTAAACTTCTTCCATCAAACTCAAAGGAAGATAACTACTCAAAAACAAAAATAACATCAAAAATGTCAGGAAGTAATAATCTCTATTCCTTAATATCTCTTAACATCAATGGACTCAACTCCCCAATAAAAAGACATAGAATAACAGACTGGATACGGAAACAGGACCCTACATTTTGCTGCTTACAGGAAACACACCTCAGAGTTAAAGACAAACACTACCTTAGAGTAAAAGGATGGAAGACAATTTTGCAAGCAAATGGTCACAGGAAGCAAGCTGGAGTAGCCATTTTAATATCAGATAAAATTGACTTTCAACCCAAAGTCATCAAAAGAGACAAAGAAAGTCACTTCCTGCTAGTCAAAGGAAGAATCCACCAAAAAGAACTCACAATTCTAAACATCTACGCTCCAAATGTAAGGGCACCCTCATTTGTAAAAGAAACCTTACTAAAGCTCAAAGCACACATTGCACCTAACACAATGATTGTGGGGGACCTCAATACTCCACTATCTACAGTGGACCGACCAGGAAAACAGAAACTAAACAGAGACACGGAGAAACTCATCGAAACTTTGGAGCAATTGGATTTAACAGATATATATATATATAGAACATTTCACCCTAAAGCAAAAGACTAGAACTTTTTCTTAGCCCCTCGTGGTACCTTCTCCAAAATCGACCATATAATTGGACACAAGACAGATCTCAACAAATATAAAAAGATCGAACTAATCCCATGCCTCTTATCAGATCACCATGGAGTAAGAGTGTTCTTCAATAGCAACAAAAACAACAGAAAATCCCCATACGCTTGGAGGCTGAATAATATTCTACTCAATGATAACTTAGTCCAGGAAGTAATAAAGTAAGAAATCAAAGAATTCTTAAAACTTAATGAAAATGAAGGCACAACATACCCAAATCTATGGGACACAATGAAAGCAGTGCTTAGAGGAAAACTCATAGCCCTGAGTGTCTCCAAAAAGAAACAGGAGAGAGCATATACTAGCAACTTAATGGCACACTTGAAAGCTCTGGAACAAAAAGAAGCAATTTCACCCAGGAGTAGAAGACAGGAAATCATCAAACTCAGGGCTGAAATCAATCAAGTTGAAACAAAGAGAACCATACAAAGAATCAACAAAACCAGGAGCTGGTTCTTTGAGAAGATCAACAAGATCGATAAACCCCTAGCCAGACTTACTAAAGGGCACAGAGACAGTATTCAAATTAACAAAATTAGAAATGAAAAGGGAGATATAACAACAGAAACTGAGGAAATTCCAAAAATCATCAGATCCTACTACAAAAACCTATACTCAACACAACTGGAGAATCTGGAGGAAATGGACAATTTCCTTGACAGTTACCAAATACCAAAATTAAACCAGGATCAAATAGATCGTCTAAACAGACCCATAACCCCCAAAGAAATAGAAGGGGTCATAGACAGTCTTCCAACCAAAAAGAGCACAGGACCAGACGGTTTTAGTGCAGAATTCTACCAGACATTCAAAGAAGTCCTGATACAGATACTCTTCAAATTATTCCACAAAACAGAAACAGAAGGAACACTACCCAACTCATTCTATGAAGCCACAATTACCCTGATACCAAAACCACACAAATATCCAACTAAGAAAGAGAACTACAGGCCAATTTCTCTTATGAATATCGATGCAAAAATACTAAACAAAATACTTGCCAACCGAATCCAAGAACACATCAAAATGATCATTCACCATGATCAAGTTGGCTTCATCCCAGGGATGCAAGGATGGTTCAATATACGGAAATCCATCAACGTAATCCACTATATAAACAAACTCAAAGAAAAAAACCACATGGTCATCTTATTGGATGCTGAAAAAGCATTTGACAAAATTCAGCATCCTTTCATGCTAAAGGTCCTAGAAAGAACAGGAATTCAAGGCCCATATCTAAACATAGTAAAAGCAATATACAGCAGACCAGTAGCCAACATCAAGGTAAACAGAGAAAAACTTGAAGCAATCCCTCTAAAATCAGGGACTAGACAAGGCTGTCCCCTCTCGCCATATCTCTTCAATATAGTACTTGAGGTACTAGCTAGAGCAATTCGACAACAGAGGGAAGTCAAAGGGATACAAATCGGAAAGTAAGAAGTCAAACTATCCCTATTTGCAGATGATATGATAGTTTACTTAAGTGACCCAAAAACCTCCACCAGAGAACTCTTGCAACTGATAAACAACTTCAGCAAAGTGGCTGGCTATAAAATCAACTCAAGTAAATCAGTAGCCTTCCTATACGTGAAGGATAAGCAGGCCGAGAAAGAAATTAGGGAAATGACACCCTTCACAATAGCCACAAATGATATAAAGTATCTTGGAGTGATGCTAACCAAATATGTGAAAGATTTATACGACAAAAACTTCAGGTCTCTGAAGAGGGAAATTGAAGAAGACATCAGAAAATGGGAAAATCTTCCATGCTCATGGGTTGGCAGGACTAATATAGTCAAAATGTCAATCTTGCCCAAAGCAATATACAGATTCAATGTAATCCCCATCAAAATCCCAACTCAGTTCTTCATAGAGTTAGAAAGAGCAATTCTCAAATTCATCTGGAATAACAAAAAACCCAAGATAGCTAAAACTATCATCAACAGCAAAAGAACTTCTGGGGGGATCAATATCCCGGACCTCAAGCAATATTACAGAGCAGTGGTATTAAAAACTGCATGGTTTTGGTTCAGTGACAGGGAAGCGGATCAATGGAATAGGATCAAAGACCCAGAATTGAACCCACACATCTATGGCCAATTGATCTTCGACAAAGGAGCTGAAAACATCCAGCGGAAAAAAGATAGCCTTTTCAACAGATGGTGCTGGCTCAACTGGAGGTCAACATGCAGAAGAATGAGAATTGATCCACTCTTATCTCCTTGCACTAAACTCAACTCCAAGTGGATCAAGGATCTCCACATAAAAGCAGACACACTGAAACTAATAGAAAAGAAACTGGGGAAGACCCTTGAAGACATGGGCTCAGGAGAAAAATTCCTGAACAGAACACCAATTGCTTATACTCTAAGAACAAGAATAGACAAATGGGACCTCATAAAACTACAAAGTTTCTGTAAGGCAAAAGACACTGGCAAAAGGATAAATCGGCAACCAACAAATTGGGAAAAAATCTTCACCAACCCCACATCTGACAGAGGGCTAATCTCCAATGTATACAAAGAACTCAAGAGGTTAGACCCCAGAAAATCAAATAACCCTATCCAAAAATGGGGTACAGAGCTAAACAGAGACTTTTCACCTGAAGAAATTCAGATGGCTGAGAAACACCTTAAAAAATGTTCAACATCACTAGTCATTAGGGAAATGCAAATTAAAACAACCCTGAGATTTCACCTCACACCAGTCAGAATGGCTAAGATTAAAAACTCAGAAGACATCAGGTGTTGGTGAGGATGTGGAGAAAGAGGAACACTCCTCCACTGCTGGTGGGAATGCAAGCTGGTACAACCACTCTGGAAATCAGTCTGGCGGTTCCTCAGAAAACTGGGCATGATACCTCAGGAGGACCCAGCCATACCACTCCTGGGAATATACCCAGAAGATTCACCAGCATGCAATAAGGATACATGCTCCACTATGTTCATAGCAGCCTTATATATAATAGCCAGAAGCTGGAAAGAACCCAGATGTCCCTCAACAGAGGAATGGATACAAAAAATGTGGTATATATACACAATGGAGTACTATTCAGCCATTAGAAACAATGAATTCATGAAATTCTTAGAGAAATGGATGGAGCTGGAGAATGTCATACTAAGTGAGGTGACCCAGTCTCAAAAGAATACCCATGGTATACAGTCACTGATAAGTGGATATTAGCCTAGAAGCTTGGAATACCAAAGACACAAATCACATATGAAGTGATGTCTCACAAGAAGAAAGGAGTGGACACTGGTGCTAGAATGGACCAAAACATCATTGTGGGAGAGTACAAGAACAGTAAAGTGGGAGGGGGTGGATGCGGGAGCAGGGGGAGGGAAAAGGACATGTGGGACCTTTGGGGGTGGGGAACCAGAAAAAGTGAAATGAATTGTAAATATAGAATATATACAATAAAGAAAAAGAAAAAAAAACTAAAAAAAAAAGAAAGAAACAGAGGCACTGATACATATATAGTCTGGGGACAGATTCAAAGGACAGCTTTCAGGTTGTCACAGACCATACTCATATAGCAGACAGTGTAAAAAAAAGACATTAATACATATACATAGATACACAAGTAAATATAATAAAATGGTGGTTTTCAGTGCTTATTTAAAGTCAATTTCATAACAGTTACTTGAAAATCATTTGCTGATGTTTTTTAAAAGCTACTTGCTGAATGACTGAAAAGTGTTTTTGTTTGTTAGGGGAAATTCTGGTTGAATTATGAAGAAAAGAAACAGTATGATCTGACAATAGTCATTATCACATACTCTAAAAAGAGCTTGTTAAGGGAAACAAAATGTGTTTGGTTTTTTTTTTTTTGCAAAACATTTTAAATATTTTACATTTAAAAGCACTTTAAAAGAATGTATTAATCTAATCCATATACACATCAATGAGATGTATATCGAATTATCCCAATGTTTGTCATAGTGTGAAAGAAACATTGATGTTAATTATTACCTTTATTCTGATTTACTGATTACTTTTTTCCAAATTGTTCATGACTTTTCTTGTCTACAAATGTAGGAATATATAACATTGATATAATTTTATCAAGTTGTTTAAGACTTTCAGTCAAGAAATCTAGGAATATATATATATATATATATATATATATATATATATATATATATACATGCCTTCATCTACTAATAAACGCCCCATGAAAATGAATATGTAGCTAACTGAAATTAAATAATCTGTATCTGAAAACCAAGATGCTACATATATTAAAAAAGAGTTTCTCTAGATCTAACTTTGATGGAATATATATTAATTATAATAGAATAATGAAACCTAGGATCATAAAAATAATTTTTAAGAATATAATCATTGTAAATAAAAACATTCCAGTAACTAAAAATCCTGTAACTATTTCCCTGGATGCAAGCAGGTTCATCACCCAGTGTTTAGAATGAGTTTTGCAATTGTGGTACATCCTTAAATTAAAACAAAGGAAAAAAACATTACAATATAAAACTTAGAGATCACTTTTGAAAATTTGGTATTTTTTTCCTTTTGTTCCAATTCCATTATAAAGTTACATGGGTTTAGAGTAATGAGACAGGATGCTAATACCTTATTAATGCTTTATAACTCATTAATATATAGATAAATATTAACATTTTAGTTTCTTAAGATGCAATAATGTTTCAATCAAATGAAGCAAAGCTGATAGCATTCCTGGGTGCTAAAGAAATGTTCAAATAATTCCAATATGTTTTCTTTCTGCATTTTATTGAGTTTATGCCACAAAACTAAGAAACATAAGACAATTTGTATAACTATGATTGTCATATAACCAGTGAACTCCCTGTGGGCCAGAGTGTTGTGTCCTGAATGGCCTGGCACCTTGAAATGATTGTGGGGACATGAAGGGATGGTGAAAGTACAGGTATATAGGTATACATAAAGGATAGTTGGAGGACAAGTGGCCTATACACACTTTGGTGGAGTTGCATCTACTAAATGACAACAACAAACTTCAAGGTAGTTATTATTTACATCATAGAATAGTTAGCTACTTTTGGTAGAAGGTCTCTATAGGCCAGTAGTCTCAGGCTATAAATATCCTAGAGATGGTAATTGTGTTGCTAAGTTTTCAAAGCACTGCCAACAATCTCACCCAGACAAGAGGTAGGTATTGCCAAATTCCCATGGATCTGAGATATTGATTCTTGACATGGTTGTGCCCATCTTAGCAATTGTATTCACTCAAGGATTCATCAACATGCCACAGCAGAGATTTAGTTTATTGATTTTATCTAATTAACATTTCCTGAAATATACAATACATGTTCCCAATATAAGTAAACATATTATGCTGTCATTTAACGTTATATTGATGATGCACAATCATTGGTTTTTTTTTAATGTTAAGAAGATTTTTATTAGAGTCTTTTGGGTGTTATTCTGTCTCTGATTGCAAAACAACTATGTATTCATTATAATACATAACAAGAAACATAAAAATTGTTTATGAAGTTTTTTTTAGTGTTTTTTTTTAATTTTCTATATTCTATGTTTACATTCCAAAGGTTTTCCCCTTTCCCAATTACCCCCCCCACCATATGTCCCATAATTCCTCTCTCCCCCCACTGCTATTCCCCCCCACACGATTTCTCTGTTCTGGGTCTACAATACTGGATCCAATCTTTACAGGCCCAGGGTCCTCTCCATTCTTCTTCTTGGAAGTCATTTGACTTGCTAATTGTGTCTTGAGTATTTAGGGCTTCTGGGCTCATTAATATCCACTTATGAGTGATTGCATTTCATGTGTATTCTTTTGTGATTGGGTTAGCTCACTTAGGATGATATTTTCCATATCTAACCATTTACCTACAAATTGCATGAGTTCATTATTTTTAATTGCTGAGTAGTACTCCATTGTATAAATATACCACATTTTCTGTATCCATTCCTCTTTTGAGGGATATCTGGGCTCCTTCCAATTTCTGGCTATTATAATCAAGGCTGCTATAAACATAGTGGAGCATGTGTCTTTATTGTATGCAGAGGAATCCTCTGGGTATATGCCCAGGAGTGGTAGGCCAGGGTCCTCTGGAAGTGACATGCCTAATTTTCTGAGGAACCGCCACACTGATCTCCAGAGCAGTTTTACCATTTTGCAATCCCACCAACAGTGGAGGAGTGTTCCTCTTTCTCCACATCCTCGCCAGCACTTGTTGTCTCTTGAGTTTTTAATCTTAGCCATTCTGACTGGTGTGAGGTGGAATCTCAGGGTTGTTTTGATTTGCATTTCCCTGATGACTAATGTTGTTGAATATCTCTTAAGGTGTTTCTCGGCCATCTGAATTTCTTCTGGTGAAAATTCTTTGTTTAGCTCTGTGCCCCATTTTTTGATAGGGTTATTTGGTTCTTTGGGGTAATGACCTCCAGATAAAACCAGACACACTGAAACTATTAGAAAAGAAACTTGGGAAGACCCTGGAGGACATGGGCACAGGGGGAAAGTTCCTGAACAGAACACCAATAGCTTATGCTCTAAGATCAAGAATTGACAAATGGGACCTAATAAAATTACAAAGATTCTGTAAGGCAAAGGACACTGTCAGAAGGACAACACGGCAACCAACAAAGTGGGAAATGATCTTCACCAACCCAACGTCCGACAGAGGGCTAATATCCAATATATACAATCATTGTTTTAAAACGAAAGTTTGTTTAGAGTTAGATTCAGCAGTAATCACTGAGGTGTTCTGATAAGGTTCTTTCTTTCTTTCTTTCTTTCTTTCTTTCTTTCTTTCTTTCTTTCTTTCTTTCTTTCTTTCTTTCTTTCTTTAGTACAAAGTCTGATGTGAACTTTCATCTGAATTTCTGTCTTACTTTTATAAATATAAAAGAAATTATCATCTTGACCAATATGATTTTCTTTATATACATCTTGTTACTGGATTGACTGTTGAAACAGAGTCCTTTTCTCCATACTCCATATTTTATTTACCATTTTCAACATTACCTGTGACATGGCTGCAGGATTTAGAACAGTAAGTTTTATTAATACATACTTTGGAAATCACATAATGAAGCCGGTTAGTGGTGGCACACGCTTTTAATCTGAGTACTTAGGAGGCAGAGGCAGGTAGATTTCTGAGTTCGAAGCCAGCCTAGTCTACAAAGTGAGTTCCAGGACAGCCAGTGCTACACAGAGAAACCCTGTCTCAAACCAAAAAAAAAAAAAAAAAAAAAAAAAAAAAAAAAAAGGGAAATCACATAATGGACTTCATAAACCTCTGTGCATTTTTAGCATTATTTACATAATATTTAAGCAAAAATAATCCACAGGAGTGTAAGAGAGACATATTCGTCAAAATCTGTTTCAGATAACAATAATCCTATTGATGAATTTCACACTTAAGTGTTTTCTTTTTCTTCAATTGTATTGAACTGATAATAGAATTTCAGATAAACAAATATTTTCTATTATTTGTGACTATTATGAAGTGTTTTGTTTACCCAATTTCTTTTTCAGCCTGTTTCTTATTTCAGAAGAGGAAGACTTATGATTTGCTTGAGTTAATTTTATATCCTGCCACATTGCTGAAGTTTTTTATCAGCTGTAGGAATTCTCTGGTGGATTTCTTTGTTTTCACTTATGTACATTATCATATCATTTGCAAATTGTGATATCTTGACCTCTTTCTCTCCAATTTGTATCCCTTTGATCTATTTTTGCTGCATAATTGCTATGGCTATAACTTAGAATACTATATTTAGTAGATAGGGAGAGTGTAGGGAGCCTTGTCTTGAAGCAAATGAAAGATCTGTATGACAAGAACTTCAAGTCTCTTAAGAAAGAAATCAAAGATCTCAGAAGATGGAACGATCTCCCATGCTCATGGATTGGCAGGATTAACATAGTAAAAAATGGCCATCTTGCCAAAAGCAATCTACAGATTCAATGCAATCCCCATCAAAATTAAAACTTAATTCTTCACAGAGATAGAAAGCAATTCTCAAATTTATCTGAAATAACAAAAAAACCAGGATAGCAAAAACCATTCTCAATAATAAAATCACTTCTGGGGAAATCACCATTTCTGTCTTGAAGCACTACTACAAAACAATAGTAATTAAAAACCTCATGCTATGGTACAGTGACAAGCAGGTAGATCAATGGAATAAAATTGAAGACCCAGAAATGAACCCACACACCTATGGTCACTTGATCTTTGACAAAGGAGCTAAAAACCATCCAGTGGAAAAAAAGATTGCATTTTCAACAAATGGTGCTGGTTCAAATGGTGGTCTGCATGTAGAAGAATGTGGGGCAGGAAGGAAAAGAAAGCAAAAGTTTCTTTTATCTAACTAGTGGCTTAGGCTATGTTACCAGGGACCAAATATTGTTATGGTTTGTATATGCTTTTTCCCAGGGAGTGGCACTATTAGGAGGTGTGGCCTTGTTGGAGTAGGTGTGTCACTGTAGGTGTGGGCTTAAGATCTTCACCCTAGTTGCCTGGAAGTCAGTCTTTCACTAGCAGCCTTCAGATGAAGATGTAGAACTCTCAGCTCCTCCTGTACTGTGCCTGCCTGGATGCTGCCAGGTTTCTGCCTTGATGACAATGGACTGAACCTCTGAGCCTGTAAGCCAACCCCAATTAAATGTTGTCTTTTATAAAACTTGCATTGGTCATGGTGTCTGTTCACAGCAGTAAAACCCTAACTAAGACAAGTATGATACTTTAGAAAAATCAAAGATAATTACACTTTCCAAATTTATTTCTTGGGATTTTACAGAAATAAACTGTAAAACTCTAATTCCCAATTGCCCCAGCTGGTTTTAGATTGTTAAGTTTTGGAGTTGCCTCATACTTCTCCCCAAATAACGGCAACAATTGACTTAGTTCCTAGCCTGTGCAAGCCTTCTTTTCATTGATGAATGAGTTCCCTGCTACATAAAATGTTCAATATCTTGTACTTACCTGTCACTAGGCAGGAAATCAATAGAGAGTTTTTCATTGTTAAATTACCTGCTTATTCCTTATCTTTAAATTTTGTCCTCTGGCTTTATGAACTGAGTTTGTAATACCTTTGTATTATGTTTATTTTAAATATTTTCTATAAATTCACGAGAATACATATAAAATAACTCAGAAAATTCATATATCACTTATTCATATTCAACAATTTTTGTATTGTTTCTCAGGTGCTTAGAGAGAGGAAATATTGGGGTTGAGAGTACATATAATTCATACAGTTAAAACTGATAGTTTCCATTCCAACTTAGTATTCCCCTGTGTATATTCACTACCTCCATTTTTGATAATTGTGAACTTACCCATAGTAACAACCATTGTTCCTATTATTCTCAAGAGAGGTACATTTTGACCAAACCAGGAATATACAAAGGTACTTTCAAATTTTCTCACTCATTCCAGAATAAAATTTTTCTTAGTTTTAAATTTCAGTATCAGTACTCTAAAATTGAGACACTGATGGACCATATACCAGTTTGCTTTCTTTTGAGGTTGGGGTATATTTCTTAAGAGAAGTTTGTAAGGCCTAAACTCCATTTGTTGCTATATATACTGAAAGCTCACTGTACATGTTTGCTTCCTTGAATCTTTTCCTACTAAGTGTTTCAGCAGCACTCTTAAGCCCTTAGTACCAGGTTGCAAACTTGTTTTTTCTAAGGTGTTTTCATAGCTTCAGCAGATCTGTTTCACCTGTGAGCCTTTCCATTTTAAACAGGTCCAATTTCCCACCAGTTTGTGAAATAATTTACAGGTATTAAAGTGTAAAATTATATATATATATATATATATATATATATATATATATATGTGTGTGTGTGTGTGTGTGTGTGTGTGTGTGTGTGTGCATGTGTGGTATGTGTGTGTGTATGTATATTATTTGTGTGTTCACCTGAATATAGTGAAGATTGTGAATGTATTTAGAAATGATTCACATTTATCAAAGAAAGTCAGATAACAAGAATTGCCAAAATTGTTCATTTTTCTCAGAGTTGAAACATGTGCAATATATTCAGGTGATTTTTCAGAAGATAAGACTTTTTCTTGGAAAAATTACATTCTTTTGCAGCATCATAAATATCTGTCTTTTTATGTGAACTATATGAATCCTTCTAATACTCCATCTCACTTTGAAATGTCAAAGTCATCCTTCTGAAAAGTCACACAATTAGGTCAAATATATTGCCTAATATTTTTTACCTTCTCCATGAGCATTGAAATAAGAATAAGAGGCCTTCAAGAACCATGCATATAGTGTATGACTTCACTCTTTTAATTTGTATAGACAGTGTTAATGTGATTTGAAATATAGTTGAAAAAAACTCAAGCAGTTTATTGACAAGAGTGGGGATAAAATAGCATTAAAGATTGAGACCTCTACAATCACTGTAAACTAAGTGCAAGCTATTTCTGCTATATTTAGTTGTTTCTTCTGTAAAAATGAATATATCATGTTATAATATTTGCAGTATTACTACATTAAATGATCTTCACGAATCTAGAATACATGCCCCACCCTAACCTGAAATCACAGAGGAAACAAGGGATCTCATTTAAAGAAATAAAGCTCCAGATGTTCAATTATGATAGCATACATTATAAATCCAATTTTAGAACAAATTAATAAGAAATACTGTGTGTAGAAAATGGAGATTAAACCACCAAAAGTATTATTAAAATGCATTTAAAATAGTGGCTTATCATCACCTTTTGTAGTCATAGAATTGCCTACCTTGAGGTAAATTTGGTTCTTCAAAGCATGGCAGTTATTCAGAGTTGCTGTCTTACACTAGTCAAAATGAAAACTGAAAGAATTCTTATAATTTTCAGATTCATTGCCTACCACCATAATTTTAAAGCATGACTGTATGTAAAATCCACCTTCTGTGTAGTTTACTTTATCTCAGTATAATGGAGTAAGTGGTAGGGTAAGAGGTTTATAGGTTAATCCTTTTTTTGAGGTGATCAGAAATGATGAGTAGATATTTTCCCCAATATTTCTAAAATTTAGAGATTTACCCAGTGACTGATTCATTAAAAATGACAAATTGTGGTTATTTTAATCTATATATGTTCTGGAAAATATTTAAACTCAATCCAGTGTTTGTACCTCACCTTTGATCATATGCAGATAAATGACATGCAGTTTTTATGTTTATCATAAGCCTTATTAATCTCTAGAGCTAGACAGATATCCCCAAGTTATAACTTACCATATTCCATCTAGGCTAATTTTCTCCAATTGGCCAGTCATCATGGCCATGTTTTCATGATTCACTTACCCCATTGTGTCTTCTCCTTTCTCTCCCTAATATTTCTTTTCCTTCTGTTGGTCCTTCTCCAGACCCCAAATCTGGGAATCCAAATCCTGCCAATCTCTCTTTTGACCAGCTATAGGTTGTAGGCATCGTTATTTTCCAATCATGGATACCTTGGGGGCCTCAATGTTAAATAGCATGATCTGTGTAAGTCCAAATTCTCTCATCCCTGAGAGCAACTAGTTCTTAGGGAGCAGCATTTAACATTACAATATATAGCAAAAGACCAAACCTCAACATTTAGCTTTGTTGAAAATTAAAGCTATATGAGAAAAAGGCACACATTTTTTTTCCTTATAGACATACAATAATTTATGTGGCCTATGGAGATATTATTTATCTGAATATATGATATCATTTGGATAATTTTTATGTTCAAACCCTTACTAAATTTCCCCTTAGATGAACATTTTACATGCTTATATTTCATGATTAGTCAGTTTACTCATGGAGCCATTTTATGGAAATTTAGCATGTTCTAATCCTCATTTGATCAGGCCTATGGTAATATGGAAAAGAGGGCAGTGAGAAGCATATAAACATGTCTGTCCTTCATCACAGAAAGGAATGCTTATGTGCATGCAAATAGAGATTGAATTCAAGGGAACATTCAATGTATGGTGAGTTTGATGACATGGAAAGAAAAGGTTAATTACAACATTCAAAGGGAATCTTTCAGTTTTGACATTTCTTCTCTAGATTTGATGTTGACATTAATAATGAAAATGTAAAATGAAATTTTTACAGCTACTATAACATGTATCATTGTGATTATATATGTATATACATATATATATAGTTTTATATTCAGCATTCATGGATTATGTATATTACTACTGCTTTTCTAGTGACAAATATAAACTGTTGCTCAGATATTTTTGTATAATTTATAAAGATGCTAGTGTAAATTCACTTACTGGCCACTCATTTAAATCTTTTCTCAAAGCCTTTTCTGTAATCTGTATTAGCTTGCTTTCTGTTGCAATAACTGAGATACTCTTTCTAAATTAAAGAACAGGTTTTTTGGCTATGGAATCAGATATTTCATTCAATGATTATTTGGCCCCATTGCCTATAGTGGACTTACATAAGCATAGTACATTTTGGCAGTGTAGCATGTCATGGAGCAAGCCTCACTGCAACCAGAAAGCAATGAGAGATGGAGAGAGTACTAGGTTAGGATCACAATATCATCTTTAAGGGTCTCCACAGCAAACATTCTTGCATTAATTCTCACCTCTTAAGTGAACTATATCTGTGTTGTACCAGTGACATAGACATTTGACAACCACTTAAAATATTAACCTCTGAAATACCACTTAACCAAACCACATAAAGCCACTATTTTCCATCTTCTTAGGATACTTTGTTTTATAAATCTGAGGGTTTATGTATAACTTGTTTATGAATTTTACTCTGAGTTTATCTGAGCTTTAACTAACTAGGCTCTGTCAATTTTAACACATTCTACTCCATCATGCTTCTCACAGAGCAGTGAAGTATGGCGCTCTTCTCCATCTGCCACTGTAAAACTTCTGATTTGAGGTAAAAGGAGCTTCATAAAATGATACATACATATTTGTGCTGACTACTTTTATGTCAACTTGACACACACCAGAGTTTTCTGAAAGGAGAAAACATTGAGTTTTCTCAATGCATCCATGAAAAAATGCATCCATGAGATCTTTTGTAGGATACTTTCTTATTTATTTATTTTTTGTTTGTTTGTTTAATATATATGAGTACACTGTAGTTCTCCTGATGGTTCGTGGTTGCTGGGTTATTTGAATTCAAGACCTCTGCTCGCTCAGGTCAGCCCTACTCCCTCTGGCTCTGTAGGGTTCTTTCTTTCTTTTTTATTTATTGGATATTTTCTTTATTCACATTTCAAGTGTTATCACCTTTCCTGCCCCCGCCCCCAGAAACTCTCTATCCCATCCTCCCTCCCTCTGCTTCTATGAATGTGTTCTTCCACCCACCCCACATCCACCTCCAGGCCCTTGATTCCCCTACAGTGGGTCACCTATCCAGCTTTCATAGGACCAAAGACCTCTTCTCACATTGATGCCTGACAAGGCAATCCTCTGCTATATATGTAGCTGGAGCCATGTGTACTCCTTGGTTGATGATTTTGTCCCTGGGAGTTCTGGGATGTCTGGTTAGTTGATATCATTGTTCTTCCTATGAGGTTGCAAACCCTTCAGCTCTTACAGACCTTTTTCTAATCCATTGGGGACCTGGAGCTTAGTCCAATGGTTGGCTGCAAGTATCTGTATTTGTAAGGCTCCAGCAGGACCTCTCAGGAGACAGCCATATCAAGCTCCTTTCAGCAAGCATCTTGGCATCCACAGTAGTGTCAGGGTTTGGTGACTGTATATGGGATGGATCACCAGGTGGGACAGTCTCTGTTTGGCCTTTCCATTAGTCTCTGCTCTACACTATATCTCCATATTTGCTCCTGTAAGTATTTTGTTCCCCTTCTCAGAAGAACCGAAGCACTCACACTTTGGTCTTCCTTCTTCTTGAGTTTCATGTGGTCTCTGAATTGTATCTTGTTTATTTTGAGCTTCTGGCTAATATCCACTTATCAGTGAGTACATACCATGTGTGTGGGTACTTTCTTAATTAGTGATTGATGGGGGGGAAACCAAGCCCATTGTGAGTTCTCTACACTTTATATTTGTTCCTGTTAGTATTTTGATCCCCGTCTCAGAAGAACCAAAGCACTTGCACTTGAGCTTCATATGGTCTGTAAATTGTATCTTGGTATTCTGGGCTTCTGGCTAATATTCACTTATCAGTGAGTGCATACCATGTGTGTGGGTACTTTCTTAATTAGTGATTGATGTGGGGAGAAGTAAGCCCAATGTGAGTGAGGCCAATCCTAGTCTGGTAATCCTGGGTTCTTTAAGAAAGCAGGATGAGCAAGCCATGAAGAACAAGCCAGTAAATAGCATAGCTTCATGGCCTCTACATCAATCATGCCTTCAGTTTTCTGCTCTCTTTGAGTTCCTATTCTGACTTCTCTCAATTATGAAAAATGATATGGAAACTGTCAGCAAAATAAAACCCTTTTCTCCCTAACTTGTTTTGATCATGGTGTTTCATCACAGCAATTGTCACCTTAACTAAGACGCAGTGATTTTTATTTCTGTGATCTTTATTTTTAATTGATATATAATGAAAAATATACATATTAATAGCATACTAATACTGTTAAATATGTGCATATCCCATTCTCTTTATCCACTTGAAAAATATATGGGTACTTAAATACTTGTGATATCTTTCTCATGAAAACATTAAAAACACTTTCATGGTATGCAGTCACTGATAAGTGGATATTAGCCTAGAATCTTGGAACACCAAAGACACAATTCACATACCAAATGATGTCTGACAAGAAGAAAGGAGTGGACACTGGTGCTGGAAAGGATCAAAGCATCAGTGTAGGGGAATACAAGAACAGGGAAGAGGGAAGGGGTGGAAGAGGGGGCAGGGGGAAGGAAAAGGGCATGTGGGACCTTTGGGGGGTGGGGAACCAGAAAAAGGGAAAGGAATTGTAAATATAGAATATATCCTATAAAAAAAAGAAATACAATTATCACATAATTGAAAAAACAGTTTCATATATATACATATATATGTATATATATGAAAAATACTTTCAAATATATAAAATATGTATTAAATACAAAATACATAATTACTTTATAGTCACTCCATGACTCAATACCATGTTATTAAAGTAAAATCTTTAATGGATATGTTTTCTGTGACTTGAAAACAATATGTTGTACACATCAAAATTCCACTCAGGTTGTTGTAGGTAGAAGATGGATAGTTAATTCAAAAAGAAATGAATGCTGATTCTGATTTAGAAACTGAGGGGAAACATATAAAGTCATTTTCCTGGTGTTATGGTTTGCCAGAATTACAACTAGATAACTGACTCTGTCCCCTTGAATTTCCTCAGGAGTCAATTAGCAGCTGCCACACAGTCCTAGTACTTATCTTTGTTGGCTTGGAGAAGCATCTGGGGCATTTACCATAATTACCAAGAATGGAAACTAAGGTGGTTCAGGGCTGTTGGGCTCAGTATTTGAGTGCCAGAATTGTGGACGGTAAATAGATTGGAACATACAATTTAGAAAGACATTCAAGTGGACTATGTCTTCTGTTTTTGTTGTTGTACTTCAGTCAGGCAACACTGCTCTTGTACTTCTTCCAAACAGGTACCCACATTTATTATAAATATTACCTTATGACTGGCACTATTAATATTCCTTTTAGTACTTTAATTTCAAAATGAGATTTAATGTTTTGAACGACATTTGAAGAGCACTGTATGCTAAAATTATTTTCTATTAATATGTAGGCTAAAGCATTAACGACTTTATTCTTTTGGTAGATGGTAATAGTACTGTTACCATGCAACGTTCATTCCTTTAATTTCATGTAAATTTAAATTTTATGATGTTTGCTTCTCCAAGATTATATAATCCTTTTTTATTATTGAAAAGAATCATAATTATGCAAATGATTATATCCAAGGAGACAAGCAGCAATTAACTGTGAAAGACAGGCTGTTACTGTAAGAATTGTATTTGCACTAAATGGAACTGGACTTTTCTTAAAATAAACCATTAATAAGGAAATTCACATTTTAAAGGCAAGCAGTTCTTTGAGACAAGTTTGTACTCTTGCCATAATAGTTTTGTATTTTATTATTTATAGTTTTATTTTACTCTAGTATGCTTTTAGCTCCTGCCTTAAAAAGAAAAGAACTGCCTCAGCAAGTAAGAAATATGCACCAAAAAGGTTTCACACAGGTTTATGTAACTTTAATCTAACTACCCACTCTCATTATCGTAAAAAATGGGCAATAATAACCATTTTAACAAATTTTAAACTAACTCAGTGTATTTTAATTTATGTATGAGACTACTAAAATTAAAACTAGTTTTCATTATGGTTTATTAACATATATTGAGTAAGACATTCTCATAGTTCTATTTTTTGGTAATATATTGGGCACAGAAGGAAAGCTTTTCTATTTTTTAAGTGGTGAGTAAGGCTTCAATTACTGCTTTTTCAGCTACTATTACAATTTACTAGGTCAAACAGAACATTAAGATAGTATATAGTTCACTGCATAAAGCAAGTATTATTTTAGAATATG
The DNA here is from genome assembly GCA_964023405.1 of Apodemus agrarius. Taxonomy (NCBI): domain Eukaryota; kingdom Metazoa; phylum Chordata; class Mammalia; order Rodentia; family Muridae; genus Apodemus; species Apodemus agrarius. The sequence goes on along the minus strand of OZ030010.1, from coordinate 83,963,801 downwards.
ACAAACAGAGCTTTAAATACTCATATTTCTATTATTATGTACCCTGGGCAAATCATATAGCTGTTTGGAATATCAGCTTCTCACAAATTTGTGAAAGTTAACTGAGTGTTATTTGTGTGTCAGGCACATGGGAAGTGTTCATCATTATATCTGCAAGGATTATTATGACCCATATTACTGACTCAGAAATTTTTTGATCCATATTGAGAAATACTATTCATGAAGCTTTCCTTGGTGAATGCAGTGATGTGATTAAGAACAACACTTTGCATTAGACTGAGTTTATTGAAAATATTTGCTTGCAAAAGGTGGTTATTTCTCACAAACATTCAGAGAGATGTGAAAGCAAGGGATATAATTAAGAAATCTATTACCAATGGGATCGAGTCACTTTCAGAAATGACAGCATATGTTGATTAGAACAGGAAACTCATAAAACACTAACCATCATACTTGAATTAGCACTTATTTCTTTAGTTGGACCTATATATTTTAATGATGGAATTATATAGGTAGACCCACAGTACTACATTTTAAGGTGTGAGCTCTCAGATGTTCAAGGAATAACAGAATGGAAGATATCAGTTAAGGAAAATCAGCCTCATTTATTATCCAGGGATTGGTGTGCTATTGGATTCCAATTAAACACATCAAACATGATTAGGATGGATGAATTGGGAATTTAGGGATTTAAGACATGACCTTTAGGGCAGAGGGATGATTGGCTATGGGGCTCAGACACATTACAGCATGTAGCAAATGAAGAGAAAAGTTCCTACATGTGGTTTGCTTTTTTTATTTACCATGATTTATTTTCTTTTTTTTTTTTTATCATTTTTTTTAATTTTCTATATTCTTTGTTTACATTCCAAAGGCTTTCCCCTTTCCCAGGTACCCCCCACCATATGTCCCATAATTCCTCTCCCCCCCCATGCTATTCCCCACTCTTCCCCCCCCCCCGATTTCTCTGTTCTGGGTCTACAATACTGGATCCAATCTTTACAGGCCCAGGGTCCTCTCCTTTTTTTCTTCTTGAGAGTCATTTGACTTATAATTGTGTCTTGGATATTTAGGGCTTCTGGGCTCATTAATATCCACTTATCAGTGATTGCATTTCATGTGTATTCTTTTGTGATTGGGTTAGCTCACTTAGGATGATAGTTTCCAGATCTAACCATTTACCTACAAATTGCATGAATTCATTATTTTTAATTGCTGAGTAGTACTCCATTGTATAAATATACCACATTTTCTGTATCCATTCCTCCTTTGAGGGATATCTGGGCTCCTTCCAATTTCTGGCTATTATAAACAAGGCTGCTATAAACATAGTGGAGCATGTGTCTTTGTTGTATGCAGGGGAATCCTCTGGGTATATGCCCAGGAGTGGTATGCCAGGGTCCTCTGGGAGTGGCATGCCCAATTTTCTGAGGAACCGCCACACTGATTTCCAGAGTGGTTTTACCATTTTGCAATCCCACCAACAGTGGAGGAGTGTTCCTCTTTCTCCACATCCTCGCCAGCACTTGTTGTCTCTCGAGTTTTTAATCTTAGCCATTCTGACTGGTGTGAGGTGGAATCTCAGGGTTGTTTTGATTTGCATTTCCCTGATGACTAATGATGTTGAACATCTCTTAAGGTGTTTCTCGGCCATCCGAATTTCTTCTGGTGAAAATTCTTTGTTTAGCTCTGTGCCCCATTTTTTGATAGGGTTATTTGGTTCTTTGGGGTCTAACTTCTTGAGTTCTTTGTATATATTGGATATTAGCCCTCTGTCGGATGTGGGGTTGGTGAAGATCATTTCCCACGTTGTTGGTTGCCGTTTTGTCTTTCTGACAGTGTCCTTTGCCTTACAGAAACTTTGTAATTTTATGAGGTCCCATTTGTCCATTCTTGATCTTAGAGCATAAGCTATTGGTGTTCTGTTCAGGCAAGAGCAATTCTCAAATTCATCTGGAGCAACAAAAAACCCAGGATAGCTAAAACTATTCTCAACAATAAAAGGACTTCTGGGGGAGTCAATATCCCTGACCTCAAGCAGTACTACAGAGCAATTGTGTTAAAAACTGCATGGTATTGGTACAGCAACAGGCAGGTAGATCAATGGAATAGGATTGAAGACCCAGAAATTAACCCACAGACTTATGGTCACTTGATCTTTGATAAAGGAGCCACAACCATCCGGTGGAATAAAGATAGCCTTTTCAACAAATGGTGCTGGTTCAACTGGAGGTCAACATGCAGAAGAATGCGAATTGACCCACTCTTATCTCCTTGTACTAAGATCAACTCCAAGTGGATCAAGGACCTCCACATAAAACCAGACACACTGAAACTATTAGAAAAGAAACTTGGGAAGACCCTGGAGGACATGATTTATTTTCTTAATCACCAACTGTGTATCTGTCTCAATTGGATCTACCCCTACTCTACTTCTGCTTATCTCCATACTTCTCTTTATTTGGAAGTAACTTGTGCCTATGATTTCTCAGTGTTCTTTATACAGAAGGCATGTGCTTCATAAGATTGTTTACAGTCAGGAAAACTTAAAAACATGACAGAAGAGGAAGAGAGAGAAAAGTGGAGACTAGAAAGCAAGCATAGGTAGACAGATTAAAAGAGTTTTCAGAGTCATATTTTAAAGGTATGATCGTGAGTAATACTCCTTGACTCGATGATATTCTTTCTCATTTGCCAGCTTTGCCCAGTTGTAGTACTTGGGTGAGTGAGTGTGTGTGTGTGTGTGTGTGTGTGTGTGTGTGTGCAATAGAGAGATGAAAGAGGAAAAGAGGAAAAGATTAATACCTTTTGGAAAATAAAAGGGCCTTTAAAATTCAGGCTCAACCATACAGGTAAGCTTCCTGTCCACCAAACACCTTTTCTGTGTGCTGAGTCCTGTAGAGCAAGCCTAGCTGTCCTGAGTAACCTACTATCCAAGGTGGAACTCCATTCTTCTGCTAACTCTCTGCCAACCTTCACTGGGACTGCTGTTTCTGAATCATAAAGACCCTCAGATTCGGAAGCAAACATCTAGATATCCATAAGAGGTTTGCCACACCAGGAACATTGAGGTTAATCCCTCACTTAATACCTACAACAACAGGAACATACAGGAAACAAAGTCATTCAGATAACTAAAGGCCCTCAAAGGAACACAATCAACAAAACCCAGGGCAATATGACACCTTCAGAGCACAGATACCTTCTACAACAAGAACTACAAATCCTAACACAATCAAAAATCAAGAAAATCACCTGAAGTCAAATCTCATAAAGATGATAGAAGCCAGTAAAGAGGAAATTAATAAATACCTTAAGGAAATACAGGGACACACAATCAAACAGAGGTTTTTAAAGAGGAAACAAGTAAATTCCATAAAAAGATATAGGAAAATACCTTTGAAGTGGTGAGAAATAAGTAAAGCTGTGCAAGACTGAAGGTAGAAACAGAATCAATAAAGAAAACAAGCTAAGAGAATCCTGGGATTGAATACCTTGGGAAGAGAATGAGAACAAAAAATGTGAACATCACCAACAGAATATAGGAGATGGAAAAGAGAATCTCAGGTGTAGAAGATACAATAGTAAAAAACTGAGGCATCAGTCAGAGAAAATTTAAACCTAAAAAAAAAAGTATCTGGCACAAAATATCCAGGAAATCTGGAATACCAGAAAATCTGGAATACCATCAGAAAACCTAACCTAAGAATAAGAGGAAAGAAAGCAGAAAGTCCCAGCTCCAAGGCCCAGAAAATGTTTTTAACAAAATCATAAAAGAAAATCTTCCCAACGTATAGATAGTTGCATATAAACATAGAAGATGCTTATAGATTAAAACTTCCTGCCACATAATAATCAAAACACAAAAACTACTGAACAAAGAAAGAATATTGAAAGCAACAAGGAAAAAGGTGCAGGTAAGATACAAAGGCAGACCTATCAGAATTATAGTCAAATTCTCAAAAGAGACTGTTAAAGCTAGAAAGGCCTGGACAGATATCTTGCAACTGCTAAAAACCACAGATGGCATCCTCGACTGTTATACCCAGCAAAACTCTCAATCACTATAGAGGAAAAAAATCAAGATTTTTCAAGCTAAAAACAAATTCAAACAATATCTATCCATAAACTCAGCCACACAGAAAATACTAGAAGGAAAACTCAGACCAAAGAAAGATAACTATATTCAAGAAAATACAGAAAATAAGTAATTCCATACCAGCAAAAGCAATGGAAACACACACATACACACACACACACACACACACACACACACACTAACATGACCAATACTAAAATAAAAGGAAATAACAAACACAGATTGTTACTATCTCTCAATTCTAGTGGAGCGAATTTTCCAACTAACTCTCGATTCCAGTGGACTAAATTTCCCAGTAAAAAGGCACAGGCTAACATAATGGATGTGAAAGAAGGATCTATCATTCTGCTTTATGCAAGAAACACCTCAGCAATAAAGACAGACATTACCTCAAAGTAAAGGGCTAGAAAAAATTTTTCCAAGTAAACAGACCCAAAAAGGCTGAAGGAGTCATTTTAAAATCTAATAAAATAGTCTTTGAATCAAAATTGAGCAAAAGAGAGAGGGAAGGATCTTCATACTCATCAAAGGAAAAAAAATCTACCAAGATGATATATAAATTCTGTAAATCTTGCCTCAAACACAAGGGCATATACCTTAACATAATCATAGCAATACACAGCAAGGCAACAGCCAACATCAAGCTAAGTATAGAGAAACTTAACACAACTCCAATAAAATCAGGGACAAAACATCCCTGCCCACTCTTAATCTATCTATTTGATATAGTGCTTGAGTACATACAAAATTAACACAATGTAACCCTCTTTTATATAAATGATAAATGGGCCAAGAAAGAAATTAGGGGGACAATATCCTTTACATTAGCCATGAATAATAAAATATATCGTGGTGTAACCCTAATCAAGCAAGTGAAGCATCTTCATGAGAAGAATATCAAATACTTGAAAAAGCAAATTAAAGATGCCAAAAGATGGAAAGATCTCTAGTGCTGACGGATAAGTAGGATTAACATAGTGAAAATTGGCCATCTGACCAAAGCAATATATATATATTCAATGCAATTCCTATCAAAATTCCAACAAAATATTTTATAGACCTTGAAAGACCAATTCTTGATTTTCTATTTCATATGGAAAAGTAATATATCCAGGATAACCAAAGCAATCCTGAAAAATGAAAGTACATCGGGAGGAATCATCATCTCTGATATCAAGGTGTATCACAAATCAAGATTGATTAAAAAAAAGAAAAATCATGCAGGATATTGGTATAGAAAGAGGTACATTTATCAATGTAATTTAATGTGAGTCACAGAAATGAATGTATACAACTATGAACACTTAATTTTTGATAAAGAAGCCCAAAACTATACAATAAAAAGGAAAGCACCTTCAACAAATGGTGCTGGTATAGCAAGATGTCTACATGTAGAAGAATTATGCTACAAAAAACTAAATCCCAAGAGGATGAGTGACCAAAAACTCAAGTGATAGCACATGTTGGCAAGGATGTGAAATAAGTGTAACACTCCTCCATTGCTGGTTGATTTGTAAACTTGTACAAACACCTTGAAAATATTTTGTTCTCAGAATTTGGTATTTTCTTTAGAAAATTGAGAATAGTTCTACTTGAAGACCCAGCAATACCACTCATGGGCCTATAACCTAAATATGTTCCACCATCCCACATAAGACACTTGCTCACTTATGTTCACATCAAGTTTAGTCTTAATAGCCAGAAAGGGGAAACAACCTAGGTGTTCCTCAACTATAGAATGGATAAAGTGTTATATGTCTTCACAATGGATTGCTATTTACCTATAAAAAACAAAGATATCATGAATTGTGCAGGCAAATGAATGGATCTTGGTAATATCCTGAATGAGGTAACTCAGTCCCCAAAGTTCATGCACAGTATATATTCACTAATAAGTGGATATTCATAGAGTACCGGATGCCCATGCTATACTCCACAGACACAAGAAGGCTGGAGAGGACAAAATGTACAAGTCATGATGTATGAGCCTCACATGGAAGGGGGAATATAATGGTAGTGGAAGACAAATGAATGGAGACAACTGGGTAGGAATGGGGATCGGGGGCAGTGTTGGGGGTATCAGGTTCGAATGTGGGTAGGGACAGGGTAGATGTCCAGATGGCCATGAGAATGAATGGAAATATGCAACTGATAGGGATAGAGGGAGGTAGGGGGCATCTCTAGGAAGAAGGGGAGGATAGGGGGACCTTTGCTGTGACTCACAACATTGGGGATATGGAGACCAGGGAAGCTGCCTCCTGTGGCCAGAAAAGAACCTTTCTAGATGTATAGGAAAACCAATCCACCCCAAATACTTTCAACCCAAAATTTATCCTGTCTACAAGAGATGTAGGGATTGGGGATAGGGCAGAGACTAAGCAATGGCCAACAAATATCTGGCCCACTTAAAGATCAATCCCATGTTCAAGCACCAATCCCTGACTCTATTAATGATACTCTGTTATGCTTACAGAGAAGATTGCATGTTACTCCTCTGAGAGGTCCCACCCATCAACTGTGGATAGAGCTTGGGGAATCTTATGGAAGAATAGGAGGAAGGATTGCAGCCCCTAAGGTGATAGGAACTCCACAAAAAGACCAACAGAATCAACTAACTGATAATTGAAGTTCTCAGATCTTAAACCAACCAAAGGACATATACAGGGTAGACCTACACCTCCCCACAATATGTAGCAGATGTGTAGTTTGGTCTTCATGTATGTCCAGAATAACAGGAGTAAGGTCTATCCCTAAAGCTGTTGCCTGTACATGGGATATGCTTTACTAGCTGGACTGACCTTTCTGGCCTCAATGAGAGAGGAAGCTCCTAGTCTTAGAGAAACATGAATTGTCAGGGTGAAGGAAATATGGGGATACACTAGCTCATAGAAGTAGACAGGGGAGGGGGAGGGAAGAATTATGGGAGGGGGTGACCAGAAGGAGGTCAGTGAGTGGGATGTAAAGTAAATAAGTAAAATATAAATAAATAAATTATATATATTTTTGAAAATTTGAAATTCAGGCTCTGAATGTTTCAAAAATTCTTACACATCTATTACTTATGGGTCCAGTAGGGTATCTAACTTTAGAATCATCACACATATTTAATTAATTTTTCTTCCAAAATATTAATAAATTATTGAAATCTTTCAAGATCATCAAGACCAATGGTCTTCCCCAGATAACTGCTTCCATGGAAAACATCCCCCAACCTGATCAAAGAAAAAAGCAAAAGATATAGTCAAGTGCTTTTTGCCCTGTATCCATGAACAAACCAAACAGTGGTGTTCTGTTCAGGAACATTTTCCCAGTGCCCATGTGTTTGAGGCTTTTCCCCACTTATAGAAGCTTGATATAGCTGCCTCCTGAGAGGCTCTGCCAGAGCCGGACAAATACAGAGGCAGATTCTAGCACCCAAACATTGGATGGAACACAGGGGTCCCTAATTGAGGAGTGTGGGTTTAAATGATGGCCTGCATTTGCCAGGGCTCTGGCCACTTTACGAAGCAGACATGGGTTGCAGGACTGCCCCCACACAGCACAGGCCAGCTCATGGGTCCCTGGGCCTCACAGAGGCCAGGGAAAACAAGTTATCAGTCTTGGGCACTGTAGAGGTCTCTAGATACACCTAAAGAGCTGAGAACTAGGGGGGGACCCCCCTCTCGGGGCTGAATCTAGCCTGGAGCTTAAGAGAAAAGTGGGAAAGGAGAGCTCTGGCTGAATCCTGCTGGGCTTGGTATTGCAGAAATCATGTCTGGAAGCTCAGGGAGGCCACCTGCATGAGACTAGATCAGGCTCTTTGGAGGGAGTCTTTCTCCATTGCTCCAGCACAGTAGATCCAGAAGAGAGGAGGCAGTCCATGGTTTTAATGTGTATTGTTGTCAGAAAGTTGTGATGAGTGAAAAATAGTTGCAGGCCATGGCCATGTTGAGAGGGGAAAGGGAATGGGAACATAGATGAGCCCAAGAGGGCAAGAAAAGAGAGGAAGAGAGGCAATAGCATAAGAGAGAGAGGAGGGGGCAAGCAGCCCCTTTTATAGTGGGCCGGTCGGTCTACATGGCTGTTGTCAGGCAATTGTGGGGAGGAGCATACCTGGCCTGTTGCCAGGTAAAAGCAGGGGTGGAGTCCAGACAGAACACCAGGAGCTTGGGGCATTGCCCTATGTGACTGATGGCCACAGAATTATGGAGCTGGGGCCTCCTGTCAGAAGCCTAGTGTCTGAGAGCATGACAAATGGTCTTCTGTCCCTTCCAGAATTATCTGGTATATTTCTAGGGTTTAAACATGGTTTGCCCAGAAAGCGGGCTGCCTTTCTTTCCTTTTTTTTTTTTAATTTTTATTTTCTATATCCTTTGTTTACATTCCAAAGGCTTTCCCCTTTCCCAGTTACCCCCCACCATACGTCCCATAATTCCTCTCCCCACCCCAACTATTCTCCAATCACCCCCCCCACACACACACACCATGATTTCTCTGTTCTGGGTCTACAAAACTGGATCCAATCTTTTCAGGCCAAAGGTCCTCTCTTTTTCTTCTTGGGAATCATTTGACTTGCTAATTGTGCTTTGAGTATTTAGGGAGGGCTGCTTTTCATGGTCCTACAGAGGAGTAAGAAAAATGACCAAAGGAGCTGAAGGGGTATGTAACCCCACAGAAAAAGAAAAATAATATCAACCAACCATACCCCCCACACACACACATCTCCCAGGGACTAAACCACCAACTAAGGAGTCCACATGGAGGGACCCATGCGTCCAGCCGCATATGTAGCAGAGGATGGCCTTGTCAGGCATCAATGGGAAGAGAGGTCCTTGGTCCTGTGAAGGCTAGATACCCCATTGTAGGGGAATTTGAGGGTGGGGAGGTGGGAGTGTGTAGGCAGGGGAACACCCTCATAGAAGCAGGAGGAGGGGGATAGGATAGGGGGCTTCAGAGGGACAGGGTAACTGGGAAAGGGGATAACATTTGAAATGAAAATAAAAAAACTGTCCAATTTTAAAAAAAGAAGAAATGTTATATGAAACTCTTTGTACAAGTGTTTGTGAGAAGAATGTGTTTGTTTGCTTCTCTGGTATAAATGTTCAAGAAAAATATAATTGAGTAAAATGCTGGTTGTATATTTAGTTTTGTAAGAAATTGCAAAAAGTATTTTTCTGTGTAAAAGGGTCCTGTTGCTACTATGTTTCCAACCCAGTTCCCCGGTGAAGGAAAGCTCAACTCAGCGGTTAACAAAACAAGCTACAAGCCTAGACTGGGCAGGCCTCCTACTCCACTACTCTATTTCAATCTATTTTATCCCATACAACTTGCGGTTTCTCCAGGCCCTGAGCTTCTCTCCCTGCCGCCTCTCCGTTTCTCTTTTTCTGTTTCTCTCCCTCCATTTCTTCTCTCTCCCGTTGCTCCTCCTCCTCCTGTTTTATATCCCGTAGCTCCTCCCCTAGACTCTCTGCTCCTCCCACTTCCTCTTGCCCAATCATTGGCTCAAGCCTTTATTTGAAAAGTTAAGGTGGGGAGAAGGTTCACAAGGCAACTCCTCCTCTGCAGCCCCTCTGAGGAGTGGAATTAGCATCAAAGTAAGATCCCAGGGCTATCCACAACAGGGTCCATTTCATTTTCTAATGAACAATGCATGAGCAATCTTTATTCTTTATATATCCACCATTATTTTTCTCTTTACAACTAATTTTGGAAAAATTAACATGAGTTTTAGATGTTCAAAAGATGATCACAGTATGTTTATACATGTCAGAATATTTTTATAGTTAGGGTTTTATAAGTTTTAGCATAAAGGTTTTGTACTTAAGCATGCCATTTTCTGTGAAGTGACTAAGTAGCATTGTATAACTTTTTTTGAGAAAAGTGTTTTTTATATAGTGTAGGTTGAGCCTGGATCACTTCGATTTTTTAATTCTCATATTTCAACCCAGAAATAGTGCATTTTCAGGTATATGCCATCATGGTTGATCTTAAAAACAAAGTTTTCTGAAATACTTCTTTTTACTTTCATTGCCGTTTTTGTCTCCATGAATTTTTTTTTCAGATTCTCATAGTTTTTAAATATCTTTTTGATGTTTTCTGTCAGTAATTTATTTGGACTTAGTGTTAAAATTATTCTCTCATTAAGACCCTAAAGTTGACCCAGAGACAGCTTGACTCCTGACAGGTCTGTCACAGACAGGCTTGCAGATGAGTCATGCTCTCCTGCCCCAGTCTCTGGCCCAACCCACACAGGGCTCCCTCTATGAAGAGGCATAATCCTTTAAGTCCACAATTGTGCTCATGGGCAGATCAGGTACTCCAGCACTGCACCCCCATGCCTACACCTAGCAAAAGCTTGACTCACACCAGCTCTGGCATAACCGGACTAAGAGGAGGGAGTAGCTCCAATCAGAGACAACAAGGCCAGCTAACACCACAGATAACCAGATGGCAAGATGTAAGCATAAGCATATAAGCAGCAGAAACAATGCCATTTGTCACCATCAGAACCCAGTTCTCTCACCACAGAAAGCACAGGATAGCCTAACATTCCTGCAAAGCAAGATTCTGACCTAAAATGTCAACCCATGAAGGTGATAGAGGAATTTCAAAAGGACATAAGTAACTTCCTTAAAGAAATACAGGAGAACACAGGTAAAAAGGTAAAAGCTTTAAAGAGGAAACACATAAATCTCTTAAATACAGGTAAACACAATAAAACAGGTGAAGGAATTAAACAAAGCCAACCAGGATCCAAAAATAGAAAGAGAAACAATAAGGAAATCACAAAGAAAAACAACTGTGAAGATGGAAAATCTAGGAAAGGAATCAGGAGTTATAGATGCAAGCATCAGAAACAGAATATAAGAGATAGGAAAGAGAATCTCAGGCATTGAAGATACCATGGAAGGAATTGACACAAGAATCAAACAAAATACAAAGTGCAAAAAGATGTTAATTGCGAACATCTAGGGAATTCAAGATACAATTAGAAGTTCAGACCTAAGAATAATAGGTATAGAAGAGAGCAAAGATTCCCAACTCAAAGTGTCAGTAAACATCTTCAACAAAGTTATCAAAAAACCCTCCCCTAACCTAAAAAAGAGATGCCCATAAGTGTACAAAAAGCCTACAGAATGCCAAATAGATTGGACCAGAAAATAAATTCATCCTGTAACATAATAATCAAAACAACAAGTATACAGAATAAGGAAAGAATATTAAAAGCATTACAGGAATAAGGTCAAGTAAATGTAAAGGGAGACCCATCAGAAATACTCCATACTCCAAAAGCTAGAAGATCTTGGGCAGATGTCATGCAGACCCTAAGAAAAAACAAATGCCAGCACAGGCAAGAATACCTAGCAGAAACTTCAATCACTATAAATGGAGAAACCATGATATTTCATGACAATACCAAATTTAAGCAATACATTTCTACTAATCTAGCCCTATGAGGATAATAGGAACACAAGGAGGGAAGCTATACCCAAGGAAAACCATGAAATTAACCATCTCAAAACAAACCCAAAAGAAAAGAAACACCCAAACATAATACCATCTCTAACAACCAAATTTACAGGAATCAACTGTCACTAGTCTTTAATAATTCTCAATAGCTATAAATTCAGTGCAACTAAAAAAGATATAGGCTTACAGAATGGAAACATAAATAGAACCCAGCATTTTGGATATTAGCCCTCTGTCGGATGTGGGGTTGGTGAAGATCTTTTCCCACTTTGTTGGTTGTCGTTTTGTCCTTCTGACAGTGTCCTTTGCCTTGCAGAAACTTTGTAATTTTATGAGGTCCCATTTGTCAATTCTTGATGTTAGTGCATAAGCTATTGGTGTTCTGTTCAGGAACTTTCCCCCTGTGCCTATGTCCTCCAGGGTCTTCCCAAGTTTCTTTCCTAATAGTTTCAGTGTGTCTGGTTTTATGTGGAGGTCCTTGATCCACCTGGAGTTGATCTTAGTGCAAGGAGGCAGAGGGCTAATATCCAATATATACAAAGAACTCAAGAAGTTAGACCCCAAAGAACCAAATAACCCTATCAAAAAATGGGGCACAGAGCTAAACAAAGAATTTTCACCAGAAGAAATTCGGATGGCTGAGAAACACCTTAAGAGATGTTCAACATCCTTAGTCATCAGAGAAATGCAAATCAAAACAACCCTGAGATTCCACCTCACACCAGTCAGAATGGCTAAGATTAAAAACTCAAGAGACAACAAATGCTGGCGAGGATGTGGAGAAAGAGGAACACTCCTCCACTGTTGGTGGGATTGCAAAATGGTAAAACCGCTCTGGAAATCAGTGTGGCGGTTCCTCAGAACATTGGGCATGTCGCTTCCAGAGGACCCTGGCATACCACTCCTGGGCATATACCCAGAGGATTCCCCTGCATACAATAAAGACACATGCTCCACTACGTTTATAGCAGCCTTGTTTATAATAGCCAGAAATTGGAAGGAGCCCAAATATCCCTCAAAGGATGAATGGATACAGAAAATGTGATATATTTATACAATGGAATACTACTCAGCAATTAAAAATAATGAATTCATGCAATTTGTAGGTAAATGGTTAGACCTGGAAAATATCATCCTGAGTGAGCTAACCCAATCTCAAAAGAATACACATGAAATGCAATCACTGATAAGTGGATATTAATGAGCCCAGAAGCCCTAAATACTCAAGGCACAATTAGCAAGTCAAATGATTCCCAAGAATAAAGGAGAGGACCCTGGGCCTGGAAAGATTGGATCCAGTTTTGTAGAGAAACTGTGGGGGGAGGGGGAATGAGTGGGGAATAGTTGGGGGGGAGAGGAACTATGGGACATAGGGAGGGGGGAACTGGGAAAGGGGAAAGCCTTTGGAATGTAAACATAGAATATAGAAAATAAAAAAAAATATTACAAGAAAAAAAAAGAACCCAGCATTTTGCTGCATACAGGCAATACACCTCAACAAATATAGACTCTATCTCAGACAAAAATGTGGAAAAATTTTCCAAGCAAACAGTTTCAAGAAATAAACTTGAGTAGCCACTTTAATAGTCAATAAAATAGACTTTCAATCAATAGTTATCAAAAAGACTTGGGGAAAGACACTTCAAACTCCTCAAAGAAAAAAATCCAACATTATGAACACTCAGTTATGAACAACTATACAACAAATGCAAGGGTATCCACATTTGTAAAAGAAACATTGCAAAAGCTCAAAACACAAATTGAACCTCACACAATAATACCAGGAGTATTCAATGCCCCACTGTTACCAATGGACAGATCATGAAAATAGAGACTAAACAAAGACACAGTAAAGCAAAAAGAAGTTATAAACCAAATTGATTTAACAGATATCTACAGAACATTTCACCCTAAAACAAAAGAATATATGTTCTTCTCCGCACCACATGGAACGTTCTCCAAATTGTCCACATAATCAGACACAAAAATACAAGAAGATTGAAATAATCTCATCCATTCTATCAGATCACTATGGATTAATGCTGGTCTACAATGACAACAAAAAACAACAGAAATCCCACATACTCAGGAAACTGAGTATCTCTCTACTTAATGATAACTTGGTAGGGAAGAAATAAAGGAAGAAATTAAAGACTTTCTAGAATTTAATGAAAATGAAGACACAGACTACCCAAATCTATGGGACAAAATGAAAGCAGGACTAAGAGGAAAATTCATAGTACTGAGTGCCTTCATTAAAAAAAAAAACATTATAGAAATCCTACAGTAGCAACTTAACAGGACATCTGAAACCTCTAAAACAACAAGAAGCAAATACATCCAAGAGGAGTAGATGGTAGGAAATAATCAACCTCAGGGCTAAAATCAACCAAGTAGAAACAAAGAGAACTATACAAAGAATCAACAAAATTAAGATTTCGTACTTTGAGAAAACCAACAGGATAGATAAATTCTTAAAGAAACTATATAAACTGTACAGAGAAAGTATCCAAATTTGCAAAATCAGAAATAAAAAGGGAGTTATGAGAAAATTAACTGAGGTTTTCAAAAAATCATCAGATAATAACTCAAAAACCTATAATCAACAAAACTGGAAAATCAAGATGAAATGGATGATTTTCTAGACACATACAAGGGACCAAAGTTATAGCAGCCTTATATATAATAGCCAGAAGCTGGAAAGAACCCAGATGTCCCTCAACAGAGGAATGGATACAAAAAATGTGGTATATATACACAATGGAGTACTATTCAGCCATTAGAAACAATGAATTCATGAAATTCTTAGAGAAATGGATGGAGCTGGAGAATGTCATACTAAGTGAGGTGACCCAGTCTCAAAAGAATACCCATGGTATACAGTCACTGATAAGTGGATATTAGCCTAGAAGCTTGGAACACCAAAGACACAAATCACATATCAAGTGATGTCTCACAAGAAGAAAGGAGTGGACACTGGTGCTAGAATGGACCAAAACATCATTGTGGGAGAGTACAAGAACAGTAAAGTGGGAGGGGGTGGATGCGGGAGCAGGGGGAGGGAAAAGGACATGTGGGACTTTTGGGGGTGGGGAACCAGAAAAAGGGAAATGAATTGTAAATATAGAATATATACAATAAAAAAATGCATTAAGATGACAGAAAAAAAATCATGATCATATAAACTATCTAATCACTCCTATAATCCCAAAAGAATTAGAAGCAATAACTAAAAGTCTCCCAAACAATAAAAGCACAGGGCCAGATGGTTTTAGTGCAGAGTTCTACTACAATATCAAAGAAGAACTAATATTATTTCTCACTCTCCCATAAGATAGGAAAAGAATACTACATAATTCATTCTATGAAGCCACCTTTGCACTGATAATTTAGCCACAACCTAACAAAGAAAGAGAACTTGAGACCAATTTTGTTTATGAAAATTGATAAAAAATGTTCAATAAAATTCTTGCAAACCAAATCCAAATACACATAAAAATTGTCATTTACCACAATCAAGTAGGCTCATCCCAGGAATTTCAGGAATGGTTCCATGTATGAAAATCCATCAACATAATTCACTGTATAAACACGCCCAAAGGAAAAAAAATCATATGATTATTACATTAGATCTTAAAAAAGCCTTACAAAATACAAGACCCCTTCATATTAAAAGTCTCAAAATGATCAGAAATTCAAGGCATGTACCTAAACATAATAAAAGCAATATACAACAAGCCAACAGCTAATATCAAACTAAATGTAGAGAAACTTAAAGCAACCCCACTAAAATCAGGGGGGAAGACAAGGCTGTCCATTCTTTTGCTATTTAGTAAATATAGTAGTCAAATTCTCACAAGATCAATAAGTTAACAAACGTTTATCAAATGGATACAAATTGGAAAGGAAGGATTCAAGTTATCACTATTTGCAGATGATATGATGATATACACAAGCAATCACAAAAATTCTACCAGAGAAATCCTTCACCTGGTAAACTACTTCAGCGAAGTGACTAGATATAAAATTAACTTAAGTCAGTAGCCTTCCTCTAGACAAAGGATAAATGGGCTGAGAAGACAATAGGAAATAACACACTGAACAATAGTTACAAATAATATAAAATATCTTGGTGTAACTCTCACCAAGTGAAAGTGAAAGATCTGCATAGCTATAAATTCACATCTCTGAAGAAAGACATTGAATACGATTTTAGAAGATAGAAAAATCTCAAATGTTCATGGATAAGTAGGGTTAACATAAAAATGGCCATTTTTCCAAAAGTAATTTACATATTCAATGTAATCCCCAACAAAATTCCAACTCATTTCTGTACAGAGATGGAAAGAGCAATTCTCAACTTCATTTGGAATAATAAATACCCCAGGATAGTGAAAACACTTCTGAACACTAATATATATATATATTTAGGAATCACCATCCTCGACATCAAACTCTACTACAGAGAAATAGTGATAAAATCTGTATGGTATTGGTACAGAGACAGACATGTAGATTAATGGACTAAAATTGAAGACCCAGACATAAACCTATGCAACTATAGTCACATGATCTTTTACTAAGAAACCAAAACCATACAGTTTTAAAAGACAGAATTTAAAAAGAATGGCACTACTGGTCTAACTGGCAGTCTCTATGCAGAAAAAAGTAAATTGTACAATTTTTATATCCTTGTTCAAAGTTCAAATTCAAGTGGATCACAGAACTCAACATAAATCCAGATATGCTGAATCTAACAGAAATGAAAATGGGAAAGATCATGATATTATCCTGCAAATTCTAAAATTGTTTTGCCTTTAATCTTGTCTGGATCTCTATTCTTTATTGCAAAATTCCATCCAGATTTAAATCAATTATGGTCAAAGGAAACTTCTGTCTTCATCCTTTCACAACTCTCCTGTAACATTCATAACACCAAGCTACAGGTTCTTTTCTATGTGTAAACATAGTAATGTTTCTATTACTCCAATGTAAACATAATACACCCTTCCCTTTATCTCAGTAAATAGTCTTATATTTTGATTTCTGAATTTATCAAAGCTGAATGTTTATCTGGTAACCATTTTAAAACATTGCACTTACTCTACATATAGTAGTTCTCAGTTTCTAAATACTGCAGTGCTTTAGTACAGTTCTTCATGTTGTGATAACCTCCAACCACATTATTTTGGTCCTATTTCATAACTATAATTGTACTACAGTTATTAATCATAATACAAATATTTGATATACAGAATATTTGATATGAAACCATCCCAAAGATATCATGACCCACACGTTGAGAACTATTACAACCTACTACAAGTTTTTTTATTTAAATGTTCTCTATTAAATTATCCTATCACAAATGACTGCTTAGCTTGTGAATGTCCCATTCTTCTATTATTCATGCCTTATTTGAACCTATTAATGAAATGTAACATTACTGTAAAAGTGGCCTGTCCTAAAAATACCACTGGTTTCAGTGAAACACAAAGCTCAATAACTTTATTGTGATATAACTCAATCATAAACATTATTGAAATATAATGTGTATAGTAAAATGTTTCCTAATTAGGCATCTAGTTCATTGATTAGAAAAATATTCATGCTCCAATTATTTCAAGCACAATCCAATTATAGAAATTTTCATTCTTGCTGTTCTCCATTAGTCACAATATATAACCCTAGGAAAACACTGATGTTTTATCATTTTACATCATTATGTCATTTAAATTATTTAATAGACATAAGTCATAAAATATTTCCTCTTGATTTTTTCTATTTTTTAAATTTTGTTTTTAAAATAATTTAAGTTAAATATAATTACATCACTTACCTTCTTACTTTCTTCCCTTCAGCTCTTCTCAGTTACCCCAAACCCCTCTCTTGTCTCCCTTCTCAAGTTGATAGATTATTTTCCCATACAGGACTTGAACTTGCTGAGATGATAGGTATGAACATCTATGTCTGCCATTGGCTTCTTTTAATTACTGTTATTCTAACTTTAATTACTTCTCTATTTTAATTGCTGAACAAAGTTTTATTGCTCTATCATATTTTCCCTAAGTATTTCCTCCTATTGAAGATTTTATCTCATATTGGTCATTGCCTATTACAAATGTAACTAGGATTACATTACATTATATCCTAGTTTCATTATTTCTTCTTTTTATTATTCTTGTCTTCTTTTTATCTGTCTACCATCAAGTGTTATTACTCTCTATGGTTATATTTAAAACAATCAAATATATTCTTATTCTATAATATTTGAAAATTAATTTATATTGATTCTTTGAGAATTCACCATTCACCATTACTTTTTCCTTTCATATCAACTTTCTTTACTCTTCCATTGTCACTAATCCAATTTAGGTTTTCTTTTTCCCCACACAGTCCACTTTATCTTGTCCAATTATACTTGGAAGTAAAGCTTGTTCTGGATTGTGATGAACATGCTAGGTTTAACATCAATAAAGAAAGCTGGTACTGCCACTCCCATTAGTTATCAAATTAATAGTAGCATATCAGGTAATATTGAAATTTAAATCTCCTAAGTCCATGTTAGAAATTTTGCTTGGCTTGAGCTTGCATAAATCTTCTGCATTCTTTAACACTTTCTGTAAGTTCATATATGCAACTTTCCTGTTCTCTCCAGTAAACTTTTTCCATGAAATCACCATATACCCCTGGCTCTTAAAATTAATCCATAAAATTCTCTGGGTCTTTATAGTTGGGAGTTGAGAGCCTTGTGATATGTAACTCCCATTTAGGTATAAGAAGTCCACTGTCTCTTATTCTCTGTTTTCTGAACGTTTATGGGTATCTGCACTAATTACCATATACTGCAAGAAGTAGATTCTTTGATTAGCGTTTAGAGATGCAATCTTCAATGGGCAAAAAAATAAGTTATTAGAAACACTTTTAATACTATATCCAGTTAGCAGAAAAACAGGCTCTTCTATAAAGCCTCTGATCAATCTAGCTACAGGCTCTTTTCCCTGTTGACAGTGCTTGAAATGTGTTCCAGCTTATGGAGAATGCCTTAGGCTAATGTGGAAAGCACTTGATGACTATCATAACAGTCAAAACATTAATGATCCAGTGGACCTCTGTTCTATGGCCAATCATTATCTAACATCTGCCAAGGAGGTAACCTATTTCTGGCAATGGGCTTTTTACTTGTTGGTTTGTAGTGTATCTCAATCTCTGCACATTGTCCAGTTATGAGTCTCCATACTAGTTCCTATCTACAGCAGAATGAAGCTTCTTTGATAATGGCTGAGTAAGTCAGTGATTTGTGGCTATATCATAATGCTGCTGAGACATTTTATTGCCCTTTTTGCTTTCACAAATAGTACTTTTATTTCCTAGGATAGTGGACTATCCATTCTCATGATCTTGGACACCAGAACCATATCTGGCATGGGTTTCATCTTATGGGTTTGCCATTACCTTTAAAAAGAGAGTAATCAGATATTCCCACAATGCTTGTGTCACTATCATGCCATCATATTATAAAGAAAAAACACTGCTGTATATTACAAGACTTATAGCTGGGTTGGTAGTTACTCTGGTGCTATGTAGAGTATATTTTAATACTACAGCCATTAGTTAATAGGGTACATGCACATATAGGCTGTTTCTGTTTCCTGGCTACTTCAAATGGAACAACATTGAACAGGGATGAGGAAATATATCAAATATAGGAGATTTAAAAATTATATATATGTGTATATATGCATATATATGTATATATACATACACACATACATACCACAAAACAATAAATTAACATGCTCTTCTGCTAATAAAATATACTAGGGCCATGGTTGCAAAAAGCTTTGGGGCCTGTTGAGTGTATGAACTAGTGGTTCTCTGATTTTCTTGTCTTTTCTCTTGGGCTCTTTTTCTTCCACTAAATTGCTTTGTCCAATTGATTTCAATCACGGCCCATTCTTGCTTCTTTTGTTATTTTTTATTTTTTCTTTGTATTTTGAAAGACTTTCATTTAAGGATTGTTTGAGTATGGTGTTTGAACATGTTTATAGTTGCTGTTTTGAAATCATTGTTTTCTGCCATAGCTAAGTTGTTTTTCTTGGTGAACAATACAATGAGATCCCAGTTTTTTATGGAGACAATATTGTCTTGGTTATACATGTGGTTTTGTTTGTTTGTTTGAGGATATGATCTAGACATCTCTAACTAGCTTTTTGTTTTTATTTTTCAGAGGAAGTGTTGATATCTGGTCTCATCTTTAATGTTATTGCTCAATTTTACCTCAATTTGTTATGTTTTGGAACACATGAACAATGTTTGGTTTTCAGTATTGTGCTCATTCTGCATCATTGTGTGAGTGGAATGTCAAAGTGGTCTTATCTGGGCTAAAGAGCCTAGCAGTGAATTTTCTGCAAACTAAAAAAAAAGCCATTTTCTTTTTTTTTCTTTTCGTTTTAATATTTGTAGTTTGTAGAGGTTGTTCCATGTTTTTCTGATGGCCCTTTTGTGGCAAAATAATCAGATTTGGAGTCACATTGAGGGACAAAAAAACACCCTGGAGAGAGGACACATAAGCCCTCACACTCAATGGCAGTGGGTGGTATAAAACCTTTATCTAGGGTCAAGACTTAGACCACTCTTTGGTGCTAGTTCATCCAAATAGATGAAAGTCTAATTCTTGTGGTATCTGTGCAGAGTTATGGATTGGGCTATATATGGTATAAGGCACTGTGGCAGTTAGAGTGCCTAATAGGTAAGAGAGACCTGCAGATTGTGTTTTGTCATCTAACTGGAGTTCTGTAAAAGACTCTAAGTGGTGATGCTATTAAGCAGGGAGGTAGATTGGATGATTAATAGGTTAGTAGTCAGAAAAGTTGATCTGGGTAGCCACCAGGAATTCCATGACAGATGCCACATGGAGTTGGTAGAAAGTAGGACTGTAGGCATATATTTTTCATAACTTACTTTAATAAAGGTTCAACCTCCCCTCTAGCCCACACCCACAAATGGTATTAAAAATGAAGGGTTATTTAGGATACAGCGGAAGTAGATCTGTTTAGAATAGTTCTTTGAGATGGTTCTCATTTCCTTGTTCTCAGTCCATCCCACTAGCCAACACAATATATGTATCAGTCTCTGCAGTCCAGTCCACTTGGCAGATACCACACACAAATCTGGAAGGGCAGGGTCAATCCAGAAGAAACTTTAATACTAGCCAATTGAACTGAGTCTGCAGAAGTGGCAAGAAACCTCAGAAATCTCATAGGAAGTAGTTTTGGGAATTTCTCTCTGTGAAGTCCCATAAGTGAAAACTCAACCATGCATTATAAGGCAAACCAATACATGCCTGTCATCAGCAAAGACTAGTGAGGCAGAGCAAAGTGAACCAATGTCGAAGCTCCCACTCTTTTTGGGGTCATATTTATATTCTTTCAAAACATCATGTGTCCTTTCACATGTTTGCTATAGTAAAACATTCTTTCACCTGTGTCTGCTTCAAAAAAAACTTTCTTTCATGAGTCAACTTTAGCAAAGCATTATTCAAACATCATTATAATCTGTCTCCAAAGGAACCAGAAATTGTAATTTAAATTCTTACTGGAGTTATAACCTACTTTTACTTTTTGTGGTTTCTGCATAATAACGAAACCTATGCTCATACTTTCAATTGTTTAACAAGTATTAAATAATCAGTTGTGTCACTGCTTCAGCTAGACGTTAGGAATATAGATATATATATTATGTGTAGTTTATTGTATGAAGTGAGTGAATGGACTTTGGCCAGCTTTAGGTGGTGATCATGGCTCTGGGAGGAAATGCCCTTTTCTCCCATTACCTCTGCCTTACTAAAAAGTGTTAGATTACATTCCTGAAAGGTAGTTGCCAAGGTATTTTAACTTACTGGCCACTTCTTCCTCCTGAGGCTGACAAGTTACAGCTATCAATTTATTGAAGTCCAGCAATCAAATACCCGCTTTGGCTGTCCTAATTAAAGTGCCCAATTAAAATGAAACACTTCATCCCAACACAGGGTTTCCTCATTTCCTAATATAAAATGCCAATTATATATAGGCTACCTTCATCTGCTCTCAATCCAGAGACACAGTATTTTGTCCCATTCCAGGGCAAGTGCTCCTTACACCTCTCTCTTTCCACATATCCTCCCTCCAATTTGTTCCCTTCTCCCTTTTTCTCTATCTCTTTGTCCCCTATCCCTCTCCTCTGTTTCTCTGGGGCAAAGAATTCTCCATTGTGCTAAGAAGTTGGTATTGGGTGTCTTGAACCTATACTTTTCCTTTTAGTGAAACAAAAGCATTTTTAACACCATAATGTATGTGTATGTGTGTATGTGTCTGTATGTGTGTGTATGTATGTATGTATGTATGTGTGTATGCATGCATGAATTAATGTATGCATGTA
This sequence comes from Apodemus agrarius, assembly GCA_964023405.1. NCBI lineage: Eukaryota > Metazoa > Chordata > Mammalia > Rodentia > Muridae > Apodemus > Apodemus agrarius. Next base: position 83,941,834 of record OZ030010.1, on the reverse strand, counting down.
TTTGATGAAAATATGGGAAAATAGTGTTATGACATATAATTCATGTCAAAGACTTTTCTGTATAGGAAATGAGGGAAAATTAGTATGTTTTATTAATCTCAAATCATAGGAAAGTTAACAGATGAGCAGGCAAAATGATAGGGTATGGTGTCCAGGTAAAAATAAGACTAATATAGAAGTTGGAGATGATTTCCGTTTTTTTTGTTTTTGTTTTTGTTTTTTTTGTTTTTGTTTTTGCTTTTGTTTTATCTCGAAGAAATCTTAGTTTATCATAGCAGGTTGGACAGGTACACTTCGTCTGATTTCTACAACATCTTCTTTATGCATCTACTCATACTTACTTCTATAATGATGCTTATGGACTTGTTTCCAAATTTGGTTTGGGATTTCTAAATGTATCATTCTAAGTTCACTTATTTCTATACCACAAAGAATAACATAGTGCCAACTACTTTTAAGTTCTTAAAATGTACTGCTTAAGGCAAGAAAACATGTATTTCTTTCCTTGGGAGTTAGGTATGACCAAAGCAAATTTTCTGACATAAATCAAGTTTTTCAAACTGTGCATCGAAATTATTGGCATTATTAGTTTCTCTATTGTAGATAAATGTATTTATCAATGTGCCTCTCAGTAGATATATATGTCTTATCCCCAGATGAATAATATCATTTCTTTCCTCAGAATGAAGACAAGGCCATATAAGTGTTTTTCCTCTCTGTTCCTAAGAGTAATCATTTGACTGCTCCCAAATCGTTTTTCCCTTCAGTCTAGAAATTGTAGACATCTACTTAAATAAAAAATTACATCCTCGCCAGCACCTGTTTCTTCCTGAGTTTTTTTATCATAGCCATTCTGACTGGTGTAAGGTGAAATTGCAGGGTTGTTTTGATTTGCATTTCCCTGATGGCTAAAGATGTTGAACATTTCTTTAGGTGCTTCTCAGCCATTCGATATTCCTCAGGAGAAAATTATTTGTTTAGCTCAGTACCCCGGTTTTAATGGGGTTATTCAGCTCTGTAGAGTCTACCTTCTTTAGTTATTTGTGTATCTTGGATGTAAGCCCTCTGTTGGACCTAGGTTTGGTAAATATCTTTCCCCAATTTGTTGGTTGCCGTGTTGTCCTTTTGACAATGTCCTTTGCCTTACAGAAATTTAGAACAAAAACTCAGGAGAAAACAGGTGCTGGCGAGGATGTGGAGAAAGAGGACTACTCCTCCACTGCTGGTGGGGTTGCAAGCTGGTACAACCACTCTGTAAATCAGTCTGGTGGTTCCTCAGAAAACTGGACATGATACTCCAGAGAACCCCGCTATACCACTCCTGGGCATATACCCAGAGGATTACCCAGCATGTAATAAGGATACATGCTCCACTGTGTTCATAGCAGCCCTATTTATAATAGCCAGAAGCTGGAAAGAACCCAGATGTCCCTCAATGGAGGAATGAATACAAAAAATGTGGTATATATACACAATGGAGCATATTCACTCATTATAAACAATGAGTTCATGAAATTCTTAGACAAATGGATGGAACTGGAGAATATCATCCTAAGTGAGGTAACCCAGTCACAAAAGAACACCCATGGTTTGCACTCACTGATAAGCGGATATTAGCCTAGAAGCTTGGAATACCCAAGACACAATTTACATATCAAATGATGCCCAAGAAGAAGGAAGGAGTGGCCCCTGGTTCTGGAAAGGCTCAGTGCAGCAGTGTAGGGGAACACCAGGACAGGGAAGTGGGAAGGGGTTGATTGGGGAACAGGGAGAGGAAAGAGGGCTTATGGGACTTTCAGCCAGGGGGTAACCAGGAAAGGAGAAATCATTTAAAATGTAAATAAAGAAAATATTGAATAAAAATTACACTTAATATTGTTGATATGTTGATATTATATAATGCTCAACCTACAAAATATTTCAGTCCTGCTTTTCATAATAGCTCTTGATATTAATGATATTTATTCATGCTGATTGATTTTTATTTGTACTGTGAGTGATATGATTTTTAATATAATTAAATGGAAATATTTCAGTAAAATCTCAAATTTTGAACAGTTCCTTAGTATTTAAATAGCAAAACATTTAACATTGGTTAGTAAGATAACCAGATGGCATGATTAATATAATTTTGTTGTGACTATATTTAAGTAGTGAAGTAAATAGAAGTCTCAAAGAGTTACATAGACTAGAACTTTTATTCTGAGTCAGCTTTTTATTGTTGTGTGATAGTGAATTTACAAATTATATGATTTTTTCATATATAAAGTAAAAGTAATGTGTTTTTTAGGAAGTTTTAAGAGTAGAATTTGATGATACCAAACTATTTATATCCTGTTCCATTTTTCATCTACCTTAAGTATCGGGACCATAGTGTGAACTCAATAATTGTTAGTGCCCAAATCCAAACAAAGATTCCTTATCTTTATCTCACTGTGAGAAGTTGATATCTTCATTTTAAACATAAAATATTTTTTATTATATCTAGGATATTTCTTTAAAATTTAAAATAGCAGGGCATAAACATTGAAAACATAAAAATTTTAAGAATATCAGCTTTTCAGTGGAAAGGCAAAAAAGACTTTTTGCAAGCATGAATCAAGGTGATATTAAACTCCTTATTCTCACATGACATCCCTGTATACCCTGAATGTCTGAGTCATTTACCACTGAGGTCTGTGCTTAGAGTTTAGGTAAATATATTTGCCAATATGAAGTCATTGGTGTCTACCTATTTTAGCTTTAAAAAATGTTACATGCATAAAACTATTCTGTACAGTTTGGCCTACTAGATATGTCCGTTTCAAAGATAGAAGATTGTAAGCTTGTCAGTCTTGTCAGCTTATAAGCTTTGAAAGAGAAAAGTGGAACCATTTAGCTGACAAGTTCAGGAAAACAAATCTTGAAATCTTGAACTGGCACAGTTTAGCTTCTCTATTGTGTGTTCACCTGAAATAGATTTACAAATAAAAGTATGATATCTTTTGACTTGGCAGTTCATCTAAGAGGCTCAATCTATCAATACAGGATTGTGACAATGGTTTAGTGAAAAAGACAAAAATTTGTGTTGCACTTGGCTTGCAGTACTCTTTATTCACCCTTCCCATTCTACCATGTTTACTTCCCATGTGTCATCTCAACAATTCAAATATTATTTTAAGAAGAAATAAGTTCTTATTATTTAGATTTCATTGTCAACTTCAGTAAAGTTGATTAATTATTACAGAAATTTTTTAATTAATACTTATATAGACATTCTTTCATTCATTAAAAAATACTGATTATGGAGGTAATATCAGGAACACTGTTCAGAGCTGAGATTGTGGATACAGCCCATGCTATTATGAAGATTACAGTATGGAGGTGGAGATAGACAACTTTTAGCTTTGTTATATACATATAGGCCTATATTTTGATAATTCAGTGAAAAATATATGTGATGTTCTGCAGCAAATATTTTAGCAGAAATTCTAGGTTCGGGAACCCACTGAACAAATTTCTCAGGCACATTCATGTAGGTTGAAACTTTAAATAAATTTAGGAAATAACACACCTGAAAGGAATGCAGGTAGAATTATGGAAAAGGGCTGAATAGAACAGAATGAAGAATTACAAGATAATGTAAATAAAGGAAATATCCAATAAAAGAATATAAAAAGCCCATAGAAAGGACATCCTTTCTATGGACTACATATTTTACTTTAAGAAATATTTTGTCTCATTCCACACATCCATCTTTTACGCAGTAGTCTGCTAAAACTATTTTTCTTTATACTGTTTACCACTGGTCTTTAATGGCATCCTGTTCTCCATTAGGGTCTTTATGCTGTTTTGTCTTTCTATGAGAATATATTATCAAAAAATATGATAGAATTTCCCGCTGTATCTGTCCTATGTAATGGTTATTATTTTATCACATTGGTTGTACAGAAGAGGGAACCAAAGTCCACAGAAACTAACTTTACAAAAAGTAAAAGTTATTTATTTATATTTGACAAGATGCTAAGTTTCTTCTTCCATAATGTCTAGTATAAACTGGAATTTATTTTGCATTCAAGTTTCATAATTATAGCTGAAGAAGAACAAATATTTCTTCAATATATCAAACTTTATCAAAAGAGTCTTGATTTCTCAGTAGTTAATGTTTTGTTGATGAAGCAATAACAAAGCTAATATATTTTAATGCACTGATGATCTTGTTGACAAATTCACAATACTGATAAATTGTGATAGTTCTATGTGACAGTCCTCAAAGATGTCAGCAAATGTCAGAATGCTATCTTTTTTCTTTTTTCTTTTGTCTGCCTGCAGCAGCAATCATTTTACATCCATCCATAGGCTAAGGTGCCTTTTGAGAGCTCTGAAATGCTTGTAGTTCATGAATGCTGTTGAAACATAAGACCTTACAGAACCATTTTGTGTAAAGTGACATGCTCTCTGAGTTTTGTATTGAATCTACAATAGCTCTATTCTATCTGAACTCAACTAACATTCCATTTTTTTGTGCCTCTGATGTCAGACTCATCTGCCAAGGGACACAGGAATGGTCACAGGCAACAGGATGTTCTCTGACCTTTCTCTTGGCTGTAGACAATGAGTGGCCATAAAACTCAGTTGCAGCTCCTCTCAGCTCTGGTCTGAGGGCAGTCTTGACCATGTAGGCAGGATTTAATCTTTCTGTGTCAGTAAATGAGGGCTCATTAAATGTTCAGAGATAATTATTGGTGGTAGAAAAGGTACTGATCACAGGATGTCAGGTGGATGAGACACAGCTACAGCATAGAGATTCAACACAAAAAGTAACATCAACTGCAGCTCAGGTCAGAATTATAAAAGAACCCTAAATGAATCTTTTTAATATCACAGTAAAAATGTACAGATTATCTGAGTTAGAGGTTATAAACTGGTGGCTGTCTGGGGGACAGATCTGTCAAAGGCATGTTTTGTCTGACCTGCATAGTATTGTAAAATAAGTCAAACTACTGGCTAAGAGTAAAGAGAATTGCTGCATGCACATCTGGTCATCTTATTTTTAGAATTATAAGGATTGGCAAAATGGAGGCTGTATTTTCAGAAAGCAATGATCTTTAGAGCTCAGTAATGGGTGCTCCATTTATATTGGGCTGTGTTTTTCCGATTATATTCAGTCTGACTACTCATTATTTTCCTGATCATCTGATATAACACTCATAGCACTTTACTTTTCTGATAAATGTGACATTTATAGCATGGAATTTGCATTGTTTATCTGTTCCTTTAGGCATATAAGCTGGTGATCTTGTCTAAGCCAAGACTGTCTGCAGTACTAGCAGGCCATGCGACTTACAGGTTCTCTCAGATCGTAAACATAACAAAATCTCAATTTTTCTTAATTAATTAATTTTTCTACCTCATTGAATCGTGCAGTGGTCTATTAGCAGCATTAGTTGTTTGATTTAGAAAGGTTATACAGTCTTTCTCAAGTTATCCTTTCTGTCTTCTTCTATAAGCACTTGGAAAACACAAATGTTCTGTTATTCATCTTTCGAATTTGTCTATATATGCCTAAAATCTTCATATATGCTTTACTTTCCACCGACACCAATTTGTTTCTTTGAGAAAAATGTTGTTTCTTATGTCAGATTTAGCCAATGCAAACATTTATATAATGTTCAGACCCTTTAGGTGCCTACAATAATCTACATGAGATTGGATTTGTGTTCCTACCTATCACTGTCTTCTATAAAGAAATCCTCTTAGATGGCATATTTACCAATACTGATTATTCGTCTGAATAATGGTTCTAAAATTAAAGGCCATTGTTACAAAATTATGTAAGACATGCTTGTTAAGTGTGATCTTGTATTGTGACTGTTTTAAGAAAACTAGTTTCTTAAACAATTCACATTCTATATGCATTTTAATGCATATGTTAATTATTTGTTACTAATTATTTGTTAATCATTTCCAGTTGGGTATGTAGATTCAATATGGAGAGATAGAAAGGGAAATTTTACTTCTTCAAACTATTACATTCAATTGCTTTTCTGAAACAGATTTACAAGTAATAGTCAATAATTATTACATAAACTTGGATGCTGAAAATCAATTATTTCTGAGGTATAAATTAGTTTTATGCTAACAATAATACAAATGAAAATTTTAAATTGCTAGAATTATTCAACTTAGGTATCAATAAAGGCTTCATTCAGTTTTCGACTTGTGATACCAAGCTCTGTATTGACCTTGTAAATTATCTGAATGCTAGAAAGAGAGATTAGAGTGAACTACCCATAGTAAGTATTAAGAGAAAGAGAATCAGCTGACATTTAGTCACCTCAATTATATTTTTTTCATTTCTGTAAATACCAAAGATTGTACTTCTGAGATTGTATGTGTGAATATTGATATCATACATTGCTGATTTAACTTGACCACTACTAAACAAATGATAAATTAGCTCTATATTTAGAATAATAAATTTTAGGTTAATAGATACAATGTCTAAACTTTTCAGGGAAAAGCTCATATTGACAAAAATACAGCTTGAAAAATAGCACAATGTAATAAAAACAATTAATGTAATTTTTTTCAACAATGGAAAACATAACTCAGCTTACCTCTAATTACAGGTTTGTTTTGCAATTTAATTTGTTATCTCTTTCCTTACTCTGTTGACTGTATAATAGTATTGTCTTTTGCTTTGTTTTTACTGACTTTTGTTTGAACTGTACATTATTCTGTAAGAAGAAATTTCATAAAGTTTGAAGATACTTGATTTTCTTTCCATATAAACAAAATTTGAAAATTGTAATACCATACAAATTTTAGTCATGGTCTTGTTTGTTTTACTTTACTTTAAGCATTAAAGATATAAGTAAGATTGCTATATTTATTTAAGATGAGAAGTAACGCTACCAGCCATGATCATTCCTACCCATCCTCATTTGGGAAGACCATTTACTGGCAAAATTAGAAGACCATGATGAGCTCCAGTATTTGGACATTATAAATATAAAAGGCAGGTTTTAAAACTTGCATAAGAATTTCCTCAATATTTTAACTGCTAAGTTGGAAAGGTATTTCCTAAATCATGAGTTTCTTTATACATTTTATGAAAATTGGGCATTGTAAATGGATATACATATTTTGAATAAAATATGGTAGGCAAATACATTTGAAAAATTCATTGTCTTACCATTATGAAATAGCTGTTATTACAAGTAGATATTTATGTCCATACTTTTCTGTACATATATTTCAGTGTGTGTGCACATACACAGTGAAGTTTAGTAAACCATGCGATCATGATCTAATAGGCTTACATTTTCCTATTTTGTTTAAGAATATACCCTAAAGCAATAAATTTAATAATATAAGCCAATCACAGAAAAACAAGTGCTTTTTATTTTTTAATATGCAGAAGTTAAAAAGAATAATATCAAGTATGCATAGAGTATAATATTAAATAGATTAAAAAGTCAAGAAGAGGATTGCTCTGCTGTATTCCATACTAGTATCCAGAACCCCAGGTAAAACCTGTCCACCTGTAGATATTCAAGACTTTATAATACCCCATCAAGTTTCCTCTCTTTTTCATATCATGGTCCACAACTCCACCAGAAGCCTACTGCCCTGCTAGAGCATGTTCTAGTCCAGAGGTAAGATTTGCCTGCCTGTTGACATCCAAAGCTTCATCAGAACCTACACAGCCCTGCCAAATAACACCTCTTTCGATGGTTTCCATATCCCTACACACAACTTCAGTAGAGGCCACTCATGTACCTGGAATTACAGAAGCCACATGTGTTCCCAAAACTCTAGAAACAATACCATCACAAAGAAGAAAAAAAGGAAAGAGGTCATATAGGCAGCCAAAATCCTAGTGGAGACAACCTACCAATCCCCTTGAATCAACAGTTAGAAGGACCATAGTCTTCAATGTTAATTTAGAAAAATCAATAGGCTTCATATATACAGGCAAAAAAACTAGCTGAGAAAAAAATCAGGGAAACAATGTCTTGCAGATCATATAAAATATCTTGTGGTAACTCTATCCAAGCAAGTGACAGATCTGTATAACAAGTATTTTAAGACTCTGGAGAAAGAAACTGGAGAATATATCAAAAGATGGAAAGATCTCCAATGTTCAAAGATCAATAGAAATAACATAGTAAAAAGGATGATCTTACAAAAAGCAATATACAGATTCAATGCAATCCCCATCAAATTTCCTACACAAATAATTACAGACATTAAAGAATCAATACTCAGCTTAATATGGAGAAACAAAAAATCATGGTATCTAAAAATTCTGTAAGAGAAAAGAATTTTTGGAGGTAGCAGTATTACTAATTTAAAGGTCTACAGAAGAAGTATGGTAATAAAAACCACATGGAATTGGCATCAAACGAGACAAACTGATTAATGGAATAGGAGGGATGAACTAGATGATTCAAATCTAGACACCTGTGGACACATTCTTTGGGGTAAAGAAGTCAGAAGTCACAAATTTGACCCATAATTGTTCTTGTCTGAAATTATAGGGATGAAAGTGGAGAGGAGCCTGAGGAAAAGAAGGTCCAGAGACAGGCCCAAAGTAGAATCCAGCTCAAGGGGAAGTATCAAGGCCTGACACTATCACTGAGGCTATGGAGCACTCACAAAAGGGACCTAGAATGACTGCACTCTGGAAGCCGCATCAAGCAGCTAAAAGAGTCAGATGCAGATATTTGCACCCAACCAATGGACAGAAGTAGGTGCCTTGTTGTTGAATTAGGAAACACTGAAAGAAGCTGAGGAGAAGGGCAATCCTATAGGAGTACTAGAATTCTCACCTAATCTGGACCCCTGAGATATCTCACAAATTAGACCACCAAACAGGCAGCATGTACCAGCTGATATGAGGCCCCCAACACACATACAGTAGAGGACTGAAAGCACTGAAGGGGTTTGCAACCCATACAAAGAACAACAATATCAACCAACAAGACCCCTCCCCAGGAGCTCCCAGGAACTAACCCACCAACTAAAATTACACATGAAAGGCCCCCATTTCTCCACATATGTATCCATGGATGGCCTTGTCAGACATCATTGGGAGGAGAGGCCCTTGGACCTCGAGAGGCTTGATGCCCATGTGTAGAGGAATGCCAGGTCCAGGAGGCCGGAGTGGGTAAGTGGGTGAACACCCTCACAGAAGCAGGGTAAGGAGAAAGGGATAGGGAGTTTCCAGAGGGGAAACTGGGAAAGCAGATAACATTTGAAATAAAAATAAATAAAATATCCAGTAAAATATAATAAAAATATAAATAAAAAAAGGAGGGACAGAAATTTTGGGAGTGGACAACCAATGACAGGTCCAGTTTGATTTCCATCCTAGGAGACAGAGCCCATCACAGAGTAGAGAGAAATGTACCAGAAATCTGATAGACCAGTGATCTGGGACAGATACAAACAGGACTGGCAATAATAATAATTTCAAAAAGTCAATGAAATGATCCCCTGTTTTTTTATTGGTTATTTTATTTATTTACATTTCAGATGTTATCCCCCTTCCCAGTTTTTCCTCCACAAGCCCAGTATCACCTCCTCCCTCCCCCTGTCCCTATGAGGGTACACCCCTACCCACCCGCCCGCTCCTGCCTCAGTGGCCTAGTCCCCTTTCCTGGGTCATCAATTCTCCACAGGATTAAGGTGGTCCCTTCCCAGTGATGCCAGATAAGGCAATCCTCTGCTACATATCCAGCTGGAGCCATGGGTCCCCCCTGTGTACTCATTGGTTGGTGCTTTAGTCCCTGGGAGCTTTGGCAGGTCTCATTGGTTGATATTGTTCTATTCCCTATGAGGTTGCAAACCCCTTAAAATCCTTCCCAAGCCTTTTCATGTCCTTTTCTGTTCTGGCTTCTGATAGTATTCATTCTAGTGAGCATGTCTATTTTAGATTTTGCATATAAGTGAAATTATCTGTTTTTCTCCGTGCCTTCTAAATTCACTTAACATTATGATCTGGTTATTCTTCATTGTGCTTCAAGTTGTTTTTATTGTTGTTGTTTTGTTTTGTTTTAATGATTAAATAATATTTCATTATATACATTGTCCACATTTTCTCCATCCACTCACATGTCAATGAACACTGAAAGAAATTTTTGCCATTTTACAAAGTGCTGTGATAAAACTATGAGTAATGGTATCTCTTTGATATAGTGTCATTTTTTTCTAGATAAATACCTAGTAGTTGGATTGGTGTAGCATATTGTAGTTCTATTTTTCATTCCCTGAGAAATATTCATTCTGTTTTCCATTGTAACTCTAGGAACTTAAATTTCCACAAGCATTATGTAAAAGCTTGATTTGATACACATTTTTACCAAAATCTATTAAACTTGCAGGATACTAAACTGTCTCCTCTTGGCACATAGATAGCTTGCTTTGGTGAGAATGCTGCCTAATTATTTCATCTAAGTCTAATTAGTTCCCATAGATTCTAAGAAATCCACAATTAAAGTTTGAATTTCAAAATACACTTTTAAATAGAGAGCACAATTCAGTTCAGAGTAATGTCTGAGACAAATTAAAAGAGGACTTCATGATTTTTTTTACCTTACCTTGGTAATTTCAAGGTAAGGAAACTGGCTCCCTGACTTTGACCATTAAATTTAGCTATGAGTTCACTACCAGGCAGATAATATTCTTTTTTTAATTTTATTTTCTATATTCTTTGTTTACATTCCAAAGGCTTTCCCCATTCTCATTTCCCCCCACACCATACGTCCCATAATTCCTCTCCCCCCAACTGTTCCCCAATCATCCTCCCCCAAGATTTCTCTGTTCTGGGTCTACAAAACTGGATCCAATCTTTTCAGGCTCAGGGTCCTCTCCATTCTTCTTCTTGGGAATCATTTGACTTGCTAATTGTGCCTTGAGTATTTAGGGCTTCTGGGCTCATTAATATCCACTTATCAGTCATTGCATTTCATGTGTATTCTTTTGTGATTAGGTTAACTCACTTAGGATGATTTTTTCCAGGTCTAACCATTTACCTACAAATTGCATGAATTCATTATTTTTGATTGCTGAGTAGTATTCCATTGTATAAATATACCACATTTTCTGTATCCATTCCTTCTTTGAGGGATATTTGGGCTCCTTCCAATTTCTGGCTATTATAAAGAAGGCTGCTATAAACGTAGTGGAGCATGTGTCTTTATTGTATGCAGGGGAATCCTCTGGGTATATGCCCAGGAGTGGTATGCCAGGGTCCTCTGGAAGTGACATGCCCAATTTTCTGAGGATCCGCCAAACTGATTTCCAGAGCGGTTTTACCATTTTGCAATCCCACCAACAGTGGAGGTGTGTTCCTCTTTCTCCACATCCTCGCCAGCACTTGTTGTCTCTTGAGTTTTAATCTTAGCCATTCTGACTGGTGTGAGGTGATAGCTTATTTAAGTGACCCAAAAAACTCCACCAGAGAACTCCTAGAGCTGATAAACAACTTCAGCAAAGTGGCTGGTTATAAAATTAACTCAAGCAAATCAGTAGCCTTCTTCTACTCAAAGGACAAGCAGGCTGAGAAAGAAGTTAGGGAAATAACACCCTTCCCAATAGCCACAAACAATATAAAGTACCTTGGCATAACTCTAACCAAACCAGCGAAAGATCTGTATGACAGGAACTTCAAGTCCTTGAAGAAAGAAATCGAAGAAGACCTCAGAAGATGGAAAAATATTTCTTGCTCCTGGATTGGCAGGATCAATATAGTAAAAATGGCCATCTTGCCAAAAGCAATCTACAGATTCAATGCAATCCCCATCAAAATCCCAACTCAATTCTTCATAGATCTAGAAAGAGCAATTCTCAAATTCATCTGGAGCAACAAAAAACCCAGGATAGTTAAAACTATTCTCAACAATAAAAGGACTTCTGGGGGAATCAATATCCCGACCTCAAGCAGTACTACAGAGCAATTGTGTTAAAAACTGCATGGTATTGGTACAGCAACAGGCAAGTGGATCAATGGAATAGGATTGAAGACCCAGAAATGAACCCACAGACTTATGGTCACTTGATCTTTGATAAAGGAGCCACAACCATCCAGTGGAATAAAGATAGCCTTTTGAACAAATGATGTTGGTTCAACTGGAGGTCAACATGCAGAAGAATGCGAATCGACCCACTCTTATCTCCTTGTACTAAGATTAACTCCAAGTGGATCAAGGACCTCCACATAAAACCAGACACACTGAAACTATTAGAAAAGAAACTGAGGAAGACCCTGGAGGACATGGGCACAGGGGGAAAGTTCCTGAACAGAAGACCAATAGCTTATGCTCTAAGATCAAGAATTGACGAATGTGACCTCATAAAATTACAAAGTTTTTGTAAGGCAAAGGACACTGTCAGAAGGACAAAACAGCAAGCAACAAAGTGGGAAAAGATCTTCACCAACCCCATATCCAACAGAGGGTTAATATCCAATATATGCAAAGGACTCAACAAGTCAGACCCCAAATAAACAAATAACCCTATCAAAAAAATGGGGAACAGAGCTAAACAAACAAAGAATTTTTACCAGAAGAAATTCGGATGGCCGAGAAACACCTTAAGACATGTTCAACATCATTCGTCATCAGGGAAATGCAGATAATATTCTTAATCATTGGGATGTGGCTTCCTTACACTTTTTTGTTTTATTTTTACATTTAAAAACCTACTCTATTAATAATACAAGATTTTATTGTTTAGTTAACATGGTTGAATATTTTACTCATATAATTGCTATAATACTTTATGGTTTCTACTAAATGACTATACTTTTTGACCAGAAAATGTTATGCACTGCTAACAATGAAACAATGGTAAATTATTATCATGTTATATAGAATACTACTGAATATTTATTTAGTAACTAAAAGTCAAGTGAGACTCAAGTATTTTTTTTTCAAAATGCCCCAGCCCAAATTTGGAGTTTACTGTTTGCAACATATAGGTATTTAAATATACCTTTATACAAATTCATCTAGAAATTTCTTTAAGCCATTTATAGATTAAATGTTCATATTGTCCATTTATAATCCTCTTTGCTTTTAGCATGATATCAATGTGTTTTATTTTATAATATCTCCACTGATTATTAGTACTTGTGTGGTATGTTATTTATATTTATACTAATGAAGGATATTTAAAACTCAGATGATCGATCCTGTATTCATGCACAAATACAGTGATAGCATAGCAATATAGACACTTAAAAGCACAGACGGTTTGCATTTTCACATCACATTTTTGGTTTCATGTCCAATTTTGAGTGTTATCTCTTGCTCTCTTCTCTCTATTTTCATAAATATTCTCTACTAGTTTACATATCTTATATAGACATCTGTTTATATAAACTAGGAATATTTGAAGAAATTTTCAGAATAAATCAACTTCCCCTTTATTCTTCTCTCATAAAGATGTGGCATTTCAGCTCTTTCTAAGCCTTTCGTATGTTTTGGTGCTACTCAGAGATAATGTAGACAGACATTTTACTCACTACTGTTGTTTTTACTCTTTGTAGAAAGTACACTCTTCCTTAAATTGTAACTTCTTTTAGATGTCTCTTTAACTAAATAGAAATGTTCTGCTAATGGGTAGATTAGGCACTCCAGTGAAGAATGCAGACATTTCTTTGTTGCCCAAATTCCACTCACTTAATGAATTTTTTCCCCAGATGTAGCATACTCACTGTTCCTGCAGTTGAAATTACTTAATGGTAATTTATAAATGGAAGGGCTATAAACATAGTATGATTGATAAGGAAGGATATGGGCACACTTGTAGAAGCATATGCTTTCAAATGAACATTTAAAAGATAGGTAACCCTCACAGTTATTAGTAATCTGTCTGGTTCTGAAAGACTTTTGCAATACAGTTTTGGTCAGGAAATTGCCATATCTTACATTCTTTGGCTGCTATGACTGTCTCTGTAATAGCAGTCTCAGAAGAAATGGTGACTACACACACACACACACACACACACACACACACACAAACAAACACATTTTTATTCAAATAAGCAGAGATGTGGTAGTGTATCAGAAAATAGAAAAGAGAACATTAGGATATAATCACCACATTCTGATGAATTGCAGATAAGAAGCCTTATGTTCTGCACTCAGATCTTAATCCTAGTTTTAAATGCTGACATATGATGTTAATAACAACTTAAACATATAAAGGAAAAATACTTAATGGCTGACTAAATTCAGTACCAAAGAACCATACTTATTCATTGGTAATTTTGCTATTAAAATAACATGAAAAGTATCCCTTTTCAAAGAAAGGCAAATTCAAACCATATGCTACTGTTTTTGTTGCTTAAAATTATGTAATGTCTATGAAAACCTGATTCTTAAATAGGTCCTTAACTGTAGGAAGCTTTATGAAAATAAACTGTAAAACATATGTGTGCATGAAATGAATGTAAGGCAGATGGCCTTACCACATTCTTCTGCTTTTTAAAAATTTGATTCTGGGGTGGGGGAGGAGGGAGGGAAGGGGAGAGGGAAACCTGATATGATATTGGATGAGGGAAAAGGACTGAAGCCCTGAGGGCCTGCAGAAAGAATGGAAACAGGCAACTTTGGGAGATTGGTGGTTGGGAGGACATTCCAGAATGTACCAGAGACCTGGGAGGTGACTGACTCTCAGTACTCAAAGGGAGGGACCTTAGATGAAATGCCTGACAGTGGGGAGAGGGAACTTATAGAACCCACCTCCAGCAGGAAGACAGGGAATCAAATTAGGTAGAGAGAGGTCATCCCACAGTCAAAATTCTGATTCATAATTGTTCCTGTCTAAAAGAATTACAGGAATGGAAATGGAGAGGAGCCTGAGGTAAAGAAGGTCCAGTGACAGGCCCAAAGTGGGATCCAGCTCAAGGGGAGTTCCCAAGGCCTGACACTATTACTGAGGCTATTGAGCACTCACAAAAAGGGACCTAGAATGACAGTACTCTGAAAGACCCATCAAACATCTGAAAGAGTCAGATGCAGATATTTGTACCCAACCAATGGACAGAAGCAGCTGACCCCCATTGCTGAATTTGGAAAGGCTGAAAGAAGCTGAGAAGGGAAATCCTGTAGGAAGAGCCTACAAACACTGGGCCACCAAACAAGCAGCATACACCAGCTGACATGTGGCCCCCAACAGACATACAGCAGAGGACTGCTGCCAGGTCTGTGTTCATTCAGAGATGATGCACCTAACCCTCAAGAGACTGGAGGCCCCAGGGAGTTTAGAGGTCAGGTGGGGTGGGGGTTGGGGATATCCACGTGGAGACAGGGGGATGGGGAGGAGGTATGGGATGTGGAACAGTCAGAGGATGGATGAGGAGGGGGGAATAAAATACAGAGTGTAAAAAGATGAATAAATTAATTAATTTAAAAATATTGATTGTACTTTTTTAAAAGGAAGTATATATAAGAGAGTTTAGGGTGGAAAGTAAATTATGTTAGGACCTCAGATGCCTGATACATATTTTTGAAAAAAAAAACAATAAGAGGAACAGATTGAAAGAAAGAATAGCAGAATACAGGACGAATATATGTATATATGTTTAGAGCTGGGCTCTTGAGATCAAATACTTTATTCCTGGAGAATACTTGTGTGCTTTTACTCTTCCAGCAGTCATTGCCTATAGTATTTCATCTATTGGTGAGGCCTTGTGAGATTTTCGTCATCCATGCTGGCATGACAATTTGTGTTGCCACTATCACAATTTTTTTAATAGGCAGCCATACTTTTGAGATTTCATGTGCATAGCTTCCCTATTTTATACAGAAGATAAAATCTTGTGGGAGGTATTCTGGTCTTCTTTTACAATCTTTCTTACCCCTTCATCCATTATTCTCTGAGCCTTAGACAGACTGTACTTTAGGTAAACTAACGACCTAGGATCCTGTGGTGAGTTTTTCTCTAAATTTTGACAAGTTTTGGGTTTCTGTAGTGGTCTGTTACAGAAACAAGTTTCTTATAACATATGAGGAATGAGAACTACACTTGTCTGTCAGTGTAAGTATAAGTATTTACAATAGAATTAGTGTTTATAGAAAGTATACTGGTGTAGCAAATTGGTAATAATTATGTCCTTTTCTGAGATTTATGACTCATTAACCAAAGGTGGTTGGGTAGGTTTGTTGTAACAGGCATAAATTCCTTCCTCTTAATCCATGGTTATAATAAATATTTATATATAGAATTTTTGGTCTTATAACTATCCCACATTTTCTCTTGAATCTTATTTAGTTAAAATGTAATGTATAAATTATTTCCTCCATCTCCTCCTTACAACATCCTTTCTAGTTAGCATGATCTTTTAAGTAAATGACTTTTTGTTTAATTATTGCTGTATATATATATATATATGTATATACATATATATATATAAACATAAACTGCTTAGTCCATTTAGTGTTTCTTGTATGTATATATTTTCAGTGTTTACTACTTTTGATCAAATGACTATTGATGGTGGTCATCTCTAGGGAAGGATGATTCTCACTCTTAAGATTTTAACTGTCTATAGTTCTTTACCTAGTGTGGGGAACTCTGTGATTTGTCCATCCCTATTGTTATTGTCAACTGCTGTTATAATTGTTTAGGTCTTGTCAAATAAGTCATATCATTGAGTTTTCTTGTAGATACTCTGTTACATTTAGAAAACTCAGTCATGTAGTAATCTTTATGGTTCTTTGATACTTTTAATCTCTAAGTCCCATGTTCCTGGATGACCCTCTCCCAAACCTTAAGCATGAGTTTTGTGTTGTAGGTGTATTATTTAGGCCTAGAAAATGCATAGGCAGTTATTGTCTGCATTTAAACTAGTTGTGGTTTTCTATAACTGTCTACCACAAAAGAATGTCTCTTTGCTGTGATTTAAGTAATATGCTTGACTTTGGAATAAGAATAATTATTTAGAACACAGTAAGGAATTAATATTGTTATTATTAATATATTATTATTCCAAATGAATTTTCAAAATTGCTCATTCTAATGCTATGAACACTTGGGTTTGAATTTTGATTGGGATTGCATTGAATCTATAGATTGATATTGGTAAGATGGCAGTTTTACAATGTATATCCTTATGAACATGGGAGATCTTTCCAACTTCTGAGATCTTTGATTTCTTTCTTCTGAGACTTGAAGTTCTTGTCATACAGATCATTCACTGGCTTGGATAGAGTTACATCAAGGAATTTTATATTATTTGTGAGTATAATGCAGGGTGTCTTTTGCCTAATTTCTTTCTCAGCTTTTTAATCTTTTGAGTAGAGGAAGGCGACTGATTTGTTTGAGTTAAATTTATACCCAGCAATTTTGTTGACATTGCTTATCAGGTTTAGGAATTCTCTGGTGTAATTTTTGGGGTCACATCAGTATACTTGCATATTATCTGCAAATAGTGATATTTTGACTGTTTCCCTTCCAATTTGTATACTTTTGACCAGGATAGTGAAAATTATTCTCAACAATAAATGAACTTCTGTGGGAATCACAATCCCTGACCACAAACTGTATTAAGGAGCAATAGTGATAAAATAACTGTATGGAATTGGCACAGAGATAGGCACATATATAAATGGAATAGAATTGAAGATCCAGAAATAAACCCACACAACTATGGTCATTTGATCTTTGACAAAGGAGCTAAAACCATTCAGTGGAAAAAAAGTCATTTTTTAAAAAGTGGTGCTGGTTCATATGAAGGTCAGC
This sequence comes from Apodemus agrarius, assembly GCA_964023405.1. Taxonomy (NCBI): domain Eukaryota; kingdom Metazoa; phylum Chordata; class Mammalia; order Rodentia; family Muridae; genus Apodemus; species Apodemus agrarius. Next base: position 83,924,098 of record OZ030010.1, on the reverse strand, counting down.
ACATATAAGAATGCAAATCCACCCATTCTTATCTTGTACAAAGCTCAAGACCAAGTGGATAAAGGACTTTCACATAAAACCAAATACACGGAAACTAATAGAAAAGAAAGTAAGAAAGAATCTTGAACATATGGGAAAAGGGGAATATTTCCTGAACAGAACACCAATGGCTAATGTTCTAAGATCAACAATAGTCAAATGGGACCTAATAAAATTGCAAAGCTTCTGTAAATCAAAGAACACAGTCAATAGTACAAAATGGCAACCAACAGATTGGGAAAAGATCTTTTCCAATTCTACATCCATTAGAGGGATAATATCCAATATATACAAAGAACTCAAAAAGTTAGACTCCAGAGAGTTTCAACCCTATTAAAAATGGGGTACAGAGCTAAACCAAGAACTCTCAAATGAGGAATATCTAATGGGTAAGAAGGACCAAAAGAAATGTTCAACATCTGTAGTCATCAGGGAAATACAAATCAAAATAACCCTGAGATTCCACCTCACACCAGTCAGAATGGCTAAGATAAAAAACACAGGGGACAGTAGATGCTGGTGAGGATGTGGAGAAAGAGCAACACTCCTCCATTGTTCATGGGATTGCAAGCTGGTACATCCACTATGGAAATCATTCTGTCATTTCCTCAGAATTTTGGACATAGTAGTACCTGAGGACACAGCTATACCACTTCTGGGCATATACCAAAAAGATGCTCCAAAATACAACTAGGACACATATTCCACGATATTCATACCATCATTCTTTATAATAGTCAGAAACTAGAAAGAACCCAGATGCCCTTCAACAGAGGAATGGATATAGAAAACGGTACATTTTCTTCCAGGGCTTTAAGGTGTGCCATTAAGCTGCTAGTATATGCTCTCTCCAGTTTCTTTTTGGATGCACTTAGAGCTATGAGTTTTCCTCTTAGCACTGCTTTCATTGTGTCCCATAGATTTGGGTAGGTTGTACCTTCATTTTCATTGAATTCTAAAAAGTCTTTGATTTCTTTTTTTATTTCTTCCTTGACCAAGGTGTCATTGAGTAGAGTATTGTTCAGTTTCCATGTGTATGTGGGCTTTCTGTTGTTTTTGTTGTTATTGAAGACAACTCTTACTCCATGGTGATCTGATAGAAGGCATGGGATTAGCTCGATCTTCTTGTATTTGTTGACATCTGTCTTGTGACCAATTATATGGTCTATTTTGGAGAAGGTACCATGTGGAGCTGAGAAAAAGGTATATTCTTTAGCTTTAGGATGAAATGTCCTATATATATCTGTTAAATCCAATTGGTCCAGATTTTCAATTAGTTTCACTGTGTCCCTGTTTAGTTTCTGCTTTCCTGATCGGTCCATTGAGGAGAGTGGAGTGTTGAAGTCACCCACAATTATTGTGTTAGGTGTAATGTGTGCTTTAAGCTTTAGTAAGGTTTCTTTTACGAATGAGGCTGCCCTTGCATTTGGAGCATAGATGTTCAGTATTGAGAGCTCTTCTTGGTGGATTTTTCCTTTGGCCAGCAAGAAGTGACCTTCTGAGTCTCTTTTGATGATTTTAGGTTGGAAGTCAATTTTATCTGATATTAGAATGGCTACTCCAGCTTGTTTCCTGAGACCATTTGCTTGTAAAATTGTCCTCCAGCCTTTTACTCTAAGGCAGTGTTTGTCTTTAACACTGAGATGTGTTTCCTGTATGCAGCAAAATGTAGGGTCCTGTTTCCGTATCCAGTCTGTTAATCTATGTCTTTTTATTGGGGAATTGAGTCCATTGATGTTAAGAGATATTAGGGAATAGTAATTATTTCCTCCAGACATTTTTGAAATTATATTTATTTATTTTATTTATTTTTTATATTCGAGAGGTTACCTTCTTTTGGGTTTGATGAGAGGAGGTTTCTATCTTGCTTCTTCCCAGGTGTAGTTTCCATCCTTGTCTTGGTGTTTTCCCCCTATTATCCTTTGTAGGGCTGGATTTGTGGAAAGATATCGTGCAAATTTGGTTTTGTCATGGAATACCTTGATGTCTCCATCTATGGTGATTGAGAGCTTTGCTGGGTAAAGTAGTTTTGGCTGAAGTTTGTGTTCTCTTAGAGTTTGCATGATATCTGCCCAGGATCTTCTAGCTTTCATGGTCTCAGGTGAGAAGTCTGGTGTTATTCTGATAGGTCTTCCTTTATAAGTTACTTGGCCTTTTTCTCTTGCTGCCTTTAATATTCTTTCTTTGTTTAGTACATTTGGAGTTTTGATTATTATGTGATGGGATGTATTTCTGTTCTGATCAAGTTAATTCACCCAGGAGGAGTAGAAGACAAGAAATCATCAAACTCAGGGCTGAAATCAATCAAATAGAAACAAAGAGAACCATACAAAGAATCAACAAGACCAGGAGCTGGTTCTTTGAGAAAATCAACAAGATAGATAAACCCTTAGCCAGACTAACCAAAGGACACAGAGACAGTATACAAATTAACAAAATTAGAAATGAAAAGGGAGACATAACAACAGAAACTGAGGAAATTCAAAACATCATCAGATCCTACTACAAAGGTCTATACTCAAAATAACTGGAGAACCTGGAGGAAATGGACAATTTCCTAGACAGATATCAAATACCAAAATTAAATCAGCATCAAGTAGATCAGCTAAATAGTCCCATAACCCCTAAAGAAATAGAAGGGGTTATAGAAAGCCTCCCAACCAAAAAAAGTACAGGACCAGATGGTTTTAGTGCAGAATTCTACCAGACCTTCAAAGAAGACTTAACACCAATACTTTTCAAACTATTCCACAAAATAGAGACAGAAGGGACACTGCCCAACTCATTCTTCGAAGCCACAATTACGCTAATACCTAAACCACAAAAAGATCCAACAAAGAAAGAGAACTACAGGCCAATTTCGCTTATGAATATAGATGCAAAAATACTAAATAAAATTCTTGCTAACCGAATCCAAGAGCACATCAAAACAATCATCCACCATGATCAAGTAGGCTTCATCCCAGGGATGCACGGATGGTTCAATATACGGAAATCCATCAATGTAATCCACTACATAAACAAACTCAAAGAAAAAAAACACATGGTCATCTCATTAGATGCTGAAAAAGCATTCGACAAAATTCCGCATCCTTTCATGCTAAAAGTCTTGGAAAGAGCAGGAATTCAAGGCCCATACCTAAACATAGTAAAAGCAATCTACAGCAAACCAGTAGCCAACATCAAAATAAATGGAGAGAAACTTGAAGCATTCCCACTAAAATCAGGGACTAGACAAGGCTGCCCTCTCTCTCCATATCTTTTCAATATAGTACTTGAAGTTCTAGCAAGAGCAATTAGACAACATAAGGAAGTCAAAGGGATACAAATTGGAAAGGAAGAAGTGAAACTATCATTATTTGCAGACGATATGATAGTTTACCTAAGCGACCCAAAAAACTCCACCAGAGAACTTCTACAGCTGATAAACAACTTCAGCAAAGTGGCAGGTTATAAAATTAACTCAAGCAAGTCAGTGGCCTTCTTGTACTCAAAGGACAAGCAGGCAGAGAAAGAAATTAGGGAAATAACACCCTTCACAATAGCCACAAACAACATAAAATATCTTGGCGTAACTCTAACCAAACAATCGAAAGATCTGCACAACAGGAACTTCAAGTCCTTGAAGAAAGAAATCGAAGAAGACCTCAGAAGATGGAAAAATATTTCTTGCTCCTGGATTGGCAGGATCAATATAGTCAAAATGGCCATCTTGCCAAAAGCAATCTACAGATTCAATGCGATCCCCATCAAAATCCCAAATCAATTCTTTATAGATCTAGAAAGAGCAATTCTCAAATTCATCTGGAGCAACAAAAAACCCAGGATAGCTAAAACTATTCTCAACAATAAAAGGACTTCTGGGGGAATCAATATCCCTGACCTCAAGCAGTACTACAGAGCAATTGTGTTAAAAACTGCATGGTATTGGTATAGCAACAGGCAAGCAGATCAATGGAACAGGATTGAAGACCCAGAGGTTAACCCACAGACTTATGGTCACTTGATCTTTGATAAAGGAGCCACAACCATCCGGTGAAATAAAGATAGCCTTTTTAACAAATGGTGCTGGTTCAACTGGAAGTTAACATGCAGAAGAATGCGAATTGATCCAATCTTATCTCTTTGCACTAAGATCAACTCCAAGTGGATCAAGGACCTCCACATAAAACCAGACACACTGAAACTATTAGAAAAGAAACTTGGGAAGACCCTGGAGAACTTGGGCACAGGGGAAAAGTTCCTGAACAGAACACCAATAGCTTATGCTCTAAGATCAAGAATCGACAAATGGGACCTCATAAAATTACAAAGTTTCTGCAAAGCAAAGGACACTGTCAGAAGGACAAAACGGCAACCAACAAAGTGGGAAAAGATCTTCACCAACTCCACATCCGACAGAGGGCTAATATCCAATATATACAAAGAACTCAAGAAGTTAGACCGCAAAGAAACGAATAACCCTATCAAAAAATGGGGCACAGAAACAAAGAATTTTCACCAGAAGAAATTCGGATGGCCGAGAAACACCTTAAAAGATGTTCAACATCATTAGTCATCAGGGAAATGGAAATCAAAACAACCCTGAGATTCCACCTCACACCAGTCAGAATGGCTAAGATTAAAAACTCAAGAGACAACAAGTGCTGGGGAGGATGTGGAGAAAGAGGAACACTCCTCCACTGTTGGTGAGATTGCAAAATGGTAAAACCGCTCTGGAAATCAGTTTGGCGGTTCCTCAGAAAATTGGGCATGTCACTTCCAGAGGACCCTGGCATACCACTCCTGGGCATATACCCAGAGGATTCCCCTGCATGCAATAAGGACACATGCTCCACTATGTTTATAGCAGCCTTGTTTATAATAGCCAGAAATTGGAAGGAGCCCAAATATCCCTCGAAGGAGGAATGGATACAGAAAATGTGGTACATTTATACAATGGAATACTACTCAGCAATTAAAAATAATGAATTCATGCAATTTGTAGGTAAATGGTTAGACCTGGAAAATATCATCCTGAGTGAATTAACCCAATCACAAAAGAATGCACATGAAATGCAATCACTGATAAGTGGATATTAATGAGCCCAGAAGCCCTAAATACTCAAGACACAAATAGCAAGTCAAATGATTCCCAAGAAGAAGAAAGGAGAGGACCCTGGGCCTGTAAAGATTGCATCCAGTTTAGTAAAGAAACCGAGGGGGGAGGGGGAATTATTGGGGAACAGATGGGGGGGAGAGGAACTATGGGAACTATGGTGGGTGGGAACTGGGAAAGGGGAAAGCCTTTGGAATGTAAACATAGAATATAGAAAATAAAATTAAATTAAATTTGAAAAAAGTAAAAAAAAATAAAAAAAACGGTACATTTACACAATGGAGCACATTCTTAAACAGGGTTTCTATTCTTGCAAAAAACATCATGACCAAGAAACAAGTTGGGGAGAAAAGAGTTTATTCAGCTTATATTTTCACAGTGCTGTTTATCACCAAAGGAAGTCAGGACTAGTACTCAAGCAGGTCACAAAGCAGGAGCTGATACAGAGACCATGGAGGGATGTTATTCACTGCCTTGCTTCCCCTGGCTTGCTCAATTTGCTTTCTTATAGAACCCAGGCCAGGGATGACACCACCTACAATGGACCCTCCACCCTTGATCACTAATTGAGAAAATGTCTTATAGCTGGATATCATGGACACATTTCCTCAACTGAAACTCCTTTCTTTGTGATAATTCCAGCCTGTGTCAAGTTGACACACAAAACCAGCCAGTACGTTTGACCCCTTGTCAAGGTGACAGACAAGCACATTACTGTAACCAGCCAGTACGTTTGACCCCTTGTCAAGGTGACAGACAAGCACATTACTGTTAAGCCTCAACCCTGACTTTCTTATTCATCCTCAAAATCTAAACAACTTTAACAGTCCCACAACCTTTGCAAATTCTTATATATTAAATTTTCAATCCCTTTAAAATATCCAATCTCTTCTAAAATCCAGTCTTTTTACAATTAAGTCTAACTGTGAACTCCACTAAACTACCTACTTATTGCAAGAGGGAAAAATATCAGGGCATAGTCACCATCAAAATCAAAATCAAAGTCCAACTATCCAATGTCTGGAATCCACTAATGGTCTTCTGGGCACCTTCAAGTGTTTGGGTCACTTCTCCAGCTCTGCCCTTTGTAGCACACTCCTAGTCTTATAGACTACAGCTGCTTGTACTGCTGCTACTGTTCTTGGTGGTCATTTTATGGCACTGGCATCTCCAAAACACTGCTGTCTTCCCACTGTAACTAGGCTTCACCTAAGGCCACTCATAGGCTCTCTTCATGGTGCCAAGTCTCAACTCCTTTGATGACCCCTTCAGTCCCAAGCCATCAATTGCAACTGCAGCTGCACCTTCATCAATGTCCTTCCTTGTCCTCTCACAGTACCAAGCCTCAGCTGTTCTTCATGACCCCTTCATGCCTTCAAAACCAGTACCACCTGGGTTACACTTACACATTACCAAGTCCTGCTACAGCACAATATACAACCTTGGCTATCTGGAATACAGCCTCTGTTCTCTCAAAAAAAAAAAAAACAATTCCCAGAAGATTTCACCTCAGTTATGCTGGTGTCTTCTTAATCAGTAGTAATATTTTAGCTCCAGCTAAACAATATCAATAGTCCCAGTAATACAAAGGTACGCTTTAGTGATTCTGGCATCTTGTTAATCACAGCTGATTCTTCAGCCCCAGCTAAACAAAACCACAGAATCTTCACATTCAAAAATAGCAATGGCCCTGAAAAAAGCTTTTAATCTTCCCTCTCATATTTTACAAGCCAGGCCACCATCTTTTTCACTGTTCTGTTCTCAACATTATCTTCCAAGCTTCTATACAACATTCCACAGAGCTCTTAACGCTGAATGGATCTCTTAGCCCAAAGTTCCAAAGTCCTTCTACAGTCCTCCCCAAAACTTGGTCAGGTAGTCACAGGACTACCCCACTATACTGGTACTAATTTTGTCCTAGTCATGGTTTCTATTCCTGCACAAAACATCATGATCAAGAGGCTAGTTGGTAAGGAAAAGTTTTATTCAGCGTACATTTTCACAGTGCTGTTCATCCCCAAGGGAAATCAGGACTGGAACTCAAGCAGGTCAGGAAGCAGGAGCTGATACAGAGGCCATGGAGGGATGTTACTTACTGGCTTGCTTCCCCTGGCTTGCTCAGTTTGCTTTCTTATAGAACCCAGCCCAGGGTTGGAACCATCGACTTTATCACAAATTGAGAAAATGCCTTACAGCTGAATCTCATGGAGGCATTTTCTCAACTGAAGCTCTTTTCTCTGTGATAACTCCAGCCTGTGTCAAGTTGACACACAAAACCAGCCAGTACAAGTACTACACAAATATTAAAAACAATGACTTCTTGAAATTCTTAGGCAAATGGATAGAACTAGAAATTATCATCCTGGGTGAAGTAACTCAATCACAAAAGAACTCACATGCTATGCACTCTTTGATGAGTGGATATTAGTCCAAAAGCTTGGAATATATAAGATACAATTCACAGACCATATAAAGCTCAAGAAGAAGGAAGACAAAATTGTTGGTGCTTCGGTTCTTCTTAGAAGGGGAAAAAATACTCACTGGAGCAAATTCAGTGACAAAATGTGGATCAGAGACTGAAGGAAAGGCCATCTGGAGACTGCCCACCTGGGGATCCATCCCATGTAGAGTCATCAAATGCAGATTTTGTGGATGCCAAAAAGTGAATGCTGACAGAAGCCTGCTATAGTTATCTTGTGAAAGGCTCTGTCAGAGCCTGACAAACTTAGAAAATGATGCTCACTGCCAACCTTTGGACTGAGCATGGGATCCCCAATAGAGGAGTTAGAGAAAGGACTGAAGGAGCTAAAGGTGCCTCCAAACTCATAGAAAGAACAATATCAAAGAACAAAACCCCTGCCCCAGAGCTCCCAGTGACTAAACCACCAAGAAGAAGTACACATGGAAGGACCTGTGACTCCAGCTATATATGCAGCAGAGGATGGCCTTGTAAGTAGATCAATGGGTGAAGAGACCCGTGGTCCTATGAAGGTTAGATGAACCATGTAGGAGAATTCGAGGACATGGAGGTGGAAGTGTGTGGGCAGTTGGGGAACACCCTCATAAAAGCAGGGGGAGGGGAAAGAGAATACAGGGCTTCTGGTGTGTGTGGGAGTACCAGGAAAAATGATAACATTGAAATGTAAATAAAGAAAATATTCAATAAAAGAGGAATTAATATTGTTTAGAAAAGTGATTATAGTAGATTTGGACTCTGAAGTATGTGACTCTACTAGCAACAGGTAGATAGCTAGATTTTTTTGTTGGTTATTCTTTTAAAATTATAGTTAGGGAGGTGTGTGTGTGTGTGTGTGTGTGTGTGTGTGTGTGTGTTTGTATACATGTTATTGTGCACATATGGTAATGGCATGACAACTTACAGGGGAGTTGGTACGCATATTCCTCTTTATGGGTTCCAGGCAGTGAAGTCAGTTCATCAAACATGGACAAGTTTCTTTATTAAGCCATTTTGTACACTTTGGTATTTTTGTATCCATTACTTCACTGAGGGACATCTGGGTTCTTTCCAGCTCCTGGCTATTCTAAATAGGGCTGCTATGAGCATAGTGGAGCATGTATCCTTATTACATGCTGGGGAATCCTCTGGGTATATGCCCAGGAGTGGTATAGCAGGGTCCTCCAGAAATGTCTTGCCCAGTTTTCTGAGGAACTGTCAGACTGATTTCCAGAGTGGTTGTACCAGCTTGCATTCCCACCAGCAGTGGAGGAGTGTTCCTCTTTCTCCACATCCTCACTAACACCTGCTGTGTCCTGAGTTTTTAATCTTAGTCATTCTGACTGTTGTGAGGTGAAATCTCAGGGATGTTTTGATTTACATTTCCCTAATGATTAATGATGTTGAATATTTTTAAGGTGCTTCTCAGACATTCGAAATTCTTCAGGTGAATATTCTTTGTTAGCTCTGTACCCCATTTTCAATAGGGTTATTTGGCTCTCTGGAGTCTACCTTCTTGAGTTCATTGTATATATTGGATATTATCCCTCTGTTAGATGTAGGGTTGGTGGAGATCTTTTCCCAATTTGGTGTTTGCCTTACAGAGTCCTTTGCCTTACAGAAAGTTTATAATTTTATGAGGCCCCTTTGTCAATTCTTGATCTTAGAGCATAAGCTATTGGTATTCTGTTCATTCCCCCTGTGACCATGTCCTCAAGAGTCTTCCCCAGGTTCTTTTCTATTAGTTTCAGTGTGTCTGGTTTTATGTGGAGGTCCTTGATCCACTTGGAGTTGAGCTTAGTAAAAGGAGATAAGAGTGGGTCAATTCTCTATCTTTTACATACTGACCTCCAATTGAACCAGCACCATTTGGTGAAAAGGCTATCTTTTGTCCACTGGATGTTTTCAGCTCCTTTGTGGAATATCAAGTGGCCATAGGTGTATGGGTTCATTTCAATCCTATTCTATTGATCCACCTGCCTGTCACTGTACCAAACCATGCAGGTATAGCTCTGTAGTATTGCTTGAGGTCCAGGATGTCTTCTTCAATTTCCTTCTTCCAAGACCTGTAGTTCTTGTCATATAAATCTTTCACTTGTTTGGTTAGAGTCACACCAACATACTTTTTCTTGTTTGTGGCTATTGTGAAGGGTGTCATTTTCCTAATTTCTTTCTCAGCCTGCTTATCCTTTGAGTATTGGAAGGCTACTGATTTGCTTGAGTTGATTTTATAACCAGCCACTTTTCTGAAGTTGTTTATCAGCTGTAAGAGCTCTCTGGTGAAGTTTCTTGGGTCACTTAAGTATACTATCATATCATCGGCAAGTAGTGATAGTTTGACTTCTTCCTTTCAAATTTGTATCCCTTTCATCTCCATATGTTGTCGAATTGCTCTTGCTAGAACTTCAAGTACTATATTGAAAAGATATGGAGAGAGGGTCAACCTTGTCTAGTCCCTGATTTTAGTGGTATTGCTTCAATTTTCTCTCCATTTAGTTCGCTGTTGGCTACTTGTTTGCTGTATATTGCTTTTACTATGTTTAGGTATGGGCCTTGAATTCCTGTTCTTTTTTTCCTTTTTTTAATTAATTTTTTTATTTTTATTTTCTATATTCTATGTTTACATTCCAAAGGCTTTCCCCTTTCCCAGTTCCCACCCACCATAGTTCCCATAGTTCCTCTCCCCCCCAACTATTCCCCAATCATTCCCCCTCCCCCCTCAGTTTCTTTACTAAACTGGATGCAATCTTTACAGGCCCAGGGTCCTCTCCTTTCTTCTTCTTGGGAATCATTTGACTTGCTATTTGTGTCTTGAGTATTTAGGGCTTCTGGGCTCATTAATATCCACTTATCAGTGATTGCATTTCATGTGCATTTTTTTTGTGATTGGGTTAATTCACTCAGGATGATATTTTCCAGGTCTAACCATTTACCTACAAATTGCATGAATTCATTATTTTTAATTGCTGAGTAGTATTCCATTGTATAAATATACCACATTTTCTGTATCCATTCCTCCTTCGAGGGATATTTGGGCTCCTTCCAATTTCTGGCTATTATAAACAAGGCTGCTATAAACATAGTGGAGCATGTGTCCTTATTGCATGCAGGGGAATCCTCTGGGTATATGCCCAGGAGTGGTATGCCAGGGTCCTCTGGAAGTGACATGCCCAAATTTCTGAGGAACCACCAAACTGATTTCTAGAGCGGTTTTACCATTTTGCAATCCCACCAACAGTGGAGGAGTATTCCTCTTTCTCCACATCCTCCCCAGCACTTGTTGTCTCTTGAGTTTTTAATCTTAGCCATTCTGACTGGTGTGAGGTGGAATCTCAGGGTTGTTTTGATTTCCATTTCCCTGATGACTAATGATGTTGAACATCTTTTAAGGTGTTTCTCGGCCATCCGAATTTCTTCTGGTGAAAATTCTTTGTTTAGCTCTGTGCCCCATTTTTTGATAGGGTTATTTGGTTCTTTAGGGTCTAACTTCTTGAGTTCTTTGTATATATTGGATATTAGCCCTCTGTCGGATGTGGAGTTGGTGAAGATCTTTTCCCACTTTGTTGGTTGCCGTTTTGTCCTTCTGACAGTGTCCTTTGCTTTGCAGAAACTTTGTAATTTTATGAGGTCCCATTTGTCGATTCTTGATCTTAGAGCATAAGCTATTGGTGTTCTGTCCAGGAACTTTTCCCCTGTGCCCAAGTCCTCCAGGGTCTTCCCAAGTTTCTTTTCTAATAGTTTCAGTGTGTCTGGTTTTATGTGGAGGTCCTTGATCCACTTGGAGTTGATCGTAGTGCAAAGAGATAAGAGTGGGTCAAGTCTCATTCTTCTGCATGTTGACCTCCAGTTGAACCAGCACCATTTGTTGAAAAGGCTATCTTTATTCCACTGGATGGTTGTGGCTCCTTTATTAAAGATCAAGTGACCATAAGTCTGTGGGTTCATTTCTGGGTCTTCAATCCTGTTCCATTGATCTGCTTGCCTGTTGCTATACCAATACCATGCAGTTTTTAACACAATTGCTCTGTAGTACTGCTTGAGGTCAGGGATATTGATTCCCCCAGAAGTCCTTTTATTGTTGAGAATAGTTTTAGTTATCCTGGGTTTTTTGTTGCTCCAGATGAATTTGAGAATTGCTCTTTCTAGATCTGAAGAATTGAGTTGGGATTTTGATGGGGATTGCATTGAATCTGTATATTGCTTTTGGCAAGATGGCCATTTTTACTATATTGATCCTGCCAATCCAGGAGCAAGAAATATTGTCCATCTTCTGAGGTCTTCTTCGATTTCTTTCTTCAAGGACTTGAAATTCCTGTTGTACAGATCTTTCGCTTGTTTGGTTAGAGTTACACCAAGATACTTTATGTTGTTTGTGGCTATTGTGAAGGGTGTTATTTCCCTAATTTCTTTCTCAGCCTGCTTGTCCTTTGAGTACAAGAAGGCCACTGACTTGCTTGAGTTAATTTTATAAACTGCCACTTTGCTGAAGTTGTTTATCAGCTGTAGGAGTTCTCTGGTGGAGTTTTTTGGGTCGCTTAGGTAAACTATCATATCGTCTGCAAATAATGATAGTTTCACTTCTTCCTTTCCAATTTGTATCCCTTTGACTTCCTTATGTTGTCTAATTGATCTTGCTAGAACTTCAAGTACTATATTGAAAAGATATGGAGAGAGAGGGCAGCTTTGTCTAGTCCCTGATTTTAGTGGGAATGCTTCAAGTTTCCCTCCATTTATTTTGATGTTGGCTACTGGTTTGCTGTAGATTGCTTTTACTATGTTTAGGTATGGGCCTTGAATTCCTGCTCTTTCCAAGACTTTTAGCATGAAAGGATGCTGAATTTTGTCGAATGCTTTTTCAGCATCTAATGAGATGACCATGTGGTTTTTTTTCTTTCAGTTTGTTTATGTAGTTGATTACATTGATGGATTTCTGTATATCGAACCATCCCTGCATCCCTGGGATGAAGCCTACTTGATCATGGTGGATGATCGATTTGTTGTGCTCTTGGATTTGGTTAGCAAGAATTTTATTTAGTATTTTTGCATCTATATTCATAAGAGAAATTGGCCTGTAGTTCTCTTTCTTTGTTGGATCTTTTTGTGGTTTAGGTATTAGCGTAATTGTGGCTTCGAAGAATGAGTTGGGCAGTGTCCCTTCTGTCTCTATTTTGTGGAATAGTTTGAAAAGTATTGGTGTTATGTCTTCCTTGAAGGTCTGGTAGAATTCTGCACTAAAACCATCTGGTCCTGTACTTTTTTTGGTTGGGAGGCTTTCTATAACCCCTTCTATTTCTTTAGGGGTTATGGGACTATTTAGCTGATCTACTTGATGCTGATTTAATTTTGGTATTGGATATCTGTCTAGGAAATTGTCCATTTCCTCCAGATTCTCCAGTTGTTTTGAGTATAGACCTTTGTAGTAGGATCTGATGATCTTTTGAATTTCCTCAGTTTCTGTTGTTATGTCTCCCTTTTCATTTCTAATTTTGTTAATTTGTATACTGTCTCTGTGTCCTTTAGTTAGTCTGGCTAAGGGTTTATCTATCGTGTTGATTTTCTCAAAGAACCAGCTCCTGGTCTTGTTGATTCTTTGTATGGTCCACTTTGTTTCTATTTGATTGATTTCAGCCCTAAGTTTGATGATTTCTTGTCTTCTACTCCTCCTGGGTGAATTAACTTGTTTTTCTTCCAGGGATTTAAGGTGTGCCATTAAGCTGCTAGTGTATGCTCTCTCCAGTTTCTTTTTGGATACACATAGAGCTATGAGTTTTCCTCTTAGCACTGCTTTCATTGTGTCCCATAGATTTGGGTAGGTTGTACCTTCATTTTCATTGAATTCTAAAAAGTCTTTGATTTCTTTTTTTATTTCTTCCTTGACCAAGGTGTCATTGAGTATTGTTCAGTTTCCATGTGAATGTGGGCTTTCTGTTGTTTTTGTTGCTATTGAAAACCACTCTTACTCCATGGTGATCTGATAAGAGGCATGGGATTAGCTCGATCTTCTTGTATTTGTTGACATCTGTCTTGTGACCAATTATATGGTCTATTTTGCAGAAGGTACCATGTGGAGCTGAGAAAAAGGTATATTCTTTAGCTTTAGGATGAAATATTCTATATATATCTGTTAAATCCAATTGGTCCAGAGTTTCAATTAGTTTCACTGTGTCCCTGTCTAGTTTCTGCTTTCCTGACCGGTCCATTGAGGAGAGTGGAGTGTTGAAGTCACCCACAATTATTGTGTTAGGTGTAATGTGTGCTTTAAGCTTTAGTAAGGTTTCTTTTACGAATGAGGGTGCCCTTGCATTTGGAGCATAGATGTTCAGTATTGAGAGCTCTTCTTGGTGGATTTTCCCTTTGGCCAGCAAGAAGTGACCTTCTGAGTCTCTTTTGATGATTTTAGGTTGGAAGTCAATTTTATCTGATATTTGAATGGCTACTCCAGCTTGTTTCCTGAGACCATTTGCTTGTAAAATTGTCCTCCAGCCTTTTACTCTAAGGCAGTGTTTGTCTTTAACACTGAGATGTGTTTCCTGTATGCAGCAAAATGTAGGGTCCTGTTTCCGTATCCAGTCTGTTAATCTATGTCTTTTTATTGGGGAATTGAGTCCATTGATGTTAAGAGATATTAAGGAATAGTAATTATTACCTCCAGACATTTTTGAAATTATATTTATTTATTTTATTTATTTTTTATATTCGAGAGGTTACCTTCTTTTGGGTTTGATGAGAGGAGGTTTCTATCTTGCTTCTTCCCAGGTGTAGTTTCCATCCTTGTCTTGGTGTTTTCCCCCTATTATCCTTTGTAGGGCTGGATTTGTGGAAAGATATCGTGCAAATTTGGTTTTGTCATGGAATACCTTGATGTCTCCATCTATGGCGATTGAGAGCTTTGCTGGGTAAAGTAGTTTTGGCTGAAGTTTGTGTTCTCTTAGAGTTTGCATTATATCTGCCCAGGATCTTCTAGCTTTCCTGGTTTCAGGTGAGAAGTCTGGTGTTATTCTGATAGGTCTTCCTTTATAAGTTACTTGGCCTTTTTCTCTTGCTGCCTTTAATATTCTTTCTTTGTTTATTACATTTGGAGTTTTGATTATTATGTGACAGGATGTATTTCTGTTCTGATCCAGTCTGTTTGGGGTTCTATATGCTTCTTGTATATTCATGGGCATCTCTCTCTTTAGGTTGGGGAAGTTTTCTTCCATAATTTTGTAGAAATATTTGCTGGCCCTTTAACTTGTAATCTTCACTCTCGTCTATACCTATAATCCTTAGGTTTGGTCTTCTCATTGTGTCCTGGATTTCCTGGATGTTTTGGGTTACAGCCTTTTTGCATTTAGTATTTTCTTTGACTGTTGAATCAATGGTTTCTATGGTATCTTCGGCTTCTGATATTCTGTCTTCTATCTCTTGTATTCTATTGTTGATATTTGCATCTATGGCCCCTGATTTCTTCCCAAGGTTTTCTATCTCCAATGTTGTCTCCCTTTGCGATTTCTTAGTTGTTTCTACTTCTGTTTTTAGTACCTGGATGGATGTGCTCAGATCTTTCGCTTGCTTGATTGTGTTTTCATGTATTTCTTTAATAGATTTTTGTGTTTCCTCTTTCATAGCTTCTACTTGTTGGCCCACGTTCTTCTGTATTTCTTTAAGTGATTTTTGTCTTTCTTCCTTATTGTCTTCTTCTTTTTGATCCATCTTCTCCTGAATTTCTTGAAGTGATTTTTGTATTTGCCTTGTAAATGCTTCTAACTTTTGATCCATTTCTCCTCTATTTCTTTAAGAGATTTTTCTATGTGTTCAGCTACCAGCATCCTGACCAGTGATTTTATATCCAAGTCTTGTTTTTCTGGTGTTTTGGGGTATCCAGGGCTTCCTGTTGTTGGTGAACTGGGTTCAGATGCTGTCATGTTGCCTTGATTTCTGTTAGTGACATTCCTTCGTTTACCTTTTGCCATCTGGTTATTTCTGGTGTTAGTTGACCTTGTTGTCACTGGCTGGTGTTTGAATTTCCTGTGTGGCTGGGCTTACCTTTTGTTTCTCTACTGGTGGTTATGTGTGATTCTTGCTCAAAGGGATCACGAACTGGCTGCCACCTGCTGACTTTGTGCAAGGCCTGAGGTCTCTGGGAAGTGTAGGGGAGTGAAGCAGAGCCTCGGCAGGCGCTGCTGGGCCTGCCTAGTAGCGAGAGCCTATCAGATCCCCCCACGTGGTAGCCCCTGATGGAATCTGTCTACCTGTGCCTTTCCAGCTGTGTTGTGGTTGCAATATGGAGGCCTGCTGCTATCGCTGGTCTGGGGTCCTGGGGAGCTGGGTGGCTCCAGCTGCCTCGGTGCAGGGCCTAAGCTCGCAGGGTCATGCGACAGAGCCTAGGCGCCTGGGCCCACCTGTGGGCGAGAGCTTAGCAGCTCTCCCTGCTCTAGCCCCAGATGGAGTCTCTACCTGTACCTTTCCAGCTGTGTCCTGGTTGCAATATATCTGAATTCCTGTTCTTTCCAGGACTTTTAGCATGAAAGGATGCTGAATTTTGTCAAAAGATTTTTCAGCATCTAATGAAATGACCATGTGTTTTTTTTTTCTTTGAGTTCGCTTTTGTCGTGTATTACATTGATGCATTTCCATATATTGAACCATCCCTGCATCCCTGGGATGAAACCTACTTGATCATTGTGGATGATAGTTTTGATGTGTTCTTGGATCGGTTGGCAAGAATTTTATTGAGTATTTTTGCACCAATGTTCATAAGGGAAATTGGCCTGAAGTTTTCTTTCTTTGTTGGATCTTTGTGTGGTTTTGGTATCAGCATAATTGTGGATTCATAGAATGAGTTGGGCAGTGTCCCTTCTGTTTCTATTTTGTGGGATAGTTTGAAGAGTATTAGTGTTATGTCTTCTTTGCAGGTCTGATAGAATTCTGCACAAAAACCATCTGGTCCTGTGTGTTTTTTGGTTGGAAGCCTTTCTATAATCCCTTCTATTTCTTTAGGGGATATGGGACTGTTTAGATTATATATTTGATTCTGATTTAATTTTGGTATTTGGTATCTGTGTAGGAAATTGTCCATTTCCTCCAGATTCTCCAGTTGTGTTGCATGTAGGCTTTTGTAGTAGGATCTGATGATTTTTTTAATTTCCTCAGATTCTGTTGTTCTATCTCCATTTTCATTTCTAATTTTGTTAATTTGGAAACTGTCTCTGTGCCCTTTCATTAGTCTGGCTAAGGGTTTATCTATCTTGTTGATTTTCTCAAAGAACCAGCTCCTGGTTTTGTTGATTCTTTGCATGGTTCTTTTGTTTCTACTTGTTATCAGCCCTAATTTTGATGATTTCTTGTCTTCTACTCCTCCTGGGTGAATTAGCTTCTTTTTGTTCCAGGGCTTTGAGGTGGTGCCATTAAGCTGCTAGAGTATTCTCTCTCCAGTTTCGTTTTGGAGGCACTCAGGGCTATGAGTTTTCCACTTAGCACTGCTTTCATTGTTTCCCATAAATTTGGGTGTGTTGTGCTTTCATTTTCATTTAATTCTAAAATGTCTTTGATTTCTTTCTTTATTTCTTCCTTGATCGAGGTATCATTGAGTAGAGTATTGTTCAGCTTCCATGTGTGTGTGGACTTTCTGTTGTTTCTGTTGCTATTGAAGACCACTCTTACTCCATGGTGATCTGATAGGAGGTATGGGATTAGTTTGATCTTCTTATATTTGTTGAAGTCTGTCTTGTGACCAATTATATGATTGATTTTGGAGAAGGTACCATGAGGTCTTCAGGAAAAGGTATATTCTTTTGCTGTAGGATGGAATATTATATACATACACACACACACACATATATATATATATATATATATATACACACACACACATACATACACATATGTTTGTACGTATACATATATATGTATGTATGTATGTATGTATGTATGTGTGTGTGTGTATGTGTGTGTGTGTGTGTGTGTGTGTGTGTGTTAAATACAATTGGTCCAAAGCTTCAAATAGTTTTACTGTTCCCTGTTTACTTTATGTTTTCTTGATCGGTCCATTGAGGAGAGTGGAGTGTTGAAGTCACCCACAATTATTGTGATAGTTTCAATGTGTGCTTTGAGATTTAGTAAAGTTTCTTTTACGAATGAGGGTACCCATGCATTTGGGGCATAGATTTTCAGAATGGAGAGTTCTTCTTGGTGGATTTTTCCTTTCACCAGCAAGAAGTATCCTCCCTTGTCTCTTTCGATGACTTTAGGTTAAAAGTCAATTTTATCTGATAATAGAATGGCTATTCTGGCTTCTTTCCTGAGACCTTTTGCTTGTAAACTTGTCTTCCAACCTTTTACCCTAAGGTAGTGTTTGTCGTTGACACTGAGTTGTGTTTCCTGTATGCAGCAAAAGTTAGGGTCCTGTTTTCACATCCAGTCTATTAGTCTATATCTTGTTATTGAGGAATTGAGTCCATTGATGTTAAGAGATATTAAGGAATAGTGATTAATACTTTCTGTCATTTTTGATGTTATTTTTATATTTAAGTGGTTATCTTCTTTTGGGTTTGATGAAAGGAGGTTACTCTCTTGCTTTTTTCAGGGTACAGTTTCCCGCCTTGTATTGGTGTTTTCCACCTATTATCCTTTGTAGGACTGGTTTTGTAGGAAGATATTGTATAAATTTGGTTTTGTCATGGAATATCTTGGTTTCTCTATCTATGGTGATTGAAATTTTGCTGGGTATAGTAATCATGGCTGTCATTTGTGTTTTCTTAGAGTCTGTATGAGATCTTCCCAGGATCTTCTAGCTTTCATGGTCTCTGGTGAGAAATCTGGTGTAATTCTGATAGGTCTTCCTTTATATGTTACTTGGCCTCTTTCTCTTTGTTCAGTACATTTGGGGTTTTGATTATCATGTGATGGGAGGTATTTCTCTTCTGAGTTCTATAGGCTTATTGCATATTCATGTGCATCTCTCTCTTTAGGTTAGGGAAGCTTTCTTCCATAATTTTGTTGAAGATATTTGCTGGCCCTTTAAGTTGTAAATCTTAACTCTCTTCCATACCTATAATCCTTAGGTTTAGTCTTCTTATTGTGTCTTAGATTTCCTGGATGTTTTGGCTTATAGGGGTTTTGCATTTTCTTTGACTGTTGAGTCAATGATTTCTATGGTATCTTCAGCATTTGAGATTCTTTCTTCTATCTGTTGTATTCTATTGTTGATATTTGCATCTATGGCCCCTGATTTTTTCCCAAGGTTTTCTATTTCCAAAGTTGTCTCCCTTTGTGATTTCTTAGTTTTTTCTACTGTTTTTAGATCCTGGATGGTTTTGCTCAGTTCCTCAACTTGTTTGTTTGTGTTTTCCTGTAATTCTTTAAGAGATTTTTGTGTTTTCTCTTTCATGACTTCTGCCTGTTGACCCAAGTTGTGCTGTATTCCTTTAAGTGATTTTTGCATTTTCTTTTTATTGGCTTCTATCTTTTGACCCATTTTCTCTTGAATTTCTTTAAATGATTTTTGTGTTTCCCTTGTAAGGGCTTCTACCTTTTGATCCATTTTCTCCTATATTTCTTTAGGAGATTTATTTATCTCCTTCTTGTGTTCCTCTATCAGCATCATGACCAGTGATTTTAAATCCAAATTTGTTTTTCTGGTGTCTTGTGGTATCCAGGACTTGCTGTTGTTGGAGAATTGGATTCAGATGCTTCCATATTGCCTTGATTTCTGTTAGTAATGTTCCTATGTTTGCCTTTTGCCATCTGGTTATCTCTGGTGTTAGTTGGTCCTGTTGTCACTGGCTGGTGCTTGAACCTCCTGTGAGCCTGTAAGGCTATTTCAGCACCCCTGGATGAATGGGTTTCCCCTGGCACAGATTGCTGATGTGTTGCTCTCTTCTTGGGTGCCATTGGAGCCCTGGTGTTTCTTTCCCCAAGGAATGTTATACTCAGGTTATCTCTGTGAACCTGGTGTTGCCCATCTGCTCTGTGAGGATACAAAGATGTTGGATGCTGTGGAGACATTTTCCAAGTGCTGATCACTTGGCAGGGCATACGTCCCCAGACAGGGCTTGCACACATATGGTCAGCAGAGCTGCCCAGGCCCTGTGTGCAGGCAGAAGCCTGACAGGCTCAGCCCCAAGCAATGTTAGACTTGGGCTATGTCGATGTACCTGGCTCTGCCTGTCAGATCTGTCTGGAGCCTGGGATCCAAGATGATGGAGAGCCCCTCCAACTGCAGATCAGTCTGCAGAGCCCACATTCTTTCTTACTTTTATTGAAAATCAATTCTTATCTCAAAAATCCATCCTGACCACCGTTTAACCTCCCTCCATTCGTCTTAGCTCCTCCAACCTTCCCCAGATCCATTCAGCCTCCATTTCCTCTTCAGAAAGGAGCAGGCCTCCAAGAGACAAACAGGATAAAACATGAAACAATAAAACAAGGCAAAAGCCATATTGAGGTAGGACATGGCAACACAATAGGATCAAAGGAATCCCAAGAGCAGATAAAAGAGTTAGGGATATACCTGGTTCCACTCTCAGGATTACCATTAAAAAAAAAAAAACCCAAGGTAATAGCATAACATATATACAGAGGATCAACTGTAGACATTTGCACGTGCTGTATTTGCACTTTCAGTCTTTGTGAGCCTATATGGGCCTTGCTTAGTTGATTCAGTAGGCTAGGTCCTCCTGGTACCCTCCATCCCCTCTGACGGCCCACTTTTTTTTTTTTTTTTTTTTTTTTTTTTTTTTTTTGCGCCAGAGTTTCTTATAGGTCTGCTCTATTTTCTTTTCAGCTTGCTGTGTGGTTTTGTGGAAGTCACTTGACCACTCTGTTTTATTTTCCCAGTGTGTAAGATGAAGGCATGAAGGCATCATTCTCATGCCTGGCTACCTGGTAGCATTCAGGGCTTTGGCCAGGCATGGTGTGCCTTGGCAATCTGACAAGAGTAGCATATGCCCAATCACTGCCTATAACCTTATGGCTCTAGGACACTGCTACTCATGAAAACTGATGATAATTTGTTAGCTTTCTGTATGTTTCACTTCTGGAGACACTGGACTGCTGATCCAGCACTACAGGTCTACGTGCATTCATCTGCTGTGATCATTACTTTGCCTCTGTTGAGCACCTCCCTATCTTTTAGGATTCAATGCTGCCACTTGGCCTTTGCTACTCTGGGGTAGAGTCATTGCATTTGATTTTATCCAGTTGTGATTTCTGACTCCCAGTGTGACATAGAAAATAGCAATGGCTGAGCCTTGTCCACAAGTCTGTTTCCTGAAGTATTCATGAAGAATAAGCTGCAGAGTCTTCCCAGTATGGGTAAGTCTGTATTACAGGACAAATCTATGCCAGAATTTCCCTGAAATACTCTTTATCAACATGTGTATTATGGAGCAAGACATGTTCATCCATTGTTGGCTATCTTACTTTTTGTTTTGTTTTGTTAAAAGAAGATTACTCTCTTGCTTTTTCTAGACTATATTTTTCCTCCTTCTCCCACTACATATGTAGAAAAGTATTAACTTATCTGGCATCAATGGGAGGTATGGTCCTTGGTCTTATGGAGGCTAGATACTGGAGCATAAGGTGATTTTACAACAGTGAGGCAAGAGTGGGTGGGTGGGTGGTAGAGCAGCCTCATAGAGGCAAAGTGGACAGGGAATGGGAAGGGGCTTGTGAAGGGGAAACCGGGAAGGGGGATATCATTTGAAATATAAAATAATAAAATAACCAATTAAAAAAAACAATAAGGAGAAAAAAATTACCCAAGCCTAACAAACTAAAACCAACAGTCCACAAAACCACAATTCAGTATATTTTGTGTCTGTAACCTACTTCTGGGCACGGGGACTGCTGTGAAATATGGTTGACATAATCAGTGACACTCCATTGGGGAAAAAAAACAGATAATTTTCACTTTGTCAGTGGGTATCAATTGCAAATAGTTTATTGGTTGAGAGTAGGAACCCATGTTTACTTCTCCTTCTTGGTGTTGGCATTCTGTCTAGCATTTGCCAAGGTCTAGTCTCATCATGAGTCACATCTCAGAGTCAATAGTGGATGCAAGCAGTCAGTTTAATTGCTATTTCTTTACTCAAGGATTCTCATCGTTATTCCTTCTTCTCCTTTATTTTTCCTCCTTCCTTTTCATTCTTTTGCCTTCTCTCAACCAGACAGCCTGAACCCACTCTTTTATTTACTAAGGCTAATTAATCAATGCTTTAACGTTGTTTTTTTTAATTCCTTAAATTTGCATGAAACTTATGAAACCCAGGTCATTAGTTCCAACATCTACTTCCTTAAAACAGAAACAAAACTCAAAACAAACATATATTTCCTTATAGATTTTACATAGCCTGTTCACAGGTAACTGAGCATAGCTCTTACAGTTTCCTGGTACAGCAGACAGCAGGCTTTAGTAACTGTTTTCATGTAAGTCCAGAAAGGTGACAGAATACTATGACAGGATTTTCCCTGTACAATTACATTAAAATATTAATGCAGCAGGAGGCCTGTGATTGGACAAGGAAAAGGGAGGTGGAGCTAAGAGTTGCAGGGACAGAGAGTGTCTCAAGAAAAACTGAAGGAAGGCCAGGATGAAGGTGTATGAACAGGAAGAAGAGCCAGATCCCCAGTGGTTTTAACTAGCCACAGGTTGTTATAATATAAAAGTTAGAATAATTGGGATAATTTGTCTAATCTAGGTGGGCAGCTTTTATCATTATCCATTGGTTCTAAAATTATTGTTTTGGCATATTGTCACTTGAGAATTTATTGATATATAAATCTGACTTGTTAATTATAAGCTTCTAGAATTTTGTTTCTCCTGGGTTTCTGAGTGTGGTGGCAGCTGACCTCAGGGTAGATGGTTGTTGCGTGGGGTGGCATGGCAGAAAACAGACCTAGGAAATTCTGGCCTCACCAGGGAGTTGGTGGGTAAATACAGGACAAGCGTGGGAATGTGCTTTTTTTTGTATATATTTTCCTCAATAGACCACTAAGGTTAAAATTATTTCTTAAAAAAATTTAAAATATATGCAAATAAAATATCTAGCTTTCTCTAATATATCTCTAGGCATTGCCATCCCCAATCCTTCAAGTAGTCAGGAGAATGAAATACTAACTTTTTATACGCTTGTACATCATCTATTAATTCTCTAATATTTGTTTCCTATTCTAATTTATCTATATGATATTGAATCCATGAAATTATGCCTTACCACTAACTCTTACAATCACTCTGCCTCCTCTTCACCATAGACCCTGTACCTTGAAGGGAGCGGTTTGATGATGATTTCCCCTGTAGGGCTAAGTTCTCCAAATTCTGTCACTGTCTGCACAGGTTTCACTTGTAAATCTTTATTTTAATTCCCATCTCCTACAAGAAGTAGCTTCATTGATAATTGAGTAATACACTTTTCTTGTGGGCAGCCCCTCTTAAGGAATTAACATCAAAATACAAACATCACCAAGGCAACCCACAATGTTTCCCCTTTTTGTACATTTAAAAGTCATTTTTTCTCAAATATAAATTGAGCATAACCATAACAATTATGTAAGTTACAAAATATGATACACAATTAACATCCAGTCAGACCATTAGTTGTCAACTAAAGTACTCAACCATCTTATCTTAACTAAAGTGCTGACAATTTTATACCTGAGTTATGTTCTGATTTTTGCTTGCAATACCATTTGAAAAACATCCTTCCAATTCTATATCACATCTCTCAATGCTAAACAACTTAAGTTTGCTTATGAAACTATAACTAGTCTTCAACCCCATCAGAAATCTGAGAATGAATTAAATATTACCTGAATACATAGGAAGCACAAAACATGCTTTCTAAAACTTAAATGAATTGTAGAGATGACTGTCTACCTGCACAGCATCTAATTTCTTATAATATTGTAGCATCTGTCTTTAGCCTTCTGGCCAAGACCCATCTGGTAGACCTTATGTGGCACAGGAAATATAAAGGATTAACTTACCCTGTCTTGGCAGAGCTTAGTAGTTGACTATCCCATATCTGTTTATTGTATTTTTAGACAATATTTGTCTGCAGATATTATAGGCAATTACTGCCTATTATTTACCTTGCCATGGTAAGCAGCCTTGCCTGGAGGCAAAGATGCTTAGTATCTTCTTTGGACCATGAAGTGAGTACTGTCAGAATAAACATGTCTCTTGTCAAATTTTCTAATAATAATGAAATGATTAAATGTCAGATTCTGTGGATTACTGATGGTTTTGAAGGCTATATATAAATTTAAAGTATCATTGAACTGTTAACCTTATCTACTCTTAGCCATTTCTACTTAAGTAAATGAAAAACACTTTATTATAATTAAGTCATAATCTAACACAACCATGAGTTTAATATCTAGCCCTTCACTTGTGTTACTTAATCATCTTGAACAGTTTATAATAGCAGCTATTAGAAGGACTGGGTCAAAGTTTTGTTTTCTTAAATGGGTTGCATAGGCAAAATGCCTAACTAAGTGAAAATTTTTAATTTCAAATTTTGTATCAATAAAAGAAATACATACCATTGAAACTTTAAATCTGAATCAAGCTATAAATCTGAAGCAATGTAACAGTTATAGCTTCAATTTGTATTAATTTTAAAGATTTGAACCAATGTAGCATTGTGGCTATGCAAACCATATGAGTTTTTGTTTATGAGTAAATTTGAGAACCTATCCTTATTTTCTTTTCATTTAATTTCTATGATATTACTATACCCCCTTTTCTCTTCAACACCACTTTCTTTTACTTAATAAAGAAGGATAGAAGAGAAGAAAAGAGAGGCAGAAATCCCTGAGTCTGAGCTCTCTAGTTTCCTCCCTGTCCAAAGCTATAACATTTGCAAACTATCCCTTAAAATGACAACATATCTATAATTCATAAATAACCAGAACCATCCATCCACTCCAGCCTAGGAGATTGGGATGATGATATTCTTTTTATTTATTTATTTATTTATTTATTTATTTATTTATTTTGCTTCTAGCTGAATTGGGTTGAAGAATTCCTTTCTGGGGGCCCAATGGGAAATAGGAAAATTGTTTTTGTGACAAGAATGCTAGTTGGCATCATTTGCCTTCTGGTCTCCATGTGTTGAGAAAGTTCATGGGTTAGATGACATCTTGAGTGTAACAGTCTGAAAGGCTGGGTGGGTGAGGTAGCTATTCTGGAAACCTTACAAGTAACGCATAGCTCTGTAAAGACATTCATATGGAACATCCAAAGTGTATATATTAGTTAAGGAAGATCAATAAAGAAAGACAACTGCCTTCCTTGAGAGATTAGTTTGATTACATAATCAAAGTATAATATAATTTTCCATTCATGCTATCTTAAATGATCATATGTAAAGTCAAAAAATTTTGTGCCAAATAAGTGTTATTGGCTGTATATAGACAGTTAAGTCTTAGCCTTAACTGGTTCCAAAACTCAATCAATGTGCAGAGACATATACATCACCATGTTTATATCACCTATTTTGTTGATTTTTCATGAATAGTACCTTTAAGTTCTGAGAGAAATATTGTTTTGAGAGACTCATATCTTCCAGTAACTACATGAGAAACTTTCTAAGTCTAGTGTCATGCCTCCTTTGTGAGCCCCAAAAGACCACCAAGGAGCTGGCTTTGATGTAGTGGTACTAGGGTCTGTTTATTTCAAGCTTGAGCTTGGGCTTACTCATTGCTGACCTTGATGCAACAAGACTGGATGGTGAAGTCTTGAGATCTCAGCAGGACAAGATTTTATAGGAAATAGTAAGCAAATTTTCTGGCCTGGCATATATATGAAAGAGGGCTATTATGGAATTTTGTTGACCTGTAAAATAATTGCCTGGTGCTGGGAGCCAAACCATAAAGTTAACTTCTGCTTTCCTTCTGATTGGTGGTTGTTAAGAAGTGAAGTACCAGGGGCTGGCTTGTAACCTGGAGGCACAGGCTTATTGAGGAGTAACCTGGAAACTGGTGCTAGAGAGTTCAACCTTAGATTAGGTTTTCTAAGATGGAGTCCCTGAACCCAAGGATCTGGTCTTTAACTAGCACTGGGGTTTGTATTAGAAAGGATGTAGCTCTTATACAAAAATAATACTACATGTAGCATAATGTTTATATATGCATATATATCACATATACATATGTATATATGATATATATGCAAATATATGAAATAATGTTATAAAATAGCATGTTGCTCACAGCTTTTTCGAATACTTTTTGTATCATTGCTATTTTTCACTCTATATTTCCTCTCCAATTTTTTAATCCTTCATATTTCCTCCTCAGTTAGAAATCCAACCTCATTTTCCCCATAATCACATTTATAGCACTTGTGTCTACAATGCCTATATAGTTTTTAAGTTGGGTTGTAGAGATAACAGCCATTCCCAGTTCTTTTAATTACCCTTCTTTTGCTGTTTGGTTTTCTTGCTGTGATGAAACACCATAACCAAAACCAATGTGGGTAGAAAAGAATTACTTGACTTATATCTCCACATCACAGTCCATCATGAAAGAAATTCAGGGAATAGCTTCAAAGCAGGAACCAGTCAGGAGGAGCTGAAGCAGAGACCATTGAAGAATGCTGTTTTTGTTACTGATTTGCTCTATGTGGTTCATTTAGCTGGAATTTTTTATATAACCCAGTACCAACTCCCCAAAGTGGCACCTTGCATGATAGGGTAAATCCTCCCATATGAAACATTAATTAAGAAAATGCCTGTGCAGACTTACCTACAGGCCTGCCTATTGAAGGATTTTTTTCTTGAGGGTCCTTCTTTAAAATGACCTTAACTTGTGTCAAATTGCTGAATAAATAAATAAATAAATAAATAAATAAATAAATACTACCACACATTTCCTTGGATGACACTTCACTTCATCCCATGATTACCCATATATTCCCAAGAATGATTTTGCTCCCAATATTTCAAGTTATGATTTTATATTTAACTACAATCTAATATTCTCACCCATTTAACATACTTTCTCCATCAAAATCACTCTTTAGTTTCTTAGCTTCTAATTATACTCCAAATTAAAGACACAAAACAAAATATTTGAAACTATGATGAGAGAGAACATTATGATTTAGTCTTTCTGGGCTTCAGTTACCATATATATGTATATATATATATATATATATATATATATACATATACATATACATATACATATATATGGTATACACACACACACACACACACACATATATATATATATATATATATATATATATATATATTATAATTCTGTCCATTTAACAGCAAACTTCAGGAATTTATTTTGTCTTTAGGGCTGATTAAAATTACTTTGTGCACTTATATTTTTCTCATCAATATATATATTGATGAAAATCTACATTGATTTCATTTCCTAGGTTTTGTAAATGGAAGAGCAATGAATATGGATTTGTTTGTATTTCAGTAGCAACATATTAAAAAAATGTTCTTTATAGGCCCAGGAGTGATATAGGTCAGTTATTTGGTGGTTCTACTTTTAGATTTTATGAGAAATTTCATGCTGATTGACAAATGGCTAGTTTATATATCTAGCAATAGTATATAGAAGTTATTCACTTGCCATATTCATACAAGCATTTGTTGTCATTTATAGTCCTGATGATGAACATTCTGATTAGTATATTCAAGTAGGCTTTATTTTTATTTCTTTTTGTGTGTATGCGTGTTTTTCTCCATCATTCTTCATTTATTTTTATTTCATTTTCTATATTCTTTGTTTACATTCCAAAGGCTTTCCCCTTTCCCAGTCCCCCCCTCACCATATGTCCCATAAGTCCTCTTCACCCCACCCATTCCCCAATCCCCCCCACACACACACACACACGCCATTTCTCTGTTCTGGTACTCTCCTACAAAGTGGATCTAACCTTTTCTGGAACAGGATCCTCTCCTCTCCTTCCTTTTTCTTGGGAATCTTTTGATTTGCTAATTGTGCCTTGAGTATTCAAAGCTTCTGGGCTCATTAATATCCATTTATCAGTGATTGCAATTCATGTGTATTCTTTTGTGATTGGGTTAGCTCACTTAGGATGATAGTTTCCAGATCCTACCATTTGGCTACAAATTGCATGAATTCATTATTTTTAATTGCTGAGTAGTACTCCATTGTATAAATATACCACATTTTCTGTATCCATTCCTCCTTTGAGGGATATCTGGGCTCCTTCCAACTTCTGGCTATTATAAATAAGGCTGCTATGAACATAGTGGAGCATGTGTCTTTATTGCATGCAGGGGATTCCTCTGGGTATATGACCAGGAGTGGTATGACAGGGTCTTCTGGAAGTGTCATGCCCAATTTTCTGAGGAACCGCCAGACTGATTTCCAGAGCTGAACCAACAAATTGGGAAAAGATCTTCACCAACCTCACATCTGACAGAGGGCTAATATCCAATATATACAAAGAACTCAAGAAGTTAGACCCCAAAGAACCAATCAACACTATTAAAAAATGGGGTACAGAGCTAAATAAAAAATTTTCACCAGAAGAAATTCGGATGGCTGAGAAATACCTTAAGAGATGTTCAACATCGTTAGTCATCAGAGAAATGCAAATCAAAACAACCCTGAGATTCCACCTCACACCAGTCAGAATGGCTAAGATTAAAAACTCAAGAGACAACAGGTACTGGCGAGGATGTGGAGAAAGAGGAACACTCCTCCACTGTTGGAATTTTTATTTCTCTAATGGCTATAGGTATTGAAAACATTTTTAAATGCATAAGTTAAAGCATTTCACTTGGGACTAATGATTCAAAAGGGTTAAAGTTCATAGACATTCTATTAAGTAGTGTGGCAGCGGTCAGGCAAGAATTAAGTATGGAAATTTCTTTTTTTTCTCGCTTTTTTTAAATTTTTATTTTCTGTATTCTATGTTTACATTCCAAAGGCTTTCCCCTTTCCCAGTTACCCCCCACCATATGTCCCATAATTCCTCTCCCCCCTGCTATTCCCCACTCATTCCCCCCTCCCCCACCATTTCTCTGTTCTGGGTCTACAATACTGGATCCAATCTTTACAGGCCCAGGGTCCTCTCCTTTCTTCTTCTTGGGAGTCATTTGACTTGCTAATTGTGCCTTGAGTATTTAGGGCTTCTGGGCTCATTAATATCCACTTATCAGTGATTGCATTTCATGTGTATTCTTTTGTGATTGGGTTAGCTCACTTAGGATGATAGTTTCCAGATCTAACCATTTACCTACAAATTGCATGAGTTCATTATTTTTAATTGCTGAGTAGTATTCCATTGTATAAATATACCACATTTTCTGTATCCATTCCTCTTTGAGGGATATCTGGGCTCCTTCCAATTTCTGGCTTTTATAAACAAGGCTGCTATAAACATAGTGGAGCATGTGTCTTTATTGTATGCAGAGGAATCCTCTGGGTATATGCCCAGGAGTGGTATGACAGGGTCGTCTGGAAGTGGCATGCCCAATTTTCTGAGGAACCGCCACACTGATTTCCAGAGCGGTTTTACCATTTTGCAATCCCACCAACAGTGGAGGAGTGTTCCTCGTTCTCCACATCCTTGCCAGCACTTGTTGTCTCTCGAGTTTTTAATCTTAGCCATTCTGACTGGAGTGAGGTGGAAACTCAGGGTTGTTTTGATTTGCATTTCCCTGATGACTAATGATGTTGAACATCTCTTAAGGTGTTTCTCGGCCATCTGAATTTCTTCTGGTGAAAATTCTTTGTTTAGCTCTGTACCCCATTTTTTGATAGGGTTATTTGGTTCTTTGCGGTCTAACTTCTTGAGTTCTTTGTATATATTGGATATTAGCCCTCTGTCGGATGTGGAGTTGGTGAAGATCTTTTCACAATTTGTTGGTTGCCGTTTTGTCCTTCTGATAGTGTCCTTTGCCTTACAGAAACTTTGTAATTTTATGAGGTCCCATTTGTCAATTCTTGATCTTAGAGCATAAGCTATTGGTCTTCTGTTCAGGAACTTTTCCCCTGTGCCCAAGTCCTCCAGGGTCTTCCCAAGTTTCTTTTCTAATAGTTTCAGTGTGTCTGGTTTTATGTGGAGGTCCTTGATCCACTTGGATTTGATCTTAGTACAAGGAGATAAGAGTGGGTCAATTCGCATTCTTCTTCATGTTGACCTCCAGTTGAACCAGCACCATTTGTTGAAAAGGCTATCTTTATTCCACTGGATGGTTGTGGCTCCTTTATCAAAGATCAAGTGACCATAAATCTGTGGGTTCATTTCTGGGACTTCAATCCTATTCCATTGATCTACCTGCCTGTTGCTGTACCAATACCATGCAGTTTTTAACACAATTGCTCTGTAGTACTGCTTGAGGTCAGGGATATTGATTCCCCCAGAAGTTTAGTTTTAGCTATCCTGGGTTTTTTGTTGCTCCAGATGAATTTGAGAATTGCTCTTTCTATATCTATGAAGAATTGAGTTGGGATTTTGATGGGGATCGCATTGAATCTGTATATTGCTTTTGGCAAGATGGCCATTTTTACTATGTTGATCCTGCCAATCCAGGAGCAAGAAATATTTTTTCCATCATCTAAGGTATTCTTCGATTTCTTTCTTCAAGGACTTGAAGTTCCTGTCATACAGATCTTTCGCTTGTTGGATTAGAGTTACGCCAAGGTACTTTATGTTGTTTGTGGCTATTGTGAAGTTTGTTATTTCCCTAACTTCTTTCTCAGCCTGCCTGTCCTTTGAGTACAAGAAGGCTACTGATTTGCTTGAGTTAATTTTATAACTAGCCACTTTGCTGAAGTTGTTTATCAGTTGTAGTAGTTCTCTGGTGGAGTTTTTTGGATCACTTAAGTAGACTATCATATCATCTGCAAATAATGATACTTTGACTTCTTCCTTTCCAATTTGTATCCCTTTGACTTCCTTATGTTGTCTAATTGCTCTCGCTAGCACTTCAAGTATTATATTGAAAAGATATGGAGAGAGAGGGCATCCTTGTCTAATCCCTGATTTTAGTGGGATTGCTTCAAGTTTCTCTCCATTTATTTTGATGTTGGCTACTGGTTTGCTGTAGATTGCTTTTACTATGTTTAGGTATGGGCCTTGAATTCCTGCTCTTTCCAAGACTTTTACATTGAAAGGATGCTGAATTTTGTCGAATGCTTTTTCAGCATCTAATGAGATGACCGTGTGGTTTTTTTCTTATAGTTTGTTTATGTAGTGGATTACATTGATGGATTTCCATATATTGAACCATCCCTGCATCCCTGGAATGAAGCCTACTTGATCATGGTGAATGATCGTTTTGATATGCTCTTGGATTCAGTTGATAAGAATTTTATTTAGTATTTTTGCATCAATATTCATAAGAGAAATTGGCCTGTAGCTCTCTTTCTTTGTTGGATGTTTTTGTGGTTTAGGTATCAGCATAACTGTGGTTTCGAAGAATGAGTTGGGCTGTGTCCCTTCTGTCTCTTTTTTGTTGAATAGTTTGAAGAGTATTGGTGTTAAGTCTTCTTTGAAGGTCTGGTAGAATTCTGCACTAAAACCATCTGGTCCAGTACCTTTTTTGGTTGGGATGCTTTCTATAAACCCTTCTATTTCTTTAGGGGTTATGGGACTGCTTAGCTAATCTACTTGATGCTGATTTAATTTTGGTATTGGGTATCTGTCTAGGAAATTGTCCATTTCTTCCAGATTCTCAAGTTGTTTTGAGTATAGGCCTTTGTAGTAGGATCTGATGATCTTTTGAATTTCCTCAGTTTCTGTTGTTATATCCCCCTTTTCATTTCTAATTTTGTTAATTTGGATACTATCTCTGTGCCCTTTGGTTAGTCTAGCTAAGGGTTTATCTATCTTGTTGATTTTCTCGAAGAACGAGCTCTTGGTTTTGTTGATTCTTTGTATGGTTCTCTTTGTTTCTACTTGATTGATTTCATCCCTTAGTTTGATGATTTCCTCTCTTCTACTCCTCCCAGGTGAGTTAGCTTCTTTTTGTTCCAGGGCCTTCAGGTGTGCTGTTAAGTTGCTAGTGTATGCTCTCTCCAGTTTCTTTTTGGAGGCACTCAGGGCTATGAGTTTTCCCCTTCGCACTGCTTTCATTGTTTCCCAGAGATTTAGGTAGGTCGTACCTTCGTTTTCATTGAAGTCTAAAAAGTCTTTGACTTCTTTCTTTATTTCTTCCTTGACCAAGTTGTCATTGAGTAGAGTATTGTTCAGTTTCCATGTGTATGTGGGCTTTCTGTTGTTCTTCTTGCTATTGAAGACCACTTTTACTCCATAGTGATCCGATAGGAGACATGGGATTAGTTCGGTGTTCTTGTATTTGTTGAGGTCTGTCTTGTGACCAATTATATGATCAATTTTTGAGAAGGTACTGTGCGGTGCTGAGAAAAAGGTATACTCTTTTGCTTTAGGATGGAATGTTCTCTCTCTCTCTCTCTCTCTCTCTCTCTCTCTATATATATATATATATATATATATATATATATATATATATATATCTGTTAAATCCAATTGGTCCAAAGCTTCAATTAGTTTCACTGCGTCCCTGTTTAGTTTCTGCTTTCCTGATCGGTCCATTGAGGAGAGTGGAGTGTTGAAGTCACCTACAATTATTGTGTTCGGTGCGATGTGTGCTTTAAGCTTTAGTAAAGTTTCTTTTACAAATGAGGGTGCCCTTGCATTTGGAGCATAGATGTTCAGTATTGAGAATTCTTCTTGGTGGATTTTCCCTTTGACAAGCAGGAAGTGACCTTCTGTGTCTCTTTTGATGACTTTAGGTTGAAAGTCAATTTTATCTGATATTAGAATGGCTACTCCGGCTTGTTTCCTGGGACCATTTGCTTGTAAAACTGTCTTCCAGCCTTTTACTCTAAGGTGGTGTTTGGCTTTGACACTGAGATGTGTTTCCTGTATGCAGCAAAATGTAGGGTCCTGTTTCCGTATCCAGTCTGTTAGTCTGTGTCTTTTGATTGGGGAATTGAGTCCATTGGTATTAAGAGATATTAAGGAATAGTAATTATTACTTCCTGACATTTTGGGCATTATTATTATTATTATTATTATTATTATTATTATTATTATTATTTGTATTTGAGTGGTCCTCTTCTTTTGGGGTGGATGAGATGGTTTTTCTATCTTGTTTCTTCTGGGGTGTTGTTTCCCCCCCTTGTGTTGGTATTTTTTCCCCTATTATCCTTTGTAGGGCTGGGTTTGTAGATAAGTATCTTGCAAATTTGGTTTTGTCCTGGAATATCTTGGTTTCCCCATCTATGGCAATTGAGAGTTTTGCTGGGTATAGTAGTTTTGGCTGAAGTTTGTGTTCTCTTAGGGTCTGCATGAGGTCTGCCCAGGATCTTCTAGCTTTCATGGTCTCAGGTGAGATGTCTGGTGTAATTCTGATAGGTCTTCCTTTATATGTTACTTGTCCTTTTTCTCTTACTGCCTTTAATATTCTTTTTTGTTTAGTACATTTGGGGTTTTGATTATTATGTGACGGGAAGTATTTCTGTTCTGGTCCAGTCTATTTGGGGTTCTATAGGCTTCTTGTATATTCATGGGCATCTCTCTCTTTAGGTTGGGGAAGTTTTCTTCCATAATTTTGTAGAAGATATTTGCTGGCCCTTTAAGTTGTAGATCTTCATTCTCATCTATCCCTATAATCCTTAGGTTTGGTCTTCTCATTGTGTCCTGGATTTCCTGAATGTTTTGGGTTACCAGCTTTTTGCATTTTGCATTTTCCTTAATTGTTGAATCCATGGTTCCTATGGTATCTTCAGCATCTGAGATTCTGTCTTCTATCTCTTGTATTCTATTGTTGATATTTGCATCTATGACTCCTGATTTCTTCCCAAGGTTTTCTATCTCCAATGTTGTCTCCCTTTGTGATTGCTTAGTTGTTTCTACCTCTGTTTTTAGATTTTGTATGGTTTTGCTCAGATCTTTCAGTTGCTTGTTTGTGTTTTCCTGTAATTCTTTAAGGGATTTTGTGTTTCCTCTTTTATGACTTCTACTTGTTGACCCATGTTCTCTTGTATTTCTTTAAGTGATTTTTGTTTCTCCCCCTTATTGGGATTCATTTTTTGCTCTATATTCTCCTGGATTTCTTTAAGTGATTTTTGTGTCTGCCTTGTAGGGGCTTCTAGCTTTTGATCTATTTTCTCCTCTATTACTTTAAGAAATTTATCCAAGTGATCCTCAATCTGAATCTTTACCAGTGATTTTAGATCTGAGTCTTGTTTTTCTGGTGTGTTGAGATATCCGAGATTTAATTGAGTTTCCCTTGTAAGGGCTTCTAGCTTTTGATCTATTTTCTCATGTATTACTTTAAGAGATTTATCTAAGTGTTCCTCTATCAGCATCCTGACCAGTGATTTTAGATCTGAGTCTTGTTTTTCTGGTGTTTAGGGGTATCCAAGATTTATTGCTGTCGGGGAACTGGGTTTGGATGCCGCCATACTGCCTTGATTTCTGTTAGTAAGGATCTTATGTTTGCCTTTTGCCATCTGGTTAACTCTGGTGTTAGTTGGTCCTGTAGATACTAGCTGGTGCTTGACCCTCCTGTGGGCTCATAAGGCTATTTCCCAGCGACTGGGATACCTGAACCACTGCCTGCAGGTCTCTTGCTCACAGATTGCTGACAGGTGGCCTGAGTCCCCCGAGGTCTTAAACTCAGGATATCCCATGTACTTGGTTCTGCCTGTTGGGCGGCTGCTCTGCACTGCTCCTGCTCAGGGTTTGCTGTCTGTTATCCTGTTTCCCCAGGGGTCTTAAAGTTGGGATATCTCAGTTATCTAGTTCTGCCTGCTGGTCCAGAGCTGCTGAGAAGCTGGCTGGGTCCAGCTTCCCCGCCACCGGCTGGATGGGGAAGCTGCAGGCAAGATGGCAGCTGCCTGCAAGGAGCTCGGGGTCCGTCCCGTGAGTGCAGAGCGCAGGCTTGGCCGCTGTGCCCCTAACCGCTACTCTGTGCCTAACTCCTGCTCCAGGCCTGAGTGTCTGAAGGTCTTAAACTCGGGCTGTCTTGGGTACCTGGTTCTGTTGCTGGCTGGGTCTGAGCACCTGGGAAGCTGGCTGGGTCCGGCTTCCCCGCCACCGGCTGGATGGGAAGCTGCAGGCAAGTTCGTATATAAATTTCTTAAGTGGCATGTTTTTAATTAATTTACAGTGTTAAAATGTGCTGGACATTTTTACTATTTCTCTTTTCTTTTTATCATTTTAAAATTATAATATAATATAATATAATATAGTATTTTGGTATACTATATTATACTATAAATCATATAATATACATTATTTGCCCCCTCACTATCCTCCTTTCCAATTCTCTCATGTACTCCAACTTGCTTTGTTTTACTTTCATGGCCATTCTTTGTTCATTTGTGGTTGCATGCATATTTGTAAACATACACATTCTTAAATAATACCTGCTAAGTCTGAATAATGCTACTATCATATATGCATTCAGGGTAGAAAATTTGGTGTTGTGAAATAGGAATTGTTGAGAAATATTGGGGGCAGTGGACTTAACTGTCTTGAGGTATAGTAAGAAGGACCACATTTAACTTTCTCATTATCAAACTTTAAACTGTTACCATTTTAAGATTATTAGCAATGACTTTTACGATTTCCACATGATTGTTTGCAGACAAGAAATCACTTCATTGTTTTCTCCTTAGACAGAAATAACATTTTTTTTACAGAGCACCCATTTATACTTTTGATCAATATCTGACTGGAATTTATCACTAAACTATTTTCATTGCAAGGAGGATTTTGGTACTTACACAACATAGAGATAATCACGAAGAATTTTTCCTGAACCATTTATTTGTCAAACTAAAGCTAAGTGATTGAACAAACATAGGTGTCAAATAACAGAGAAATGAACTAAAATATGTTTTACAGACAGAATGGATTTTTTCAGCCATAAAGAATGAAGTTACCATTTATAGAATGTGTACATTATTGAGAATGATCATGTTGAAAGAGAAATATCATGTTTTCTTTCACTTGTGTCTTCTTTATTTTATGATATATAAAATCATGTGTGAGTATGAAATGAAAGTAGAAGTTAAGCAGAAATGGGAGTGGAGAAAAAGTATATTCAAAATACGCTGTGTGCCTGCATGAAAATGATCTTATGCAATACTATATAAGAAAATGAAGAGTGTTTTAAGTCATATTCATTGCTTGTTGGGCTTGGGGAAATGCTTCATAGATAAATGAGAAAGAAGAAAAATATAAGGAGTCTACCTACATTCCACAGGCCTTTTCTAAGGCATTGTATTTTGCTTTGTCATTTTGGAACAGAATATTGCCATGGATCATAAAGTGTTCCCCCTTCTGCAACTTAAAAATTCTACATAGCCTGACTAGTGTCAAACTTATGATCTACATTCTTTAGAATCTTTAGTGGTAAGATGTGGGTGTGTGAGCCTACATACCTTGTAATTGGTCCTCATTTATTCTAGTTTAATTAAAATGAATAAAATTTCATCATATCAACTCAGAAAATTTTACCACATTAGACCAATGAAAACATTATTTAGTCACATGTGGATTGAGGAAACTAAACGACTATAAATTCAAACCAAACTTTCTTATAATTTTAACTAGCCCTATTCTCTGGCCGTAAGATTATTAAATCTGATGATCAGAGAGCTTTGTTTTAAATCCAATGGAAGTTTCAACAATATCAACTTAAAAGTGAAATCCAGATATTATGTGGAGTCTTAATTGTAGGCATCCAGTTGGATCCTTCCAATTATAGCGGGAAAACTCCAGGGAAGAGGGTGAGTGAAAGATCTTAGGAGTCAGAAGTAATGGAGGACACCAGGAGAACATGGGCTACCAATACAACTAATCAGGGTTGAGAAGGGAACAAAAGAAACTGAACCAGGAAGTATGGGGCCTGCATGCTTCTGCAAGGAGCTCCTCTCATATTTATTATGGAAGATACCTTAGCGATTTTGTGGGACTTGTAAAAGTGGAAGTATTTGTTTCTGTTACTCTATTACCGACTCTTGAGACTCTTTTCCACCTTTTGGGTTGCTTTCTCCATCCAAGATAGATGGGCTTTTGCTTTGTCTTATTGTATCATGTTTTGTCATGTTTAGTCGTTGTCTCTTCGAGGCCTATTCTTTTTCTAAATGAAAACAGAGGGGGGGAAGATGAGGGAGAAAGGGGATGTGTGTGTGTATGTGTGTGTGTGTGTGTGTGTGTGTGTGCGCGTGTGTGTGTGTGTGTATGTGTGTTGTGGGCAAGCTGGTAGGAGGGAGGGGAATATGTTGTTGGGATGATTGTTTCAAAGATTCACAAATGAGTCTATTTTCAATTAAAAATAAAGGAACAGAAATGAAAAATATAAAAAAAGTGAAATCTTCAAATTAATTCTCCTTGAATCCAGACAATAAACCCATTTCCCTTCTAATTCCCTGAAGTTATGACTTATGAAATACTAACCTCAGTAATCATTTATTGAACCAAAAGTATTTGCATCATCATTTGTGAAACAGTTTGGAATTAATACTGTATATGCCACAATTTGTGCTTAAGGAGAAATGTATCCAGATAGGCTTTGTCTGATTAAAGAAATATCCAGGGTTTGAATATTTAGAGAGTGTATTAGTAGATGAATAAAAACAAAACAAGAAAAATCATTGACAAAAACTTGGAGGTGTGATATCTACAAAGTAGGACAGTATAACCTCAAATTATATTTCCAGAATTTTTGCATTGAAAGTCACAAATATATATTGAAAGTGAAACCAGGATTTTTAATTGAAAGTCAAGAATTATTACTGCAAATGTCAGACATTTTAGCATTGAATTACATTGAGTTTTGTAAAATACAGAAAAGTAGATTGAAAATTAAAGAACAAATTTCACATTCTTTATATCTACGGAGGCAGTGAAATCATTGTTTCAATATAACACTGGACAATTTGAGAATTATGGGAGTGAACATAAAATGGTATAGTAATCCCCAAACAATTCAACTCAATTAGCTTAATTTGATGCAGGTCACAGTAACATTGATAGGTCACACTTACAAGGATAAGTTTATTCTCCCACCTCCACAACAATTTAACTTCAGTCTCCTTTCAAAGTGTTTGTTTTTAAGTCTTATTCTGTTGTTAGAAACTATCTTTTAAAATATAAGGTGAAGTAAATGTTGTATGTGTTATTTACCCTTCTTGACCACAACAATTACTAGGTTCACATTTACAAAGGGAGAAAGACAATCCTTTGATTTTGAGTGAAGTGCTTTTTTTAAAGAATGTAGTTGAGTAGTGGCAATTTGGAAAATAAAAAAAAAACATTTTGTGCACTGTAGATCAATAAACTAGAATATTCAATGATCTTCAGCCGGACAGGATGCCAATCCAAAAGTGCAGGCAACACGTGCAAGAATTTATAAGTTTAGAAGCAAGAATAATAAAAGTAAAAGAAGTATGCTATTGCTTCAAGTTTTTAAGTTAGGTCTTCTATAAATGAGTCAAATATTTTTTACTATATTTGGGCAGATGCCTCAGTCTTCAGGGAGGAATTTGTTTTAGGTTTATTTACTATGTTAAGGTAGAAGTATTGAGGAGAATGGAGTACACAAGACTAATTTTTCTTTCCTATCAGAGTCATCACAAACCCAGTAACAAAACTGAATACAGTGGTTGTAAACATCGCATGCAGAAAATTCTACTTACCCATATTTACTTATCATTTTGGCATTATATGTATTTATCTTAAGAGTGGTTATTTCCAAATACTTTGAACACAAGCAGCATTTTTGCATATGCAACCACCTTCTTTATTTATAGAATTTGATGAGTTTTAAGTTATCATTGCATTTTAATCAATTTAATGTAACTTTAAAAAATTCCCATCATTGCCCAAGGAAATATTATAATCATATGATCATATGTGACTATTTCAGATTTCCTTTGTCTGTTCTTTCTTATAGTGATTATATGTATAAATATATATATATATATATGTGCGTGTGTGTGTGTGTGTGTGTGTGTGTGTTCTATTTGAGCCACACAAATGAAATACAATTTTATTTTCTAATTTTTTATTAGAAATCAGTTTTCCAAGTCCATTTTTGGAGACATTATTCAAAAAAGGAGAATGTATATATTGTATTTACTTGATCATATATATTTTCTAAAGGCAGATAGAACTGTAGGGAAGAAGAAAGAAAATGTTGATGAAACAGTATTAGTAGAGAGAAACCATTATATGTCTTTCCTTTTCATTGTTTGTTGTGACTTATAATAATATAGCATTTCATACAGATTTTTTCCTTGTATAGTCTGGAAATAAAGATATACATACATTTTTATTGGTATACAATGAGAACTAATGAATACAATATTTTAGTGTCATTACATACAAATTGGATTGGTAGCAGAAAAATTCCTCAGTCTTTTCTTTTCCTAATCAAAATATGCTCTTTTTTATCTGGGTTATTTATAAATAGTCAAATTATATTATATTTTATGTTTCTTGAGTCTGAATTTCTTAAAAGGATCTCTCAGCTGAAAGTTTTCTTTTGTATAGAATCTGTAGACTATGAAACAGTTTAGCATGTGTGTCAGGAAAACATAATATCTAGTGAAAAATCAAACTTTGAGATGAATATCTCTTCTGACCTTCAATTAAGTTTCAGGTTAATACAAAATGAGAAAATCAATATCTTATTTTCTCTCTTTTGTTTTTACTATTTTACTGGTCACATTTAGATATTTGCTGAGATCAAAGAGTCATAAC
Source organism: Apodemus agrarius (assembly GCA_964023405.1). NCBI lineage: Eukaryota > Metazoa > Chordata > Mammalia > Rodentia > Muridae > Apodemus > Apodemus agrarius. The sequence continues at coordinate 83,884,777 of OZ030010.1, read as the reverse complement.
ATGAAAAACACACATCTCCACTGAACATCCAATAGGCTTAAGGGGTCATGGTTTGACTCAGTCTTTGTAAATATAGCAAAGTGCATTTGTCAATATTTTCCCATCTCTCTGTACATAACAATGTCTACTTCCTTGTTGCAATCAAGGGACATTTCTCCTTGTGCTTCCTATAATCTATCTCTAGCCTCAACTCCCAAAACTCTTTGTAATGGAAATTACAAGAAAGGCACTAGGTAATAGTAATTCTGATCTATGACACTGACACATGCTGTTCAATTTCATCATTCTTTGTAGATCTCAAATATACTTCAACTTCCAGTAGGGAATGATGAAATGCAGATCTATGTCAAAATTATCTACTGGGAAGCTTTCTATAATAATGTTTCAGGTCGTAGATAATTATAGAATGTCTGTAAGTTTGCAATAAACAAGAAGAAAATTTTAAACCTGAGATCTATCCCCCTTTTTCTTAATAATTTCCCCTTGGTCATTCTATGTGTAGTTTGTTAAGAGAATTCCTTTAGTCAAGTTAATCACCTAACATTTGCAGTAGGCCATAGATGTTTGAAATAATTAGAGTTTCTAATTATTCTAATCTGTCAGTTTACCATTAATTTACTGTCACAAAACCAATAACATTTTAGCCAGTGCATTGTATTGGCCTCTGGCCTTTGAAGTATTTCATTCCTATTAATGCAGTAAATTTTTGCACCAAATACTGAGTATCAATATCATTCTGTTATTGTTTTTCTATTCATTCACAATAATACCTCTTATAGCAGGGATATTAAGGGTCCAATGATTATTCATTTGTGCAGCACCACGGAATATTTAACAGTGTCTCTTTGATCTATACAAGGCAAAATTAATTTTTTTTTTTTATTTTTCGAGACAGGGTTTCCCTGTGTAGCTCTGGCTGTCCTGGAACTCACTTTGTAGACCAGGCTGGCCTCAAACTCAGAGATCCACCTCTGCCTCTGGCTCCCAAGTGCTGGGATTAAAGGCATGTGCCACTACTGCCCACTGAAAGTTTTAAAGGTTTAGGCAACCCCGTGCAAAGAGCATATGTGTTTGCTGTTTTTTATGACATAAAAGTAATTCATGGACTAAGTGTGTAAATGATTTATTAATCACAGTTACTTATGGGCAATCTGAATACCAAATGCACACAGAGAAGCACAGGGGATTAGAATGACAATTATTATTTTTGTCTTTTCTATTACCTAGACAACATAAATAGAAATTTTCCAAGGATTTCTCTTTAAAATTACAACAGTGTGTTTCATCTATATTATTATAGATTTACTTATGATTCTTACTCCTAGGTCAGAATGGAGCTCAATGGTCAGATTAACTGAATTTGAATATCATCTATAATATGTGCCTGTAGTATAGCAGTGAAGAGTTTAATCAGTGAATTTTGATTCTTTTATAAATATTCAAAATCTATACGGAAGGGCATAATAGTGTATATTACATAGAGTTACTCTTATGAATAAAGAAGCTAAATATGTGAAGGGTTTATTACACATTTCATGATAGATAATAAATTCTCATCAAGCACTATTATTTATTATCATTTATTATTATGATAAAGATTATTATTATTCAATCAAATATTTTTCCTATAAATTTTATTAATTTAAGGCATATCAATTATTTTATTTACTAGTTATTTTGTTACAGTCCAGTCATTGGCCCCCTCTTGGTCTTCCCTCCCACATTTCCTCATTCAATTCCTTCTCCCCCTGTCTCAAAGATGTCTGCTCCCCAACAGGCCTGCCCACTCCTGGGACATCAAGACTGGACAAGTCTTTCCAGTGTTAGGCTTGTCTTCTGCCACTAAGGAGAGACCAGGCAGACTTCTGCTCTCTATGTGTCAGGGCCTCCAACCAGTTCCTGTATGATACCTGTGGCTAGGGAACTTTATCTACAAAGTTCTTGAAGTCCTTGTTTTAAATATCTAAGTAGTAATCCATTGTTTGAATGTACTGCATTTTCTGTATCCATTCCTCTCTTGAGGGAAATCTGAGTTTGAAAGGATGGGGTTGCAGGCTGGGAATCCCCCGTGCCTGGGTCTGGGGTGACCCCAGGAGAATGGAGGTTTGACCCATTCTTTCCTCCCGGGTCCGGCTGGGAGTGTCCCTGGCATCTTTTCCATCTCGCCTCTGTAGAGCAGCTGTGGCAAGGACAAGCGCGGCTGGGGGCTGGCAGAAACACAGCAAGGGGGGCTGCAGAACTCCTGCCTGGGGGGGTGCTTAGGTCCCCCTATTGCCAGTGGGGGAGGGTGGGAACGACACTGTGTGTGGCAGCCACGTAAGCAGAAATGACTTAACTAGTTCTTCCGGCCTCTGTGAGAGGCTGATAGGTTCTCAGAGAGCCCGGGTTCAGATGGTTTGAACTGATTGGCTTAGAAGCTTGTGGTAGGTGGGTTCTGTTATAAGCCTATAAAAAGCCCATCCAAGCCAGCCCACACAGGCTCACTTCTTTTACCCTGCATGGGTAGACTGTGACCCCCAGAGCTCTGGAAATTAAAATCCTCTTGCAAATTGCATCAGGTCTGTCTTTCGTGAGTGTTTGGGGTGCCGGTTTCCGAGGCATGGGGTGCTGGGTTACCCCCGTTTTTTCTTTCGGATCTTACAAGTTGTTTCTAGCATCTAGATATTATAAATAAGGCTGATATGAACATAGTGGAGCACTAATCCTTGCTATATGTTGGATCATCCTTTGGGTATACTCGCTGTAGTGGTATAGCTGAGTCTTCAGGTAGAACCATTTACAATTTTCTGAGGAACTATCAGATTGATTTCCAAAGTGGTTGTACCAGCTTGCAATCCCAACAGTAATGGAGGAATGTTCCTCTTTATATAAATCCTTGTCAATATCTGCTGTTGCCTGAAATTTTGATTATAGCCATTCTGATTAGTGTTATGTAGAATCTCCGGGTCATTTTGGTTTGTATTTCTTTGATAAGTAAGCATATTGAATATTTTTTAGGTGCTTCTCAGCCATTGGAAATTCCTTAGTTGAGTGAAAGATCTCTATGACAAGAACTTCAAGTCTCTGAAGAAAGGAAGTGATAAGACCTCTGAAGATGGAAAGATTTCCCATGCTCATGGTTCAATAAAATTAACATAGTAAAAATAGCCATCTTACCAAAAGCTATCTACAGATTCAGTGCAATACCCATCAAAATTCCAACTCAGTCCTTCACAGAGATAGTGCAAATCTTGGTTTCATCTGGAATATCAAAACAAGCAAACAAACAAAAACAAAAACCTAACAAACAAACAAACAAAACCAAAACCAAAAACAGGATAGCAAAAACAGAGCTCAACCATATAAGAACTTCTGAGGAAACACTATCCCTGACCTCAAGCTGTGCTACAGAGCAATAGTTATGAAAACAACATGGCACTGGTACAGAGACAGACAAGTAGATCAATGGAATAGAACAGAAGACTGAAACATAAACCCACACACCTATGGTCACTTGATATTTGACAAGATAGCAAAAACTTCCAGTGAAAATAAAACAGCATTTTCAACAAATGGTGCTGGTCTAACTGGCAGTCAGCCTGAAGAAAAATGCAAATTGATCCATTTTTATATTCTTGTCAAAGCTCAAGACTGAATGGATCAAGGACCTCCACATAGAATCAGATACACTGAAACTAACAAACAAGAAAATGGAGAAGACCCTAGAACACATGAGCACAGGAGAAATTTTCCTGAACAGAACACCAGTGGCTTATGCTCTAAGATCAAAAATTGACAAATGGGACCTCATAAAATTACAAAGTTTCTGTAAGGCAAAGGACACAGTCAGAAGGACAAAACGGCAACCAACAAATTGGGAAAAGACTTTTCCAACCCTAAATCTGACAGAGGGCCAATATACAAAATATACACAGAATTCTAGAAGTTAGAGTCTAGAAAATCAAATAATCCAATTTTTAAAAGCACAAAGCTAAACCAAATTTGTGCTGTGTCTGGTTATCTCATGGTGCCTACACAAGTGGTTTTCTTTGCAGCACAAGTGAGGTAGAAGTATTCAAATAGTTCTACCTATCAAATCAAGAATCTAATAAGCCATGGGTTTATTCAAGATACTAAATTATATTTAGTCTCTGCTTTATGAGAATTCATGGGACAATAGAAAGTTGACAAATAGACACTTCAGGATTTTTTATTAGATATTGTCTTTATTTACATTTCAAATGTCCCCTTTCCAACTTCCCACCCTGAAAATCCTCTAACCCCTCCTGCTCACCAATCCACCCACTCCTGCTTTCATGTTCTAGCTTTCTGTAGAGAGCCTTATTGGGTTGCTATGCCACCAGGCAGGAACTTGACATTGACCAAGGTGAAATTCCTCTCCCAGCCTTTGAGCAGGAATTCCTATGCTAGACAATAATCCTGCTCCACCTAGGGTGGAGAGCTCAGACCAAGGTGAAGCCCATTGTTCTCCAAGGACCTGCAGTTTCCTGAGAAAAACTAGCCACCTGACACTAGCCACCTGTGGAGCAAGCAAACCGGTTTGGCAAGAGTTTCCAGCCTTTGGGGAAGAGATCTTCTCCTACCTATATATTTGGAGACATCCATTAAACTTTGAACCTTGATCAGAAAACTTATTTGTCTTGGCTTCATGTTCCTCTTGCCACCCTGTTTCTAACCCCAGCTTTCCTTCAACCCAGTAACCCGTTGGATGTAACTGTGGGCAGTTAAAGCTTTCACCTACACTGGGGCATCTAGCTTTTTCAGGACCAAGGGCCTGTCCTCCCTTTGATGTTCAACAAGGCCATCCTCTGCCACATCATGTTTTATTGACCACTAAGTAAATGTAGGAATAAAATCTTCTCTAAAAATATAATTCATCTCTATCCAGTATACATGTCAGTGGATCATAGTGGATGGAAACCCTGAGACTAAACAAATGAGCTTCAACATTGTGCTCTGCTGAACAGTTTTGTTTTAGTAGTTTTCTGAAGTATTGGAATGTCCTTAAATGTCTTATATTCTCTTTTCAAATTTTTTTTCATATTATATCTTCTGTGTATGAAGTATGTCTTCCTGATTTCCACACCATCTTTTGTTTTTGCCTCTCTTTCCATCTGATGTTTTAATTGAACTTCTTGGAAACCTTCTGTAAAGTGAGAAAACTGTCATGGTCTCCTTGTCTGCCCTGCAGCATTATGTTTATACCCTCTGGCACCTATTGCTGAGAATATTGATCACTGATTTACATGTATGCTCTCTTTAAAGAGCCCAAAACAAAGATTTTTACTATATTTTATTCAGCTTTATATGTCTCAAACTTTCTGGTTTGTAATTTAAAATAACTTCTCCTGAGGGAGCAAAACATGAAAACAAAGTCTATACAATGAGTTCATCATTGTAGTCACAAAGAAACCAACGTTCACACTCACTGTCATTTATTTTTCCCCTAATTCAAGATATACACAGAATATACAGTACTCCCTGCAAAATGGCCCTAAAGTACTATGGCAGTTAACATTGTTATTGGACTCACACAGAGACAGAAATCACTTACTAACTCTGTGACTTCAGGCAGATTATCCATCCTCTCAGAACCTCCATTTCTACATGTGTGACCCACAGATCATTCAATATACTATGTCAAAAAGTGATTATAAGATTTTAATGAGATATTTTAAAAAAGACTTTAAAAGTAACTCATGGTTGCTGAAGAAATTTCAATACCCTATCAATAATAATTATTTTCTTTAAGCTTAATCATAGGCAGAAAACATAAGTTTGATGTGCCAACCTGAAGAAAGGTTATTTGTATAACTTCTCTAGATTCTTAAAAAAACACCTTTGTGTTAGAATACCTGTTGACATGTATAGAATTAGAATTTAAGGTTATCCAATAATGACCATGTTTAATGAGAACGACTTAGTTAATATCTTTATGCTTTCAGTATAATTGCTTCTTTTATTCCATGCTACTAAATTTCTTCTCAGTAATTTCCAATAAATTTTCCTCTGAGATTCTTTATTCATTTCCCAAAACCCAAATGTTGACACAGTGCTAAGAGGTATAAGGTGCTAGTGCTGCAGAACGATAAATACCACATGTTCTCATCCATGTATTCCTTTGCAAAAGCTACAACCTTTTACTCTTTTAAAGTGAAGGTAGTGAAGTCATTGCTGTTATATGTGAATGGTTGAGAAGATAAATACAGACTACCATTGGAAATGGTTATACATTAAAAATTAAGGTCTAGTTCTTAATATCATAGTATATTGATTATAGTTAATTGCAATTTTCTTTATATTTCAAGAATGCCAGATGAATTGTAATGGTTCCTTGACAGAAAACAAGCATCAAGAGTTTAACGTGATAGAATCATTTCATGTCACATATTGCTTCTATTTATTACATTCTATTTCAATGACACATATGATTATTTACCAAATAGAAATAGAAATGGAAAAAAATACTGTTAGTTCCATGAATTAATTCAATATTTCCTGGAAACATATAAGCTGGTTCTCCCATGATTTAGTTTCACTGTTATAAAATACATGTGAATTTCTTCATATGCTTACTATTAAGCCACCCTGAGAACAATAGTTGTGGTTAATTTTACTCTAAACATGTTCTTTCAGAATCGTTGTCTTGTTTATTTTCTTCCAAATCTGACAGTATAAAAAACAAATGTTTATACAAATTGAGAGTCAGTGTCATTCTCCACAAACTCCAGGAATGTAACACATTTCACACGTGCATCTTTATAGAGATTTATAATGCTGTAAAACTAAGTATATAATGAGGACATTTATATAAGATGCACAAGAGCATAATATTCCTGGCTGCTAGGAAACATGCCCAAATGTTTCTAGTACTCTTTGAAATTATAATTTCTCTTTGCAGTATCAAATGATTAGAACTGATTCAAGAGCGCCCTTTTGCTTGAATGTATTTGGCTTGTGAATTCCTAATCAAATGTATTTTCTTAAACATCTTCTATATATTGTTTAATGTATTCATCTATGAAGCAGATATAGTTTCATTGTAACTTCTTATAGTCTTTAGTTGAGGAATATTGGCATTTGATTTTAGTCAAAGAACTCTCATTTTGCAGGCATGGGTATGTGAGTTCATATGTATATGTTTATATATGTATGTTTGTTTGTGTAAATGCAGACACTGTGTGCCATAAATCATGTGAAGAAGTCAGGGGACAATCTTAAGTCTTGGTCTTTAGATTCTACCTTGTTGGAGGCATGGTTTTTTATTGCATATCAGCATAAAAATCTGGTTAGGTGGTCCATCACTTTCTGGGAAATTACTTCTGTCTCCTATTTCCATGTAAGTATAGCAGATTTATAGAACTGTACTATTATACCAAACATTACAAGGGCTTGAGATATTCAAAATCTGATCTTCTTGCATGTGCAGCAAACACATTGTCCAAAAAGTCTTACCAGTCTTCTCATTATTCTATATCTCTTTATGTGATGATATAGGTATGACAAACTGGTAATAACCAGATTGATAGAATTTCCATTGCATATATGTGATTGTTTATATATCTTTGGCCCAGAGAGTGGCACTATTAGGAGGTGTAGCCATGGAGTAAAAGTGTCACTGTGTTCTTGGGATGTAATATCCTCATCCTAGCTTCCTGGACTTCAGTCTTCTCCTAACAGCCTTCCAATGAAGATGAAGAACTCTCAGATCTGCCTGCACCATGCCTGCATCTACACTGCCATGCTCCTACATTGAAGATAATGAATGGACTGATCCTCTGAACCTGTAATTCAGCCTCAATTCAATGTTGTTTATGAGAATTGCTTTAGTCATGGTGCCTCTTCACAGCAGTAAAACTCAAACTAAGACACATAGGTATGTCCTGAAAAGAGAAACCAGAAGCTTTTGGTGAACTTCCATCTTAGTTGTGTTTTTCCTACTGTGAACAGACACCTTTACCAAGGCAACAATTATATGGACAAAACTTACTTGGGGTGAGCTTGAACTTGTAGGTTCAGAGGATCAGTCCATTTTCATCAAAGTGGGAGCATGGCAGCATCCAGCAGATATGGTGCAGGCAAAACTGAGAGACTATATCTTCATCTAAAGGCTCCTTGTTGATGATTGACTTCCAGGCAGCTAGTACTAGAGTATTAAAGCCCACACCCACAATGAAACACTCCAAAAAGGCTACACCTCCAAATAGTTCCACTCTGAGCCAAACATTTACAAATCATCACAATATACTTAATTTTGGTTATAGATAAAATGAGAGGAGTGTTTGATGATCATTAAAACATTACAACATTGAAATTAGTGTGAAAGTCTAACAAGAAGTTTTAAAAGAGAGTAGTATATGCCTGGAGACACCTTCATTTCAAAATATGTTCAGGTATAAGAAAAAAAAATTTGGGATGCCCTTTAATGCATTATGAACAAATAGAGATACATTATATAATGCCAGCTTTCTGGGAGACTTGGATCAAGAAGGATAAATCAATACTTCATGCATATATAACTTTTTACTTTCAAGAAGCTCAAAGCTTTGTTTCTTTTTTCACCTGACAAAAGTTAGAACAACTCAACAACTCTGACTGAAAATTTCATTTTGTTTTAATAAGGTAGTATAGATATCATATAATATTTTCCTCTAATCCTGGTTAGGGGGCTCTAACAATTTGACTCTAGTTTTATATGGAGAAAGTCTAGGATGTTGAAGAATGTTCAGAATTTTTAAATATGTATTGATATTTCATTATTCAGGTCATAGAAATTTCAAGTTACTTTATTCCTACATTTCTTCGCCTTTTGTTGAGCTTGTGTGGCTTATACTAGAAGATGGAAACTAGGAATTATACTAACATTCTGAAACTTGTTTATCTATCATATCTCTACCAAAAATGATCATGTAGTGCATAACTGAAAGGCAGAATTAAATGAATCACTTTAGAACAGCAATCAATGAAGAAACCAGCTGTTTTAGAGCCAAAGTTTTACAGTCTTATAGAAGTATTACTATATAGAAAATTATAGTTATAATTTACTTTGCTTAGTGATTTGGTTTGCTGTGCAAGCATTAAGCCTTACCTACTTTAAACTGTTCTGCCATTGTAAAGGCATCTGTAGGTACTTTTCAAAACAGATACACCCACAGATGTGAACATAATTAACTACATAAAAAAGAGAGGAAGAAAACTATTTAAAAAATTCCAAATTGTAGTCATAAATTGACATGATTAGTTGATGATTCATACTAATTGAAAGAATATTTTCTGCAAATGGAATAGTGGAGTATGGAAACATTATTTTTATGTTAAATAGAAAAACATGGAGTTGAGTCTCACTGAAGTAAATATACATTGGGTCAAGGGAATACATGAGAATGAGGAAACTCATAGAGGTTTATGTATGACTGAGGGGAGACTTCTGTTATGGGAATGTGAAAGTGTTTTTAAGTACAAGAACAAGAAGACATAAAGAGACTCATATTTAGAACATGTGTTGACATATTTTTAAAAGTTTACTTGGAGAAAGGTATGATGGGTTATACATGTTTTGTTTTTGATAAAGAGATATCTATACATGTCTAAAAATGACATTAAATACTATTCAATATGCATGTTTGTATTCCTAGATAATGAATTAGTAATGATGGTGGCAAATGACAAGTCAGAGCACAGGCTTTATTTTTGTGTACTTTTGTACAGACCGCATTTACTTTTAGCTTGTGTCTTAGCCCTAGTTTTGTGTGAGATGATAAGGCTAGATTAATGTGCTAACATTTTTTATGAGAGTGAAAACCATGGACTTGATAGCAAAGAATAAAAAGAGAAGAAAGGTAAAGAAAGATGTGAAGCAACATGAGACTGAATTTTTGAGCTGGTTTTTGTTTCACTCACTCAATGAGAGAATACTGGCAAGGGTGATTGTAGTGTGTTTGACACTGATGGTACTATAATTCTCTGCAAACATCATAGAGAACGCTTATTTTAATAACTCTTAGAAGGGAGCAGAATGGAGAGTTATGTCTACTTGGGTGTCTTAGTGGTATAGTTCAACTCTTAAGGGAATACTTTATATTTCAACATAATATTATCTAGCCACAAAGAGACTACTACTATTGCATAGTCAAGCAGATAATACCTATGCGAGGAAATGAGGAGATGGCCAATTGAACTTATGTATGTAGTGTAGAATTTGACAAGCTTATATTCACAGAACTTAGATTTGCATTTATATTAAATGACTAACTTCACAAAGGGGTAGCTATGCTATCTCAAAGGCAGACAACACATTTTCAACATTGACTACTGATGCCCTTTGTGTAAACGCACAGGTTATAACCAAAACAATTTTCAATGAGCCACTTCCAACTGATATGAAGGGGAAACACACATTCTTTTTTAATTAAAAGATTAAAGTATAATTTGAAGAACTGAAAAAAGTTGGGAAAAAATCTAAGTAGGAATTGAGCTTTGCATCTTTTTTGTTAAAGGGGTGGAGGTTTTCTTTTATTTTTAACTTAGATTTTCCCATATTTTTTAGTTCTTTAATCCCTTTTTATAGTCCAGTCTTCATCCCCCTCCTCGTCTGCCAGGCGACCACTCCCCATCACAAACATCTGCATCCCCAGTCCTGAAGAGACTGAACCCAAAACCCTCACTTCATGATATCTCCCCCACTCAGTGGAGCCTCAAGTCAAGGGTTAAATACATCTTCTCTAACAGTGACCAGACCCAGAAGTCTTCTGATGTATGTGTCAGGGGCCTCATATCAGCTGTGTATGCTGACTGCTTGGTGGCTCAGTGTCTCTGAGGTCTTAGGCATCCAGGTCAGTTGAGAAGGCAAGTCTTCCTATGGGCCTACTCTCCTCCTTAGCTTCTTTCAGCTTTTTCCAAGTTCAACCACAGGGGTCTACAGCTTGTGTCTATTAGTTGGGAGCTATTATCTGCATCTGATTCTTTGAGCTGTTTCTTGGGCCTCTCAGGGGACAGGCATGTTAGGTTCCTGTTTGTAAGCATACCATAGTATCAGTAACAGTTTCAGGCCCCTGGGTCTCCCATTGAGCTCCATCCTAATTTGGGCCTATCTCTGGACCTCCTTTCTCTCAGTCTTTTTTCCATTTTCATCTTTGCAGATCCTTTAGACAGGAACAATTTTGGGTCAGAGCAATTCTTGGTCAAAGCTTTTTACTGTGAGATGGCAACCCCATCTCTCCACTTGATGCCCCAATCTTTCTACTGGAGATGGACTCTACAAGTTCACCCTCCCCAGTGTACAGCACTTCACCCAAATTCCCTCCTTTTGCATCCTGAGAATCTCTGATCTCCAAGTTCTCCAGTACATTTTAGAGGGTCCACCATCCACCTACCTTCTACTTCCAAAGGTTGCCTATTTCCATTCTTTCTGAAGGCCTTCAAGGCTTCAGGCCTGTTTTTCCCTGCCAATACCTGATCATGTTCCCTCCTTACCTTCCTTGTTCCCTCTCCTACCCGGGTCCCTCTGTCCCCTGCCCCCTGTGATTGCTTTCTTCTCCCTCCAAGTATGATTGAGGCAACCTTACATAAGCATTCTGTGTTCTGTGAGTTGTATCCTGGACATTCTGTACAGTTTTGGCTAATATACACTTATTAGTGAGTATGTACAATGTTTGTCCGTTTGGTTCTGAGTTACCTCACTAAGGATGGCATTTTCTTTTTTTCTTTTTTTTAGCACAAGAATGTATGATTTATTAGACATTTATCACTTATAAAGACATTTTAATATGAACTTATAAAATATACAACATATTTTTATGTTTCAGATAAAATGAATGTAAATATACAATATAATCTTAGACAATGTGATACATGATACTCTTTTTTTTAATTTTTATTTTCTATATTCTATGTTTACATTCCAAAGGCTTTCCCCTTTCCCAGTTACCCCCCACCATATGTCCCATAATTCCTCTCCCTCCCCTGCTATTCCCCACTCATTCCCGCCCCCCATTTCTCTGTTCTGGGTCTACAATACTGGATCCAATCTTTACAGGCCCAAGGTCCTCTCCTTTCTTCATCTTGGGAGTCATTTGACTTGCTAATTGTGCCTTGAGTATTTAGGGCTTCTGGGCTCATTAATATCCACTTATCAGTGATTGCATTTCATGTGTATTCTTTTGTGATTGGGTTAGCTCACTTAGGGTGATAGTTTCCAGATCTAAACATTTACCTACAAATTGCATGAGTTCATTATTTTTAATTGCTGAGTAGTGCTCCATTGTATAAATATACCACATTTTCTGTATCCATTCCTCTTTTGAGGGATATCTGGGTTCCTTCCAATTTCTGGCTATTATAAACAAGGCTGCTATAAACATCGTGGAGCATGTGTTTTATTGTATGCAAAGGAATCCTCTGGGTATATGCCCAGGAGTGGTATGCCAGGGTCCTCTGGAAGTGACATGCCCAATTTTCGGAGGAACCACCACACTGATCTCCAGAGCGGTTTTACCATTTTGCAATCCCACCAACAGTGGAGGAGTGTTCCTCTTTCTCCACATCCTTGCCAGCACCTGTTGTCTCTTGAGTTTTTAATCTTAGCCATTCTGACTGGTGTGAGGTGGAATCTCAGGGTTGTTTTGATTTGCATTTCCCTGATGACTAATGATGTTGAACATCTCTTAAGGTGTTTCTCGGCCATCTGAATTTCTTCTGGTGAAAATTCTTTGTTTAGCTCTGTACCCCATTTTTTGATAGGGTGATTTGGTTCTTTGCGGTCTAACTTCTTGAGTTCTTTGTATATATTGGATATTAGCCGTCTGTCGGATGTGGGATTGGTGAAGATCATTTCCCACGTTGTTGGTTGCCGTTTTGTCCTTCTGACAGTGTCCTTTGCCTTACAGAAACTTTGTAATTTTATGAGGTCCCATTTGTCAATTCTTGATCTTAGAGCATAAGCTATTGGTCTTCTGTTCAGGAACTTTTCCCCTGTGCCCATGTCCTCCAGGGTCTTCCCCAATTTCTTTTCTAATAGTTTCAGTGTGTCTGGTTTTATGTGGAGGTCCTTGATCCACTTGTAGTTGATCTTAGTACAAGGAGATAAGAGTGGGTCAATTCGCATTCTTCTGCATGTTGACCTCCAGTTGAACCAGCACCATTTGTTGAAAAGGCTATCTTTATTCCACCAGATGGTTGTGGCTCATTTATCAAAGATCAAGTGACCATAAGTCTGTGGGTTCATTTCTGGGTCTTCAATCCTATTCCACTGATCTACCTGCCTGTTGCTGTACCAATACCATGCAGTTTTTAACACAATTGCTCTGTAGTACTGCTTGAGGTCAGGGATATTGATTCCCCCAGAAGTCCTTTTATTGTTGAGAATAGTTTTAGCTATCCTGGGTTTTTTGTTGCTCCAGATGAATTTGAGAATTGCTCTTTCTAGATCTATGAAGAATTGAGTTGGGATTTTGATGGGGATTGCATTGAATCTGTAGATTGCTTTTGGCAAGATGGCCATTTTTACTATATTGATCCTGCCAATCCAGGAGCAAGAAATATTTTTCCATCTTCTGAGGTCTTCTTCGATTTCTTTCTTCAAGGACTTGAAGTTACTGTTGTACAGATCTTTTGCTTCTTTGGTTAGAGTTACGCCAAGGTACTTTATGTTGTTTGTGGCTATTGTGAATGGTGTTATTTCCCTAACTTCTTTCTCAGCCTGCTTGTCCTTTGAGTACAATAAGGCTACTGATTTGCTTGAGTTAATTTTATAACCAGCCACTTTGCTGAAGTTATTTATCAGCTGTAGAAGTTCTCTGGTGAAGTTTTTTGGATCTCTTAAGTAGACTATCATATCGTCTGCAAATAATGATACTTTGACTTCTTCTTTTCCAATTAGTATCCCTTTGACTTCCTTATGTTGTCTAATTGCTCTCGCTAGCACTTCAAGTACTATATTGAAAAGATATGGAGAGAGAGGGCAGCCTTGTCTAGTCCCTGATTTTAGTGGGATTGCTTCAAGTTTCTTATTTTGATGTTGGCTACTGGTTTGCTGTAGATTGCTTTTACTATGTTTAGGTATAGGCCTTGAATTCCTGCTCTTTCCAAGACTTTTAGCATGAAAGGATGCTGAATTTTGTCAAATACTTTTTCAGCATCTAATGAGATGACCATGTGGTTTTTTTCTTTTAGTTTGTTTATGTAGTGGATTACATTGATGGATTTTCATATATTGAACCATCCCTGCATCCCTGGAATGAAGCCTACTTGATCATGGTGAATGATCGTTTTGATGTGCTCTTGGATTCGGTTAGCAAGAATTTTATTTAGTATTTTTGCATCTATATTCATAATAGAAATTGGCCTGTAGTTCTCTTTCTTTGTTGGATCTTTTTGTGGTTTAGCTATCAGCATAATTGTGGTTTCGAAGAATGAGTTGGGCAGTGTCCCTTCTGTCTCTATTTTGTGGAATAGTTTGAAGAGTATTGGTGTTAAGTCTTCTTTGAAGGTCTAGTAGAATTCTGCACCAAAACCATCTGGTCCCGTACTTTTTTTGCTTGGGAGGATTTCTATAACCCCTTTTATTTCTTTAGGGGTTATGGGACTGTTTAGCTGATCTACTTGATGCTGATTTAATTTTGGTATTTGGTATCTGTGTAGGAAATTGTCCATTTCCTCCAGATTCTCCAGTTGTTTTGAGTATAGGCCTTGTAGTAGGATCTGATGATCTTTTGAATTTCCTCCGTTTCTGTTGTTATATCCCCCTTTTCCTTTCTAATTTTGTTAATTTGGATACTGTCTCTGTGCCCTTTGGTTAGTCTAGCTAAGGGTTTATCTATCTTGTTGATTTTCTCAAAGAACCAGCTCTTGGTTTTGTTGATTCTTTGTATGGTTCTCTTTGTTTCTACTTGATTGATTTCACCCCTTAGTTTGATGATTTCCTCTCTTCTACTCCTCCCGGGTGAGTTAGCTTCTTTTTATTCCAGGGCCCTCAGGTGTGCTGTTAAGGTGCTAGTGTATGCTCTCTCCAGTTTCTTTTTGGAGGCACTCAGGGCTATGAGTTTCCTCTTAGCACTGCTTTCATTGTATCCCAAAGATTTGGGTAGGTCGTACCTTTGTTTTCATTGAAGTCTAAAAAGTCTTTGATTTCTTTCTTTATTTCTTCCTTGACCAAGGTGTCATTGAGTAGAGTATTGTTCAGTTTCCATGTGTATGTGGGCTTTCTGTTGTTCTTCTTGCTATTGAAGACCACTTTTACTCCATAGTGATCTGATAGGAGACATGGGATTAGTTCGGTGTTCTTGTATTTGTTGAGGTCTGTCTTGTGACCAATTATATGATCAATTTTTGAGAAGGTACTGTGCGGTGCTGAGAAAAAGGTATACTCTTTTGCTTTAGGATGGAATGTTCTATATATATATGTTAAATCCAATTGGTCCAAAGCTTCAATTAGTTTCACTGTGTCCCTCTTTAGTTTCTGCTTTCCTGATCGGTCCATTGAGGAGAGTGGAGTGTTGAAGTCACCTACAATTATTGTGTTCGGTGCGATGTGTGCTTTAAGCTTTAGTAAAGTTTCTTTTACAAATGAGGGTGCCCTTACATTTGGAGCATAGATGTTCAGTATTGAGAATTCTTCTTGGTGGATTTTCCCTTTGACAAGCAGGAAGTGACCTTCTGTGTCTCTTTTGATGACTTTAGGTTGAAAGTCAATTTTATCTGATATTAGAATGGCTACTCCGGCTTGTTTCCTGGGACCATTTGCTTGTAAAACTGTCTTCCAGCCTTTTACTCTAAGGTGGTGTTTGGCTTTGACACTGAGATGTGTTTCCTGTATGCAGCAAAATGTAGGGTCCTGTTTCCGTATCCAGTCTGTTAGTCTGTGTCTTTTGATTGGGGAATTGAGTCCATTGGTATTAAGAGATATTAAGGAATAGTAATTATTACTTCCTGACATTTTGGGCATTATTATTATTATTATTATTATTATTATTATTATTTGTATTTGAGTGGTCCTCTTCTTTTGGGGTGGATGAGATGGTTTTTCTATCTTGTTTCTTCTGGGGTGTTGTTTCCCCCCTTGTGTTGGTATTTTTTCCCCTATTATCCTTTGTAGGGCTGGGTTTGTAGATAAGTATCTTGCAAATTTGGTTTTGTCCTGGAATATCTTGGTTTCCCCATCTATGGCAATTGAGAGTTTTGCTGGGTATAGTAGTTTTGGCTGAAGTTTGTGGTCTCTTAAGGTCTCCATGAGGTCAAGGATGGCATTTTCTAGTTCCAGCCATTTGCCTGCAAATCTCATGGTGTCCTTGTTCTTAATAGTTGCATAGTATTCCACTGTGTAAATGAATAACATTTTTTTTATTTTCTATATTCTTTGTTTACATTTTGAAGGCTTTCCCCTTTCCCAGTTCCCCCCTCACCATATGTCCCATATGTCCTCTCCCTCCACACCTATTCCCCAATCACCACCCCACCATTTCTCTGTTCGAACAACATTTTCAATATCCATTCTTCTGTTGTGGAACATCTCGGTTGTTTCCAGCTTCTGGTTGTCACAAATAATTTTTCACATATACCAGTTATGGCTTGGGCACACAATGGCCCAATGAATTTTCCTTTTGATATGTTATGGAAGACCTCTGTCTGCTGTAATTAAATAAAAAAGCATACACTGATTAAGGTGATTAAGGGTATGAAATACTGTTGTCTTTGGATATATTAATAAGTAATTAGTAAGAAAATACATTATTTTTGCAAAGGGTCATTAGTAGGCTCTTCTCTAGTGTCAATAACCTCTCCAACCATGTGTATTCTGCCAGGTTAAAAATACCAAATATAGTACTGGGCGTGGTTTCGCACGCCACTAATCCCAGCACTCAGGAGGCAGAGGCAGGCAGATTTCTGAGTTCGCGGCCAGCCTGGTCTACAGAGTGAGTTCCAGGACAACCAGAGCTACTCAGAGAAACCCTGTCTCAAAAAACCAAAAACCAAACCAAAACAAAACAAAACAAAACAAACAAACAAAAAAAAAACCAGATCTAAATTTACTCCATTGAGAAGGCCTTCTGTCAAGAGCTATCTGCAATAGGATAAAGACTAACAGGTGACATTCCTGAAGGTTGTCCACTGTTTTTGCATGGTCTTCCATAGGTGAGCTCTAAGAGGCAAGGTCAGAAAGCCTTCATCTCAGTATGACTTGTAGCAGGAAACATGTTCTTTCTGTCAGTATTACATTAGTATAATACTTCATGAGCACTAGACCACCCTAGTGATCAGGTTTCTACAGATCATTGGAGATATAGTTTTTTCTAGCAATGCTATGTAAACAAATTGATGATTTCATAATTCTTAATAATAGATCTATAGAATTCTTAAATTTATACAAGTAATTTTGATCCCACTGTAATTTAAAAACTGCAAATAGGGCTTTAGGAACCTTTATGTTTCACAATCTAATTGCAAGAATGTGACAGATTTATGATCAAACATTTCTTTCAGGCTGGCTATAAAACTATTCTCTTATAACTAAAGGTAGTAAAAAGAGATGAAGAGTTTACTGTAGGTATAAGGAGAGAAGATAAAATAATTTCTGGTCTACCTAAACAAAACTTCAAAAAAAAAATGAGACACTAGGCATATGATTTGCCTTTTGACAAAACAGTGATAACTTAGACATAAGAATTATTCTTTTGAACTCTTAATGACCTGCTAAGGTAGTGGCAGTTAATGAATGTTTAATTAGGTTAGTCTTAAAGGAAACACAGGTAAACATCTTTGTTGTAACTCCTTATTCAATTGATGGTTTGAATTTATGTTTGAACTTGTGGTGATCTTTTGAAAAACAGATTCTTGGAATACCATATAATCTATTCTCCTGAAGAAATATAGTAACAAGGAACAATGAATACGTAACAGAACTGAGGAGAGAGAGGAGGAGAAAGGAAGGAGGAGCAGAAAGAGTAGAAAGAACACAGCATAAAGTGTAGAGCAGACAGAACAGAAAGAACAGAGAGAACAAAGGGAGTAGCGAGGGCAGTAAGAGGACTTATGGGATGTATTGTGTGTGTGGGGGAACTGGGAAAGGGGAAAGCCTTTGGAATGTAAAGAAAGAATATAGAAAATAAAATTTAAAAACAAGAAAAAGAAAAAAGAATTATTCTTACTACAAGACTACTTCTTTTTACTTAGGTGTCTTTGCTTTTGGGGTTTTACTCCTAACAGAAACTTTTTATTCTTCTCTGAGAAGTATAGGTTGGAGCCTATGTTTCGTTCAGAATGAGTGATTTCTTTCTGTGCTGGCACTGGCTCTATGGAGATTGTAGCTGAGGACTTTTGCTCCTTCCATCAAATACATAAATATGCATATATACATGTGTAAGTATAGCTGAGGGTATAGAAATATGTGTGGATACTTGTGGAGATGGTGAAACTAATGGCTGAGCCTGGTTAAAGAATGTGTATGTATGAGTATGTGGATGGATGTATATATGTCTATACATATTTGCTTGTGTAAGAGTGCTTCTTCCTGTGATTTTCTCTAGCTGACAAGGAGTTAAACTCCCAGTGTTAGGCCCAGGGACACAAAGGACCTGTTGGAAAAAGAAAAATCCCCTGTTGTTTAACAATTGGGCATTACTCACAAAAAAACCTGTAGTTTAACTTATAAGGACAGGTAAACAAATGCTATTAAATAATAAGAAAACTTTATTCTCTCTCACAAAACCAAGTTTTGCCCCTGCCTGTGCTCCACCCCTTGGCTGCTTTCCAGAAAGAACCAGTGCTTGGGTAGGCTCCCGACAGTCTTCAATCTATTAAGACAAATTTTGTTTACAATTAAGAAAATAGCAAGACTATTGTAGCATTGAGCATATGCTGCCAGTTAGACATTGTTGTGGTTCATAGGCTTTATAGCTGGTAAGACTATTAATTGATTTTTCCCTTGGCAGCTTGAATAGCATCCTCCCATATTATGAGAGCTGGTCCTCATGTAGGAGGTTTTTTTCTAAATTAGTTCCTGCTTGATTCTTGAAAGCTTTATGTCTGATATAGCCCCTTTCACAATAGGATCTTACCTTCAACATCTGAGAAGAAACAAAGGAAAATTGCAATAGGCTGTATTGTTTTGGAAATTTCTTAAGCCCCAATAATTAACAACTTGAAGGGAAGTTTCTTTTACCTGGTTCTGGGGTTCTTACAATTTTTTGGAGCTAACCACTTGTTTTTATTTTTTATTTTTTACTATTTTTTATTTTTTAAATGGAATGATGAGTAGCAGAGAGCTGTCCTACATATTTCTTCTATTTATGCTGGGGGAAATCCAAGTAGCTTCAGGGAAATCAATTGCCATATATACAGTCTGCTGAACATATATGAACACAAAATCATTCTGTCAATATACTTGATTTGAGTGTAAGCACGAAAGAGAAATACAAATTTGTTTGGGGATCCAACCTAGTAGTCAAACTGTCAATGATACCTCAGGCTCAGTAGCTCCCTGAGTATATGTTTTCTGCCACATCCCTGGGGCATGTATTGTCAGTATTCAGCTTATAATAGAAATTCAGCTAATTGACTAATTCATGAGTAAGTTCTACTGTGAAAGTAGTCACTGTCCACATGTACTTGTGTTTTCCTTGAGGTATAACATGACATATTGGATCTCAGCCAAATGAGATGCTCCTTTCTTACTTGTTTTGAATGCCACTTGAAGGACATCTTGAGTAGAAAAATGTAAAGTAAAAGTAGCTCTGTGCTCTAGTACCTGTTTTGATATCAATATTTAAAATTATGTTCATGTCATCAGACTACATTAAAGAAAGAAAACAGTTTAATTATGACTCATCAGGATTTGACTCTAAAGAATGAATTCCAGAATATATCCATTCTAAAAATGATATCTGGTAGCAATGGTCAGGCTCATTTTCTTTATTATTCCTCATGTTAGCCTGGTTATTCTTTTTGGCAATGTTTGCCATTACAGGCATAAAGCTTCTATAAACATTTCTAATCAGGAAAAAATATGTCAAGTTGTTTTTCTTGTGGATTTAATTTTACAACTTAGGAGACCTTACTTTATATTTCAAGTACCCTGGAATGTCTAAATACCAGTTTTTGAAAGATAGCTTAAAGTTAATAGCAAACAAATATGTGCAGATATAATACAGCTTCAAATAAACATTTAAAAAGGAATCCAATTTTCCAGATTTGTGTTTCATTTATACAGAATGCAGTGAGTCCTCCTTGCCTTTAAATTTTGATTCATCCTATTTTGTTTGTTTTCATAATTTTTCTTCTAATATGCTTTAATTATTACCTTGTAGTTCATTTTCAGCTTTTCTTCTGTCAAAAACTAGGTTAAACTGTGTATGACTTAGAAATAGCTACAGAATTCAGAAATTGAATACTATCCAATGAATTCTCAATGGGAGAATAATTATTGCTTTCCAAAATACACTATTCAAATAATATTTATAGATGAATAGTTGCTGTTTTCATGGAATGTTCCTAATGTTCCACTAAAAATCTCTCATCATGACCTCTTATTTTAGTCACTTTTGCAGCAGCTAATTCCAAGAAAGATACTGACCTGTTTGATGCATGTGAGACCTGACAACACCTCAAATTAACCCCATTCTAAATGCCTCTTGTGTCCTGCCCCAGGACATCTCTGGCATAACAGCAAAAGTCACGATGGGAAATTGCTCATTGTTTACATACATACTAGCAGCAAGTACAGGAGAGCTAATGTTTCTTATTCAAAGCTTTGACAGATGAAGAATTACATACCGTGAATGAATGCTTTGCTCCTTCTTGTACCGAATATAACCCAGTAAACAGCACTTTCTAAGTTTCCTGTAAGGTTTAGCAACTGTTAATATCCTGTAATTGTAACTACTTGTACATTGTCTAGTTTTTACTACCTCTCTGTTTTATTGACTCCACCTCATTTTGGCTGTATGGATTATTCCCTCAGACATGCCATAGTATTTGGCTTAGTTTTATGGAAAATGTGGTCAAACTTCATCGTAAGTTTGTTAAATTTAATCAAGCTCTAAATACATATCACATTGTACTGGTTATGCTATGTTAGAGAGCACACAAATGATAACTTTTGGGAAAATAAATCTGTAATGTGTGAATTATTTTTTTAAAAAAAGTCCAGATGCATAGGCAGCAGAGGAATGACTGGTTGGACATCAAAGGGAGGAGATGCCCTTGGTCCTCGAAAGGTTCAATGCAGCAGTGTAAGGGAATGTCAGGACAGAGAAGTAGGAGAGGGTTGATTCGTAAATGGGAGAGGAGAGATGTGCTATGGGAATATTTTTTGGGGGGACCAGGACAAGGGGCAAAATTTGAAATGTAAATAAAGAATATATCTAATAAAAAAGAAAAGTAATTGTATTTGTAATGTTACAATTTATTCAAAAATAGAGAATAATTAAAGTTATAAAAAATTACACAGAAATCTCCATGGCAAAAGGAGTCAGTGTTTGTTTAATTAATTATTCACTCACTCATCCACTCAAACCATATGTACTGTATTTATGTCAGGTACCATGATGTACATTAAGAATGAAGGGGTGAATATATTTGATAGGTTCTATGTTCTTATGAATCTTACAGTTTCTCTGTCTCTATCTTCTTCTCAATCTCTCTCTCTCTCTCTCTCTCTCTCTCTCTCTCTCTCTCTCTGCATGTGTGTGTATGTGTGGTCAGTCATTAGAAATTCATATAAGAATTTTAATCAGCAGAGGCAAAATATTTTTTTTTTCTCAGAGCAACTTCAACTTCAAACCCGAGTAACACCAGAAGCAAACACAAGGAGAAAAGGGATAAAGAAGAATGAGAGTAGTTACTAGAAATGGAGTCCATGGAAGCAATAAAGGAAAACAAAGCAAACCAACCAACCAACCAAACAAATGAAACCAAAACCTGCTTCTAGTTTATTTAAACAGTTCTATATTTCACTCCATGTATTAATTTTAACCCTTTCCACAAAAAAATTAATTTGGGACTGGCTCTACTCAGGATTCCTTTCACAACCATTTCCCCATTTAAGATTTGCCATGCTATTGACACCCTTTCATACAATATCTTAATTCAAGCGCAGTGAAATGTTCTTCATTGAAGAGCAAGCAGATTAGTAACTGTGCAATCATGGAAGCAATTACTTCAGATACTGTTGAAAGAAGAGAACAAACCCCCCAAAATCTAAGTCTGTTAGGACTACACAGTACTCCAGCTATCTAGATTAATTTAAGTCTGGACTAGAAATACCATCTAAATTATGCATCTGTGCTCTGGGATTCACTAACACATTTTTTTACAAGCTTCTAGAACTGTCACCTCACCTTAGTCTCATATGACTAGATGTGACTAACAATGTTCACTGTCTCTGTGTATTAGGACATTTGCATCTCCTTCTACGTGTTTAATCCCAGGGCCTCAAAAGAACCCAAAAAACAAGAAGTAAATGAAGTTAGGATGTAACGTTACGAAAGAGTATCTTAAAAGAAAGTTTTCTTAAGTAAAGACACATTAAATAGTTTGAAAAATCTGACTTTATTATTGATTGCCCATTCTATATATTATTGTGATATTTCAAAATATATTGTATAATGGGGAGTCTGAGATATTTTTCACAATGAAATTCTTACATTCTACCTTGGCAAATACAATAAATATCCTAGTATCTATATTTTGTGGGTGAAATCTTTGATAATCATGTTTATAATGAATGGCATGAAATGCCTCAAAATGATATTATTTAAGGCTTCACAACATAGCAAGGGAGTAGAAACTATTATTAACCATATTTTCTGGTTGACTCACAGAGGTTATAGAACTTAAGTAAAGCCAATCAGCTACAGAACCAGAACTTAACTCAGTAAAAAAACTCAACTATTAAGGCATTGACAAATAATGCTTCCTATCTTTCAAAGGTAGGATAGATGTTTGCTGAGGTTGAAAGACACAATATAATAAAAATATTCTGGAATAACACAAACTTGCTCACTTCAGAATGGTACTCATGCATGGTACAGAGATGAGCTCATAAATTGCATAGTTCAAAAAATATAGAGGCTCATAAAATGGTTGAACTTCAAGGTCAAAGAATGAGATTTATAAGTACTCTGACAAAAAAAATGTGATTTATATAGCAAGAGAAAAATATTAAGTTGTCCTCTCATTTCTCACTAAGAGAGTGGGATGTAAAGCAGAACACAAATATCGGTGAAGGTGTTTATTTAGGTGGGTGGGTGGGAAGCACTCTCTTAGAGGCAACAAAAAAGGGGGTCATGGAGGGGAGATCAGGAATGTGGATAGCATTTGGAATGTAAACAAAAAATGATTAATAAATAAATTCAAATAAATAAAAGGAAATAGTAATTCTCAGTTATGTAACAATTCATTTGCCAATCATTCTTGAAGACATGAAAACAAATTCTCTGTTACTATTTTCTACTTTAATGAAAGTCTTTTATGTGTTTCTTGGGTCATTAATTTCTTGTCTGCTTTAAAAGTATTATTTGCTAAACAGAGATTTACAGTAGTCTCCTATATTAAAGACATATTTGAGTAGAACACAGTTTTATTTTTTTGGTTTTGGTTTTGTTGTTGTTATTGTTTTTAATAATCCATTAATTTTAGGGAGGTTAAGATATTAAAATTTACTACTCATAAAATCTTCGTGAATGAGCTTTATTCATCAAATTTCTCCTAGTAACAGTTAAGCAGAGGTCAGGCGAATCTGCTGCATAAGAATTATAAAGAACAATTTCGAAGGAGTTTAGAGGGAGAAGCCTGAAGTCTTAAAAGCACAGCCAATAAAGTTTTCTGCATTTTTAAGACAAAATGACTACTTGATAGCTTTAAGATGGGCTCAGTGAAAAATGATGAATATAAAAAAATAAGTAAATTTAGGAAGTGTTTTATATATGCAGTGGAAGTGCCTTTAAACATGAATGTTGGATGTTATAATTTTCTGATTTGTTTCTATATTTTCTCTCAAAAATAGAATTTAAAAACAATCTTGCTATCTGGGAACTATAGTATTAATATTTTATTGGAAGTGAACTTTTCTTAATGAATATTCTGGTTGAACTACAAAAGTACATGTTAAGAATGATGAACCTCAGCAACAGAAACATTATCCAAAATGCATTTTTTAAAACCATTGTTATTGGCTTACTCTTTGCTGTTATCATCAATTTCTCTAAGGCACAAAACAGGTTTATTATAGCTCTGATGATTGTAAGAAATTAAGTATCACAGTATAGGGACATTCATGTCTGTCACACATTTAATACAGAGATAGACTGAAAAACGTCTGGAAAGGTGACCTTATCTTCATAGCATTTAAATTTTAGTACTATTACAATTTATTGCATTCTAATGAATATGTAAAACAGAATTTTAACTTGGAGCCCTATGGAGTCGTATGACTCCCAACAGCTTAGCAAAAGTAAGAAAAAGTGTAGGTTCATTAAAGAACTAAGAACCTAAATGATGCCCTTGTAGATAGTTAGCACCGGGTCACATCATAATGTTCAAAAGGCTCAGAATTATGTATAGATAATAGCAGAGGTCAGCTCTAGCTGGAAACATAGGCATACTGTATTGTGAGAAAACACATTTGTTGAAGAGGAAAAAAAGCTTATTATTTATGAAAGGGCAAAAGCAAAAATCCTAACTTACATCGCACCATTATTTCCAAGTCTTTTTTTCCATGTCCCTTCATAGAAGGTGTTCTACATTACATAGGGTAGCAGTGTAGATTCCACAGTTTAATTTCCTCAGTTCAACTTCTATGTTTTACATGTAGTAGTTCAGTTCAACTTCTATATTTTACATGTAGTAGTTATTTGACCTTGGAAAATGACGTAACTTCCTTTTAACTCAGGACTAAGGGGCTATGTGTGTTCATAAATGTACACATTTATTTTGTTTTTGTTTTTTAAAGTATTAAAGAAGTAAAGATGCTAGATATTGTCATATATAATTACACCCTGTGTGTTTTAGCAATTATTATCATTAACTTTAAGTAACAAAACTTTATATTCTACCTGATATTTATAAAACTTTCATTAATATATAAATAAATGTGTGCTTTCCTGGAAAGATGGGATTCATCAAAAATACAGATATTAAAGAATGTATCATTTTACAATTAACTCAGTTATATATGAAGTCAATGACACCAAAGCTTTCTTTATGGTGGAGTAGAGAAGACCAGAGTGGGGATGTAGTATTTCTAAGAACCCAAAGCCCCCTACTGCCAGGCTTGCTAGTTTGAAATTCTTTTAATTTCAAGGAAGAATTTGGTGGAGATGAAAATTAAAAGTGGTAGGGAGTTTGAATGGTTATATAGTTAATGCATTAAATATGTAATAGATATTTATATTATATAAAGGAAATTAAAATCTAGAATAATTATAAATGTTACTTTTATTAGTCACTAGGGCAATAAAAATATTAAGAAGTTGGGAGTGCTGTGCTAGTTAAATCATTTTTGATATACATTTCTTGAATAAAGTGAAAACTTCTTTTTAAAAATTGTTCCTTTCAGGCAAGCAAATTATTACAATTTCATAGGTGCATTTCCGTGGTAATGTCTAGTAAACAGACTAGGAGCAGATGTCCTATGTCTGGTTCTAACAATCTCTCTGCCCTCTCTTCCATTAATTCCTGTAAGCCTTAGATGTAGAGGATATTTTAAAGTTGGTTTAATTGGTGTTGTTCATTCCATGTTCACTTATTTTCTGCATTTTGACTAGTTGTAGATCTCTGTAACAGTATCAATCTGTTGTAGTAACAATATTTTTAAGAAGGGGTGAGTATACTCATCTGTGTTTATATGCATTTCCAATTCAAAAGAAACTCTAAAAGTATTTATTTTTATCCTACCAACAACTCCTGACAATGATCTTTCTTAAGGTAACTTCTTAGACATTCCAAATAAGAGGAAATGACATTGAGTAAACTTCAACTACAGTCTGCTTTTAATAATTTAATATATGATACTGTAATTAATTCATACATTCTCTCCATTATATTTGAGTCATTTCTTCATGGACAATCCATTTTGTATCATAGCAGAAACACTTTGTTAAACCTATTTCTTTAATTGCTCAGAAAGTTATTGATAACATTTTCCTTATCTCTTTTTCCAAGCATTTTTTCCTATATACAGACAGCATTATAGGGAATGAACATGTCACACACACACACACACACACACACACACACACACACACATGAATATGCAGGAGAGCAGGGTGGAGTGTATGTGAGGGTTTGGAGGGATAAAAAGGGATAGAATAAATGTAATCAAATTATAATCTTAAAAAACTATTTATCCTTGAGCTTTCATATGAGTCCATTATTAATTTGTTTTATTAATAAGACTAAGAACCCCATGTGGGGCCCTAGCTTTATCCAGGGTCATAAAGTTGTACAAAGGGGGCTCACTGAGATTTCAAGTTACAGTAATAGCCTGCTTTCAATTCTTTAATCAGTGGAGAAAATGAATCTTTTTCTTTACCATAGAAAGCATTATACACCCTATCTTGTTTTGTTTTTTATTTTGTTTTTTGTTTTGCTGTTTCTTTTTAACAAGTGCTCAATATTTTTATCCTTTTTCCATCTTTCCCTTCCACTGATTATTGTGTCTCTTTCCAAGCAAGAGCTTCCAGATGTTTTCTGGCTCCAAGTCTCCCCTGGGAACAATGTTTGAACAGATCTTAAAACTTTTTTGGAACACCTTCATTTTCATGACAGATAAATTTCTTTTTTTTTTTTTTACCTTTTTTCAAAACTTTTAATTTATTTGCATTTAACGTGTTATTCCCTTATCTGGTTTCCCCCTCTCCTGGAAACTCCCTATCCTAGCCCCCATTCCCCTGCTTCTATGAGGGTGTTCCTCCACCTACCCACCCACCCACTCCCACCTCCTTATCCTGGATTCCCTTACACTGGGGCATCTATCAATCTTTCATGGGACCAAGAACCTCTCTTCCCCTTGATGTCTGACAATGCTCTCTTCTGCTACATATGCAGCCAGAGCAATGTGTACTGCTTGGTTGGTGGTTTAGTCCCTGGGAGCTCTAGGGGTTCTGGTTGTTTGATATTGTTATTCTTCCTTTGGGTTGCAAACCCCTTCAGTTCCTTCAGTCCTTTCTCTAAATCCTCCGCTGGGGATCCCACACTCAGTGCAATGGTTTGCTGCAACCATCCTACTCTGTATCTGTTAGGCTCTGGCAGGGCCTTTCAGGAGACTGCTATATCAGGCTTCTTTCTACAAGCCTTTCTTAGCATCAACAATAGGAACTTGGTGATTGTGTCTGGGATGAATCCTCATGTGGGACAGTCTCTGGATGGCCTTTCCTTCAGTCTCTGCTCTACACTTTGTCTCCATATTTTCTCCTGTGAGCATTTGGTTCCCCACACTTTGGTCTTCCTTCTTGAGCTTCACGTGGTCTGTGAATTTTTGGGTATTCTGGGCTTTTGGGCTAATATCCAGTTACCAATGAGTGCATACCATGCGTGTTCCTTTTTGATTGTGTTACCTCACATTTTTGTTGGTTTGTTTTCAGGTTTGTCAAGATATTATTAGGCAGTGAACCCAAACTGACAAGATTTGATCATAGATTTATCCTTTCTTTCTAAAAACAAGCAAGCAAACAAATGATTTGTGTATTTTTATTTTATGCCTATTTCTGTGTGCCCACATGTACAAATATTTGTCACATGTGTGCCTATTAACCTCAGAGGCTAGACTCCTGCAGAACTGGAGTTCCAAGCAGTTGTGAGCCTCCAGATATAGGAGCTGGGGACCAAACTCTGCCCTCTAGAAGAATAGTAAGTTCTGTAAACTCCTAAGCTACTGCTTTCTTATGTTTTAATGATCCTTGCTCAATTCTAATTTTTTCTATGGACCTCATATTCTCATGGTAAAGAGGGCTAGTAATATAATTCAAGACATCATATAACTGGTGTGAGATCTGAGTTAATTAATCCATGAAAGCAACTTTGAATATAATTATCACACTGTAAGCATCCAATTCAAAATATGTTACTGGCAGAGGCTCAAATAATCTCATCATAACTTTAGGCAACTGTGAGTTTCCAAAAGGAACATCTTTTGAGCACCTGTTTATGCCTCCATGTACTACCTGCCATTTGTCCTAAGCAAACAACTCAGAAGCCATCTTCAAGTGTTCTGGGCTTAGTGTATAAAGCCAGAACTATTGTTAGGTTTGTGGGAATGGAGTTATAAACTAGAATGAAGGAAATTCTTTTTTCTCAAAAGAACTGATATTTGCAGGACTGATTACTGCTTTAGCAAAAATCCTTTAGCCAAAGGATCTAGAAAAAAGTAGTGGTTTATCATGAGAAACAGCATGTTGGTTTCTCCAGCATTCCTTATATTAATAAGCCACTAGATTCTGCCTAATCTTTTTTGTCAAGTCTACTTCCATTCCTTTCTATTCCATTCCCTTCTTACTATTCTGCATGTCTTAATGAGTCTAATGAACTAAATAATTCCCAACCTGCAGTTTTATTTCATCCATCTACCACCCTCAGAGCTTCAACACCGCTAATATTTCAAAAACTCCACTTCCAGAAAATTATTGTCCAACACACACACACACACACACACACACACACACACACACACACACACACTTCACTCCTAAATAATAGTGCCCTTGCCCTGTTACTATAGGAATTGTCAATTCAGGGTGGTAGTAGAATCATATTCCCTGAATGTACCTAATTTATATTTAAAGAAATATAAAAAAGACAGAAGTGAGATATCTCAATTAACTCTGTAATTTTATTGACCTTGCTAGTGTGCCAGCTCCAAATTTGCATAGATAATTAGCATTTTTTGGTCACTTAATGCTACTGAACAAGAATCAAAACAATAATTTTCAAGTGATTCCACAAGGGGGCAGCAAACACTGATGGAGGGGTTGTGTGTCCAAAACCATGTGTCTAGGAGAGAAAATGGGAGGCAAGGTAAAGAGATACTTAATATCGCCCCCACTGAGATAATATATAATTTGCTTTTTAGGTAAATGACAAGTTTCAGAATCATCAGGGTGCTTGCTAAAAATATGGATATCTCAGTCCTCATCACCAGGAAACTACTGCAAATTTATATACTAATTAATTTATAAGATTTACTAAGGACACATAGAGTAAAAAAAAAAAGAAAACCGTATAACACTGTGATCTTCATGATTTACACCATTTATTATAATGTTGTCACTTAAAAACACCTCTAAATTTGTTAAACATTTTATTTTATTTTTATTGTTTACTTCAAGGCATTTATGAATGCAATCTTTTCCAGAATCACTTCCTCTATAAATCATTACTTCCAAGGTAATGGATTCGGTAGGAAAAATTCTCAAACTTCTAGAGGTACTGTATTGGTGTTTCTGTAAGGTGATGTTTTATATGTTCAATGTAGATTGATCACTAATGTTAATTTAAGCCTAAATAAGCATGGGATAATAACCATTCAAAATATTTGAATGAAATATCAAGCCTCCAGTCAAATGGAGTATTGCAAATTATATTCATGTGGGAAGATTCATAAACTCTTCAGTACCTAGACCCTTCCCCACATACTTGGGTTTAATTGTTATGGAAGTTTATATTTTTTTAGATCTCCCCAGAGTTTGTGCACTGTTTCCCAATTTGAAAGCTGTGTTAATAGAACAACATTAATATGTCTGGCCCATTTTAGAGGCAAGCCTGTGAGCTGTGTCAGGGCATTGGTGCTGGTCTTCAAAGAAAGGAGATATACTATTTATCAATAGTGATTTACATAAAGACAATTATAAGGTAATGTGGAGTGAAAACAAAGAAGTTACCTGCTTCAGCATATACACATACAAAATAGTTTACATAAATGTAGATTATAATTAATATGATTCTATATAATGACACTGAAAAGATTGTTACAGTTTTTGAGGAGTTAGTGTAGTATGTAGAATTCAAACTCAAAAATCTCAGATGACTCTTAATTCCAAATCCAATTTCCCATTCTTTTCAAATTTAATATTCATCAGAATCCTTGGATAGATTGCTAAGCATACATTCTTTAGAATCTTTTCATATGACAGTGTTGTCATATGACAAATGTTTGTGTGGGTTAGTGTTATTTTTGGCAAGAAAATATTTTTTTCTTTTGTTTGCCAGAAAAGTGTACCTTCAAAGCCAATGCTTTGAAACAAATAAAACTAGGTCTGACCTAGTTCAAGGTGATTTTGGAAATGCGTTTGAACCCATAGTGTAGTATGTCTATTTCTCAAACGATCTCTAGAAGAGCTCTGAAGGATTCAATAGAGAAGATAGAAAATGGGTCAATTTTGAATAAGTTATCAAAAATCAAAGGATAAGAGGATTTTTCAAAGAACTGAGATGAACTAGTTTGAAAGAATTGGATTACTGGGCATGGTAACCTATACCATGAGACACACTAGAAACTCAAGAGGATTACTATAAAATTTATGTCAACTTGTTCTATATATTAAGTACAAAATTCCAGGCAACCTGTTGTTACATGATACTACACTGTCCCAAAATCAACAAGGAAACTGTAGTTGTAGAGTCATAGGCTACATTTTATCTGTATTCAAAGAAACATAAAGATTCTTGAGTATTTATGGCTACTTGGAATAAGGTGACCCTTGGAGTCAAGCAGGCTTCCATTCTCTGTTAGATATTTGGAGGAAGAAATGAAGGAAAACTACCCAATTTGTTCTATGAAGTCATAATTATGCTAGTACCTAAACCAAACAAAGACTCCAACAAAGAAAGAGAACTTCAGACCAATTTCCCTTATGAATATAAAACCAAAAATAGTCAATAAAAGTCTCTCAAACTGAATCCAAGAACACATCAAAACAATCATCCATCATGATCAAGAGGGCTTCATCAAAGAGATGCAGTTCAATATATGGAAATCCATCAACATAATCCACTACATAAACAAAAGCAAAGATAAAAACAATATTATCATCACATTATATGCTGAGAAAGCATTTGACAAAAATTCGACACCCCTTCATGTTAAAAGTCTTGGAAAGAGCAGGAATTCAAGGCCCATACCTAAACATAGTAAAAGCAATATACAGCAGACCAGTAGTCAACATCAAACTAAATGGAGAGAAACTTGAAGCAATCCCACTAAAATCAGGGACTAGACAAGACTGTCCACTCTCTCCCTACCTGTTCAATATAGCACTCAAATTTCTAGCCAGAGCAATTCAACAACAAATGGAGGTCATCAGGTTATTAAGTAGAAATATAGAAGTCAAAATATCACTATTTACAAATGATATGATAGTATAATTAAGTGACCCCCAATATTCCACCAGTGAGTTCCTAAACCTGATAAACAACTTCAGCAACATGGCTTGGTATAAAATTAATTCAAACAAATCAGTAGACTTCCTCTACTCAAAGAATAACAGGCTGAGAAAAAATTAATGAAATGACACCATTCACAATGGTCACAAATAATATAATATATAATGGTGAGACTGTAACCAAGCAAGTGAAAGGTCTGTATGAGAAGAACTTTAAGTCTCTGAAGAAAGAAGTGAAAGAAGACCTCAGAAGATAGAAAGATTTCTCATGCTCATGGACTGGCAGAATTGATATAGTAAAAATGGCCATCTTGCCAAAAGCAACCTACAGATTTAATCCAATCCACAACAAAATTTCAACTCAATACTTCATAGAGTTAGAAAGAGCAATTTGCAAACTCATTGAGAATAAAAAAAAACCCAGGATAGTGAAAACTATTATCAACAATAAAAGAACATCTGGTGGAATCGCTATCTCTGACCTCAATCTGTATTACAGAGCAGTAGTGATAAAATCTGTATGGTATGGTATTGGTACAGAGAGCGGCAGGTTGATCAATGGTATAGAATTGAAAATCCAGAAATTAACCCACACACCTGTGATCACTTGATCTTTGACAAAAGAGCTAAAACCATCCAGTGGAAAAAAGATAGCCTTTTCAACAAATGGTGCTGGCTCAACTGGAGGTAAGCATATAGAAGAATGCAAATTGATCCATTCCTATCTCCTTGTACAAAGCTCATGTCTCAGTGGATCAAGGACCTCCACACAAAACCAGATACACTGAAACTAATAGAAGAGAAAGTGGGGAAGGACCTTGAACACCTAGGCACAGGGGAAATTTTCCTGGGCAGAACACAAATGGCTTATGCTCTAAGTTCAAAAATAGACAAATATGACCTCATAAAATTGTAAGGCAAAGGACAGAATGGCAACCAACAAATTGGGAAAAGATCTTTAGCAATCCTATATCCAATAGAGAACTAATATCCAATATATACAAAGAACTCAAGAAGTAATACTCCAGAGAAACAAATAACCCTATTAAAAAGGGGGAAAAGAACTTTAAAAAAAAGCAAACAAAAAACCCTCTCAACTGAGGAATATCAAATGGCTGAGAAGCACTTAAAGAAATCCTTAGTCATCAGGAAATGTGAATCAAAACAAACTTGAGATTCTACCTCACACCAGTCAGAATGTCTAAGATCAAAGCTTAGGTGACAGCAGATGCTGGCAAGGATGTGGAGAAAGAGGAACACTCCTCCATTGTTGGTGAGATTGCAAGTTGGTAAAACCACTCTGGAAATCAGTCTAGCTGTTGTTCCTTAGGAGATTGTGCATAGTACTACCTGAGGACCCTGCTATATCACTCCTGGGCATATACCTAGAAGATGCTCCAACATGTAATAAGGACACATACTCCACTTTGTTCATAGCCTACTTATTTATAATAGCCAGAAGAAGGAAAGAACCCTGATGTGTTCTTCAACAGAGGAATGAATAAAGAATATGTGATATACATACACAATTGAGTACTACTCTGCTCTTAAAAACAATGGCTTCATGAAGTTCTTAGGCAAATGTATGGAACAAAACAATATCATTTTGCATGAGGTAATCCAGTCAGAAAGGAACGCACATGCCATGCATTCACTGATAAGTAGATATTAGCTCCAAAGCTCAGAATAGCCAAGATACTATTCACAGACCACATGATGCTGAAGAAGAAGGAAGACCAAATTGTATATGCTCCAGTCCTTCTTAGAAGGGGGAAAATACTCATGGGAGGAAATATAGAGACAATCTGTGGAAAGGAGACTTAGGGAAAGGCCATCCAGAGACTGCCCCACCTGGGGATCCAGCTCATATGCAGTCAACAAACCTAGACACAATTGTGGATGCCAAGAAATGCTGGCTGACAGAAGCCTGATAAAGCTGTCACCCGAGAGGCTCTGCTAGAGACTGACAAATACAGAGGCAGATGCTCAGATTCTCTAATGGAGGAGTTAAAGGAGTGATGAGGCTGAAGTGGTTTGAAATCCCATAGAAAGTACAACAATATCATTTAACCAGACCCTCTAGAGCTCCCAGGGAATAAACCACCAAACAGAGAGTACACATGGAGGGACCCATGGTTCCAGGTACATATGTAACAGAGGATGGCCTCGTATAGCATCAATGGGAGGAGAGGCCCTTGTTCCTGTGAAGGTTTGATGCCCCAGTGTAGGGCAATGCCAGTGTAGGGAGGCAACAGTGAGTGTATTGGTTTGGGAACACCCCCATAGAAGTAGGTGGAGGGGGGATGGGATATGGGGTTTCTAGGAGTCCTGGAGAGAAACATTCCTGGTTTTAAAAGCTGAAAAGACATCTTTCTCAAGATTGACTTGGTAAAGTATCAGTCTTAGACATTTAGTTATAAGAGGTTTCCAAGTGAATGATTATAAGAACAAAGCTTAAGTATCTAGTTTCAGAAAACCTGCATACAGTTTGTTCCTCCTGAGGAGTATTAGAATCACCTTTGTAATAGATACTAGTCTCCATGTTACAAATGAAACATTTGGGGATGTGCAAAAGCAATGTTTATTTTTTTGTTGTTTTTTTGTTTTTTGTTTTTTGTTTTTGTTTTTGTTTTTTTGGGGGGAGAGGTCAAAGCTATTGTAATGCAAACATTCATAATAATACATTTATACATGTTGTCAAAGACAATCATCATTCAAATAGTGATATACCACAAAGTTTTAAAAACATATCCAAAAAGGTTGTTTCTTTCTTTAAGGGTAGAAAAGTTGTTTGGTGTTTGATGAAAACAATACCAAGAATTGGACAAAGAAGGAAAAAAATCAATCAATTGGCCCTTTTCTCTTTTAAATTCTTAAGAAATGAAAGCCTTAAATTTAGAAATAGGAGTGGTGAGGATTTTTTTTTTTTTTTTTTGTTTTGTTTTTCAAGACAGGGTTTCTCTGTATAGTCCTGGCTGTCCTGGAACTCACTCTGTAGACCAGGCTGGCCTCAAACTCAGAAATCCACCTGCATCTGCCTCCCAAGTGCTGGGATTACAGACATGCACCACCATGCATGACTTTCATATTTCATATTTTCTTAATAAACTAATCATTCTATTATGATACTATATATATATATATATATATATATATATATATATATATATATATGGTTATAGTAGGTCATCTTGGCAGACTGTGTAATAATAGATTCATTAATAAGAATGTGGGGTACAATTTCTTTTTATTGGAACCAACTTCACCAAAGTTGGGAAAACATTGTGCTATAAGAGATGCTATACCTGTCCCATGCCATGTTCTCAGAAAAGGAGAAAAGAATGTCATGAATACTAAGTACCCTTGCCCATGCATTTCTACTTTTTTCAGTAAACCCAAACCACAAAGGCCATTATCATAACCATTATAATAATTGATAACATATATATGTAATTACATACATTCTATTCATTTCTTGTGTGTTTTTTCTCGATATGTACAGCATGCATGCTTGGTGTTTGTAGAGGTCAGAAGACAAGATACCCTGGAACTGGAGCTGTAGATATTTATGTGCCACCATGTGGGTGATGAAAGTTAAACCTGTTTTCTCTCAAAGTGTAATAAGTGTTTCTAGCAATGTCATATCTCTCTAGCCTCCTATGATTTTTAATAGCAACTGTTTTTATTCTTTGGCATAACCATAGCCACTCACATTTTTTTCTTCTCTCTCTCTCTCTCTCTCTCTCTCTCTCTCTCTCTCTCTCTCATCTCTCTCTTTTTTTCTTTTACTTCCATTTACATATCTTACTGATTATGATAATGGCCTTTGTGGTTTGGGTTTACTGAAAAAAGTGGAAAGGCCTTGGTGAGGGTACTTAGCATATTTTTACTGCTATTCCCTCATTTTCACACAAAATGTGTTCTTAAAGTGAACCTAAGTCAGTTGTAAACTAGAATACAATTGACTACTTTATTGTTTTTTTCTGGACAACCAGCTACATCACGTATTTGAGTTAAAGAATCTTATCATTTACACTTAAATATTGAGAGGGGAGAACTGACATTGCCATTTGTTATTATTGTTTTAAAATTCTTCTTTCTTTATCTGCTCTCTTAAATTCATTGCTTGAATTTAAATTATTTTCTTTTTTAGTACTTGAATTTCAATTCCCTTTTTAATATATTTTTTTATATTCTAGATTAAAAGTTATTTACTAGATCTAGAAGTTTTGGCTTTATACTTACCATAAACCTTGAGAGGAGTATATTTGGGCTATAATGGTTTGGTTTAAGTTGATGATAACTTCAAATATTGATGATATAAAACAAGTTTAGTATTTTACTAGATGACATCTTATGGCTTTAATTAACACAATTAAAAAGTTGTTGATACTGCAGTAATTTTTAATATATTTGACTTTTAACTTCCAATGTAGAAGTTACATTTAGTTACAAATTACTAGTAAAGAATTACCATATTCTCATTTTTACTGTTTATTATCTTTACTCTGAAGTTTATACTTTCATCTCCTTTTGTGTTACTAATTAGCATCTTGTCATTCTAGCTTGAAGAGGCTTTAACATGTTTTGCAAGGTAGTCCCTGTAGTGATATATTCTTTTATATTTTGCTTTTCAGTGACAGCCTCTATTTCTGAAGAACATATTTTTCTAGGTAAGTTATTACTGTTTAACTGATGTTGTGAGTTGTTTTTTTTTATTTCTGTGACTACCTTACAGGAAGCAATTGAATGGGGCAAATTTTATTTTATTTTGTGTTTGTGGGTAATAATCTATTATGCTCTCCTTTCCTCTCCAAACTAACCCTCCCCCTTTCCCACCCCTTCCACTTCTATCCCTGTCCTCTTTTTTCTTTCCCTCTGTGCCCTCATCTCTGTCTGTCTCACTCTATCACTCTGTCTATATGCCTGGATTTCCCTTATCATCTTAGAAAATGTATATATGAACTTGTCCCACAGAATAGAGAGTAAGGCACAGAGTTTCAGTATTGTCTTTGGGTAATTGGGCAAATAATCAAAGAAAAGTTACCAAAATTTATAATGCTATTTGAGAAATAGAATAATAATTTACTTTATTGAATTCTAAGTCAAAATTTTGGCAACTAGGCACCTCCCTATTACCATCCTCATTCAATTATGATAGTGGCCCTGGTGGTTTGGATTGATTGAGAAAAGTGGAACTGCATGGCTGAGGGTACTTATTATTCATAAACATTTGTTTTCCTCTTCCTGAGAAATACTAAATATGACATTGGAGAAGTACAGCATCTCTGATGGTACAGAGTTTTTATACCTTTGGTGAAGTTTTTTTACAATAAAATAAAATTGTACCACACATTCTTATTAATGAATCTATTATTGCATAGATTGCCAAGATGACCTACTGTAACTTTTTTTTCTTGACTCTTGAACCTCCAAAAGGTTTTCTTGTCCACACAGAGTATCATTTCATTGTATGTTTGTCTAGGAATATGATAGTTGAAAGTTCCTATTTAATCATCTTGAATAAAATTTAGATAATTTTTGTATTCCATATCACACTATTTTAAAAGACAACCAAGCACACTTTAGAAGGAGTTTTACATTAATTTTATAGAATAGATTTAGGAATTATATTTTTTATTTATCCCTTTCCATTTTTTCTTGACTCTAGTTTCAAATGCAAATAACGTTTTTTCTTATCTGAATCTTTCTCCATAACCTCTCCTTATTGTGAATTGTAATTTCTATATACAGTATTTTGTTTCATTGTTTCTATATCTGAATCCAACATAAAATGTGAGTTATCTCTCTAAAGAAAAACTCTTTCTATATACTGCACCTGTGATGGTGAATAAGGTGTGTACATATAGGTGTTACTATTATCAATATGGCATTTACTTTTAATTCCTTCTTATAGACCA
Source organism: Apodemus agrarius (assembly GCA_964023405.1). Lineage (NCBI taxonomy): Eukaryota > Metazoa > Chordata > Mammalia > Rodentia > Muridae > Apodemus > Apodemus agrarius. The sequence goes on along the minus strand of OZ030010.1, from coordinate 83,847,492 downwards.
CTTGGTAGACAGGGTACATCTTTAAGCTACACCTAAGAAGTAGATTTGATTAACCAGTTCAGCTCCAAAATACAAGTCAGCAAGGGCCCACTGTATATATATATATATATATATATATATATATATATATATATATATATACTTCTTTTATAACACTCCCTCAAAGGTATCCTAGAGTTTGAAATTTTATGAAGAACATGATAGGGTTTCTAGAGAATAACTATAAAATGAAAGTTCTCAAAAATGACCCTGTCCTTGAATCAACCTGGGGAGCTTGTTAAAGAAGTCGCAGGCCTCACATGGTTTTCATTTCACATAGCTAGGATTACTTTTTCACTTCAGTATTTTCATTACTATTTCTGAGAATAACTTTATACAAGCTTTAGAATTTAGGTTATTAGCAATCTATCTCTATTAAAACGCTTGCACTATTGCATTGAAAGTAGCATGATTTGCCAGCATTTTAGTTCAGATAAGAATCTAAAAACTGAATATTACAAAAATGTTAATAGATTAAGGGTCTTCCAACTGAGTCTCAACCATAAGGCAATTTTTTCATAGATCATCAAGCCAGTTCCAAGAGAGGGAGAAGGGGATGTGATAAAAACATGGCAGAGCAAAATCATAGAAAATCCTGAGTTTGAAAACAAATTATTAGAACATCCGCCATACCTCAAAAGCAATGATCACAAACAAAAGTAATAAATATCACCTGGGTAGTTTTACCTCACTATGAATCCTGCAAGCTACAATAATGAATAGGCTGACAAGATATGTCAATTGATGCAAGAGCATCATGAGTATTATGAGAATAACTAATCACTTTAATATTGGACTTAAGGCCTATTCCAAGATTTGTAATCCATACCTGACACTGTCAATTAAATCCAATGAAAAGTGATTACTTTTCTTCCCTGGTTGCATTCATAGCACTCTTCAGGATTTTGAAAGCTAGTAATTAGGGTTCAAGCTTTGAAGTGATTCCACATAAATGTCTCTATGTCCTGTGTTGTGTATTTAGTAATGACATCTTACAATTAAGTTTTGGAGTGTACACAAGAGCACTGGAGACATTCTGTAATACTTGTATAGGAAGGTTTGGGACTCCTTTTCCCAACAACTCCAAAATAGGTAACCAATTGCTTGGACTGGAGTTTTTATTTGGAAACATGAAATCTAGTGGTGATACTGTCCTTCATTGTAGGATAATGTAATTTAAAAATCCATTTATAATGATTATTTATTAGTAGTAATAGTAATCATTTTAATAAAATGAATCCAATTAGTACTATTCATAAACTCATCTATTAGAACATGGGAACCCTACAAGTTACAACCCCAAAGGAAAATGATTCTTCCTGCTCTAGTAGTCACCTAATGCCAGTGTGCCTTAGCTATGTGTGCATTTGTGAGTATTATCTTATATCTATCCTGGAACTGAAACTGGACTGATTTTTATAGATGGGTATTATTCAGATAATCATGGTAGCGATGGTTTTCTGGGTACAATTGTCATGTCATAGCCAGATGAGAGCATTTTAGTTTCACAGTCTTCCCAATACTATACATTTTCTGTGCACTCTTCCTTTATATTCCTTAAGCTCTACAAGCAGTGCTTGATGTTAGTGGCCTATTTAGGGTTGACCTCTCACAGTCATATCCTCAATACTACAACCAGTTTTGAGACTGTGCAATAACTGTTACCCATACCATCCATACACAAACTGTTCTGAGAATGATTGTGAATAACCTGTATCAATGTATAATATATCATACATTGTATATAGACATCAATATTTAAATGGAAACTCAACAATTTGATCACTTAATAAAATGATTACAAACCCCCACAAAACAGAAGCAAATAACCAAAATAAAAACTTTTTCAACAAATTTCTGACATTGGGTATTAATTATCTCCTGTGAAGAAAGCCTACAATCCACTGCAACTTTACTTGACTATTGCCATAGTATTTATGACTCTACTCTAATTTGGGCCACATCACTCCTGGTTAGTCAGTATTGTCAGATGTAGAATTCTGTTTTAGGTAAAACCATTTATATCTGCTTTTCCAGTCATATGCATTACACATTTCAGCACCATGAAATCTAACCAATAATGACAATTCACAGTTAGTTCAAGATTGATTTCTGTATGTGCTGCAATACACCTGTGTGACATCCTCACCAGTATGGTTGTATTTAGCTCACACATCCTGAGAATATTCATTTAGGTTGTACAATAAGCAACTCAATCAGGAATAGTTGCAAAAACTTAATAAATCTGTTTTCTGTTTTTTTTTTCTTAATCTTTTTCATAGTTTGCTTTCTTATACAACTTAGGACCAAATGGTAGGCATATAATTATCCACAGGTGATATGGGCCTTCCTATATCAATTATTAATGAAAAAAATATCCCACTGAGTTATCTACAGGTCAGTCCAGTAGAGATATTTTCTCAGTTGAGGTCCCTCGCCCCCCCCATAACTCTTGCTTCTGTCAAGTGGACATAAATAACCAGCATAAATCTTTACTACCATATCATGGGTAAACAAAGAAAATATCAATAGCCTATATTTGTGAGGAGCCTCAAGGTCTTGCCTAAATAATCTCTCATATATATGCATTCTATTGCTACAAGTGATATTGGGGACATTATAAGATTTCAGTTCTGTACACAAAGATTTCCTATTCACTTTAGTTAACCCTTAATTTTGTATTAACATCAACAAATATCCTATTTTCTCCAATTTTAAAAATTCTATTCATTATTACACCTTTCTTCCACACTATGCCTGTATGATTTATATTTTTACCTATGTTTTGTTGTTCCATTTTCCTTAATATATTTATCTTAGTAGCCATTTTTTAAAGTCCCACATTACATTTGCAGCCATTCCAAGCTAAACATAAAAATATAAAGACTTGAAGATAGGATTGACATATAAGACAGACTATACGGCATTTCTTTCTTGGACTGAGTTGTGTAATACAGTGAGATTGTTTGCTGTAATTTTTCTAGTTCCATGAAATTGCCTTTGGAATTCACTATGCCATTTCACTTAAACATCTATTAAATTACATTTTCAGTATATATCAGGCTTTATTTATTCATCTGTTGCTAGACATATAGGTTGTTTCCACTTTCTAGATATTGTGAATAGAACAGCAATAACCATGGATGTATTTATCTGTATATCTATACTCTATTTTTGATAACAGCAATTTTGACTAGGATGAGATATTTTGTTTTCATATGAATTTACCTTATGTTGCAAATATTCAATACATTTTAAATCTTAACTAGAAATTTATATTTCTAGTTTTGGGAAGTTCTGTGCCCAATTTTATTTGGGCTATTAATTTTCTTGAAGTTATACATTCTAGACACTAATCATCTTTCATATGTATAGCTAGCCAAGATTTTCTATTTTGTCATCTGCCACTTCACCCTATTGACAGTTTCTTTTGGTTATAAAGAAGTCCCTGACACCCATCTCTCATCTCTCTCTCTCTCTCTCTCTCTCTCTCTCTCTCTCTCTCTCTCTCTCAATGTTTTAGAACTTACTACTCATCTACTGGTTTCCTTTTTAGGAAGTCTGTACATGTGCCTGTATGTTGAAGTATATTCCTGATGTATCTTATACTTCTTCACTTGAACTTAAGTTATTTTCATTCTGTTGCATATTGATATTCAGATTTGCAAGCACAATTTGTTGAACATTATTTTCTTCTTTTGGTGTATAATTTTAGAACCTTTATCAAAAATCAAGTAGCTGTAACTGCGTGAAATAATAGCTAAATCTTCAATTTTTGTCCACTAACATCTATGTATGTTTTGAGCCGGTGCAATGTTACTTTCTTACTATGGATTTATAGTATAGTTTGAAATCATAACTGTTATAATTTTCCACATAATTATTTCCATTCATAAATGTTTTGTCTATTTTTTATATTTACTTTGATGCTTCCGTATAAATTTTAAGATTTTAAGGTATGTGATGGATAACTGATGAATTTTCACTGTTGTACATTAAATCTGGATATGGCTTTTAATTCAAACAAATTACTTCCTTCACTAAATTTCATTGTATAATGACATTCATCATGGCAATATAAAGCAAACTAGGGCTAAAATAATACACCACATCTCAAATATTCAGAACCCTCTGAACTATATTGTAAAGCATTGTGTCTGCTCAAGTTAGTAATATATTCTCCTTAAGTTTACTCTTAAAATGTGTTTTCATAAAGCATAATTCCATATCCTTGCCTTTTTTAAAAAATGTTAAAATATTTCTTTTTTTTTATTATTATCTTTTTTTTTTATTTTCTATATTCTTTGTTTACATTCCAAAGGCTTTCCCCTTTCCCAGGTACCCCCCACCATATGTCCCATAATTCCTCCCCCCCATGCTATTCCCCACTCTTTCCCCCCCCCCACGATTTCTCTGTTCTGGATCTACAATACTGGATCCAATCTTTACAGGCCCAGGGTCCTCTCCTTTTTTTCTTCTTGAGAGTCATTTGACTTGCTAATTGTGCCTTGAGTATTTAGGGCTTCTGGGCTCATTAATATCCACTTATCAGTGATTGCATTTCGTGTGTATTCTTTTGTGATTGGGTTAGCTCACTTAGGATGATAGTTTCCAGATCTAACCATTTACCTACAAATTGCATGAATTCATTATTTTTAATTGCTGAGTAGTACTCCATTGTAGAAATATACCACATTTTCTGTATCCATTCCTCCTTTGAGGGATATCTGGGCTCCTTCCAATTTCTGGCTATTATAAACAAGGCTGCTATAAACATAGTGGAGCATGTGTCTTTGTTGTATGCAGGGGAATCCTCTGGGTATATGCCCAGGAGTGGTATGCCAGGGTCCTCTGGGAGTGGCATGCCCAATTTTCTGAGGAACCGCCACACTGATTTCCAGAGTGGTTTTACCATTTTGCAATCCCACCAACAGTGGAGGAGTGTTCCTCTTTCTCCACATCCTTGCCAGCACTTGTTGTCTCTTGAGTTTTTAATCTTAGCCATTCTGACTGGAGTGAGGTGGAATCTCAGGGTTGTTTTGATTTCCATTTCCCTGATGACTAATGATGTTGAACATCTCTTAAGGTGTTTCTCGGCCATCCGAATTTCTTCTGGTGAAAATTCTTTGTTTAGCTCTGTACCCCATTTTTTGATAGGGTTATTTGGTTCTTTGGGGTCTAACTTTTTGAGTTCTTTGTATATATTGGATATTAGCCCTCTGTCGGATGTGGGGTTGGTGAAGATCATTTCCCACGTTGTTGGTTGCCGTTTTGTCTTTCTGACAGTGTCCTTTGCCTTACAGAAACTTTGTAATTTTATGAGGTCCCATTTGTCAATTCTTGATCTTAGAGCATAAGCTATTGGTGTTCTGTTCAGGAACTTTACCCCTGTGCCCATGTCCTCCAGGGTCTTCCCAAGTTTCTTTTCTAATAGTTTCAGTGTGTCTGGTTTTATGTGGAGGTCCTTGATCCACTTGGAGTTGATCTTAGTACAAGGAGATAAGAGTGGGTCAATTCGCATTCTTCTGCATGTTGACCTCCAGTTGAACCAGCACCATTTGTTGAAAAGGCTATCTTTTTTCCACCGGATGGTTGTGGCTCCTTTATCAAAGATCAAGTGACCATAAGTCTGTGGGTTAATTTCTGGGTCTTCAATCCTATTCCATTGATCTACCTGCCTGTTGCTGTACCAATACCATGCAGTTTTTAACACAATTGCTCTGTAGTACTGCTTGAGGTCAGGGATATTGATTCCCCCAGAAGTCCTTTTATTGTTGAGAATAGTTTTAGCTATCCTGGGTTTTTTGTTGCTCCAGATGAATTTGAGAATTGCTCTTTCTAGATCTATGAAGAATTGATTTGGGATTTTGATGGGGATTGCATTGAATCTGTATATTGCTTTTGGCAAGATGGCCATTTTTACTATATTGATCCTGCCAATCCAGGAGCAAGAAATATTTTTCCATCTCCTGAGGTCTTCTTCGATTTCTTTCTTCAGGGACTTGAAGTTCCTGTCATACAGATCTTTCACTTGTTTGGTTAGAGTTATGCCAAGGTACTTTATGTTGTTTGTGGCTATTGTGAAGGGTGTTATTTCCCTAACTTCTTTCTCAGCCTGCTTGTCCTTTGAGTACAAGAAGGCTACTGATTTGCTTGAGTTAATTTTATAACCAGCCACGTTGCTGAAGTTGTTTATCAGCTGTAGAAGTTCTCTGTTGGAGTTTTTTGGATCGCTTAAGTAGACTATCATATCATCTGCAAATAATGATACTTTGACTTCTTCCTTTCCAATTTGTATCCCTTTGACTTCCTTATGTTGTCTGATTGCTCTCGCTAGAACTTCAAGTACTATATTGAAAAGATATGGAGAGAGAGGACAGCCTTGTCTAGTCCCTGATTTTAGTGGAATTGCTTCAAGTTTCTCTCCATTTATTTTGATGTTGGCTACTGGTTTGCTGTAGATTGCTTTTACTATGTTTAGGTATGGGCCTTGAATTCCTGCTCTTTCCAAGACTTTTAGCATGAAAGGATGCTGAATTTTGTCAAATGCTTTTTCAGCATCTAATGAGATGACCATGTGGTTTTTTTCTTTTAGTTTGTTTATGTAGTGGATTACATTGATGGATTTCCGTATATTGAACCATCCCTGCATTCCTGGAATGAAGCCTACTTGATCATGGTGAATGATCGTTTTGATATGCTCTTGGATTCGGTTGGCAAGAATTTTATTTAGTATTTTTGCATCTATATTCATAAGAGAAATTGGCCTGTAGTTCTCTTTCTTTGTTGGATCTTTTTGTGGTTTAGGTATCAGCGTAATTGTGGTTTCGAAGAAGGAGTTGGGCAGTGTCCCTTCTGTCTCGATTTTGTGGAATAGTTTGAAGAGTATTGGTGTTAAGTCTTCTTTGAAGGTCTGGTAGAATTCTGCACTAAAACCATCTGGTCCCGTACTTTTTTTGGTTGGGAGGCTTTCTATAACCCCTTCTATTTCTTTAAGGGTTATGGGACTGTTTAGCTGGTCTACTTGATGCTGATTTAATTTTGGTATTTGGTATCTGTCTAGGAAATTGTCCATTTCCTCCAGATTCTCCAGTTGTTTTGAATATAGGCCTTTGTAGTAGGATCTGATGATCTTTTGAATTTCCTCTGTTTCTGTTGTTATATCCCCCTTTTCATTTTTAATTTTGTTAATTTGGATACTATCTCTGTGCCCTTTGGTTAGTCTAGCTAAGGGTTTATCTATCTTGTTGATTTTCTCGAAGAACCAGCTCTTGGTTTTGTTGATTCTTTGTATGGTTCTCTTTGTTTCTGCTTGATTGATTTCAGCCCTTAGTTTGATGATTTCCTCTCTTCTACTCCTCCTGGGTGAGTTAGCTTCTTTTTGTTCCAGCGCCTTCAGGTATGCTGTTAAGTTGCTAGTGTATGCTCTTTCCAGTTTCTTTTTGGAGGCACTCAGGGCTATGAGTTTTCCTCTTAGCACTGCTTTCATTGTATCCCAGAGATTTGGGTAGGTCGTACCTTCATTTTCATTGAAGTCTAAAAAGTCTTTGATTTCTTTCTTTATTTCTTCCTTGACCAGGGTGTCATTGAGTAGAGTATTGTTCAGTTTCCATGTGTATGTGGGCTTTCTGTAGTTTTTCTTGCTATTGAAGACCACTTTTACTCCATAGTGATCCGATAGGAGACATGGGATTAGTTCGGTCTTCTTGTATTTGTTGAGGTCTGTCTTGTGACCAATTATATGATCAATTTTTGAGAAGGTACCGTGCGGTGCTGAGAAAAAGGTATACTCTTTTGTTTTAGGATGGAATGTTCTATATATATCTGTTAAATCCAATTGGTCCAAAGCTTCAATTAGTTTCACTGTGTCCCTGTTTAGTTTCTGCTTTCCTGATCGGTCCATTGAGGAAAGTGGAGTGTTGAAGTCACCTACAATCATTGTGTTAGGTGCGATGTGTGCTTTAAGCTTTAGTAAAGTTTCTTTTACAAATGAGGGTGCCCTTGCATTTGGTGCATAGATGTTCAGTATTGAGAATTCTTCCTGGTGGATTTTCCCTTTGACAAGCAGGAAGTGACCTTCTGTGTCTCTTTTGATGACTTTAGGTTGAAAGTCGATTTTATCTGATATTAGAATGGCTACTCCAGCTTGTTTCCTGGGACCATTTGCTTGTAGAACTGTCTTCCAGCCTTTTACTCTAAGGTGGTGTTTGTCTTTGACACTGAGATGTGTTTCCTGTATGCAGCAAAATGTAGGGTCCTGTTTCCGTATCCAGTCTGTTAGTCTGTGTCTTTTGATTGGGGAATTGAGTCCATTGATATTAAGAGATATTAAGGAATAGTAATTATTACTTCCTGACATTTTGGGAATTGTTATTATTATTTGTATTTGAGTGGTTCTCTTCTTTTGGGTTGGATGAGATGGGGTTTCTATCTTGTTTCTTCTGGGGTGTTGTTTCCCCCCTTGTGTTGGTATTTTTCCCCTATTATCCTTTGTAGGGCTGGGTTTGTAGATAAGTATCTTGCAAATTTGTTTTTGTCGTGGAATATCTTGGTTTCCCCATCTATGGCAATTGAGAGTTTTGCTGGGTATAGTAGTCTTGGCTGAAGTTTGTGTTCTCTTAGGGTCTGCATGAGGTCTGCCCAGGATCTTCTAGCTTTCATGGTCTCAGGTGAGAAGTCTGGTGTAATTCTGATAGGTCTTCCTTTATATGTTACTTGTCCTTTTTCTCTTACTGCCTTTAATATTCTTTCTTTGTTTAGTACATTTGGGGTTTTGATTATTATGTGACGGGAAGTATTTCTGTTCTGGTCCAGTCTATTTGGGGTTCTATAGGCTTCTTGTATATTCATGGGCATCTCTCTCTTTAGGTTGGGGAAATTTTCTTCCATAATTTTGTAGAAGATATTTGCTGGCCCTTTAAGTTGTAGATCTTCATTCTCATCTATCCCTATAATCCTTAGGTTTGGTCTTCTCATTGAGTCCTGGATTTCCTGAATGTTTTGGGTTACCAGCTTTTTGCATTTTGCATTTTCTTTAATTGTTGAATCCATGGTTCCTATGGTATCTTCAGCATCTGAGATTCTGTCTTCTATCTCTTGTATTCTATTGTTGATATTTGCATCTATGACTCCTGATTTCTTCCCAAGGTTTTCTATCTCCAACATTGTCTCCCTTTGCGATTGCTTAGTTGTTTCTACTTCTGTTTTTAGATTTTGTATGGTTTTGCTCAGATCTTTCAGTTGCTTGTTTGTGTTTTCCTGTAATTCTTTAAGGGATTTTTGTGTTTCCTCCTTTATGACTTCTACTCGTTGACCCATGTTCTCTTGTATTTCTTTGGGTGATTTTTGTTTCTCCCCCTTATTGGGATTCACTTTTTGCTCTATATTCTCCTGGATTTCTTTAAGTGATTTTTGTGTCTGCCTTGTATGGGCTTCTAGTTTTTGATCTATTTTCTCCTCTATTACTTTAAGAAATTTATCTAAGTGATCCTCAATCTGCATCTTTACCAGTGATTTTAGATCTGAGTCTTGTTTTTCTGGTGTGTTGAGATATCTGGGGTTTAATTGTGTTTGTCTTGCAATGGCTTCTAGCTTTTGATCTATTTTCTCATGTATTACTTTAAGAGATTTATCTAAGTGTTCCTCTATCAGCATCCTGACCAGTGATTTTAGATCTGAGTCTTGTTTTTCTGGTGTTTCGGGGTATCCAATATTTATTGCTGTTGGGGAACTGGGTTCGGATGCTGCCATATTGCCTTGATTTTTGTTAGTAGCGATCTTACGTCTGCCTTTTGCCATCTGGTTAACTCTGGTGTTAGTTGGTCCTGTAGATACTAGCTGGTGCTTGGCCCTCCTGTGGGGTTGTAAGGCTATTTCCCAGTGACTGGGATACCTGAATCACTGTCCTGCGGGGGTCTTGCTCACAGATTGCTGACAGGTGGCCTGAGTCCCCCGAGGTCTTAACCTCAGGATATCCCAGGTATTTGGTTCCGCCTGTTGGGCGGCTGCTCTGCACTGCTCTTGCTCAGGGTTCGCTGTCTGATATCCTGTTTCCCCAGGGGTCTTAAAGTTGGGATATCTCAGTTATCTGGTTCCGCCTGCTGGTCCCAAGCTGCTGGGAAGCTGGCTGGGTCCGGTTTCCAGCTTCCCTGCCACTGGCTGGATGGGAGGCTGGTTCGGCCTCCGGCTGGGTCTGGGCACCTGGCACACTGGCTGACTCTGGCTTCCTCACCACCAGCTGGACTGGAAGCTGCAGGCAATATGGCAGCTGCCTGCAGGGAGCTCGGGGTCCGCCCCGTGAGTGCAGAGTGCACCCGCTATTCTGTGCCCAACTCCCACTCCAGGCCTGAGTCCCCGAAGGTCTTAAGCTTGGGCTGTCTCGGGTACCTGGTTCTGCCGCCGCTGCCGGATGGTTCTGAGCACCTGGCACGCTGGGTGACCCTCCGGCTTCCCCACCACCAGCTGGGCGGGAAGCTGCAGGCAATATGGCAGCTGCCTGCAGGGAGCTCGGGGTCCGCCCCGCGCGCGAGTGCAAAGTGCACCCGCTATTCTGTGCCCAACTCCCACTCCAGGACTGAGTCCCCGAAGGTCTTAAGCTTGGGCTGTCTCGGGTACCTAGTTCTGCTGCCGCCGCCCAAAATATTTCTTTTTATTCATTTATATTTTACTGGGAAGAATGTCAATGACTGCCTAAATTCCACCTTTGTCATTACTCTATCCATTTCTACAGTAATCTTCCAGATCATTTTAATTTAAATTTTAAAATCTTTTGCATTAGACCAAAATCAACTTTTCTAAAATTTTTATAGTATTATTTTACTTAAAAACTAAATCTACATATTTATTTATAATTTATTTAGTATGGAAAACATGTCAGAATTATATTAGTCATAGCTTCAGATAGATGAAGCATTAGAGTTTACTCAACATAAATGACATCAATAAAGAATAGTAGTAACATGGAAGAATGGATGGGACATTTTGTCCACTGACAATTAGTCAAGAGGTAAATTAATATTTTGCACAATATTTTCTTTTTGAAATGTCAATATATTTTCAAAAGGTTTGTTTGTGTAAAGTTAATTTAAAACATCATTTGGCTATCAGGAAGTATATCAAAACTCTATTGAAATTAAAGTGAGTAGATGAAACATATCATATGGTGCTATTTAGAATAGAATAAATTAAACAGTACATTCTATTTTAATAACTTCTGAAAATATATTTTTCCTATTTACTTCCCAAATGTTATTATTATTTCTTATGGATAATGGGAATTTAATTTCAATTGAATAAACCTGTCAGTGGATAGAATTTCCCAAGATTACTTACCTCTGGTGAAAGATTTGGGTTCATAGATCTACTGCTTTGGTTTGTAAGAAAGTTTCTTTACTTTCCTGGTTATTACATTCTATGTATGTATATAATTCAGCAATGTTGAATACAACTTTGAAATAAATTAAGAAAAAGTTTTGTATTTTTTTGTAATTTATGTTAAAATAGTATAACTTTTATTAGTAACAATAAGCATAATAATTTAAAGTAAATCCTCTTCATTGGAATGAAACTGTGTATAGCTGTCATTGTTACTACAAATTATAGAATGGAAAAATAGTTTTCCCAACAAAGAACTTAAAATTCTATTGACATTATATACCATATAATAATGTTTTATTAATACATTAAAACATTTTAATCGGAAGTAAATAAAGCCCTAGATATACATGTTTTAAAATAATTGAGTAGAAAAGATATGTGAAATAAAAATATATAGAATAACTACTTTAAAACTGATAAATATAACCAATTTTTTTTTTACAGAAACCAATTTCTTCTGTAAAAATATTGTACTTTAGACAGAATTAACCAAGAAAAAAGCCAACTTGTGCAAAATTTAAAAAGAGGTAAGGGAGAATAATTTTTAAAATTATTCTGAGGCCTTCTGTTATGAGATATAAACTATGAATACATTCTATATTCACTTAATTTCTGCAACTTGTTTGGTTCTAGGACACTGTATTGATGAATATCTACTGCAAAAAGATTATGACTGACAGAAGCACTCATCTGTTTATATATGATAAGACATGAGGAGTACATTTCATAAAATATTCTTTTAGCAGAGTAATATTAGTATTTTACTCCCTATAGACTATTGCACTGGACTACAATGCCAGGTATGGGTACCATATTGATAAAGGAGCTCAATATAAACAGAAATTTGTTGGATACTACCATTATAGTTATGACACTCCACAGTGTAATACTATTCAGCTGTAAAGTAAAAAGTTATAAAATTTGAAGTAAGTGGATGAGTTGGAAACAATTTTTCTGAATGAGGTAACCTAAACCCAGAAAGACAAATGACTTTTTTTTCTCATTCGTGAATTTTTGCATTGAGTCTTTAGATATCCATTTCATTTGGAATAACCCTAGAAGTGGAGGGAGTATCATATACAAAAGTGGAAATTAGAATTAGAATTCCTTGTTGTAAATGGGGGAAGTGAATTAAATAAATAGAAAAAGATTAACAGGGAAAAACTTGGAATGGGAAGGTAGAGAATAGATAATAGGAAGGTTAACTAAAACTAAAGACATTGTGAACAAGTCATATGGGAAACAATCTACACAGAAGCATATAATTTAAATGAAGTTACACTATACATAGATAACAGTTCCTCTACTAGACAGCACATACTAACAAACAAAAATTACTGGGCCAGGAATGTTGGCCAGTGACTTTGAAGATACTCCTAGATACTAATATTTTGGCATTCCCCTTGGTTACGCTCAAGAAATTGGATGTAAAATCCTACTTTTGAAGTCATCACATATTTCAGACATAGAATATGGAGAAATCAAGTTGATTCAGAATTGGAAAGTTTATCCCTCCTGTTTAACATTCACAGTACTAAAGGTACTATGTATGCTATTGGAAGAAAAAGGCTAACCATCAATTTTATCTAGCTGTGAACCCTATGACCTGTGAAAACTATCAGCCTGGTAACAAACACTAATTGGTGTAATTTTGGTAACAATACTGATGCATAATCAGGTTTTTATCAAGTGGTTAAAGCATGCAAACCCCTGTTGTTTTAATTATTGCAGAGGATGAGCAAAGAGCAAGATCTTCCAATTCAATCCACCAGTTTCATTGAACTATGATTTTAGATTATTTCAAAGTGAATTGGAATATATATATATATATATATATATATATATATATATCCTGGTTAATATATGTTAATAAGAAATAATTTACATATATGTTAATAAGGACTTTTTTATCTTTTTTTAAATTTTTTTATTCTTGGATATATTCTATATTTACATTTCATTTCCCTTTTTTGGTTTCCCACCCCCTAAAGGTCCCACATGCCCTTTTCCCTCCCCCTGCTCCCTCATCCACCCCTTTCCACTTCCCTGTTCTGGTATTCCCCTACACTGATGCTTTGATCCTTCTTAAGGTGGCAATCATGGTGGTTGTGCATACTTTTAATATCAGCATTTAGGAGTCTGTAGCACGTAGATCACAAGTTTGAAGCCACATTGAGCCTGACACAATTACTGATACTATGGTGTGCTTTCAAAAAGGAGCCTAGCATAACTACCCTCCAAAAGGCCCAACAAACAGTTGAAAGAGTCAGATGGAGATATTTAGACCTAACAAATAGACAAAAGCTGGTAACCACTGTGGTTGAATTGGGGAAAAGCTGAAAGAAGCTGAAGAGGAAGGTTACTCTATAGGAAGACCAGCAGTCTCAACTAGCCTGGACCCCCGAGATTTTTCTGACAATGAGCCTCCAACCAGTTAGCATACACCAGTTGATATGAGGCCCCCAACACATATACATCAGAGGACTGATGTGTTTTGACTCAGTGAAAGAAGATGCACCTAATCCTCAAGAAACTTGAGGCCCCAGGGATTGGGGAGATTTGGTGGGGTGGGGTAGAGTGTGGGGACATCCTCTTGGAAATGGGGGGAAGAAGTATAGGATATGGAACAGAGGGCAGATTAGGAGGGGGTGAAGACTGGACTGTATAAAAAGATTAAAAAATTAAAAAGAAAAAGAAAAAATAGGAAGGTGTCAATCTTGCACCAAAATTGATTAATAAATGTATGTAAAATGTCAGTTATAAATTTATTGAAAACTGCTAATTTTTGGAATCAAAACTGTGGTGGGTTATTAAGTTTATAAAAGATAAAATAGAGGGCATGCAAGATTTATTCTAGCATTAGGCCAAAATGCAATATAATAGTCAAATGTGATACATAAAACCTTGGCCTAAAACCACCCACCACAACAAATGAACAAGAAAAGGATGGGTTGATATATATATATATATATATATATATATATATAGATATAGATATAGATATAGATATAGATATAGATATAGATATAGATATAGATATAGATATAGATATATATATATATATATATATAGATAGATATATATATTCTTTTTAATTGTTAGAATGAATTAGCCTGAATTCTACTAAACACTGAAATAATAAATTTCTGAATATTGTTTAAAATATAAAGGAAACAACAAATCGAAAATGTAGAGGGATATTTTAATATAAAAGGCATATATAAGTACTGTGTAAAACTCAGAAGTTTTAAGTGGAAAGACCAAATTTTTGGCAATATAAAATAACAAACTCACTAACAAGTTTGAAGGATCTTTGTCTCATATTGCTTTTTCATAGCTTTTTTCTTTCAAGATTACAGAACCTTTGTATGTGTGAACATGTGTCTTTGCATCTACATTTCTGGATATTTTCCTATTATTCATTTTCTTCTGTTGGTCTGTTTTATCCCATTCTGGTTTGTTTCATTTTATATCATCATCATCATCATCATCATCATCATCATCATCATCATCATTGCTATTATTATTTAGATTCTTGTTTGTATTCTAATGAAAGGGTAAAAGATAGGATCTGGATTTGGGGGGTGTGGAGGTGTCAATGATATGGGAGGAACTTCAGAAGAGCAAACCATAGTCAGAATACATTAGATGAAAAAAGTCTATTTTCAATTAAAAAATAAAACCACTATTTCTTTTTTTCACAGGTAAAATATGCTATAAGCAAAGTTGAAATAAATAACAAACTGATAATATAATTTGGACACATAAATCAGGCAAAGTGTTATATTCTTCACTTCAAAGGACTATCAATATACTTCTTATGCTAGAACTCTCTAGTGGTTAATGAGGTTTCTGACTGTCTCTACAAGAGATAACAAACCTCCAAACATTCATGAAATGCAAGAAACTTTTCTATGGTAATTACATCATCCTCTTCTTTTATCTTTATGAAAAGCTACACTTTACCATGGAGTCTATGTGTTATTTACTATCAATTTATGTCCTTCAGTTATATAAGCAAGGGATAAAGTAAAATTTTCTTTACTAAAACAAAAAAAATGAGAGCAATAAACGTTATTTTAGCGACTGATATGGGAGTGTAATAGAGTACCATGAACGCACTAGTCTGTCAGTCCAATTAATCTTGCATACATTTAGAAGTAATTATTAGTTCAGCTAACAAGGTCCCAAGGAAGGATGCAAGAATCTCACACAGAAGGGGAAACTAAATTGCTAGCAGAGGTAGATGGAGAGAAGGAACTGAGTAGAAGAAGAGGTGAGGAGGGGAACAGGGATTGCCATCAGGTGTGAGGAGAAGGCTGGGAGTGAGAATGGAAATAAGAGGTGGGGCATCTCTGGAAACTATTTGGATGCCTGGGACAGGATAGGATATAGGGAGTCTTTGCGGGTGACCCTCTGGCTAAGATTCATGCCAGAGGTGAATATAGAGACTGAATTGGTCACCTTCTGTACCCAGGCAGAATTTCCAGAGAATGAAGGGGGATCAACAATCCACCTACGAAACCTTCAAATCAAAATTTTTCATTCCTACAAAATGTGCAGGAATTAAGATGGAGCAGAGACTGACAAAATGGTCAACCAATGACTGCCTCAATGTGAGACTCATCTCATGTGAGAAAGACAACCCCGACACTATTAATTATAATCTACTATGCTTGCAAACAGGAAACTAGCATAACTCCTGAGACGCTCCAACCAGCAGTGATAGGAGGCAGATGAAGAGTCCCTAATAAACATCAGGGAGAGTAGAGAGAGTCTTATGGAACATGGGGGAGAGAAAAGAACAAATCTGAAGGTGAAAGAAATCACAAAAGACCCAGAGTCAACTACCCTGGGCCCATGGGGGCTCACAGAGACTGAACTACAAGCTAGGGAATATGCAGAATCTAGAGCTGGAACCCCTATGCATTTGTAGGAAAGGTGCAGCTTGGTCTTCAAGTGGGACCTCTAAGAAGTTAAATGGGGGCTAAGTCTGTTCCCTGCATTTGGATACCATTTACCCCTATTGGACTGCCTGGTTGGACATCAGAGAGAGAGAGGATATGCCTAGACCTGGATGCCACTGGATGGAGTGGTACTGAAGGGAGAAAGGCAGGGAGTAGAGATTTGAAAAATTGGTCCTGGAAATAGAGGACACAGAGGTTCTGTGAACAGGATGTAAATTGAATTAAAAAATAAAATTAAAAAATCTTTTTAATAAAAATAAGTAAGAATTTCCATGCTTAAAAAATTTCAAAACTGAAACTCATTTTTAAAGCAGAACATATTTACAAAGGAATAATTCAGTCTTGAATATTAACTATATTAACTTTCAAGAGAGTGTTCAGGGCTTAAGAACATACTTCTTAATGTAATCCACTACATAAACAAACTAAAAGAAAGAAACCACATGGTCATCTCATTAGATGCTGAAAAAGCATTTGACAAAATTCAGCATTCTTTCATGCTAAAAGTCCTGGAAAGAACAGTAATTCAAGGCCCATACCTAAACATAATAAAAGTGATATACAGCAAACCCGTAGCCAACATCAAAATAAGTGGAGAGAAACTTGAAGCAATCCCACTAAAATCAGGGACTAGACAAGGCTGCCCTCTCTCTCCATATCTTTTCACTATAGTACTTGAAGTTCTAGCGAGAGCAATTAGACAACATAAGGAAGTCAAAGGGATACAAATTGGAAAGGAAGAAGTCAAACTATCATTATTTGCAAATAATATGATAGTATACTTAAGCGACCCAGAAAACTCCACCAGAGAAATCCTACAGCTGATAAACAACTTCAGCAAAGTGGCTGGTTATAAAATCAACTCAAGCAAACCAGTAGCCTTCCTGTACTCAAAGGACAAGCAGGCTGAGAAAGAACTTAGGGAAATAACACCTTTCACAATAGCCACAAACAATATAAAGTATCTTGGTGTGACTCTAACCAAACAAGTGAACGATCTGTATGATAAAAACTTCAAGTCTTTGAAGAAAGAAATCAAAGAAGACCTCAGAAGATGGAAAAATATTTCATGCTCTTGGATTGGCAGGATCAATATAGTAAAAATGGCCATCTTGCCAAAAGCAATCTACAGATTCAATGCAATCCCCATCAAAATCCCAAATCAATTATTCATAGATCTAGAAAGAGCAATTCTCAAATTCATCTGGAGTAACAAAAAACCCAGGATAGCTAAAATTATTCTCAACAATAAAAGGACTTCTGGGGGAATCAATATCCCCGACCTCAAGCAGTACTACAGAATAATTGTGCTAAAAACTGCACGGTATTGGTACAGCGAGAGCCAAGTAGATCAATGGAATAGAATTGAAGACCCAGAAATGAACCCACAGACATATGGTCACTTGATCTTTGATAAAGGAGCCACAACCATCCAGTCAAAAAGAGATAGCCTTTTCACCAAATGGTGCTGGTTCAACTGGAGGTCAACATGCAGAAGAATGCGAATTGTCTCACTCTTATCTCCTGTACTAAGATCAACTCCAAGTGGATAAAGGACCTCCACATAAAACCAGACACACTGAAACTATTAGAAAAGAAACTGGGAAAAACCCTAGAGGACATGGGCACAGGGGGAAAGTTCCTGAACAGAACTCCAATAGCTTATGCTCTAAGATCAAGAATTGACAAATGGGACCTCATAAGATTACAAAATTTCTTTAAGGCAAAGGACACTGTCAGAAGGACAAAATGGCAACCAACAAATTGGGAACAGATCTTTACCAACCCCACATCTGACAGAGGGCTAATATCCAATATATACGAAGAACTCTAGAAGTTAGACCCCAAAGAACCAAATAATCATATTAAAATGTGGTGTAGAGCTAAACAAAGAATTTTCACCTGAAGTAATTCGAATGGCTGAGAAGCACCTTAAGAGATGTTCAACATCATTAGTCATCAGGGAAATGCAAATGAAAACAACCCTGAGATTCCACCTCACACCAGTCAGAATGGCTAAGTTTAAGAACTCAAGAGACAACAAGTGCTGGCGAGGATGTGGAGAAAGAGGAACACTCCTCCACTGTTGGTGGGATTGCAAGAAGGCACAGCTGCTCTGGAAATCAGTCTGGTGGTTCCTCAGAAAATTGGGCATGATACTTCCAGAGGACCCTGTCATACCACTCCTGGGCATATACCCAGAGGATTCCCCTGCATACAATAAAAACACATGCTCCACTATGTTTATAGCAGCCTTGTTTATAATAGTCAGAAGTTGGAAGGAGCCCAGATATCCCTCAAAGGAGGAATGGATACAGAAAATGTGGGATACACACACACACACACACACACACACACACACACACACACACACACAATGGAATACTACTCAGCAATTAAAAATAATGAATTCATGCAATTTGTAGGCAAATGGTTAGATCTGGAAAACATCATCCTAAGTGAATTAACCCAATCACAAAAGAATACACATGAAATGCAATCACTGATAAGTGGATATTAAAGAGCCCATAAGCTCTGAATACTCAAGGCACGATTAGCAAATCAAAAGATTCCCAAGAAGAGGAAGGAGAGGACCCTGGTTCAGAAAAGCCTGGATCCAGTTTTGTAGGAGAGTACCAGAACAGAGAATGGGTTGGGGGGTGATTGGGGAATGGGCGGGGGGAAGAAGACTTATGGGACATATGGTAGGGGGGAGTGGGAAAGGGGAAAGCCTTTGGAATGTAAAGAAAGAATATAGCAAAGTAAAAAAAATGAAAAAAGAAAGATAAAAAAGAACACGCTTCTTAATGTATTTACCAATGGGTATATACTCTATTTCACTTTGGATATAATGCATGTTAGAGAAGTCTAGAAATTTTTATTTCTTCATCAGTGGAAAGTGTTTTGTTTGTTTTCTGTTTTTACTATGATGGTGATCATTTGATTCATGTTTACAGGAACTTAAAAACAATCAAACAAGCAAACAAGAAACCTCCCTCTGTTCTCCAGCTTTAGAACCTAGAATCCAAATATGTTTTTTTTTTATTATCAAATTTTTGTTCATTCACATTCTATCTCACTGACAAAGTGTCTCTTCCCCTCTGCTTAGAGGTAAGGGGCCTCCCTGGGCATCTCCCCACCCTGCCACATCAAAACTTCACATCTCCACCCGCTGCAGCCAAACAAAGCAACCTTATGATCTGGGTACCTCAGTCTAGCTCCTGTATCCTTTTTGATTGGTCGCTCAGTCTCTGAGAATTGCCAAGGGTACAGGTGAATTGACTCTGCTGGTCCTCCTGTGAAGATCTCATCCCCCTTAGGGCCTTCAATTTCCCCCCCATATTTTCCATAAGTGTCCCAGACCTATGTACAAAATTCAGCTGTGGCTATCTGCATCTGTCTCAATCACCTGCTGCATAGTCTCACAGAGGACAGACATGCTAAGCTTCTGTCTGTCAAAATAGCAGAGTATCACTAATAGTATCGGGGACTGGTACTTGATAATGGAATGGCTCTCAATTTGAACCATTTATTGGTTGACCATTTCATCAGGCTCAGCTCCATCCATGTTCCAGCATTGCTTTTAGACAGGACAAATTTTGGGTTGAATGTTTTGTGGGTGGGCTGTGTCCTTATCTCTCCAATGGGAGCCCTGTCAGGCTATAGGAGGTAGCTTCCCCTGGTTTCAATTCCCCTCCACTAGACATATCAGTTAGTGATGCCCGCATTGACTCCTGGGAACCTCAGCTCTTCCAGGTTTCTAGGGCTTCATAGAGATTACTGCCACCCCTCCTCCAGCAGCTGCAGATCTCCATTCATTCTCCTGTCTCTTCCCATACCAGATGGTGATGCCATCATTCATCTCCCATCCCCTCTTCCAATAATCTCCCCTCCTCCCTCTGCCTCCTATGACTATGTTGTTCCCCCTTCTACATGAGATAGAATCTTACTTGGGTCTTCCTTCTTGTTTAACTTCTTTGGGTACGTGGGATGCATTATTCATATCTTGTAATTCATGGGTAATGTCCACTTATCAGTGAATACATACCATGAATATCCTTGTACTTCTGGGTTGCCTCACTCAGGATATTTTCTCCTTCCACACATTTGTCTGCAAATTGTTATGAATAGCTGGATAGAGTTCCATGTTGTAAAAGAAACACATTTTCATTATTAGATGGACATCTGAGTTGCTTCTAGTTTCTGGCTCTGCTATAAAAATAGTGGAGTACATGTCCTGTGGTATAGTGGAAAACCTGTTAATTATATTCCCAGGAGAAGTATAGATGGGTCTTCAGGTAGAATTATTTCCAATTTTCTGTGAAACTGCCAGATGTATTTCCAGAGTGGTTTTACAAGTTTGGGATGTCATTGTCAATGGAGGAGTGTGTACCTTTCTCCACATCCTATCCCGCATATGCTGCCACTTGAGTTTTTGGTTTTAGCCATTCTGATTGGTGTAAGGTAGAAATTCAGGGTTGTTTTAATTTGCATTCCCCTGATGGTTAGGGGTCCTGAACATTTCTTTCAGACTTCTAGGCAATTTGACATTCTTCTGTTGCGGATTCTCTGCTTAGCTTTGCACTCTACATTTTAATTTGGTTATTTGGTTTGTTGGAATCTATCTGAGTTTCTTGTTTAGTTTGGATATTAGGTCTCTATTAGATATAGGGTTGATTAGTCAAGTTTTTCTCAATCTGTAGGTTGCTGATTTCTCCTATTGATTCTGTCTCTTGCTTTAAGATGCTTTTCCATTTCAAGAGTTCCCATTTATCAATTTTTTAATCTTAGAGACTGATGCATTGATATTCTGTTCAGGAAAATGTCTCCTTTATAAATGTGTCAAAGCTACTTCCCACTTTATTTTCCATTAGATTTCATGTGTTAAGTTTTATGTTGAGGTTCTTGATCCTCTTGGACTTGAGTTTTGTGAAAAGTGGCAAATATGGATCTGTTTGTATCTTCTATGTACAGACATCCAGTTATACCACTGCCATTGGTTGAAGATGCTTTGTTTGTTTTTTTTTTTTTTTCTAATGAAAGGTCTTGGATTCTTTGTGCAAAATTAAGTGACCATAGGTGTATAGATTTATTTCTGGGAATTTAATTTATTCTTCTGATAATTCACATTGTTTCTATATCAAGACAATATAGGTTTTTTTTGAAGTGAAAAGTCACAGGATTTATTCATGGTAACTAATGTTTCAAACAGAATTAATCAATGCCTAAGAAGATGAAGAGTTGATTATGTAAATTCCCTGAGTTCTTCACAACCATCTGACAGTTCTTTTTCTTTTTTTCTTATTTTTTATTAGATATATTTTTATTTACATTTCAAATGATTTCCCCTTTCCTGGTCACACCCCCCCAAAGTCCTATAAGCCATCTCCCCTCCCCCGTTCCCCAATCAATCCCCTTCAGCTTCCCTGTCCTGGTATTGCCCTACACTGCTGCATCAAGTCATTCCAGGACCAGGGGCCTCTCCTTCCTTTGATGTCCAACAAGGCCATCCTCTGCTGCCTATGTTTCTGGAGCCATGGGTAACACCATGTGTATTCTCTGTTTGATGGTTTGTCCCTGGGAGCTCTGGGAGTACTGGGTGGCTCATATCATTGTTCCTTCTATGGCACTGCAAAACCCTTCAGCTTCTTGGGTCTTTTCTCTAGCTCCCACATTGGGGACTCTGTGCTCAGTTCAATGGCTGGCTGAGAGTGTCCCCCTCTGTATTTGTCATTCACTAGCAGAACCTCCCAGGTGACAGCTATATCTAGCTCTGGTTAGCAAGTACTTGTGGGCATCAATAATAATAACTGTATATGGGATGGATCCCTAGGTGGGCTATTCTCTGGATGGTCTTTCCCTCAGTCTCTGCTCCACACTTTGTCTCTGTATCTCCTGTGGGTACTTTGATTCCCCCTCTGAGAAGGACCAGAGTATCCATACATTGTTCTTCCTTCTTCTTTGGCATCATTTGAATTGTGTATTGGGTATTCCAAGTTTCTGGGATAATATCCACTTATCAGTGAGTACATACCATGTATGTTCTTTTGTGATTGGGTTATCTCACTCAAAATGATATTTTCAAGTCCCACACATTTGCCTAAGAATTTCATGAATTCATTATTTTTAATAGCTGAATAATATTCCATTGTGTAAATATACTATATTCTCTTTATCCATTCCTCCATTGAGAGACATTTGGGTTCTTTTATTATAAATAGGGCTGCTATGAACATAGTGGAGCATGTTTCCTTATTACATGCAGGGGAATCCTCTGTGTATATGCCCAGGAGTGGTAGAACAGGGTCCTCAGGTAGTAGCATGCCCAGGTTTCTGAGGAACCACCAGACTGATTTCCAGAGTGGTTGTAACAGCTTGCAACCCCACTAGAAGTGGAGGAGTGTTCCTTTTTCTACACATCCTCGCCAGCACCTGCTCTTTCCTGAGTTTTTGGTTCTAGCCATTCTGACTGGTATGAGCTGAAATTTCAGGGTTGTTTTGATTTGCATTTCCCTTATGACTAAGGATGTTGACCATTTCTTTAGGTGCTTCTCAGCCATTAGATGTTCCTCAGGTGAAATGTCTTTGTTTAGCTCTGTATCCCATTTTTAATAGGGTTATTTGGCTCTCTAGAGTCTACCTTCTTGAGTTCTTTGTATATATTGGATATTAGCCCTCTGTCAGATGTAGGGTTGGTAAAGATCTTTTCCCAATTTGTTGGTTGCCATTTTGTCCTATTGACAATGTCCTATGACTTACAGAAACTTTGTAATTTTATGAGGTCACATTTGTCAATTCTTGATCTTAGAACATAAGCTATCTATCAGTGTTCTGTTCAGGAAATTTTCCCTTGTGCCCATGAGCTCAAGGGTCTTCCCCAGTTTTTTTTCTATTAATTTCAGTGTGTCTGGTTTTATGTGGAGGTCCTTGATCCACTTGGACTTGAGCTTAATACAAGGAGATAAGAATGGATTGATTTGCATTCTTCTGCATGCTAGCTGCCAGTTGAACCAGCACCATTTGACCATTTTTCCACTGGATGGTTTTAGCACCTTCATCAAAGATCAAGTGACCAGAGGTGTGTGAGTTCATTTTGGGGTCTTCAATTCTATTCCATTGATTTGTCTGTCACTGTACAAATACCATGCAGGTTTTAACACTATTGCTCTGTAGTACTGCTTGAGTTCCTGGATACTGATTCCCTGAAAAGTTCTCTTACTGTTGAGAATAGTTTTAGCTACCCTGGGTATTTTTTATTCCAGATGAATTTGAGAATTGCTCTTTCTAACTGTGAAATTTTGAGTTGGGATTTTGATGGGGATTGCATTGAATCTGTAGATTGCTTTTGTCAAGATGGCCATATTTACCATATTAATCCTGCCAATCCAGGAGCATGGGAGATCTTTCCATCTTCTGATGTCTTATTGATTTCTTTCCTCAGAGACTTGAAGTTCTTTTTTTTTATCATTTTTTTTTTATTTTCTATATTCTTTGTTTACATTCCAAAGGCTTTCCCCTTTCCCAGGTACCCCCCACCATATGTCCCATAATTCCTCTCCCCCCCATGCTATTCCCCACTCTTTCCCCCCCCCACGATTTCTCTGTTCTGGGTCTACAATACTGGATCCAATCTTTACAGGCCCAGGGTCCTCTCCTTTTTTTCTTCTTGAGAGTCATTTGACTTGCTAATTGTGCCTTGAGTATTTAGGGCTTCTGGGCTCATTAATATCCACTTATCAGTGATTGCATTTCGTGTGTATTCTTTTGTGATTGGGTTAGCTCACTTAGGATGATAGTTTCCAGATCTAACCATTTACCTACAAATTGCATGAATTCATTATTTTTAATTGCTGAGTAGTACTCCATTGTATAAATATACCACATTTTCTGTATCCATTCCTCCTTTGAGGGATATCTGGGCTCCTTCCAATTTCTGGCTATTATAAACAAGGCTGCTATAAACATAGTGGAGCATGTGTCTTTGTTGTATGCAGGGGAATCCTCTGGGTATATGCCCAGGAGTGGTATGCCAGGGTCCTCTGGGAGTGGCATGCCCAATTTTCTGAGGAACCGCCACACTGATTTCCAGAGTGGTTTTACCATTTTGCAATCCCACCAACAGTGGAGGAGTGTTCCTCTTTCTCCACATCCTTGCCAGCACTTGTTGTCTCTTGAGTTTTTAATCTTAGCCATTCTGACTGGAGTGAGGTGGAATCTCAGGGTTGTTTTGATTTGCATTTCCCTGATGACTAATGATGTTGAACATCTCTTAAGGTGTTTCTCGGCCATCTGAATTTCTTCTGGTGAAAATTCTTTGTTTAGCTCTGTGCCCCATTTTTTGATAGGGTTATTTGGTTCTTTGGGGTCTAACTTCTTGAGTTCTTTGTATATATTGGATATTAGCCCTCTGTCGGATGTGGGGTTGGTGAAGATCATTTCCCACGTTGTTGGTTGCCGTTTTGTCTTTCTGACAGTGTCCTTTGCCTTACAGAAACTTTGTAATTTTATGAGGTCCCATTTGTCCATTCTTGATCTTAGAGCATAAGCTATTGGTGTTCCGTTCAGGAACTTTACCCCTGTGCCCATGTCCTCCAGGGTCTTCCCAAGTTTCTTTTCTAATAGTTTCAGAAAAAGATAGCCTTTTCAACAAATGGTGCTGGTTCAACTGGAAGTTCTTGTCATACAGATGTTTCACTTTCTTGGTTAAAGTCACACCAAGATACTTTATATTGTTTGTGTTTATTGTGAAGGGTGTCATTTCTCTAATTTCTTTCTTAGCCTGTTTATCCTTTGAGTATAGGATGACTACTGATTTGTTTGATTTACTTTTCTATCTGACTACTTTGCTGAAGTTGTTTTTTAGCTGTAGGAGTTCTCTGGTGGAGGTTTTGGGTCTCTTAAGCATACTATCCTATCATCTATAAATAGTGATCATTTGACTTCTTCCTTTCCAATTTGATTTCTTTTGACCTCGTTTTGTTGTCTAATTGCTCTAGCTAGAGTTACAAGTACCATTTTGAATAAATACGAAGAGAGGGGCAGCCTAGTCTAGTCCCTGATTGTCATGTTATTGCCTCAAGTTTCTCTCCATTTAGTTTGATGTTGGCTACTGGTTTACTGTATATTGCTTTTACTATGCTTATGTATGGGCCTTGAATGCCTGTTCTCTCCAAGACTTTTAACAGGAAAGGATGCTGAATTTTGGCAATGTACTTTTAACCACTAAATCTTTGTAGTACAGATTGCGATCAGGGATGGTGATATCTCCACAAATTTTTATTTTTCAGGACTGTCCTATGATTTTGTTGTTTGCTTTTCTATATGGAGCTGGGAATTGCTCTTTCAAGGTCTGTAAAAATTTGTGATGGAATTTTGTTGGGTGTTGCATTGAATGTGTAGATTTCTTTAGCTAAAATGGCATTTTTACTATGTTAATCCTACTGATCCATGAACATGGTAAATCTTTCAATCTTTTGATATCTTTTTCAATTTGCTTTTTCAGACTTGAAGTTCTTGTCATACAGGTCTTTAACTTATTAGTTAGAGTTACACCAATATATTTTATATTATCCATTGCTATTGTAAATTGTCTCTTTCTCTAATTTCTTTTTCAGCCTGTTTATCAGTTATAAAAAGGAGTGTACTGGTCTGGTTAATTTTATGTCCAGCCTGTTTGCTGAAGTTGTTTATTGGCTGTAAGAGTTTTCTGGTAGAGTTTTGGAGGTCACTTATATATCACTCCAAGAGTGATAACCTTGAGTTCTTACTTTCGATTTTTATCCCCTTGATCTCCTTTTGTTGTGTTATTGCCCTCTATATAAGGTCAAGTACTATACTGAATAGATAAGGAAAAAGCAGGAAGTCTTATCTTGTTCCTGATTTTAGTACAATTGTTTAAGTTTCTCTCCATTTAATTTGATGTTAGCTATTGGTTTGGTGTGTATTAGCTTTATTATGTATAGCTATGTGCCTTGAAACTGATTATCCAATACTTGTAACATGAGAAAATATTGGATTTTGTTGAAGGCCTTCCAAGCTTTAAGCATCTAGTGAGATGATCAGATGATTTTTTTCAGTTTGTTTATATAGTGGATTAAATTGATGTATTTCCATATAAGGAACCATCCCTGCATCTCTGTGTTGATTTTGATATTTGATGTTTTGGATTCAGTTTTCAGGATTTTATTGTGTATTTTTGTATGGATCTTGATATCTAAAATTGCTCTGAATGTTTCTTTCTTTGTAGGGTCTTTGTGTGAGAGTAACTGTGGCATCATGGAATGAATTATATAGTGTTTCTTCTGTTTTTATTTTGGGGAATGATATGAGGTGTATTGGTATTACCTCTTCTTTGAAATTCTGGTAGAATTCAGCACTAAATCCATCTGGAACTGGGATATTTTGTTTCTTAGTTATCTACTCCACTTGGGTATGTCTGCTTCTTTTTGTACTACAGCTTTTAAGTGAGTTTGTATGAAAAGAAAATTTCAATAATATATCCTTTCAAGGAATGTAAAGTACATTGAGAAGTAAAGAAATAGCTCCCTGCAATTGGTTGCCCTTTTTTTTCTTGTTTCAGATTTGAAAAACTGCATCATTATAATCCAGGCAGGGTCAGTCATTATTATTATTATTATTATTATTATTATTATTAATTATTAGAAAACACAGCACATTATTTCAATTAACTTTGAAAAGAGTTATTTGTATGCCCCCAAATTTCACACATATTACTATCATAAGTACAACTGTTGTTATTTTGAACCCAGAAAACTTATTTGCTACAAATGATCTCGGGGAGACAATCAGAGAATCTGAAAAAGACACCGCTTTTCAAATTTGGCCTTGGAAAAATACAATTAAAAGTGGACCCTTTAGCATTAAAACAAAGAAATTCACAGTATTTTGTCTTCAGTATAATTTTTATTGATTTTATTTTATTTCCAAATGAGAACAAATGTGAGATACAGGCGAATGTTCACAAATTCATTTTTCCTACTTTCATCTTGAGAAGTGTTCTTTGGAGTTTTATTTGAGGATTGCTTACATTATCACTTCTTAGAACATCTCTACAAAGTGAACAGAACTTGTTTATTTCTCAACCTCTTTATGCTGAAACATGTTTTACTTCTTAAAATACAAATCTCTTTTAATTATCTTAAATTTCTAAAAATGTGGTCCAGCAGAAGCACAAACAAGTGACAAGTAACTAATCTGCTTTGATTTCTTAACATTATAGTATTTTAGTGTCACAATATGAAGTGAATCAGCTCTTTGATTCTCTGTGAAGCTATACATATAAATATTCAGTTTAGAGCAGTATTTTCTTATGCAGCTAACAAAAAATTAATGAATATTTTAGTATAGGCATCATAGTGGGTTTAAACGAATCTATTTTTGATATTGTAATAACGTGCAAATTTGGTTTTGTCATGGAATAACTTGATGTCTCCATCTATGGCGATTGAGAGTTTTGCTGGGCATAGTAGTTTTGGCTGAAGTTTGTGTTCTTTTAGAGTCTGCATGAGATCTGCCCAGGATCTTCTAGCTTTCATGGTTTCTGGAGAGAAGTCTGGTGTTATTCTGATAGTTCTTCCTTTATATGTTACTTGTCCTTTTTCTCTTACTGCCTTTAATATTCTTTCTTTATTTAGTACATTTTGGGTTTTGGTTATTATGTGACGGGAGGGATTTCTGTTCTGGTCCAGTCTGTTTGGGGTTCTGTAGGCTTCTTGTATATTCATGGGCATCTCTCTCTCTTTAGGTTGGGGAAGTTTTCTTCCATAATTTTGTAGAAAATATTTGAAAGCTAGAAGATCCTGGGCAGACCTCAAGCAGACCCTAAGAGAACACAAATGTCAGCCAAGACTACTATACCCAGCAAAACTCTCAATCAACATAGATGGAGAAATCAAAATATTCCATGACAGGACCAAATTTACACAATATCTTTCTACTAACCCAGCTTTACAAAGGATAATAGGAGGAAAACTCCAATACAAGGAAGGAAACTGCACCCAAGAAAAAGCAAGACAGTAACCTTCTTCCATCAAACTCAAAGGAAGATAACTACTCAAAAACAAAAATAACATCAAAAAAACGTCAGGAATAATCACTATTCCTTAATATCTCTTAACATCAATGGACTCAATTCCCCAATAAAAAGACATAGACTAACAGACTGGATACAGAAACAGGACCCTACATTTTGCTGCTTAGAGGAAACACACCTCAGAGTCAAAGACAAACACTACCTTAGAGTAAAAGGGTGGAAGACAATTTTGCAAGCAAATGGTCGCAGGAAGCAAGCTGGAATAGCCATTTTAATATCAGATAAAATTGACTTTCAACCCAAAGTCATCAAAAGAGACACAGAAGGTCACTTCTTGCTAGTCAAAGGAAGAATCCACCATGAAGAACTCACAATTCTAAACATCTACGCTCCAAATGTAAGGGCACCCTCATTCACAAAAGAAACTTGACTAAAGCTCAAAGCACACATTGCACTTAAAACAATGATTCTGGGGGACCTCAATACATCCTCAGTGGACCAATCAGGAAAACAGAAACTTAACAGGGACACGGAGAAACTCATCGAAACTTTGGACCAATTGGATCTAACAGATATGTATAGAACATTTCACCCTAAAGCAAAAGACTATACCTTTTTCTCAGCTCCTCATGGTACCTTCTCCAAAATCAAACATATAATTGGTCACAAGACAGAGTGCAACAAATATAAAAAGATCAAACTAATCCCATGCCTCTTATCAGATCACCATGGAGTAAGAGTGTTCTTCAATAGCAACAAAAACAACAGAAAATCCTCATACACGTGGAGGCTGAACAATATTCTACTCAATGATACCTTAGTCCAGGAAGAAATAAAGAAATCAAAGATTTTTTAGAATTTAATGAAAATGAAGACACAACATACCCAAATCTATGGGACACAATGAAAGCAGTGCTTAGAGGAAAACTCATAGCCCTGATTGTCTCCAAAAAGAAACAGGGGAGAGTATATACTAGCAACTTAATGGCACACTTGAAAGCTCTGGAACAAAAAGAAGCAATTTCACCCAGGAGGAGTAGAAGACAGGAAATCATCAAACTCAGGGCTGAAATCAATCAAGTTGAAACAAAGAGAACCATACAAAGAATCAACAAAACTAGGAGCTTGTTCTTTGAGAAAATCAACAAGATAGATAAACCCCTAGCCAGATTTACCAAAGGGCACAGAGACAGTATTCAAATTAACAAAATTAGAAATGAAAAGGGAGATATAACAACAGAAACTGAGGAAATTCAAAAAATCATCAGATCCTACTACAAAAACATATACTCAACACAACTGGAGAATCTGGAGGAAATGGACCATTTCCTAGACAGATACCAAATACCAAAATCAAACCAGGATCAAATAGATCGTCTAAACAGACCCATAACCCCCAAAGAAATAGAAGGGGTCATAGAAAGTCTTCCAACCAAAAAAAGCACAGGACCAGATGGTTTTAGTGCAGAATTCTATCAGACCTTCAAAGAAGTCCTGATACCAATACTCTTCAAACTATTCCCAAAATAGAAACAGAAGGAATACTACCCAACTCATTCTATGAAGCCACAATTACCCTGATACCAAAACCACACAAAGATCCAACAAAGAAAAAGAACTACAGGCCAATTTCTCTTATGAATATCGATGCAAAAATACTAAACAAAATACTTGCCAACCGAATCCAAGAGCTCATCAAAATGATCATTCACCATGATCAAGTTGGCTTCATCCCAGGGATGCAGGGATGGTTCAATATATGGAAATCTATCAACGTGATCCACTACATAAACAAACTCAAAGAAAAAAACCACATGGTCATCTCATTGGATGCTGAAAAAGCATTTGACAAAATTCAGCATCCTTTCATGCTAAAGGTCTTCATATAGTTTAAATGAGCACTGTTTTAGATTTTTGCTTTGCAGAAATTTTAATTTTGTTGTAGCCAATCAATTTGTTTTTGTTTTTGTTTTTTGTTTTCTTGTGTTATTCCCTAGTAATAGCATGCTTAAGGAAACAAGGGAGTCTTGACAAAGGAAAATTCTTCAACCACTCCACATTTGAACACTATATGATGTCTTATACCAGTCTAAAGCTCACATCAGACCTAGCATGCCAAATGATTTTCTGGTAAATAATATGCATATTCATATTTAGTGCATATAAGATAAAAATAAGTAGTAAGCTAAAAACAAAAGAGTGAATGAATCCTTTGTATTTTGGTTATCAATCATATATGAAGTTACCAAGTATAATGTGGGAAATTATTAAATAAAAGCAAACCTAAATTATGAGGAAAATTTCCTAATTACTGAAGACATATCTCAAACTGCTTTAACTTTTTGCTGCATACTTTGTAAGCATTATATTTTTTGGAATGTATGAAATGAGACCATTTAAGTTCAACACTAGTAAACAGAACTCAGCACAAATAGTACCATTGATATTAACTATTTGAAATGTTTCCAACTAAAATACTTTACATTATAACTGTTTTAATTCTAACATTTCTTGTCTTTCCTTTTCTAGTAACATTTCAATTTATTGTTTGAAATCCTTTATGGAACCATTATTTAAAGTGTGCAAAAAGTCTACAGAGTAGAGAGTGACCTTTGTGAGGTAAGGTCACAATATTTGAGATAGGCAATTTGTCTGGTGAGAAGAAAAATCAATTTACATTTGTTCTTAAAAATAACTCATGCTTTAAATATCTATTCCAGTGTTATTAGTCTCACCAAGATTTTTCATAACTTTTTCTTCTCAATTACCCACCTTTATAATTACAACTTAATAACTATATTACTTCATTTAGGTGATACATATAAATACCTTAGACTGTATGTTTCTAGGATAACAACTGCATTCTCTCCATTTTTGTGAATGAGAATTAAAATTTCACAATAAGAAAAAAAGCAGATTTAGTGTCTGTTGAGAACTTGAATTGTTTTAAATAGGATTTTATAAGGGTATAGGCTTTTTGACATTATCCCATACCCAAAACTCAATCTCTTTATACTATTATATGAAATACTAGGTTTTAACATGAATTCAAGAAAATACCACATATAAAAAGCAGGAGTACTTTTTTTTGCCTATGGTAGTTTTTCTTCATGATTCAGGATTCCTTCTCAAAACTCTTTTAGCATAAAGGTTTACATAATAAAAGTATTTAATCACATAACTCTCATGTGTCAATCATGTTAGCTGTTTAGATTTTTGTAACTAATTAAGTTATAAATTCTTCAAAGCACTGGCCTTTTTTGTATTGTTTGTATTTCTATTTGTATATATTTGTATGTATTTGTAATTGTATTTATTTGTACCTTCCACTTTAAGGTTTTAATATTTATTCATTGATCTGTGTGACCTTGGAATTAGTAAACTTTAATAACAATTTTCACTTTAAAGAATTATGTGGAGACAGCTGTTTTAAGATAGAATATATATATATATATATATATATATATATGGAAAAAACTATCACAAAATAAACTAATTTTAAGGTATAAAATATTGTTGCCACATTTATTTTATTGTAATGATATTCTTCTATTTGTATTTTGCCTTGAATGTGCTTTTCTTGAATGATGAGGGCACAGTGAATTACTGTGACCTCATATATGGTCTGAAAATTATACTCAACCATTTAAGGTCTTGTAAATACTTCTTAAAAGCTTGGTTTCCTATTTTCTTGAATAATAGGTTGCCAAGTGAAACTACTGCTAAAGAGACTGTAACATGAAATTTTCATACTTCATGAAATTGTTTGGTAGCTTGGGGCTATTGAGATTCTAGGAACTACACTTATATCCATTAAGAAAGTGATGGAATTTGAAACTACTTTTTCCTTCCACAACATGTAGTAATTCAAATCTGCTATATTAGACTTGTAATAAGACACATACATTTTATGCATTTCTCTATGTAACTAATTTTTCTGAAGCAGTTTTCTTATTTCTGTCATTTTATCAGGAAAAAATGCAATTCAAATTGATTTTTCTCTCAGAGTTTTACAAAGACCTTTATTAAGGAATATGACTTTCATAAGAGAGTTCCATATATTTTCACTATTTTCCAGGCCTTTGTCTCAGTCATTATTTAATACATTATTCAAGAATCACAGCATTAGATAGGTCACTATCTACGAACCATTAAGTTTCTCATCAAATATTTATTACAGAAAAAAAGAAACCAGGAAATATCACTTTTACATTAAAATTTACTACAAACTGAGTTGTACTATCATATAATAATAATTCCTGAAAACATAATTGTTTCACTAGGAAACATTAATTACTCAAGTTTGAATTTTTAAAGATTCATTTCTTCTCTTCTGTAATTTATTAACTTGTCATGTTCATGTTTGAATTTTTAAAAACATTCAGTTTTGCACAATAAACTTGTATCCAACATTTGAGACTGAGACTCACAGCAATGCTTGTATACTTCTAGAAAGCTTAGTTTATAAGGCTGGTTACAATCTGCTCAATTTCCTGTGTTTCCATATTTTTTCTCTTTTTATTGGTAATTTATTTATTTACATTTCAAATATTATCCCCTTTCCTGGTTTCCTCTCTACAAACTCCCCACTTCCTCCCCTCCCCCTTCCTCTATGAGGATGCTACTGGACCACCCACCCTCTCCTGCCTGTGCACCCTAGCATTCCCCTATCCTGGGAGCATCCATAGGACTAAGGTGCTCCCCTCCCAGTGATGCCAAATAAGGTTTATGCTCTGCTGTACTTCCAGCTAGAGCCACGAGTTCCCACATGTATACACTTTGGTTGGTATTTTAGTCAATGGGAGTTTTGGAGGGTCTGTTTGGTTGATATTATTGTTCTTCCTATGGGGTTGTAACCCCATTCAGCTCCTTCAGTTCTTGCCCTAACTTCTCCACTGGGGTCCCTGTGCTCAGTCCGATGTTTGGTCTGAGGGCATCCACATCTCTGTTTCCATATTATTTCTTCTATATTACACACACACACACAAAAAAACTAGGATGAAATTACTTGGAGCTACTGTTATAACTTCCTCAATAGTCTCATATATACTGTTTGTTATAAAACAGAATAAAATGTTTATTTTCAGAAGTTGGTGCTCATGTAAATCAATACTAAATTTTGTAGCTTCCTTAATATTTCATCATTAGAGATTTCTTCATACTTTTGTCAACACTCTTTTGTAATGTAGATGGACACATGTTTTTCAAAATTTCTTTAACCTAAACACACATATAAGAATGGATTCAATATAATCTATAATGATCTTGTTATTAATATATAAATCAATTTTATTATGGGAAGTGAGTATACAATGATTATGTTATAGAAAAACTCAGAAAATCACCAAAGACAATATTATCTTAACCTATAAGAGAGATAAAACTAGTTATCTAATTGAGTAATGTGTACCTAAGGCATTTAAAAATGAAAAAAAAATACTATTGTTTGCAAGGAAATTGAAAAGGTTTATTTAAGATTTTTGTTCAAAATAAGAAGTATACAGATGCTACAGAAACCCCTTAAATGTACAGGGTAGACTGCTGTATATAAAGTTGAGTTAATATATTACTACTAATTGCTGTCATTTTTATATTTTTGTGTG
The DNA here is from genome assembly GCA_964023405.1 of Apodemus agrarius. NCBI lineage: Eukaryota > Metazoa > Chordata > Mammalia > Rodentia > Muridae > Apodemus > Apodemus agrarius. Next base: position 83,813,455 of record OZ030010.1, on the reverse strand, counting down.
ATATTATATTGTTACATTGTCATATTTTTGTGTGTACCTTTGTGTACCTGTGTGTGTGTATGTTTGTATATATATATATGTGTGTGTGTGTGTGTGTGTGTGTGTGTATGTGTGTGTGTGTGTTTGTACATGCTTGTGCAATTGCACAATTGTGATTGTCAGAGGATAACTCTTAGGAGTCAGCTTTCTCATTACAGCATGTCAGTACTGGGTATTAAATCCACAGCATAAGGCTGGGCAACAAGTGTCTCTACCTTCTGAGCCACATCAGTGTACATATTTTTCTTAATGTCATACCAATCAAAATTTCTTTTACTATGTAGAGTAGTAAGGGCTTATTCTAAAAGAGTGGATTTCTCTTCTGGAAACTATGAGGTAATGACATAATTTGTAAACCATTAATCATTGAGTGCATTTGATACCAATAACCATTTAGAGAAGATCTGAAAACCCTGTAAAAGAGTAGGAATTCTATGAGGCGAGAGAAGTACTTTCTGTATCTGTTCATGAATATCTAAAATCTCTTTGGTGTGTATTTTTACCCATTCTTTTTTTTTATTTTTGAGATTTTGCTATGAAAACATGATTTCCCTCTTCTCTGTTTTACCTTCAAACTGTTACATATACTTCTTTATACTTTATCAAATCCATGTACACTTTTTTCATTAATTCTTTTTACATGCATATGTGAACATTATATACATTCCTAAATATAATGTGTACAGCATATGTAATGTTATTTGTGTGTGTCTTTCAAAGTTGGTCATTTGATACTAGATAACTACTTAATACAAACACATTCTTAGTATTTGCCCCTGCTTAGTTTACTCATTCATATGAAAATAGCTTAAATAGGTATTATTATTATTATTATTATTTTCATTTGATGAGTTAGGAAATGTAGTTGCTGGCAGATTAAGAAAATTATGCATAACTTTTGTGGTGGTTTAAATGAGAATGGCATTCTTAGGCTCATGGATTTCCATGTTTAGATCCCAGTTGTTGAACCATTGGAGAAGGGTAAGGAGGTATGACTTTTGATTTTGTTAAGGGAGGTGTCACAGTGAGGGTAGGATTGAAGGCTTAAAAGTCTCAGACCAGGCCAACGCCAAGTCTCTCTCTCTCTCTCTCTCTCTCTCTCTCTCTCTCTCTCTCCTACCTATGGATCAGGATGGAGTACTCCCAGCTACTTCAACAGCATCATGCTTGCTTGTCTACTGCTATGCTCATTGGCATATTAATAATTGACTAATATTCAAATTATAAGTGAGCCACCAATTAAATGCTATCTTCTGTAAGCTTCCTTGGTCATGGTGTTTCTTCAAAGCAACAGAACATAAAGAATGTCATAATGCATTTACATAAGAATGAGAAAGATATACTGTTTTATTATATTTCAATTCTGCATATTCTTATAAATCTTTTTTGCAAATACTTGTGCAATAAATGCAATTGCATCTAAAAAGCTGAATTAACTTTTAATTTTCAAGAAAATTGAAATCTATATGTGACTACTTATAATGTATAAGCATAAAATTATTTATTATGCTATAATATGACAGGCAAATTGTGTTTTGTGGGGAAAATGAATAATAATTTTCATAGTGTTAAAATATTTTTATATTTACCTTATACCATATGTTGTTTTGACTGTTTATCCATATAAGTGTAAAATCTTACAATTCCTTAATATAGGAAACTTCAAGAAATTTGTTGCTGAACAGAATGAGACTGGAAGGAACAAAAACATGAAATGTCTTGTTAGACACAGCATCAAACCACTTAGTTGATAAGAGTTCAAACTGGGGAATCCTCTGGTATATGCCCAGGAATGGTATGGTAGGGTCCTCCAGAAGTGTCATGCCCAGTTTCCTGAAGAACTGCCAGAGTGATTTCCAGAGTGGTTGTACCAGTTTGTAATCCCATCAGCAGTGGAGGAGTGTTCCTCTTACTCCACATCCTCACCAACACCTGCTGTCTCCTGAGTTTTTAATCTTAGTCACTGGTGAGATCTCAGGGTTGTTTTTATTTGCATTTCCCTAATGACTAATGATGGTGAAGTTCTTCAGGTGTAAATTCTTTGTTTAACTCTGTACCCCATTTTTAATAGGGTTATTTGGTTTTCTGGGGTCTAACTTCTTGAATTCTTTGTATATATTGGATATTAGCCCTCTGTCAGATGTAGGATTGGTGAAGATCTTTTCCCAATTTGTTGGTTGGCGATTTGTCCTTTTGACAGTGTCCTTTGCCTTACAGAAACTTTGTAATTTTATGAGGTCCCATTTAATTTTTGATCTTAGAGCATAAACTATTGGTGTTCTGTTCAGGAACTTTCCCCCTGTGCCAATGTCCTCAAGGATCTTCCCCAGTTTCTTTTCTATTAGTTTCAGTGTGTCTGGATTTATGTGGAGGTCCTTGATCCACTGTACAAGGAGATAAGAATGGATCAATTCACATTCTTTTGCATGCTAACCTCCAATTGAACCAACACCATTTGGTGAAAAGTCTACCTTTTTCCCACTGGATGTTTTCAGCTCCTTTGTAGAAGATCAAGTGGCCATAGGTGTGTGGGTTCATTTCTGGGTCTTCAATTTTATTCCTAATAAGGCTACATGCTCCACTATGTTCATAGCAGCCCTATTTATAATAACCAGAAGTTGGAAAGAACCCAGATGTCCCTCAATAGAGGAATGGATTCAAAAAATGTGGTATATATACACAATGGAGTACTATTCAGCCATTAGAAACAATGAATTTATGAAATTCTTAGATAAATGGATGGACCTGGAGAACATAATATTAAGTGAGGTAACCCAGTCTCAAAAAATACCCATGGTATGCACTCACTGATAAGTAGATATTAGCCTAGAATCTAGGAACACCCAAGACACATTCCACATACCAAATGATATCTGAGAAGAAGGAGGGAGTGGCCCCTGGTTCTGGAAAGGCTCAGTGCATCAGTGTAGGGGAATACAAGAACAGGGAAGTGGGCAGGGGTGGATTTGGGAACAGGGGGAGGGAAAAGGCCTATGGGACTTTTGGGGGGCAGGGAGCCAGGAAAGGGGAAATCATCTGAAATATAAATAAAGAATATATCAAATTAAAAAAAAAAGGATTTCAAACTGGGGAAGACATAGGCCAAATCTGAAATCCATTGCTTTAGGTGATTGTCAGTGATCCAGTATTCCTCAGTTAAAAATTCTCCTTTTAGTTCTGTACCCCATTTTTAATAGGGTAATTTGTGTCTCTGGAGTCTAACTTCTTGAGTTCTTTGTACATATTAGATATTAGCCCTCTATCAGATGTAGGATTGGTAAAGATCTTTTCCCAAACTGTTGGTTGACATTTTGTTATATTGACAGTGTCATTTAACTTATAGAAGCTTTGAAATTTTATGAGGTCCAATTTGTCAGTTCTTGATCTTAGATCATAAGCTATTGGCAGTCTGTTCAGGAAATGTTCCTTTGTGCCCATGTGTTCTAGGCTCTTCTCCACTTTCTCTTCTATTATATTCAGTGTATCTGGTTTTATGTGGAGGTCCTTGATCCACTTGGTCTTGAGCATTGTACAGGGAGATAAGAATGGATCAACATGGAAATATCCAGATTTCCCTCAACAGAGGAATGAATACAGAAAATGTGGTACATTTACACAATGGAGCAATCAAAACAATGAATTCATGAAATTCTTAGGCAAATAGATGGAATTAGAAAATATCATCCTGAGTGCGGTAACCCAATCACACATGGTATGTATTTGCTGATAAGTAGCAATCTTTTTTAGCCCCAAAGCTCAGAAAACCCAAGGTACAATTCACAGACCACCTGAAGCTCAAGAAGAAGGAATACCCAAGTGTGGATACTTTGGTCCTTCTTAGACTGGGATCAAAGTATCCATGGCTTACAGCCAACCAATTGATTGAGCATATGGTCTTCAATGGAGGATTTAGGGAAAGGACCCAAGGAGCTGAAGTAGTTTGCAGCCCCATAAGAGGAACAATAATATGTACCAACCAGTACCCTTTCAGACATCAAAGAAAGGAGAAGCCATTGGTCCTATGAAGGACTGATGCCACAGTGTAGGGGAATGCCATGTCAAGAAAGTGGGAGGGGGTGTTGGCAAGCAGGGGGAAGGGGGAAGGGGGAAGGGAGAAGGGGGAAGGGGGAAGGGGGAAGGGGGAAGGGGGAAGGGGGAAGGGATCAGGGGTTTTTTGAGGGGTAATGAGGAAAGGGGATAACATTTAAAATATAAATAAAGTAAATCCCTAATAAAAAAGAAAAAAAATAATTCTACTGGGATTGTGGTAGTTAATGTTTGGGGGAAAAAATAAAGGTGTTATGTAAAAAGAAAAGTTTATGTAAGAAAAATTTCTACCAATGACCACTTGTAGGATTGAGGCTCTTTCTCCTCAAGTTCTTTGGAGATTACTAATAGGCAAAGCCTGGATATATCAGAAAACATTCCACAGCAAATGATGAAATTCTGGCTTGTGAAACAGATCATAAAATATGTATTTTAATTTTACATGTAAGTAAATACAATTCTGAAAACTAAACAATCTGAAACATTTTAAACAATTTTTTATTTATTCTATCTTTCTTTTTTCATGTACCCAAACACAAGGGACTATAGCTTATATAGTGGAATTCACTTATTATCATGTAAAACTTTCATCTCTCAACAATATTTTTGCATCAATTCATCAGATAATCTGTAACTGCCCACGGTTATATTGAACAAGTTACCTGGAAGGGAAGCTGGGGATGTATGAGAAGGTGGCAAAAAGAGATAAAGACCAAGAGAACACCTGCTATTCAAGGTCTCAAAGTTTCATGAAGAACTCCAAATATATAGGCAAGGGAAAACCCTTCCCCAAAAGGCTGGAAACTTCTCAGCAGAACCAGCTCAGTTGCTCCACTGGTGGCTAATGTTTCTCAGTAAACTACAGTTCCTTGAAGAACAATGGGCTTCACTTTGTTCTGAGCACTCCACCCTAGGTGGAGGGGATTATGGCTAACACAAGAGTTCCCTCTCAAAGCCTGGGAGAGGAGTTTCACATTGGTAGATATCAAGTTCCTGCCAGGTGGCATGGCACCTCAATAAGGCTCACTACAATAATCTGCCATTTTATCATTATGAAACCATTATATCGTAGCATAAGTAAAATGTTACCATGTTAAAATTATATTCTTTTTGAAATGTCATAATAGACTGCTCACTAATCTGCAATTACAGGATTATGTTTTAAGATAATATAAAATGTTCTCAATTATTTTATCCTGTTAATTAAGTGTTGTTTTACACTGATCTCCCTATTAAACTATTTCTCTTGTATCCCTCTTAATCAAACAGATGCCTTCCTAAATCAAGGAACCAACACTGCTTTGTTGTCATTTGTCTGTACCATATGAATTTTGAAATATCATTAATTTCACTATTCTTTCGTAGTCTCCTTGCTAGATTTTCTTCATTCTCCAATTTCTGATATTGTCCTATTCTGTATGGTTACATATTACATATCATTCCATAATGTCCATTATAGTAGACAATCAATAGCCATCTTCATTTGGCAATTACAAAATATTATGAATTTTTATGTCCATGAAAACTTTTATAAGACATGTTCTAAACTTATAGGTGAAGTCTTTTACCTTTATTATGTTTTACAATTAACATGTGTGTGAAAGCCTCTATCACATTAAAGCTTACACTCTAAAATTTAAGGTTTTTTGTTACTTGTCCATTTGCCTTTGTTCTTTATTCAATGTGACATACTGCATCTGTCCTATTCTCTGAGAAAATCAATAGGCAAACTGACAAAACATAACAAAACTTGAATAGAGATGAAAGTTCTGTTTTCATAGAGAAAGACATGTTGCTATGGAAACAATTTTTCATTGTTTCTATTCAGAACAAAATCATTTCAAAAATATAAAGTATTGTACACCTTGGGATTGTGAAGAAGGGGGAAATGTCTCATTTTTAAGTCTAATATTGAGAGAATAAAAATATGCCCGTTTACTTTTCTAACAAGAGAGCATTCCCACTTGACATGGTATATTAATGCCAGGATTGTTATTTGGTAAGATAATGTTGGAAAAAGTCCTAAATTGAAAAGAAGTTGGGCTTAGTAATGATGTTTTAAATAAATGTATTAGAAAAAAATTGTCCAAAAATAATTTGACAATAATTCAGAAATTATTTTCTACCATTTCTACCTTTGATTTTAAAATGTCAAGTAAATGTTATAATATTTTCCCATAAATCTTCTATTAATCACATTTTCACAAAGATTTCTGTTCATATTCAGTAAAGCCTGCTTGATTCTTTTTAGCAATAGCCATGTTAACAAGTGATATTTGACACCTTATTGTGGTATTGAAATTTAATTACCTAATGATTACTGGTGATAAACAATACATTATATATGTATATGTTTTTATGCATGCATACACATGCCATACTGGATTTATACATCTCAAAGCACAACTTGTATAGGTACCAGGGATTTAATAAAGGTCATTAGGATTGGCAGCAAGCATTCTTACCTCTTTGAACCAGCAACATTTGATTAATTTATTTTTTTAGAGAACTCCATATGTGATTATACTATATTGACATCAATTATAATCCTTCTGCTTTCTCCTCCAACTCTTCATGTTCCTTTCTTTCACTCTCTAATTATGGCTATAGATGTCAGTTTTTCTTTTAGACTATTCTAATCTATTATTCTGAATCAATTTCTTTCATGCACTCCTGTTGCTTTCTCTGACTTCAAGTGTGTGATTCTTTTTTCCACAAGTATATTTAAAACAAAAGAAACAAAACATTAAAAAACAAATTTTGCCACATTTTACAGGTAGATTTTGAGATAAGCTAATTTTCACATACTTTGGCCAGTTGTATCCTAGCTTTCTGTGTCTCCTGCGCTTGTTTTGCTGCTGCTGCAAAACATCATGAATGTATCAGTTTAATCCACACATTATCTCATTTCAAGGGATCTGAAATCCAATGTTTTACTGTGCTAAAGCTTAATTCTTTTCTGTTTGCTATGGAAATAAACCCAGTTTCTTGTATTTTCCATCATTTAAAGGCCTCTATATCCTTTGACTTTTGACCTACTTCCTTCATATTCATAGTCAGCAGCATTGAATGTAGTCTTTGAAACTTCTTTTGTTGTCACATCCCCTTTTTTGGATCACAGAAATGAAAGATCTTTTGCACTTAAATTCAGCATTCATATTATTAGAATGGCCCCACATGGTTAATCCAGGATCATGTCCCTATCCAAAAGCACATAACACTAATCATATCTTCAAAGTCACTTTACTGTAAAAGTGAGCATATTCACCATTTTTAAAGATTATGGCATGAATACATTTAGGGCTTATATTTTCTCGTCCAACATAATGTCTTTTCTGTGTTGTGATTTTTTTTTCCTTACTGAGCCTTAATCCACTAATCTCTATAAAATATATCCACAAGTAGCTTTTGATAAAACTTTGTTTTTGTGAGCTGTTTGCTATGATTTTTGTGTAACCTGTGTCACCTCTAAATTCTTTTGATGAAAACACTGATAGAGCTCTGTCATAAATCATTCAATCCCATTTAAAATAATAATATAAACTTGGTCAGTTTTCAACAGAAAAAAATTGTTTGTTACAATTAGATTACTCCTCTTAGAAAGACAAATCTACTAGATGCCTATCTTCTATATCTTAACATTGTAAAAGGGATGAGTCAAATATTTGTGAGGTTATGAGGGCAAAAATTATGTCTCATGACATCACTCTGTCTCTACATCCTACTTTTCAAAAGAACATGTACCAGGATTTTAAAGAGATGCAAAATCCTTAACAGCAAATTTTTGCAAGAGGCTTAGTCTCCTTAGAAGTATCATGGAAGAAATTGCTTCTTTAGCTTTCCACTATGTGAAGGCACAGGAGGACGATTAATAACTCCCAAACAGAGGGTTTTGGACTTCTTTCTTTTGGTAAATAAATATTTATCATTTATGCCACAAGTATATAGTAATTACAGCAAAAAATAACATAAATTAACACAGACATTTAACTTGTCTTTTGATGTTTTATATCATTAATGCATTCAGTCCTAGCCAAGAAATTTTGTATGTATAATCTTTACACACACACACACACACACCACACACACACACCAACAAATACATACAGATGTAAATGAATTCAATAGGAGTTACTCTACTCTGAGGAAATGATGTACCTTCCAGAGGCCATAGGTCATCCAAAAGGCCTAATGTCAAATCTGGGAGGCCTCCCTCAAATTTCTTCTTTAGACATGCCTTAGATATACCTTTAAAGCAGTATAGTATATTACCATTGTTCTTTAACACCCACCAGAAATTAATAGTAATACTTCATTAGGAATGTGTCATATACTTCAGTCATATAAAATTAAAAAATCAAGTTGGTTCTCAATGATAAGACTCTTCTCTGAGGGCTAATTTTCATATTACAAGAAAGGTGCTTAGCAGGGTGCTAAGAAAGAGAAGTCATCAATAATCTTGTCCAGTAGTCAATTTGGCAAGATATGGCCATTGGTGTAATAAGGCATGAATGTTTTACGCTTAATAGATTATTTTCTGATTGTGTCTAAGGATGACTCTACAGGAGAAAATATATATCTGGTACTGTAAATCTTGCCAAGAACCCATTATAACTATTTATAATGATGAACTTGCAACTATATAATGGTAAAGGATATAGAATCAAATTGCTCTCTAAATTCCTTTAACATTACTTATAGCTTACTAGTTCACAGACATCATCATATAAATTTATTTGTGCATTAGACAGTGGTTAATGCAGAATCTCACAAATAGTGGAGAGTAGTTGGCTGTTATTGGTCAGCCATAAATGGAACATGTATTTTATATCCAGTTCCTCAAAAGTCCATGAACATCTATGAAAGAGGGTGTTGAAAGGTCATAAGAGCTAGAGAGTGAGAGTACTACCAGGAGTCATCAAGGAGAAGTTAAAACCAAATATGTGATCTTCCTAAGTTGGCTCTGCCATGGACTGTCAAAGTTAATGATGGATTTGCTTCTTTATAAAAGTCTGAGAAAAATTTCATTTAGTAAAGATTCCTGCTATTGATATGCTTTTCCTGTATATATATATATATATATATATATATATATATATATATAAAACAATCACTAGGTATATCCTACCTTTTTGAGGATATCTCTGCATAATAACAAAGATATACCATCTTACAGTGATGCTATATAAACAAATATATAATTTCTTAATTGTTAATGAGGATCCTATAAAAAATTCCAAAATTATATCAGTAATTACTATGCTTTTTTATAGTAGGACTGCTATTAAGTCTTTTCTGATGTCAAAAATGCATTGAGAACTCTGCCAATCTTCAAGTGTTGCCAGTTAACTGCTTCTGAGATAGCAAGTAGGCATTTACCACATAGGGCACATTCCAAGAGGCTGTATAATAATTATCCAGAGGTCATAAAAAGATAACTAGGAATTAACTATAGGTGCAAGGACAGAAGACAAAATATTAACTGGGTTGATCTACCCTAAATTTCAATGATGAATTAGTTATGGTCTTTAACATTCTATAAACCTGTAGAGTTAGTGACACATGGTGAATGTTTAGCCAGATAATTACTTTGAAGGGATATACACGTAAACATCTTTGTTGTAAATTTCTTATTCAATTTATGATTTAAATTTATGTTTCTACTCTAGTGAACTTTTCTTTTAAAAAAAGGATCCTTGGAAAAACATGTAATTTATCCTTTTAGAAAAGTTAAAAGTTTAAAAAGATTAGTAAAATTTACATTGGAAGGCATAGCATTTGGGAATGAAGGCATTGAGAGTAAGGCGATGGGAGTAAGGGCCTTGTTACATCAAAACATGAGGAGAGAACAAGATTAGACAGAGAATGCAGATTGGAATAACTTAAATATTATGAGGCAACTTAGAAAATGAAGAGTACAATATTCAGAAGGCAGAGGGAAAGATGGATAAAGAAGCTTCAGAGAGAGCAGAAGGAGCAGGCACTCTTTTCCTTTCCATGGAACAGAAAAGGTCTTTTTGATGGTTAGGCAGGCTTGGTCTTACTAAAGAGAACAAAGCTTTCTTCATATAGATTTGTGTTTAATTCTGTTGTGATTATAAAAAGATAAAGAGCTATTAAGATATGTTCTGTGAGGGTGTGTGGTGAGGTGTGGGAGAAGGAGTGCCTCAGACAGCCCACATGTTGAGGTATCCCTTTCCCCTGAGGGACCAGCCACACAATAGTATAGTATAGAATAGAGTTTATTCAGGGCTGCAGGAGGGGAGTTAACAGTACTAGAGACAGAGAAAGGAAGAGAGGAGAGAGGAGAGAAGTAGAGGCTGGTCATGACCACATGGAGATAGGGGGGAAGGGAATGGGGAGAGAGGGGGAGCAATGGTGCAAGAGGCAAGAGAGCAATAGTAAGAATCAGAGAGCACAAGATAGACAAAGGGGCAAGCATCTCCTCTTACATTGAGCCAGGCCTACCTGGCTGTTGCCAGGTAACTGTGGGGAGGAGTATACCAGCTTGTTGCCAGGTAATTGTGGGTGGAGCTTAGACAGAATCCTAACAAATTCATTTGACAATAAAAGGATAGAAACTTTTGTTTTTCTCTATGAAATAAAGATTGGAGCTCATTTGTCATCCAGAATGAGTGATTTCTTTCTGTACTGTTCCATATGTCCTTTGCTCCGTGTGTAAGTATGGATATATGCATAAGTATGTGATAAGTATATAGTTGAGCCCAATTTCTTTGAATGGAAATGGATGAATGCATATGTATGAATATGTGCATGAATTTATATGAGTTTATCCATATTTTCTTGTGTACGTTTTTTTTTTTCTTACTGCTGGAGTGACTCTCCACTCCTTGTTCAATAAACTTATTCCTCCAAACTTCCCCCTAGCCTTACAAGCCAGAGGCATCTGGACAAGAAGGAACTCTCTCTAGCTATTAATCCTTTACTTAATCCCCTGCTGCTTTATGATGAGATGAGAAACGAAAGACACTGTGTTTTCAGATTCAGAGGAACTCAGACAGGAAGGTCAGCTATGTCAGCAAAGTGATTTAAACTTATATTAAGCAACAACCTTAAATATCCCACCCTCACTGAAGCTCTGCCCCCTTGGTTTACCTTCAAGAGAGAACCAAGAAAGAAAGAAAGAAATAGCACTGACTAGACCCGGGCAGAGTGCTACTATAAAACAGTCTCTTCTGGGCATGACAATGGTAGACTTCTGCACTAATAGAATTTACAGCAGCTGTAGTTGTTTGCATAAGAATGACACAAGACCAAACCAGTTAACACTCTAGCAGAGATATAAGTCTCCACCACTAATTGAGGAGCTATTGACAGTCAGTTGGTCCTATAAGAGGAATAGTCAGGATTTTTCCTAAGATTATGGTCCCTAATTCTCAGCTTTGCCCCAGTGGGTGGTCCCAAACTCATGAGTTTTTGGGTAGCATTTATTATTACTCTTAGTGTGTTATAAAAGTTAAACAAACAAACAAACAATCAATAATGGACATAAAGTTGACAAATGGATAAGGAGTAGAGGTATGTTTGGAATGAGTTAGTGTGAAATTCTCAAAGAATTAGTAAACTATTATGTTAAAGAAAAAATTGAACTTCATGAACATTCTGGTTTAATAATTTTATTGTTTTTTATTAAATTACATGAATTTTTTATATTTTATAAATCATTGACTTAACAAAGTTTATAAAAGTATGAAAATGTATATAATTTATTAAAAATAATTCATTTTAAATTTATAAATTAAAATCTTAATTAGAATGGCATTTGAAAGAATATAATGATGCAGTGCTGAATTACATATTTGAGAAGTGCAGATAATATTTTCAACAAACTTATCACTATTTGCAGATGATATGATAGTATACTTAAGTGTCCCCAAAAATTCTACCACAGAACTGCTATAACAAAAAACAACTTCAAAAAAGTTGTTGGATAGAAAAATAACTCAAACAAATTAGTAGCTTTCCTCAACTCAAAAGATAAACAGGCTGAGAAAGAAATTAGGGAAAGGACACCCTTTACAATAGTCACAATAATATAAAATATCTTGTTGTAACACTAACCAAGCCAGTGAGAGATCTATATGACAAGAACTTCATGTCTCTGAAGAAAGAAATCAAATATCTCAGAAGGACAGATCTCTCATGCTCATGGATCTGTAGGATTTACTATAGTAAAAATGGCCATCTTATCAAAACCAATCTGTAGATTAAATGCAATTCCATCAATATTCCAACTCAATTTTTCATAGAGTTAGAATAATTTTCAAATTAATCAGGAATAACAAAAAAACCCCACAGGATAGTGAAAACTATTTTCAATGATAAAAGAACTTCTGGGGGAATGACCATCCCTTACCACAAACTGTACTACAGAGCAAGAGTGATAAAATGGGAACTATGGTGGGTGGGAACTGGGAAAGGGGAAAGCCTTTGGAATGTAAACATAGAATATAGAAAATAAAAATAAAAATAAATAAAAAAAAAAGAAAAAAAAAACAACCGTGAAAAAAAAGTGATAAAAACTGCATGGTATTGGTACAGTAACAGGCAGGTAGATCAATGGAATAGAAATGAACACCTAGAAATGAAACCACATACCTATGGTCTATTGACCTTTGACAAGGATCTTTGACAAGGAGGTAAAACCATCCAGTGGAAAAAAAGACAGCATTTAAAAAAAAACCTGCTGGTTCAAGTGGAGGTCAATATTTAGAAGAATGCAAATCAATGCATTCTTATCTGTTTAAACAAAGCTCAAGTACAAGTCGATAAAGGACCTCCACATAAAACTGAATACAGTGGAAATAATAGAAGATAAATTAGAGGTATTATTAGAACATATGGACATAGGGGAAAGTTTCCTGAACAGAACACCAATGGCTTATGCTCTAAGATCGACAATCAACAAATGAGACCTCGTAAAATTCAAATGTTCTGTAAGGTAAAAGACACTGTCAATAGGACAAAATGGCAATGAACAGAGAGGGAAAACATCTTTACCAATGCTACATCCAATAGAGAGGTTATATCCACTATACACAATGAACTTAAGAAGTTAGAAACCAGAGTAACAAATAACCCTATTAAAAATGGAGTTAATTGCTCAACAAAGAATTCTCAAATTAAGGATATCAAATGATAGAGAAGGACTTAAAGAAATCTTCAACATTCTTAATCATCAGGGAAATGCAAATCAAAACAACCCTGAGATTCCCCCTCACAGTAGTCAGAATGGGGAAGATCAAAAACTTAGGAAAACTCCTCCATTTTTGGTGGGATTGCAAGGTGGTATAACCACTCTGGAAATCCATCTGGCATTTCCTCATAATATTGGACATGTATGACCTGAGGACCCAACTCTATCACTCCTGGGTATATACCCCCAAATGCTCTAATGTATAACAAGGACACATGATCCACTATACACATGATTCATAGCAGCTTTATTATAATAGCAAGAAGCTACAAAGAACCCAGATGTCCTTCATCAGAGGAATGGATACAGAACATGTGGTATATTTACACAATGGAGTACTACTCAGCTCTTAAGAACAATGACTTCCTGAAGTTCTAAGGCAAATGGATGGACCTAGAAAATATCATCCTGAGTGGTAGTACTCACTGATAAATACATGTTAGCCCCAATGTTCATAATACCCAAGTTACAATTCACAGACCACATGAAGATCAAGAAGAAGGAAAACCAAAGTGTGGACATTTTTGGTCCTTCTTTGAAGAAGGAACATAATACTTATCGAGACAAAGTGTGGAGTAGAGACTGAAGGAAAGGCCATCCAGAGACTGTCCGACTTGGGTATCTATCTCAATATACAGACACTAAACCCATACACTATTTTGGATAACAGGAAGTGCTTTCTGACCGGAGCCTAATATAGCTTTCCCCTTAGAGACTTTAACAGAGCCTGAACGATACAGAGGCAGATGCTCACAGCCAAAGATTGGACTCACCATGGGGTCCCCAATGGAGGAGTTAAAGAACGTACCAAAATGGCTGAAGGAGTTTGCAACCCCATGGGAAGAACAACAATATCAACTAACCAGATCCTCCAGAGCTCCCAGGGACTAAAACACCAACCAAAGAGTACACATGGAGGGACCCATGACTACAGCTGCATATGTAGCAGAGGATGGCCTTGGAGAACATCAAGGGGAGAAGAGGCCCTTGATCCTATGAAGGCTTGATACTCCAGTGTAGAGGGATGTCTGGACAGGTAGATGGGAGTGGTGGGTTGGTGGGCAAGCACCCTAATAGAAGCACGGGGACAGGGGATTGATAGGGGTTTTCTGGGGAGAAAACTGGGTAGTGGAATAGTATTTGAAATGTAAATAAATAAAATGTCACATAAAATTAAAAAAACTATTAAAACAATTAAATATCATAACATAAAAGGAAATAAGTATGTGACTTAGTGAGAATGAAGTCATTAGCCACCCTTTTCACCATAAAAATTAGTCTGGAATATTAGCTATTTTATTTTGTTTTAGGAAAATTATTTTAATTATTTTATTTTTAATAAACCATACTATAATATGGATATGGACCAAAACCTGGATTTCCCATTTCATATAAATTCATCAGCTACTGTTACTCTTTTCTATTTCCTGCCTCATATTTTTTAATTATTGATTTCATAAAGGCAGCTGCCACCAAGTCGGTAAGAAGAAAAAATGTCCATAAATTGGTGCAGGTACTGCAAATGTATTTGTTTAAATAAGATGTAATAAAATTTGGGGTAAATTGAAATTATTGTTATCACAATATTTGTTTGTGTCCACTAAAATAATGTCATATATTACCAGTGTTATTGGGCCTCATAACATTTAGAGATATACTGTTGGCAGCCAAAAACTTACTCCATCTGGGTTTAGATTAATAATAATTTTGGTGACCAAATTAGATATATCCTATTAAGTATTGTAGTTTTAATTGATTGTGAATTAAGAGTAAAATAGTTTTATATTTAGAAGTCTTTTGTCTTTTCAAAAAGTGACTAATATGATCAGATTTGAAAAGAAGAAAACCAGGAATATCGAATCATGTCTTCCTCAGAGTGTTTCTAAAGGTAAATATAAGTACTGCTGCAGCTGAAACTGGTGTATTTCTGGACAGTTACAATGGACCAGTTATTAGACTAAAAATTTCTTAAACATTATTTCATTTAATCTTCCAAAGATTTATTCGGAAAGAACCAATTTTTTAATACTTACATTGGGAATGAATATTCTCATTCAACTTACTATTGGTCATTTTCTTATTTGCTCTTTTGGGAAATTTTCATTAACCTCAAAGAAAATGGTAATGTTTTCAATGTTAAATCATAACCAAAAGAAGGAAATTAGATATTGTTACATGATACTCATAAAGATGAACCAAATTTTTGTAGGTAGAGGAAAGCCTAGAACTGATAATATCAGTCAGCCTAAAAACTACATGATATAACCTGGTATTGATTTTGCTGGTGAACTTGAATCCATGGTACAAGTTCTTCATGTATAAGTAAAAATTTGGGTGGCATCTACTGCAATTATAACTTCATTGGGTCATAAATGTGCTAAAGAATATGTCTGACCTTATCTAACCATGTACTACTTAAGAACGGAATTTTCCTGATCATTTGTCATTGTTCATTTTCTGTCCTGTCACCTTTTGTCTTTAAAGATTTCAGAATAACATCATATTTTGAATAGGTTGAGTAAAACCTTCTAAAATCAGACCTTTATTCCTCCTACTCACTATAGATTGTTGTTGACAATAAAAGCCATAAAATAGATTTTTAATTTAAATTATTTTAATATGTCACTCCTTGCTATAAAAAGTTTGAAATGTGTAGTCATACATTCAAGATGTTGTATATAATCTAGTGACCTCCTAATAACAGATAGATGACCCCATTAAAATCAGATGTATTTAATTCTATCATTAATGACTTTATTGAATAAATAGATTGTATATAGAAGTAAGTCTACTAGTCATATAGTGGAGTGTATTTAGGCTTCTCTTGTTTCTAAAAATAAAGGAGAAAACTACAGAAACGTTTTTAAGCACAGGAATACTAAAGGCAACCTTTATTGTTATTTTAATTACAGTTGAATCTGCTTTTTGTCTTATGCAATTCATTTCTACTATGCTAATATTAAGTTTTTATGCTTCTATTTCTTTATTCATGCATGAATTATCTATTTTCTAACCTATCTTATTTTTTCTCCTCATCCATTTAATTCAAGTTGGACAGGGTTAAAACAAGAGCCATTATAGTTTTCTAGTCAATTATTTTTTTGACAAAAGTTTAATAATATCTTGCCCCTGAACTTTTATTTACTTAAAATAAAGTTACCATTAAACTATAACCAAATTAAATTCCTTAAACAAAGTCATTTCTAAGAGTAGTTTATTTTTGCTATAGTCTGAGAATTTACAGACATTCCAGGTTTGCTCTCATTAAGTAGAAATACTATGCTTCAATTATCTTTTGTCAATTTATCTTGTTTAATGATAAAATTTTATTTAGGAATGAATCATTGATTCAGGATGATTATTTAGATACATTGTAAACCAATTTCTGTTATAGATGGAAAGTTTTGGAAAAGTTACTTCTACAAGAGACCTTAAAAATGCATAACAAGTACTCTACTACTGAATTATATACCCAAGAAGTTTTGTCTTCATTACAATTTTGAAACAATATTAAACTAAGTTCTCCAGGTTGGCCTTTAATTTGCTTTTTTACTTCAGAAAGACTTTGTGAGATCATCATGCTTCAGCATCCTGCATAAAGTAGTACAGGGGGTGGTTCTGATGTTTTCATTGGGAATCTTTAGGTCCTGTTCCCCAATTAGTTCTTGATTGATCAGTAAAGATGCCAGCAACCTATGTGATGGGCAGTGTAGGCGGAACGTCCAGATGTCCTGCAAACTGTTTAGCAGACACAGGAGACATGAAAGATTTCACTATGATTTGGAAGGAGAAAAAGCCATTAGCCATGTGAGATCTTGGGTAGAGTGGCCATTGGCTGCTTCCCCAACTTGGCCTGGTGTAGCAGGCAGGATATTAGAAACAGAATTAAGCTGAGGGCAAATTTAGGGGGCTAAACAAGTAGAAAAACAGGCAACTAAGTAAAAGGCAAAATTAGAGGTGTTGAGCTGGGAATCAAAAGAAGTCTGAGGAAGGCTTAGAAGAGTCTGGCGATTGAACTAAAGCATATTGAAATAAGTTCATGTGTGTGTTTCAACTATAGATATAATAACTTTTGCTGGGCTGGAAGTGAAGGCTACCCAGAACTTAAAGCTGGGTAGTAGGAACTACACACTACAAAGTAGGTATTAGAGACCTGTATTATTACACCTAGACAGTTAGAGAAAATAGAGTTTGCTATTCATCAGAACCTGACTTAATATAACCAAAGTTTGGTTATTTCTATGGAATCATCAAAAGAAAATCATAACTAAGATTTTGCTTATAAGTCTGAAGTTCAATGAAATATCAGACTTTTTGAACTATGCTTCTAACTTCAATTTTAATTTTTAAAGATAATTTTAAATTCTATAGATTATTTATAGTGTATTTCTCATAATTTAGAAAAACTGAAATTATATCCAGTATTACTTTTTGTATTACATGACTTGATCTGGTTTACTTCTTGTACAACTGTTATGGGATAACTGACCTCTACTACTTAATTAGCATACTTTTGAAAAAAAACTATGAAGTGATATCTTTTAAAATGTTCATTTTTCCCTTTTTTATTTTCTATATTCTTTGTTTACATTCCACATGATTTTCACTTTCGCAGTTCCTGCTTCCCACTAAGTCCCATAAGCACTCTTTCCTCCTCCAGTTCCCCAATCAACCCCCACCAATTCCTCTGTCCTGGCAATTCCCTACAATGCTATGTCAAGCCTTTCCAGGACCAGGGCCCTCTTCTTCTTTCTTCTTGGGAATGACTTAATATATGGGTTGTGTTTGGGTATTCTGAGCTTCTGGGCTAATATCCACTTATCACTGACTGCATTCCATGAGTATTCTTTTGTGAATGGGTTACCTCAATTCGGATGATATTTTCCAGTTCCAACCAATTGCCTAATAATTTCATGAATTCATTGTTTTTAATTGCTTTGTAGTTTTCCATTTTGTAAATATACCACATTTTCTGTATCCATTCCTCTATTGATGGACATCTGGGTTCTTTCCAGCTTCTGGCTATTATAAATAAGGCTGCAATGAGCACAGTGGAGCATTTGTCTTTATTGCATGCCAGAGAATCCTCTGGGTATATGCCCAGGAGTGGTATAGCAGGGTCCTCTGGAAGAGTTGTGCTCACTTTTCTGAGGAACCGCCAGACTGATTTCCAGAGTGGTTGTACCAGCTTACAATCCCTCCAGCAGGGGAGGAGTATTTCTCTTTCTCCACATCCTATCTAATACCCGCTGTCTCCTCTGTTTTTAATCTTAGCCATTCTGACTGGTGTGAGGTGAAATCTCAGGGTTGTTTTTATTTGCATTTGCATTTACATAATGCCTAATGATGTTGAACATTTCTTAAGGTGCTTCTCAGCCATCCGAAGTTCTTCAGGTGAAAATTCTTTGTATAGCCCTGTACCCCATTTTTTAATAGGGTCGTTTGGTTCTCTGGGGTCTACCTTCTTGAGTTCTTTGTATATATTGGATATTATCCCTCTGTCGGATGTGGGGTTGGTGAAGATCTTTTACAAATTTGTTGATTGGCGTTTTGCCCTTTTGTTGGTGCCCTTTGCCTTACAGAAACTTTGTAATTTTATGAGGTCCCATTTGTCAATTCTTGATCTTAGAGCATAAGCTATTGGTGTTCTGTTTAGGAACTTTCCCCCTGTGCCCATGTCCTCTAGGGTCTTCCCGGTTTCTTTTCTGTAAGTTTCAGTGTGTCTGGCTTCAATTGGAGGCCCTTAATCCACTTGGAGTTGAGCTTAGTTCAAGGAGGTAAGAATGGATTACCCCAGAAGTTCTTTTACTGTTTATAATAGTTTTAGCTATCCTGGGTTTTTTGTATTTCCAGATGAATTTGAGAATTGCTCTTTCCAACTCTATGAAGAACTGAGTGGGATTTTGATGGGAATTGCATGTAATCTGTATATTGCTTTTGGCCAGATAGCCATTTTAACTATATTAATCCTGCCAACCCATGAGCATGGAAGATTTTTCCATTTTCTGAGGTCTTCTTCAATTTCCTTCTTCAGAGACCTGAAGTTCTTGTCCTACAGATCTTTCACTTGTTTGGTTAGAGTCACAACAAGATACTTTATATTGTTTGTGGTTATTGTGAAGGGTGTTAGTTCCCTAATTTCTTTCTCAGCCTGCTTAACCTTTGAGTATAGGAAGCATACTGATTTGCTTGAGTTGATTTTATAATCAGCAACTGTGCTAAAGTTGTTTATTAGCTGTAGGAGTTCTCTGGTGGAGTTTTTTGGGTCACTTATGTATATTATCAAATCATCTGCAAATAGTGATAGTTGGACTTCTTCCTTTCCAACTTGTATCTCTTTTACATCATTATGTTGTCTAATTTCTCTAACTAGAACCTCAAGTACTATATTGAAAAGATATGGAGAGAGGGGCAGACTTGTCTAGTCCCTGATTTTAGTGTGATTGCCTCAAGTTTCTCTCCATTTAGTTTGATGTTGGCTATCCGTTAGATGTATATTGTTTTCTATGTTTAGGTATGGGCCTTGAATTCCTGTTCTTTCCAAGACTTTTAGCATGAAAGAATGCTGAATTTCATCCAATGCTTTTCATAATGACATGATCATGTGATTTTTCTTTGAGTTTGTTTATGTATTGGACTCTATTAATGAATTTCTGTATATTGAACCAGCCCTGTATCCCTGGGATGAAACCTACTTGATCATGGTGAATGATCGTTTTGATGTGTTCTTGGATTCGGTTGGCAAAAATTTTATTGAGGGATTTTTTTTTTCATCAATGCTCATAAGGAAAATTGGCCTGAAGTTCTCTTTCTTAGTTGGATCTTTGTGTGGTTTTGGTATCAGCATAATTGTGGTTTCGTAGAATGAGTTGGGTAGTGTTCCCTCTGCTTCTATTTTGTGGAATAGTTTAAAGAGTATTGGTGTTATGTCTTCTTTGAAGTTCTGATAGAATTCTGCACTAAAACCATCAGATCCTGTGCTTTTTTTGGTTGGAAGACTTTCTATGACTCCTTCTATTTCTTTAGGGGTTATGGACTGTTGAGCTGATCTAATTGATCCTGATTTAATTTTGGTATTTGCTAACTCTCTAGGAAATTGCCCATTTCCTCCAGATTCTCCAGTTGTGTTGAGTATAGGCTTTTGTAGTAGGATCTAATGAGTTTTTTAATTTCCTCAGTTTCTGTTGTTATATCCCCCTTTTCATTTCTAGTTTTGTTAATTTGAATACTGTCTCTGTGCCCTTTGGTGAGTCTGGCTAAGGGTTTATCTATCTTGTTGATTTTCTCAAAGAACAAGCTCCTGGTTTTGTTGATTCTTTGTATTGTTCTCTTTGTTTCAACTTGATTGATTTCAGCCCTGAGTTTGATGATTTCCTGACTTGTACTCCTCCTGGGTGAATTAGCTTCTTTTTGTTCTAGTGCTTTCATTGTGTCCCATTAATTTAGGTATGTGGTGCCTTCATTTTCATTAAATTCTAAAAAGTGTTTGATTTCTTTCTTTATTTCTTTCTTGACCAACATATCATTGAGTATTGTTCATTTTCCATGTCTATTTTGGCTTTCTGTCATTTTGTTGTTATTGAAGACCACTCTTACTCCATAATGATCTAATAGGAGGCATGGTATTTATTCTTCTTAAATTTGCTGAGGTCTGTCTTGTGACCAATTATATGATCAATTTTGGAGAAGGTACCATGAAGTGCTGAGAAAAAGGTATATTCTTTTGCTTTAGGATGAAATGTTATACATATATATATGTATATATACATACATATATATGTGTGTGTATATATATATATATATATATATATATATATACATACACACACACACACACACACACACACACACACACATATATATATATATATATATATATATATATATATATATTAAATCCAATTGTTCCAGAGCTTCAATTAGTTTCACTGTGTCCCTGTTTAGTTTCTGTTTTCCTGATAGGTCCATTGAGGAAAGTAGAGTGTTGAAGTCACCCACAATTATTGTGTTAGGTGCAATGTGTGCTTTGAGCTTTAGTAGTTTCTTTTATGAATGAGAGTGCCCTTGCTTTTGGAGCATAGATGTTCAGAATGGAGAGTTCTTCTTGGTGGATTTTTCATTTGACCAGCAAGAAGTGTCCTTCCATGTCTCTTTTGATGATTTTAGGTTCAAAGTCAATTTTATCTGATATTAGAATGGCTACTATGGCTTCTTTCCTGAGACCATTTGCTTGTAAAATTGTTTTCCAGCCTTTTACCCTAAGGTAATGTTTGTTTTGACAATGAGGTGTGTTTTCTGTGTGCAGCAAAATGTAGGGTCCCATTTATGTATGCAGTCTGTTAGTCTATATCTTTTTATTGGGGAATTGAGTCCATTGATGTTAAGAGATATTAACGTATAGTGATTATTACTTCCTGTGATTTTTGATGTTGATTTTATATTTGAGTGGTTATCTTCTTTTGGGTTTGATGAAAGACGGTCACTATCTTGCTTTTTCCAGGATGTAGTTTTCCTCCTTGTGTAGGCGCTTTCCACCTATTATCTTTTTTAGGGCTGGGTTTGTTGAAAGATATTGTACAAATTTGCTTTTGTCTTGGAATATGTTGGTTTCTCTATCTATGGTGATTGAGAGTTTTGCTGGGTATAGTAGTCTTGGCTGGCATTTGTGTTCTCTTCGAGTCTGCATTAGATCTGCCCAGTATCTTTTAGCTTTCATGTTCTTTGTTGAGAAATCTGGTGTAATTCTGATAGGTCTTCCTTTATATGTTACTTGGTCTCTTTCTCTTACTGCCTTTAACATTCTTTGTTTAGTTCATTTGGGGTTTTTATTATTATGTAACAGGAGGTATTTCTGTTCTGGTCTAGTCTGTTTGGAGTTCTGTAGGCTTCTTGTATATTCATGGGCATCTCTGTCTTTAAGTTAGGGTAGTTTTCTTCAATAATTTTGTTTAAGATATTTGCTGGCCCTTTAAGTTGTAGATCTTCACTCTCATCTATACCTATAATCCTTAGCTTTGGTCTTCTCATTGTGTCCTGGATTTCCTGGATGTTTTGGTTTACAACCTTTTTGCATTTTCTTTGACTGTTCAGTCAATGTTTTCTAAGGTATCTTCAGCATCTGAGATTCTTTCTTCTATCTCTTGTATTCTGTTGTTGATATTTGCATCTATGGCCCCTGATTTCTTCCCAAGGTTTTCTATCTTCAAGGTTGCCTCCCTTTGTGATTTCTTAGTTGTTTCTACTTCTGTTTTTATATCCTGGATAGTTTTGCTCAGTTCCTTCACTTGTTTGTTTGTGTTTTCCTGTAATTCTTTAAGCGAGTTTTGTGTTTCCTCTTTCATGCCTTCTGCCTGTTGACCCCAGTTCTCCTGTATATCTTTAAGCAATTTTTGCATTTTGTCTTTATTGGCTTCTATCTTTTGACCCATATTCTCCTGAATTTCTTTAAATGATTTTTGTGTTTCCCTTGTAAATCCTTCTACCTTGTGATCCATTTTCTCCTGTATTTCTTTAAGAGATTTATTTATCTCCTTCTTGTGTTCCTATAACAGCATCATGACCAGTGATTTTAAATCCAAATCTGGTTTTTCTGTTGTGTTGGGGTATCCAGGACTGGCTGTTGTTGGAGATTTGTGTTTAGATTCTGCCATATTGCCTTGATTTCAGTTAGTAAAGTTCCCACATTTGCCTTTTGCCATCTGGTTATCTCTGGCATTAGTTGGTCTTGTTGTCACTGGCTTGTTCTTGAACCTCCTGTGATGTGAGCATGTAAGGCTATTTCAGCACCACTGAATGACTGGTTTTCCCCTGGCATAGATTGCTGATGTGCTGCCCTCCTCTTGGGTGCAGTTGAAGCCCTGGCATGTCTTGCTCCAAGCAATGTTATACTTGGGTTGTCTCTGTGAACCTGTTGCTGCCTGTCTGCTCCATCATGGAGCAAAAATGGCTGATGCTGTTGAGACCTATTTCAAGTTATGATCACTCTGCAATGCAAATGTCCCCCAACAAGGCTGGAACATGGACAGCCTACAGAGCTGCTCATGTCCTGCGTGTATGCAGAAGCCTGACAGACTGAGACCCAAGAGATGTTAGACTCGAGCTATGTCTGGAGTATCTGGCTCTGCCTGTCAAATCTGTCAGGTTTCCAGGAGCCAAGATGGCAGAGAGCCCCTTCACGTCTAAAATGTTCATTGGTAAGGCCAACTTTTTCCTGCAGCCTGAAAGAATTAATCAACAAATGTAGATTTCAGGTGATTATGAGAATATGATTTAATCATGTTATCAATCAGCATTTTTTCTAGAGCCACAGAACATATGGGTTGTCTATATATTAAAGGAATTAATTGCAGTGACTTACAGTCTGTAGTCCAACAAGGGCATCTGTGAATGGAAAGACCAAAAATTCTAGAAGTTGCTTAGTCCCATGACACTACTTATTTCACCTAGTCTTTTGTATAAGCTGAAATTCTGAAGTTGTAGGCTTCAACAGGTGTGCTGGCAAGTGCAAGGAGACAAAGAGTGAGTCTTTTTTCTTCCAGTGACTTTATGTAGGCCTCCAGTAGAAGGTGTGTCCCATATTAAAGGTTTGTATCACCACACCAGGATCTGGAACTTGCTTTGCCCCAGGCTTTCCTTGTACTCTGGGATGCACTTGTCTCAATATTCTAGGATTAAAGGCCTGTACTACCTTGCATGGTCCTAAGATTTCCATGGTCAAGACCTGGGTCAGAACCCTGTGTCTTCTGGCCTCAAGATTTGTATCACAGGTATCCCCTCCATTTCTGGATTGCAGTTCATTATATAGTCATGTTGACAACCAGGAGTACCCATCATCGTCACCTTAATTGTATCCTAAGGTAATAAACACACACACACACACACACACACACACACACACACACACATTAATTATAATACTAATAACAATTAAAATTGTGATAAAATACAGACAGAAAAATGGACTGTTTGAACTTTCAGATATATTATACCTTCAAGTATAGAAGTGATATAATGACAAATTTTAATTAAGTGATCTTTTCCATGTGTGCTTTTTGTTGTTTTGTTTTGTTGTCAGAATTATTTGACAGGAGTGTTTCTATGTGGCAGGTAAATTGCTCTAATAACATTATGAAATTCATTTTCAAATGGCAACTTTCACTGGAAAACAAAGTATAATATTCACAACTACATTGTGGCTTATTTCTCCAAATAAAAATGATAGATTTACTAAACTTTTAATATAGAAGTTTTAATTTATTTTAATAATATTATGGTCATTTACATTTACCTTGTTTCATAAGCAACTCCAAGACACACATAATGGATCTTTATCCTAGCTTCATTTTCTCTTCTTTTTTAATTTTGTTTCTCACTGAGCCAAACTAATGCTTCCCATATGTGTATAGATGTAGAGCTAGTTACTGTATCATGGTAAACCTACCTGAAAAAAAAAAGTGACTCTTCTACCTCCAGCAGCCATGAATAGCCAATTCTTTTCAGATAGGAGTTGGAATCTATGAATTCATTTTGGAAGGTTGACTAGCTTGATAGTTTGCAGGTCTTTTAAAGACAACCACCACTGTTGTGATTTATGAGGGCAATAGCGCTGTCATGCATAAGAGATGTATTTTGTAGAAGTAGAACCCCAGTCTTACATGTTGCTTGATGAGTCTTGGGGACATGGGAATTAGAGTGTGATACAGATGTCCTTTTTGTGGATGAGCTCTCTACAGACATTTATTTTCTTTACTTTGAAAAGGAGATGTGCTTGATCCTGGTGATAGAGCAGAGAAGAACTTTATACTGACAGAGATGGTATGATACAAAGCTCAATTTGCGACTGGGGGTGTTTAATTGGGAGGAAAAGACGAAGAATGAAAGTATGATGATCAACTTCTCAGGCTAGCTGGACAGTGTGTTTCCATAGAATACCTGCAGGAGTTGGTAAGTGAGAAAAAAGCAATGGAGTGATGAGGGATGCTATGGGAGAGAATCTGCTTGATCTGCTGGAGATAGAGGCAGAAAACAGGCCATTTTCTATGATCCTTTGGGTGTTTAAATGTTGTTGTTATTTTCTGTTTGCCATTTTATATATGCTAATAATTTTCACATTCTATTTTGAAGTTTTATGCTTCCCATGGTTTTTCTTACAAGTTCACTGTGTGATCATAACAAAAGTGAACTCTCTTGTCCTGTCTCAGAACAGCTTATAAATTTAGGCTGAGAAATATCTATATCTATATCTGTATCTATATCTGTATCTGTCTCTGTCTCTGTCTCTGTATCTGTATCTATATCTATATATCTCTTAATTATATATATATAATTAAGTTTTATAGATATATATAATTTTTTTCAGTATTTTGCTTCTAATATCTTACTGAAGTTTTCCAGTAATTGCAGATGAAAGAAAACTACATTTCCTTCACAACCTTATATGTTTGTGTCAAACTAGGTGATTTTCGATGATATTGTCCAAAAAAGAAGAAAGTTTAACACCTGACAATCCAAGTCATCTCATTAAGAACAATAATTTGTAGTAATTTCAAACAACTTTCTTGGACATTTATGTGTTTTATATTTAATGTAAATGTGAACTTTAAAAGGCACAGAAAAAATAACTTCAGTGAACTTATTGATTTTCAGTGCATATTTGTGTCTCTTTTAAAACAAAAATATTATGTTTTCTAGGAAATCAAACTATG
Source organism: Apodemus agrarius (assembly GCA_964023405.1). Classification (NCBI taxonomy): domain Eukaryota; kingdom Metazoa; phylum Chordata; class Mammalia; order Rodentia; family Muridae; genus Apodemus; species Apodemus agrarius. The sequence goes on along the minus strand of OZ030010.1, from coordinate 83,787,448 downwards.
CTTGAAGTAATTTGATACTCAAGTGTTTGAATAACATTTTATTTATTCAAATGTTCTAGCTATAACACATTTTGGCACTTGACAAATAATCCATAACTTGCCTAAATAAAACTATCAATAGAGACAAATAAATTAAGTGACAGTAAAATAAAAGTGCCTTCTCTTTAATACTGTCACTATCCTAACAATTCCTTGCTCAGGTAAATTAATATTTTAGAAAATGATTTAATAGACTTTATTTTAGTTATTTTCAAAAACAACAATTTCAACACTTTGTCATATTTCTATTCTGTATGAATTTATTAATATCCACTGTCATTTAATAAAAGTAACATACATGTTTTTGTGACTATTTTGTTAATGTTGAAATAAACTAGTTTAGTAGTCAGGAGGTTGTCAAGGGCAATAACACATTGTTTTACCTATTTATCTAGGTCATTCTATTCCAAGTGGCCAGTAAAGTCATTCTTGGAAAATAGACAGTACAATCAATGTTTTAAGGTAATTGATAAGTAAATCAATAAATCAGTATCAAATAATTGACCTTTTCTACATTATTATTCTTTAGTAGATTTTAAGCCAAATAGTAATATAGCAAGATTTTTGTTTTGAAAATTTCACCAGTAGTTGTTTTGTTATTGGGCATTTGAGAAACTTGCATATCAGTTTTTTGGTCACACAAGAAGGTATAGCTGAACAAAGTCAAAATCAGGAGCTATTCATAACCTCATTATAGAACTGAGACCACAGAGCCAACAGAGCACTTTAGAACTGAAGCAACATGTAGAATGTAGGACTATTACTTTAGAAAGAAAATACAACCCAACTGAACAGCTACTAGCAAGGTACAGTGGATCTTCAACTGAGTGGATTTTGACATTTTTGAAGACTCAGTCAAGGAATTAAAAAGCACACATAAAATATTGTTAGTGAAACATGTAACTAAATGAATGTAAGAAATTCTAGAAGGCAGATATGCTGTACTCAAGTAACATAATTAAGAGAGATGGCTTATAAGACCTAAGACCTTTTCCAGAGTTCTTATGACTTTGGGCAGTTCAAAATATTAAAGGAAAAACAACTGAAAGAACCATCTGCATCATGCCATAATTAAGGATTATTTAGAGAAACATCAAGAGACCAACAACAAAGAAGAGATCCAAAAAACATTTAGCCTATTATAACTACAACTATGATCACTGTGTAATGAATACAGCAAAATATATATGCAGTTACACATAAAATCTCACGTGTAATTCTTATGTTTGTGAGTTTTGCTCACTGAGCACATAAAGTGTGAAAACTGACACACTGCTTGCCTCTCACACAAAATATATTTAAACACAAAGACCATAAACTGAATCCAAAGAACATGCATGCATTCAAATAAAATAATCAAGTGATATTAAAATCATTATATATAGAATTCAAGACACGTATGGCAAATATTTTCAATAGTGGAAATTATAAGAAAGTTGGGATATCCAGTGTAGGGGAATGCCAGGTCAGGGAACAGGGAGTAGGTCTATTGGAGAACAGGGGGAAGGGGTGGGTTAGAGGATTTTCAGGGGGAGACCAGGAAAAGGGACAACATTTGAAATTTATATAAAGAATATATCTAATAAAAAACAATGAATAAAAAGAAAGACGGAATAAAAAATTATGAATGTAATGAAAGAATAATGCCTTTGATGAGCACATTAATGAAATGAAACAATTGAAGAATCTGTGAGCTTCCAGTAATTCCATAATAAACTTCTAAAACTAAATAGAAAAGAGTGAAAAATAAAGATTAACATGTCTAATGTGTTTGCACTATGACAAAAATGCAGCTTACATGTAATTGACACATGAAGAGAAGAAAGAACCTTCAAATTACTAATAGATATTTAAACGCTTCATACGCCTAAAATTAATCAATCATGGAGAGCATTTATCGCAATAAATGCTAAAATCCCTGTATGAGAGCATGTCATATAAAAACCACACAAAAAATGTATAAGAAAAGACATTAAGAAAAGCTAGTGGAAATAACATCTTTAGTAGACTAAAACTAATGAATATCAATTCTTGATCTTAGAGCATGAGCCTTTGGAGTTTTGTTTAGGAAATTTCCCCTGTGTCAATGAGTTCAGGGCTCTTTCCCACTTTCTCTTCAATTAGATTCAGTGTGTCTGGTTTTATGGTGAGGTCCTTGATATATTTGGGCATGAGCGTTGGTTACTTCCCTTCTTTGGAAAGTTGCATGGTGCCTTGCATTACTATGAAAGCTAGTCTTCAGTGTTCATTTAAATCAGTTTATTTTATTTTTAAGTTTTTAAATATTTTAATTGATAAATGTGTTGGTATGTTTATCATTTATATCATTATGGTGTAACAAAAGTGCCTATAATATAAATGTTTTATCAATATAATTAGTAATTGTATTGTATCATATCGTAATTTTAAGGATGTAACTTAATCACCATTGATCTTTTAAGCATAAATTATATTGTTGTTGGCAATAGTCATTATACTAATTATTATGACTTTATAACCATATATTCAACATCAAAACCAGGATGTAAATATTTCTATCATTCCAAGTTTTCCTTCCAGCACTAACCCTATGGCAAATCATTACTGTCTCTTATTTACCATTTTCTAATTTCTATCACCAAAATTTGATGTGTGATATTTTGAAATATTAAATAAATGGAACTTCACTATATACTTCACTTTGTATATAACACCTATAGTTCATTAAAATATTTTTCTCGCCGTATTAATTTCATAGATTATTTTAGAATGTATCCTTTTTCTATAAGGTAAAATTCCCACTAACTACATTAGACTGGGTTGAACTCTTTATCTTCCTGTCTCAGAACCTAAATCCTGAACTTACAAGTTAGAGATTTCTGCTTTTATTATTATTATTATTATTATTATTATTATTATTGTTAATATATATTCTACATATCCCTGCATAGATTAGAACTCATTGTGTACCTCAAAGTGGCCTCCTTTTAATCTTCCATGTGATGAGTTTAACTTCTTGCAGAAGTTTCTTTTTAATAAAAACAAAATTGTTTCTAATAGTTTTGGATTTATTTTAGTATTAGTTGTTGTGAACAAGTCAGATTTAACTACAAAATATTTTTGTATTTTTATCACAATTACTTGGGAAAATATGAAGTAGAATTGTTACATTTTAGGATACATATATATTTAAATTCATTTTATTGTATATTTTATTTATTTGCATTTCAAATGTTATCCCCTTTCCCAGATTTTACCCCCAGAAACCTGCTAGTCCATCCCTCCTCCTCCTGCTTCTATGATGCTATACCCCCCCCCCACCTACCCACTTCCGCCTCCCTGTCCTTGCATTCCCTTATACTGGGGCATCAAGACTTCACAGTACCAAGGGCTCTTTTCCCATTAATGCCCAACAAGGCCATCCTCTACTACACATATGGCTGGAGCCATGGGTCCCTCCATGTGTACTCCTTGGTTGGTGGTTTAGACCCTAGGAGCTCCGGTTGTTTGATAATGTATTACTTCTTATGGTGTTGCAAACCTATTTAGCTCTTTCAGTTCTTTTTCTTTTTTTTCCTTATATACTTTTTCTTTATGTTTTTATTTTCTATATTCAATGTTTACATTCCAAAGGCTTTCTCCTGTCCCAGTTCCCCCTCACCATATGTCCCATAAGTCCTCTTCCTTACCCCCCCCCATTCCCCAATCACCCCTCAACCCTTTCTCTGTTCTGGTACTCTCCTGCAAAACTGGAACCAGTCTTTTAGGGACCATTGTCCTCTCCTTCCTTCTTCTTGGGAATCTTTTTATTTGCTAATTGTGCCTTGAGTATTCAGAGCTCCTGGGCTCATTAATATCCACTTATCAGTGATTGCATTTCATGTGTATTCTTTTGTGATTGGGTTAACTCACTTAGGATGATATTTTCCAGATCTAACCACTTGCCTACAAATTGCATGAATTCATTATTTTTAATTGCTGAGTAGTATTTCATTGTAGAAATATATCACATTTTCTGTTTCCATTCCTCCTTTGAGGGACATCTGGGCTCCTTCCAATTTCTGGCTATTATAAACAAGGCTGCTATAAACATAGTGGAGCATGTGTCTTTATTGTATGCAGAGGAATCCTCTGGGTATATGCCCAGGAGTGGTATGCCAGGGTCCTCTGGAAGTGACATGCCCAATTTTCTGAGGATCCGCCACACTGATTTCCAGAGCGGTTTTACCATTTTGCAATCCTACCAACAGTGGAGGAGTGTTCCTCTTTCTCCACATCCTCGCCAGCACCTGTTGTCTCTTGAGTTTTTAATCTTAGCCATTCTGACTGGTGTGAGGTAGAAACTCAGGGTTGTTTTGATTTGCATTTCCCTGATGACTAATGATGTTGAACATCTCTTAAGGTGTTTCTTGGCCATCCACATTTCTTCTGGTGAAAATTCTTTGTTTAGCTCTGTACCCCATTTTTTGATAGGGTTATTTGGTTCTTTGGGGTCTAACTTCTTGAGTTCTTTGTATATATTGGATATTAGCCCTCTGTCAGATGTGGGGTTGGTGAAGATCATTTCCCAATTTGTTGGTTGCCGTTTTGTCCTTCTGACAGTGTCCTTTGCCTTACAGAAACTTTGTAATTTTATGAGGTCCCATTTGTCAATTCTTGATCTTAGAGCATAAGCTATTGGTATTCTCTTCAGGAACTTTCCCCCTGTACCCATGTTCTCTAGGGTCTTCCCCAGTTTCTTTTCTATTAGTTTCAGTGTGTCTTGCTTTATGTGGAGGTCCTTAATCCACTTGGAGTTGATCTTGGTACAAGGTGATGAGAGTGGGTCAATTTGAATTCTTCTGCATGTTGACCTCCAGTTGAACCAGCACCATTTTTGAAAAGGTTATCTTTTTTCCACTGGATGATTGTAGCTCCTTTATCAAAGATCAAGTGACCATATGTCTGTGGGTTCATTTCTGGGTCTTCAATTCTATTCCATTGATCTACTTGCCTGTTGTTGTACCAATACCATGCAGTTTTAAACATAGTTTCTCTGTAGTACTGCTTGAGGTCAGGGATATTAATTCCCCCAGAAGTCCTTTTGTTGTTGAGAATAGTTTTAGCTTCCTGTTTTTATTTATTTATTTATTTATTTATTTATTTATTTATTTATTTATTTATTTTTTACTCCAGATGAATTTAAGAATTGCTCTTTCTAGATCTATGAAAAATTGATTTGGGATTTTGATGGGGATTGCATTGAATCTGTAGATTGCTTTTGGCAAGATGGCCATTTTTACTATATTGATCCTGCCAATCCAGGATCAATATAGAAAAAATTGGGAATCTTTTGATTTGCTAATTGTGCCTTGAGTATTCAGAGCTTCTGGGCTCATTAACATCCACTTATCAGTGATTGCATTTCATGTGTATTCTTTTGTGGTTGGGTTAGCTCACTTAGGATGATATTTTCCAGATCCAACCATTTGCCTACAAATTGCATGAATTGATTATTTTTAATTGCTGAGTAGTATTCCATTGTATAAATATACCACATTTTCTGTTTCCATTCCTCCTTTGAGGGACATCTGGACTCTTTCCAACTTCTGGCTATTATCAATACGGCTGCTATGAATATAGTTGAGCATGTGTTTTTATTGCATGCAGGGGAACCCTCTGGGTATATGCCCAGGAGTTGTATGACAGGGTCCTCTGGAAGTGTCATGCCCAATTTTCTGAGGAACTGCCAGACTGATTTCCAGAAAGGTTGTACCATCTTGCAATCCCACTTGCAGAAAGAAATCAAAGACCTCAGAAGATGGAAAATTATTTCATGCTCTTGGATTGGCAGTATCATTCTATTAAAAATGGCCATCTTGCCAAGACCAATCTACAGATTCAATGCAATCCCCATCAAAATCCCAAATCATTTCTTCATAGATCTAGAAAGAGCAATTCTCAAATTCATCGGGAATAACAAAAAACACAGGATAGCTAAAACTATTCTCAACAATAAAAGGATTTAAATCCTTTTTTTTAACTCCACCATTGGGGACCCCATGATCAGCACAACAGTTGACTGAGAGCATCCACCTCTCTTTATTTCAAGCTTTGGCAGAACCTCCAAGGAGACAGCTTTTTCAGGCTCCTTTCAGCATGCACTTGTTGTCATCCACTCTAGTGTCTGCATTTGGTGACTGTATATGGGATGGATCCCCAGGTGGGGAAGACACCTTTCCTTCAGTCTCTGCTCCACACATGGGAGTACCTGATTTTCAAGCTTTTGGATTAGGTTTACTCCCATAGTTACTACAAAAGTCCCAGTTTTTCCATATAATCTACTATTCAGTAACACCTTTATTAATACTTAATTGTATCAATTCTGCTAGATGTTTCCCATAGTAGTTTGAATATTCATTTTGTAGTAGATAATGACTTAAGAATTTGATATGTATGTTTACTCTTTGAATTTTCTTTATTATACTCTTCTTATTTAGTTAGTTATTTTATTCATATTATATCCGAATATCAGCCCCCATTTCCTCCCAGTAATGTTACACAGATCCTTCCCAATTCCTCTCTAGCCATTCTCCTCTGAGAAGAGGGAGCCCCCCAAATATCAACCCACAATTCACGTCAACCCACTGCCAGACTAGCTACATTCTCTCCTATTGAGGGGAACAATGAACAAAATATCCACAGGTAGGCAACCGAATCAGTAACAGTGCTCAATCTAATTGTAGGAGGACCCACCTGGGAAGGCCAAGCTAAAATTCTGCTCTATATGTTCTGGATACCTAAGTGCAGCCTGTACAGAGTCGCTGATTGTTGATTCAATTTCTAGGAATTCCAAAGTGTTCATTGTAGTTGATATTTTTAGTATTCCTGTGGTGTTTTTGTCCTCTTCTGGTTACTCAATCCTTCCCCCAACTCTTCCACAAGACTGGCTGAACTCCCTCTAATGTTTGTCTGTAGATCTCTCTGTTTCCATTGGCTCCTGAGTGGAGCCTATCAGAGTACAGGCATGCTAGGTGCTTTTCTGTAAGCAAAACAAGTGTTATTAATAGTGTCAGAGATTGGTTCTAGTCCACAGTATGAGTCTCAATTTGGGCCATTCATCGAATGTCCATTCTCTTCTTTCTTCTTTGTCCCTATGAATCTTTGAAGCAGGGCACATTTTGGGTGGAAGGTTTCATAGGTGGGTTGCTGTGCTTATCCCTACTCGGAGTACTGCCTGCCTACATGAATGGCCACTTCAGGATCAGTATCCTCCACTGATAGGAGTCTCAGATAGAGTCATAGTCATAGACATCCAGGGCTCCATCGTAGGTCAACATCACATCCTATAGATCGCCCCCCTGCCCTGCCAACATTTCTGTTGTGTCTTCCCTAGATATCATATGGATTGGTGTGGGAGGGTTCCAAGGTGGTGGTTCTTGAGGCTCCTACAACCTTCCATAGGGAAGCAAGACATTCATGAAGTCCCCAAGGCTCCTTGGGCTGGCAGGGTTAGACAAGAGCCAGATAACAGAGGCAAAGGGACTATGCAAAACTTACTTTTGCACACTGTGTCCCCAGAGAACCTGACTGGCAAGGGTTTGGTGGGTCACTGTTCCAAACTGTTTTTTCTTGGAGTCTCAACAGGCTTCTATGGGATGCTTGTCTTCCTGAAGGTCTCCTCAGGGTAGAACAAGTCCAGAGCAAGACAATGAAGGTCAGTGGATTTCATGCATGTAACTCACCTCTGCTGGTTGTGCCCAGGAGAAACAGACAGCCTTCTATTTTTAATGATTTATTGTTTTATAATAGATATTTCAATGCAGAATATCAGACAATACTATGCTAGATGAAACAGACTTGTGTTCACGACATATGATTTTAAGAATAAAACATTTAAAACAAAACCCAGTAAGCTAATGCCATATGAATATTCTTGCTGAGTTCTTCATTTATTCAATAAGTATAGACCTACTTGGTCTATTTATTCCATAATAATGTTATGCCTATAGCAGTGATACTTCCATCCACGAGACCTGTAAAGCAGTTTTCTATAAAACTGATTAGGAGCCTGTGTTCCTTCAGTTCTTCAATATACTTTTAGGATTTCTGTCTTCAAAGTGGTATTAGTTGTTAACCAAGAATTAATCTCATTTTGAGTTTATGAAGAAAATTTTCTGTTATTGATAATTTCATAACTTATTTCCTCCTAAAATGTTTCATAAGCAACTTCATAATGACTATGTTTGATAAGAAGTAGCATAACTATTTTATGAACTAAGCACAAAATTGCTACAAAATCAGTTTTCAGAGGAAAATTGTTACAGTTAGAGATAACCGTAGCAAATGAAATGTTAGGACAAATTAAATTCCATTGGATACAGACAATTTGGGTTAACAATATACTTATCAGAAGCCTCCATCTTCTGAAGTTAGAACATGAACCGACAATTGCCTGATTCTTTTTTTTTTTTTAATATCTGGCAAATACATTTGAAAAGGGTGTTATTTATTCTTGGAAATAGTAATTTAAATTGCTACAGCTCTCCCCTTCTTCCTTGTCAAATACAGTACTCTTGTAGAGGTAAAAATTCTTTTGAAGAAAAAATAGCAACTGGCAATAGGATTGAACAGTTTAGAAGAAGATAAAAAGAAAAAAAGGAAAACAGAAACATCATCACAAAACTAATTATTCATTTTCAGAGCTATTTATGTTAGTAAAAAGAAAATAATTATGTTGGATTTGTACTGAATAGCAAAGAAGTCTGAATATTAGTAAGTTTCTATTTATGGTACTTTGAGTCTATTTTTTGATTTTATATATGAAGAGAAATGAAGCTACTTTCTTTCCCAGAACTGTTTATGTCCACCATTTTTCTGTCTATGCTCTTACTAATTCTGCTCACATTCACTAAATGGAAGTTTCCTGATTATCTGAAATATAGATTAAATGTGATTTAGATCAAGAAACTTGATCAAAATAAAGTGTGAATCACTTATTTTGCTTCAGGCATGTGGAATGCTTAATAATATGTTAAATTCATGAGTGCATGATACTAAATATGGTTTTCATTTGATATTTTATTCAGTCTTCAAGAATGGAAAGTAGAAACTCTCAACTCAGATTTTGTAGCAAATGTTACTTATAAACTATTTTACATTCTGTAATAAAATTATAAAATTGTGCCTAAGTGGTATGTGCCATATTTCTAGTGTTTTTTCTATGTTCTCAGACAATAACATCCCATCCTCACGTATTCATGACATATTATATGTTATGATTTCTTTATATACCAGGTCAATGTATTCTGGAGCACAGTATTTCAGAGAAGAGTATATTTTAAAATTATTCATTCATTCTTCATTCATATTTTAGAATTATTATGACCAGGGGGATATTTAGTATCATTTCAGAAAGTAAAATTCATGCCTAAGGTGGTAAACATTTTAGTATACTAATCTTTCATTTCCTTACCAACCATATGTGTTTATAACCTCCAAGTAATTTTAAGGACCACATATATTTTATCCATAAAGTTGTTCTATTTTCAAGATCTTTTATGCTTTCATTATTTAAACTTAATAATAATAATAATAGTAATAATAATAATATACATTTTAATCTATATCAGAAATAACTGGGAAAATCATCTTAATCATCAAATTATCCCTTATGAATCAATATATGCATAATCATATATTAATGAGAAGTTTCAGTTCATATCTGAATGAGCAGAATTTATCCTTAATGAAGAATATGAAATTTAAAGAGACTATGGACAATTTTGCTATGATAGATGGATAATTGGGCTCTAACCAATGGAAGAAAGACACAACTGTTGTATTAAGCAAGCTGAAGGAACTAATATAACATCATCATACTAAATAACAATCTAGACATATCTATCCATGTAATTAGAGTACATAGCATGTTAGAAATGAGCAAACTTGGGGAATAATTAAATAAGTATAAAGAGCACAAATATGGACTATTATTATTTTCCTAAGTAAAAAGTATAGGAAAACAATCACTATCATTTTTCTTGAAAACTTTGTGGAAGAAACCACATTTTCAAAGAACTAGGCATTAGGAAATTATACCGTTATTAAGCCATACAGAATATTTAAGAATGTCAAAAGGTAAGTGGATTTTAGAATTCACAAATGAGCATGCTACCATTATGTAACATCAACACTAAATTTTATTACTAGATTGAAACTGGCACTAAGTTCTATGTTCCATTTTTATCAAAGATAAATTTCTATATGTAAATGGGCAGACTCTCCCCATGTTACTTTGACAATTTTGCTCATGTAGTGCCAGCTATATGTTTTCAGAGTGACACAAATTAGGGTTATCTGAGAAGAGGAACCCTCACTGATAAAATATCTCTATCATATTGACCTTTTAGGCAAATATATGAGGATATTTTCTCAAGTTCCTGCCAACTGATCGTAAGTAGTAGTGAGATGTAAACAAAGAAAAAAACCAACTAATCAAGCCAGGGGGAGAAATAGGCATTTCTATTATAACTTTTGCTTCAGGCTTTGCCTTTAGGTTTCTTGCTTTAAGTTTAGGCCTGCTACAGACTTGACCATTTTGTTTTCAGGAGGATTATAAAAGGACTTCGAAACTCTGGATTAGAGAAGACATTGAGTATTGGGAGCTTAATAAGCTGTTGTGGGAACTTAGGAGGTAATTCTGAGCGAAGTGGAATGTTGGAGGCCTGCCTTGTAAATATTTTGTGGGAGTTAAGTAAGGACTGGGTTACAGTCTTTCATGTACAATTTTTATTAAAGCTCAATGGTTCTATTCATCTGGAGTTGAATAACTAAGGGTGATTGACAACATTCCAGAACTTCTAAGCAGAAACTTTATTTTGCTGGAATAACCAAGGCTGGTTAACTTGAGGTATGAAATTAGCAGTGATTGAGAAGTTGAAAAATCTGGGAGTATTTTCTTAAGGTCAGTACATAGCAGTTGTGGTCCAGGTTAGTTCACATTGTTAGAGAACATACATGAGTTGGTCCAAGGCCCCAGACACATACCTAGCAGAGAACTGACTGCCTGTTCTGGTCCCATTTGGAGAGGCTATACTGAATCCTGTAGAGACTTGATGTCCCAGAGAAATGGGATGCCTGGGGATGGATTGCGTAGGGGGATATGGAGTAGAGAAATCTTGGAGGGGGGACCATGCAGGGGGAAATATTTAGGATAAATAAATAAAATAAATGATTAAAAAGTAAAATATTTTTTAAAAAAAGTTGTGGTCCAGTGAAGTCAAGAGTTGCATATCATGTTTGCAGCTGAATTTAGTAATATCTAAGAGTAACATAGGTTCTACTGGTCTTGAAAATATGAAGATGTTATGGATAGCAGCTGAGTCCTGATACTATGTGACAGGGATGGTTTCTTCAAAGAGAGAACAAGAAGGACATCAGTAAAGTGGGACCCTCCATTTCAGTGGAAACTCTTATATTAGAGATAAAAGTACAATACTATGACCCCAAGGGACAATGCTAGCTGTGGAATAAAATAGACCTAAGCCATGAGATAACTTGCGAAGAAGTAGAGATGCTTGGGTGGTTGGAGGCAGAGAAAAATATGAGGTGGTCTTAGCTATCAAGTACTGGGATATCTGTATTTATACAGTTGAATTTTGGTGTTGTGTTAATTGTGGTGGTATCCTGATTCTTCCCTCTTGATATAGGAAGCATTTAACTTGATTTTTCTATTTCATTTTATACGAAACTACAGTTAAGAGACTGAATTGTTTTACAAGCTATGACCTTTAAGTGATGACTTTTTCAATGATTATGGGATTTTTAAAAAATTTGAATTTTATACACAATGACATTACTACTATGAGATTTTTGTGTGTAATTGAATCGTGACCCATTTGTATAATGCATTGACAGAAGAAATCTATGCTGAATTGACTTCAGTAAGCTAGACACACAAGATGGGTATATCTGTAAACCTCCATTGAGAAAATGACACTATCTGATTGTTCTATAAGGCAAGTCTATGTGACATTTCCTGGTTTGAGGTCTGATGTAGGAGGATAAGCCCTCTGTAGGTGGTACCATTCCTCGACAGGTAATACTGGTATATAAAAGAAAGAAATCTGAGCATGCCAAGAAGAAAAAAATCCTTAAACAGCATTTCTCCATAATATTAACTTTGATTATAGCCTCTTGGCTCATGCGTTGAGTTGCTGTCCTAACTTCCTTCAAAGATGGACTGTAATGTAGAAGATATATAAATCAAATAAAAACTTTCCTCCAGAATGTGCTTTTGGTCATGGTATTTTATCACAGCAATAAAAATCCTAAGACACACGACATTGCTAAATTATAACCAGAGTCCAGAATTCAGTAATATTACATTGGTCATTTTAGTATGCACGTAACTATAGCAAAGAACTAATAATGCCCAGTGAATAAAAAAATGCTTAAGAGGAAAAAACATAATTGATTCATTCAACAAATGGTTTTTGCGTTAATCATAAGCTCTAGTGACTCAATTAATGGAAGAATTTTTAAATGAGTTTGTTTATTAGAATAATAAGAAAATATTTGTTTATATAATTGGTAGGATAATAAAATTGAAGAAACAAAAGGAGAAGAGAAATTTATTAATGTTAAGAGCTATATTTTTTAAGATAAAATATGGAGCATAACATCTACAGTGACATCAAAATAAAACAAAGCATTCACCACATGACCTTTAAGGCTAATGAAGTATTCAATGTTTTCCTCTAATATGGATATCAGAAATATATAAAATACACCCCTTCACTCTAACATATGGATCAACTGAATTTGTCTGAGGACATTTTAGTTATTCTAAGACATTATAAGAAGTAAGTACTGGGTATTCCGAGCTTTTGAGCTATTATCCACTTATCAGTGAGTGCATACCATGTGTGTTCTTTTGTGATTGGTTTACCTCACTCAGGATGATATTTTCCAGTTCCATTCATTTGCCTAAAAATTTCATGAATTCATTGTTTTTAATAGCTGAGTAGTATTCCATTGTGTAAATGTACCACAGTTTCTGTATTCATTCCTCTGTTGAGGGACATTTGGGTTGTTTGCAGCTTCTTGCTATTAGAAATATGGCTGCTATGAACATAGTGGAGCATGTGTCCTTATTACATGTTAGAGCATCTTCTGAGTATATGCCCAGGAGTAGTATAGCTAGCTCCTCATGTAGAACTATCTCCATTTTTCTGAGGAACCACTCGATTGGTTTCAGAGTGGTTGTACAGCTTGCAATCCCACCAACAATGAAGGGATATTCTTCATTCTCTGTCACCTGAGTTTTTGAACATAGCCATTTGGACTGGTGTTAGGTAGAATCTCAAGGTCATTTTGATTTTCATTTCCCTGATGACTAAGGACGTTGAACATTTCTTTAGGTGCTTCTCAGCCATTTGATTTTCCTCAGTTGAGAATTCTGTTTAGCTCTGTTCCCCATTTTTAATAGGCTTATTTGATTTTCTGGAGTCTTTTTTAGTTCTCTGTATATATTGGATAGTTGTCCTCTATTAAATGTAGGATAAGTAAAGATCTTTTCCCCAATCTTTTGGTTGCCATTTTGTCCTATTGACAGTATCCTTTGCCTTACAGAAGCTTTGCAATTTTATGAGGTCCCATTTGTCAATTCTTGATCTTAGAGCATAAACCACTGGTGTGTGTCCATGTGTTCAAGTCTTTTCCCTGTTTTCTCTTCAATTGGATTCAGTGTTTCTGGTTTTATGTGGAGGACCTTGATTCACTTGTATTTGAGCTATTTACAGGGAGATAAGAATGGATCCATCCCATATACAGTCACCAAGTCTTAACACTATTTTGTATGCCAGGAAGTGCTTTCTGACAGGATCCTCATATGGCTGTCTCCTGAGAGCCTCTGCCAGAGCCTGACAAATACAGAGGTGGATTCTCTCAGCCAAACATTGGACTGAGCATGGGTTCCCCTTTGGAGGAGTTAGAGAAAGAACTGAAGGAGATAATAGGGTTTGCAGCTCCATGGGGGAGAGGAGGAATAGGGTCAATTAGCCAGACACCCTGGAGCTCCTGGGGACTGGACCACCAACCAAAGAGTACACATGGAGGGACTCATGTTTCCACCCCAGTATGTGGCAGAGGATGGCCTTGTTAGACATCAGTGGGAGGAGAGGCCCTTGGTTCTGTGGGGGTTTGATGCACCAGTGTAGTGGAATGTTAAAGCAGAAAAGCTGGAGTGCTTGCATAGCTGGGGGAGCACCCTCATAGAGGGAGGGGGAGGGGATGTGATACCGAGGTTCTGGAGGGGAGACCTAGAGAATGGATAACATTTGAAATGTAAATAAAGAAAATATCCAATAAAATAAAAAAAATGTTTTTAAAAAGTAAGTACTGATCTAAAGTGTGTTTGTCAAAAACTTATTTCCTTGCGATACTATAATTGTTTCTCTAGTAATTTTTCTGCAATGTTAGAGCAATTGTTTACCACTTAATAATTGACATCTAAGTTCTTTCATAGATTCACTCTCATGGCTCACTATGAATTTAACTCTGGAATTGTCTTCTGTTCTGAAATTTCCAACTTTCTTTGCCTTAGCATTAGTATCACAGTTTATTTTTAATTTAACTTATCTTACTGCATTTGAGAGGCAAAGGAAAAGAAAATTCTTTCCCTCATGCTTCTAGAGTCATAGCAATGATACAATGAAAAAAATACTAAAAATTGCAAGAAAATCAATAGATATATGATAAATATTTGTTTTCCAAATATTTCATTAGCTGATAATTCTGTAGGTCATCATTAATTTACAAATTTATCAGCACTAATTATTTCAGTGGTATTATTGATTCCATGAATAGAAAACATAAAGAAAGCAGCTGTGCTTACCCATTTTATATTTTTCCACTGCCTGAAATATTCTACTGAAGCACCTTAAATATATTCTAGCAAAAATGTCAATTTGTAAGTCTTTACAAAATGCAAATCAACATTCAATTCTAAGTGCCTGTAACTTACAAAAATTTTTGCTAACTAATAATTATGGTGCCAATAAAAATTGTTGTGATTTACTAATATGTATAACATATAGATATTTGGAAGACAGCCCATAAAAGTAGGAAAATCAGGTAGCCCTTGAACAGGAGGAAAGTGAAACAGCACACTCTATATGAATGTATAAGCCTTAATCACAATTATAATTTTAGGTTTTACAAACACAGAGCACATGTATATCACTCCATAGACATTGTTAACTTTTAGTTTACTGTTTGTAAATATGAGCTATACTTTCAGTTTGTGTGTTTATATACATCATATAAATTTTAAATATCTATCACATTTCTTATCTGCCAAAAAAGCTACAAATAATTATATAAACTATTTCATGTAGTACTGCTTCACTTTAGATTTTCTATCCCCCCACTTTTGCTGCTAAACATGGCTTTAAAAGTCAGCAATCTTTTCATTGAGAAGTTAACCTTATGCATAAACCATTTTACTTTCTCTGGGTTCTGTCACTACTCTCATGAACATGAAATGATCAAATAGAGACTAGTGCTTGCCAACAGAGTCTGTAAAATATTAACAACTTCCATTCTAAATTTTAGATATGTTTTAGGTGTACTTCAATGAAGAAAATTTGAGTTCCTCAAGAATGGTGTACTACAAGTAAGCTGAAATGGTTCATATGGAATTATGGTGTATATGTGTGGTATGTGTGCATATGTGTGAGTGTGTGTGTGTGTGTGTGTGTGTGTGTGTGTGTGTTTGTGTGTGTGTGTATGTGTGCATATGTGTTTGATTGTTTGTGTTTGTGTGTATGTCTGAGTGTATCTATGCATGTATGTATGTTCCTGTGTTTGTCTGTGTGTGCATGTTTGTGTAGTATGAAAGTGGCCTTTTTGGTATTTATTTTAATTTGAGTTATGCCAGTTAGAATATAGTATACATGAATGGGAATAACATGTAAGATATTAAAGATCAGTATTCATAGCAGAGAGAAAAGAAAAATTCATCCAGTAGCCAGAGTTAAGACAAAAAAATGGAGTTAGCATGTGGAGTTATTACAGGCATATCCAGATATTTGAATGAGTCTACCTGAGACCTCCCTGTCAATTTTCAGTTCTAGTGGACTTTAAGTGATAGAAAAATTTTTCAAGCCACTAAACATTGAAGTAAGTAGTTATACAGTAGTTCTGAAGTGGAACATAAAACTTAGCTTGGATATACTTTGTCTTAAGCCCTAATTATACTTGTTCATGATTGTATCTTCAAACACCATAAACAAAGTAATTTAATAATTATTTTACCCAACTACAGGTTCTGCTTTTCAATCACAATATATTTTATTACAAATTCTGAAGTTAATAGGAAAATAAAAATATCATTTTAGACCTTTCATTCAATATCAAACAATTTGCATCACTGTGTAAAAACTTCATCTAAAATTAGGAGCTAATCGCAATACCTTTCACTTCAAGTTGCATTAACAACAAAAAGTATGTTTTAAATCCTTGCTGATAGATTCACATTTAACAAAAAGAAAGAAACAAAAACTACTTCTAGAATGTTTAGCAATGTATAAAAAAAAACTAAAATTGTATGCTCTGAGTTACTTTTCAAGATATAAGAAAAATTAAAAAACAAAACAAAAGTGGAAGCCCATATTTCAATTTAAATGAATAATATACAAAACTGTTTCTGAGTCTTTTAGTGTGGAATGTGTTAAAATACAAAGAATCAAAATGAGAGAATAACAGGAAAAAAATGTTCATCTCAGAGAATACTGATAACATTCTATTGAATATGATGACATTCAAAATAACAAATTTAAAAGCAATCTCACTGTGCTTATAACTAATTACAAAAGGACATTTTGTGCTAATGTACAAAGGACAGGAGTCACCAAATTGTTTTCCAATGTGGTTTTACCAGCTTGCAATCTTACCCTCAATGGAGGAGTGTTCCTCTTTCTCAACATCCTTGCCAGAATATACTGTCAACTAAATTTTTGATCTAAACCATTCTGGTTCATTTGAGGTAGAATCTCAGGGTTGTTATGTTTTGAATTTCCCTGATGAGTAAGGATATTGGATATTCTTTAACTGCTTCTTGGTCATTCAAGATTCCTCATTAGAGAATTCTTTGTTTGGCTCTGTACACCATACTTAATAAGGTTATTTCGTTCTCTGGAGTCTACCTATTTGACATCTGTGTATATATTGGATAATAGCTCTCTATCAGATGTAAGGTTGGTAATGATCTTTTTCCAATCTGTAGGTTACTGTTTTGTCCTATTCAAAATGTCCTTGGCTTATAGAAGCTTTTCAGTTTCATTAGGTCCCCATTTATCTATTGTCAATCATAGAACCTGAACCATTGGTATTATGTTCAGGAAAATTTCCCTTGTGCCCTCGTGTTTGAGGCTCTTCCCAACTTTCCCTACTATTAGATTCAGCACATCTGTTTTTATGTGGAGGTTGTGAAGGCCCATCTATACCAACCCTGGGCATATACACAAAAGATGCTCTAACATAAAACAAGGACACATGCTCCAATATATTCATAGCAGCCTTATTTACAGTATCCACAACCTGGAAGCAACTCAGATGTCTGACAAAAGAGGAATGGATACAGAAAATGTGGTATATTTACCCAATGGAATACTACTCAGCTGTTGAAATCAATGATTTCATAAAATTCACAGGCAAGTGAATGGACCTAAAAATGCAATCCTTAGTCAGGTAACCCATTCAGTGGATATTAAGAAAAACAGCTCAGAATGTCCATGATACGACTCACAGACCATATCACACTCAAGAAGGAAGACCAAAGTGTGGATGCTGAACTTCTTCTTAGAGGGGGAACAAAATAATCAGTGGAGATAGAGAGAGAAAGTGACCTGTGAGGGAGAGTGGATTGAGAGGGGAAAAAGAGGGTCAGGATCAGGTGTAGGAGGAGGAGACAGAGGAAAAGTCTGGAGGGTCAGGAAATTGAATGGAGGTTTGTGGTCATGAGGAATGGAGAACTAGGGGTAACCACTAGAATGCCCCAGAGGCCAGGAAAACAAGAGGATCCCGGGACCCTACATGAATGTCTTTAGCTGAAATACACAACAAAGGGGAGAGAGAAACTGTAGAGACCATATCTGGAGTTTATGCCATTTGAGGGAAGGGACCACCCATCCATCTCAAAGGTATTAGCCAAGAAATGTTCCTGTCAAAAGGAAATGCAGGGACAAAGAGTAGAGCAGAGACTGAAACAAAGATCATTCAGAGACTTAACCACCTAGGTGTCCATCACATCTGCAGACACCGAACATTGACACTATTGCTGATAGCAAGATGCACTTCCACACAGGAGCCTGGTATAGGTGTCCTGTGAGAGGTCCCACCAGCAATTGACTAATACAGAGGCAAATACTTGCAGCCAACTGTCATTGGACTGAGCAGGACCCCAATGGGAGAGCTAGGGGAATAAGTAAAAGAGCTGAAGGGGATTGTAACACCATAGGAAGAACAACAATATCAACTAATTGAACCACTCAGAGCTCTCAAGTACTAAATCACCAACCAAAGTGTACACATGGAGGGACCCATGCCTCCAGCAATATATGTAGCAGAGGGTTGCCTTATCTGGCATGAGTGGAAGTTGAGGCCCTTTGTCCTTTGATGCCCCAGCATAAGGGGATACTAGAACAGTGACTAGAGATTGGGTGAATGGTCAGGGGATGGGATTAGGAGATTGCAGAGTAGGAACCTGGAAGGGGGGGCAATATTTGAAACGCAATAAATAAATTACACAATAAATAAAATTAAATTTTTACATCAGCTTCCATGCTATTGGGGATGAAGAAAGACTACAAAAAAAAACATCCAATTTGATTATAAATTTCATATTTAAACCACAATGTATCTGGCATGTTGCTGTCAATTTGTGATATGACAAATGAGACTTTATGGCTTTATTACATTTGTTTGCATCTCAGAGTCTCCTATTCCTCCCCTAAGGAACAAAAGATGTTATTTTCCCTGTTCTAACTGTGAGGATGAAAATAGTGCTCCTGACAATAAAAATGGGTCAAAGATTCTTCTATAGTTTCAAAACAAAAGAATTAGATTTGAGAATGCAAATAAAGGGCCTCCACCATCTTATCTCCAGTGACCAAGCGGGCAGGTACAGCAAGGAGGCAAGGAACAGGAGCAGCAAAACAGCTCGGACAGAGTCAGTCCGGGCTCCACACATGCTGCCAGGAGCTGGGCAGCACCACAGCACTCTGTTCCAGGGAAGAGCCAGTCACCCAGGTTTTCTGAAACAGGCTTGCAGGCCCACAGGAAGGACCAGCACCAGCCAAAGACAGCAGGACAAACTATGACCAGAGATAACCACATGGTGAAAGTCAAACATAGGAACAATACCAAGAGAAATCAAGGCAATATGGCATCATCTGAACCAAATTCTCCTACAACAACAAGTCCTGGATATCCCAACACGCTGGAAAAGCAAGATTTAGATTTAAAATGACAGCTCATGATGCTGATATAGGTCTTCAAGAAGGACATAAATAATCCCCTTAAAGTAAAATAGGAGAACACAAGTAAACATGGAGAAGCCCTTAAAGAATTGCAGGAAAGTACAACAAAACTGGTGAAGGAATTGAACAAAACCATCCAGGATCTAAAAATGGAAGTAGAAACAATAAAGAAATCAAAACGGGAAACAACTCTGGATATAAAAAACCTAGGAAAGAAGTCAGGAATCACAGATACAAGTATCAACAACAGAATACAAGAGATAAAAGAGAGAATCTCAGATGCAGATGATACCATAGAAAGCATTGAAATAACAGTCAAAGAAAATGCAAAAGGCAAAAAGCTCCTTACTCAAAACATGCAGGAAATCCAGAACAAAATGAAAAGAGCAAACCTAAGGATTATAGGTATAGAAGAGAGTGAAGATGTCCAAATTAAGGGGTCACTAAATATCTTCAACAAAATTATAGAAGAAAACTTCCCTAACCTAAACAAAGAGATGCCTATGAACATATAGGAAGCTTACAGAACTCCAAATAGTTTGGGCCAGAAAACAAATTCCTCTGGACACATAATAATTAAAAGACCAATTGACCCATATAAGGAAAGAATATTAAAATCAGTAAGGGAAAAAGATCAAGTAACTTATAAAGGCAGACCTATCAGAAATACACCAAACTTCTTGCCAGAGTCTGTAAAAGCCAGATGATCATAGGAAGATGTCATACAGACACTAAGGGAACACAAATGCCATCCCAGACTGCAATTTCCAGCAAATCTCTAAATTACAGTAGATGGAGAAACCAAGGATTTCCATGACAAAACCAAATTTACATAGTATATTTCCACATACCCAGACCTCCAAAGATAATGAATGGAAAACACCAGCAAAAGGAGGGAAACTACACACTAGAAAAAGAAAAATTAATTATTTTTTAACAAAACAAATAGAAGAAAGACACACAAATATAACTCCACTTGTAATATCAAAAGTAACAGGAAGCCACAATCATTTAACAACATTCTTCTCAATGATAACTTGGTCAAGCAAGAAATGAAGAAATAAATTTTAGAATTTAATGAAAAAAAAAGGCACAACATACCCAAACTTATGGGACACGATAAATGCACTGCTAAGAAGAATACTCATGATTGTAGTGCCTCTAAAAAGAAAACTGAAATAGCACACATTAACAGTTTAACAGCAAAGCTGAAGGCTCTAGAACAAAAAGAAACAACTGCACCCCAAAGGAGTAGCCAACATAAAATAATCAAATTCAGGGCTGAAATCAAGCAAGTTGACACACACACAAAACAAACAGACAAACAAACAAAACCAAAACAAAAACAAAAACAAAAAAGAAGCAAAAACTAAAAAAAGAATCAACTAAACCAGGAGCTGGTTCTTTGAAAAAAACAAGACAGATAAACCCTTAACCAAACTAACCAGAGTTCACACAGACATTACCTAAATTAGCAAAAACAGAAATGAAAAGGTAGGCATAACAACAGATATGGAAGAAATAAAAAAAATCACCAGATCCTACTATAAAACCTATACTCAACAAAAGTGGAAAATTTAGAGGATATGGATAAATTTCTAGACAGATGCCAGGTACCAAAGTTAAATCAGGATCATATAAATGATCTAAACAATCCAATAACCCCTAAAGAAAGCGAAGCATAGCCAGGCGGTGGTGGTGCACGCCTGTAATCCCAGCATTTGGGAGGCAGAGGCAGGTGGATTTCTGAGTTTGAGGCCAGCCTGGGCTACACAGAAAAACCCTGTCTCGAAAAACCAAAAAAAAAAAAAAAAAACCAAAAAAAAAAAAAAAAAAAAAAAAAAAAAAAGACCAGGACCAGATTGGTTCAATGCAGAATTCTATCAGACCTTCAAAGAAGACATAATACCAATACTCTTCAAACTATTCCACAAAATGAAAACAGATGGAACACTATCCAATGCATTTTATGAAACCACAATTATTCTCATACCAAAACCAAACGAAGACCCAAAAAAAGAAAGAGGAATTTAGACCAATTTCCCTTATGAATATCCATGCAAAAATACTCACTAAAATTCTTTCCAACCAAATCCAAGAGCACATCAAAACTACCATCTACCATGATCAAGTAGGCTTCAACCCAGGGATTCTATAATGGTTCAATATATGGAAATTCATTAATGTAATCCACTATAAAAACAAACTCAAAAAGTAGCCACATGATCATTTCATTAGATGCTGAGAAAGCATTTGACAAAATCTAACATCTCTTCATGATAAAAGTCTTGGAAAGATCAGGAAGTCAAGGCCCATACCTAAACATAGTAAAAGCAATATACAGCAAACCAGTAGCCAATATCAAAATAAATGGAGAGAAACTTGAAGCTATCCCACTGAAATTGGGGACTTAGAAAAGGCTGTTCCCTCTTCCTACCTGTTTATTTTAGTACTGGAACTCCTAGCCAGTGCAATTAAACAACAAAAGAAGATCAAAGGGATTCAAATTGGAAAGGAAAAGAAAAAGTATCACTATTTGCAGATGATATGAGAGTATATTTAAATGACCCCCAAAATTCCACCAGAGAATTCCTAAACCTGGCTAATAACATCAGCAAAGTGGCTGGATATAAAAATTAATTCAAACATACACAGTTACAAAAACAAGGCACTATTGTGGGTGCCCACAAGTACTGGCTGACCTGAGCTGGATATAGCTGTCACCTGGGAGGATCTCCTAGTGCATGACAAATACAGAGGGGGACACTCTCAGCCAGCCATTGAACGGAGCACATGGTCCCCAGTAGAGGAGCTAGAGAAAGGACCCAAGGAGCTGAAGGGGTTTGCAGAACCAAAGGAGGGACAACAATATTAAGCACCCAGTACACCCAGAGCTCCCAGGGACAAAAACATCAACCAAAGAGTACACATCATTAGCCATTGCTCCAGACACGTAGGCAGAAAAGGATGGCCTTATTGAACATCAAAGGTCGGAGAGGCCCTTGGTTTTAGACAGACTTGATGCGGCAGTGTGGGGGAATGATGGGACAGGGAAGCAGGAGAAGGTTGATTGGGGGTGGGGGGAGGGGAGATGAGTTATGAGACCTTTGGGGGGGCAACCAGAAAAGGGGACATTTGAAATATAAATGAAGAATATATCTAATAAAAATAAACCTTATATAAAAGGGTTCTATGATGGCATAGTTTGGGTCATTATTTATACTATCATGTCTTCTACAAATAGTGATATCTTGAATTTTCCCTTTCCAATTTGTATCCCTTTGACTTTCTTTTGTTGACTAATTGCTCTGGGTAGAAATTTGATTTCTATATCGAATTGAGAGGGAGAGAATGGGCAGTCTTATCTATTCCCTGATTTTAGTGGGATTCCTTCAAGTTTCTCTCCATTTAGTTTTATGTTGGATATTAGTTTGCTGTATATTGCTTTTATTATGTTTAGATAAGGGTCTTGAATGCCTGTTCTTTCCAAGACTTTTTTTTTAATTTTTATTTTCTATATTCTATGTTTACATTTCAAAGGCTTTCCCCTTTCCCAGTTTTCCCCCACCATACGTCCCATAAATCCACTCCCCACCCCAACTATTCCCCAATCATTCCCCCTCCCCCCACTGTTTCTCTACAAAACTGGATCCAAACTTTACAGGCCCAGGGTCCTCTCCTTTCTTCTTCCTGGGAATCATTTGACTTGCTAATTGTGCCTTGAGTATTTAGGGCTTCTGGGCTCATTAATATCCACTTATCAGTGATTGCATATCATGTGTATTCTTTTGTGATTGGGTTAACTCACTCAGGATGATATTTTCCAGGTCTATCCATTTACCTAACAAATTGCATGAATTCATTATTTTGAATTGCTGAGTAGTATTCCATTGTATAAATATACCACATTGTCTGTATCCATTCCTCCTTTGAGGGATATTTTGGCTCCTTCCAATTTCTGGTTATTATAAACAAAGCTGCTATAAACATAGTGGAGCGTGTGTCTTTATTGTATGCAGGGGAATCCTTTGGGTATATGCCCAGGAGTGGTATGCCAGGGTCCTCTGGAAGTGGCATGCCCAATTTTCTGAGGAACCATCAAACTGATTTCCAGAGCAGTTTAACAATTTTGCAATCCCACCAACAGTGGAGGAGTGCTCCTCTTTCTCCACATCCTCGTCAGCACTTATTGTCTCTTGAGTTTTTAATCTTAGCCATTCTGACTGGTGTGAGGTTCTTTCCAAGACTTTTAACATGAACAGGTGCTGTATTTTTCCGAAGGATTTTTCAGCATTTAATGAGATGATCATGTGATTTTTTTCTTTGAGTTTGTTTAGATAGTGGATTATGTTGATGGATATCTATATATTGAACCATATTTCCATCCCTGGGATGAAGCCTACCATAGATCATAGTACATGATTGCTTACATGTGTTCTTAGATTGGGTTTGCTAGATTTTTTTTATTTAATTTTTATTTTCTATATTCTATGTTTACATTCCAAAGGCTTTCCCCTTTCCCAGTTCCCCCCCACCATATGTCCCATAATTCCTCTCCCCCCAGCTATTCCCCAATCATTCCCCCCCCACGATTTCTCTGTTCTGGGTCTACAATACTGGATCCAATCTTTACAGGTCCAGGGTCCTCTCCTTTCTTCTTCTTGGGAGTCATTTGACTTGCTAATTGTGCCTTGAGTATTTAGGGCTTCTGGGACAAATGGGACCACATAAAATTACAAAGTTTCTGTAAGGCAAAGGACACCTTCAGAAGGACAAAACAGCAACCCACAAAGTGGGAAATGATCTTCACCAACCCCACATCCGACAGAGGGCTAATATCCAATATATACAAAGAACTCAAGAAGTTAGACCCCAAAGAAACAAATAACCCTATCAAAAAATGGGATACAGAGCTAAACAAAGAATTTTCACCAGAAGAAATTCGGATGGCCGAGAAACACCTTAAGAGATGTTCAAAATCATTTGTCATCAGGGAAATGCAAATCAAAACAACCCTGAGATTCTACCTCACACCAGTCAGAATGGCTAAGATTAAAAACTCAAGAGACAACAAGTGCTGGCGAGGATGTGGAGAAAGAGGAACACTCCTCCACTGTTGGTGGGATTGCAAAATGGTAAAACTGCTCTGGAAATCAGTGTGGCGGTTCCTCAGAAAATTGGGCATGTCACTTCCAGAGGACCCTGGCATACCACTCCTGGGCATATACCCAGAGGATTCCCCTGCATACAATAAAGACACATGCTCCACTATGTTTATAGCAGCCTTGTTTATAATAGCCAGAAATTGGAAGGAGCCCAGATATCCCTCAAAAGAGGAATGGATACAGAAAATGTGGTGTATTTATACAATGGAGTACTATTCAGCAATTAAAAATAATGAACTCATGCAATTTGTAGGTAAATGGTTAGATCTGGAAAATATCATCCTAAGTGAGCTAACTCAGTCACAAAATAATACACATGAAATGCAATCACTGATAAGTGGATATTAATGAGCCCAGAAGCCCTAAATACTCAAGGCTAGATTTTTATTGAATATTTTGCACTGGTATTTATAAGGGAAATTGGTCAGAAATTATCTTTCTTTGTTGGGTCTTTATGTAGTTTAGGTATCAGTGTAACTGTGGCTACATAGAATGAATTAGGTAATGTTCTTTCTATTTCTATTTTGTGGAATAGTTTGAAAAGTATTGGTATAAATTCATCTTTCAAGATCTGAGAGAAACTGTCTGGTCCTGGGCACTTTTTTTTTTTTTGGTTGGGAGGTTTTAATGACCTTTTTTTGAGGGGTTATAGGAGAGTTTACATGGTTCATCTGATCCTCATTTAACTTTGGCATGTGGTATCTACTTAATAAATCATCCATTTTATCTAGAATTTTGAGTTTTTTGAGTATAGGCTGTTGTTCACAGTGATGATATTTCTATTTTCTTCAGGTTCTGTTGTTATGTTTCCCTTTTTAAAATTTCCACTGTCTGTCCTTGGATCAGTTCTTACTGTTCTTATCTAATAGCAATTAATGCATTATCTTTCTCTTTTAATTGATTCTACATTTGACATTAGGCTCACTTCTGCAAAGGTCATTTGGTGATAGCTGTGTGTAGCACTCATATTCTTTTTTTATTTATTGGATATATTCTATATTTACAATTCATTTCCCTTTTTCTGGTTCTCCACCCCGAAAGTCCCACATGCCCTTTTCCCTCCCCCTGCTACCTCATCCACCCCCTCCCACCTCACTGTACTTGTACTCCCCACAATGATGTTTTGGTCCATTCTAACACCAGTGTCCACTCCTTTCTTCTTGTGACACATCACATGAGAATCTGGAGGAAATGGACAATTTCCTAGACAGTTATCAAATACCAAAATTAAACCATGATCAAATAGCTCGTCTAAACAGACCCATAACCCCCAAAGAAATAGAAGGGGTCATAGACAGTCTTCCAACCAAAAAGAGCACAGGACCAGACGGTTTTAGTGCAGAATTCTATCAGACCTTCAAAGAAGTCCTGATACTGATACTCTTCAAACTATTCCACAAAATAGAAACAGAAGGAACACTACCCAACTCATTCTATGAAGCCACAATTACCGTGATAGCAAAACTACACAAAGATCCAACTAAGAAAGAGAACTACAGGCCAATTTCTCTTATGAATATCAATGCAAAAATACTAAAAAAAATACTTGCCAACCGAATCCAAGAACACATCAAAACGATCATTCACCATGATCAAGTTGGCTTCATCCCAGGGATGCAGGGATGGTTCAATATATGGAAATCCATCAACGTAATCCACTACATAAACAAACTCAAAGAAAAAAAAAACCACATGGTCATCTCATTGGATGCTGAAAAAGCATTTGGCAAAATTCAGCATCCTTCCATGCTAAAGGTCTTAGAAAGAGCAGGAATTCAAGGCCCATATCTAAACATAGTAAAAGCAATATACAGCAGACCAGTAGCCAACATCGAGGTAAACGGAGAAAAACTTGAAGCAATCCCACTAAAATCAGGGACTAGACAAGGCTGCCCCGTCTTGCCATATCTCTTCAATATAGTACTTGAGGTACTAGCTAGAGCAATTTGACAACAGAGGGAAGTCAAAGGGATACAAATCAGAAAGTAAGAAGTCAAACTATCACTATTCGTAGATGATATGATAGTATACTTAAGTGACCCAAAAACCTCCACCAGAGAACTCCTGCAACTGATAAACAACTTCAGCAAAGTGGCTGGCTATAAAATCAACTCAAGCAAATCCCTAGCCTTCCTATAGCACTCATATTCTATACTCTGAAAACAGAATGGCGAATAGTATTAAAAAGAAACATACAGCCGGGTGTGGTGACACATGCCTGTATTCCTAGCACTTGGGAGGCAGAGGCAGGTAGATTTCTGAGTTCGAGGCCAGCCTGGTCTACAGAGTGAGAGAAACCCTGTCTCAAAAAACCAAAAAAAAAAAAAAAAAAAAAAAAAAAAAAAAAAAAGCGGCAGGCCTCCATATTGCAACCAGGACACAGCTGGAAAGGTGCAGGTACACAGACTCCATCTGGGGCTAGAACAGGGAGATCTGCTAAGCTCTCGCCCCCAGGCAGGCACAGTGGTGGGCGCCTAGGCTCTGCCGCATGTCCCTGTGAGCTTAGGCCATGCACCAAGGCAGCCGGAGGCACCCAGCTCCCAGGACCCTGGACCAGCCATAGCGGCAGGCCTCCATATTGCAACCAGGACACAGCTGGAAAGGTACAGGTACACAGACTCCATCTGGGGCTACCACGCAGGGAGATCTGCTAGGCTCTCGCACCCAGGCAGGCCCAGAGGTGCCCGCCTAGGCTCTGCTGCACTTCCCAGCGACCTTAGGCTGTGCACCCAGGCAGCCAGAGGCAACCAGTTCCCAGGACCTTGGACCAGCTATAGCGGCAGGCCTCCATATTGCAACCAGGACACAGCTGGAAAGGCACAGGTAGACAGATTCCATCAGGGGCTATCGCATGGGGGGATCTGCTAGGCTCTCGCTACTAGGCAGGCCCAGCGGTGCCCTCTGAGGCTCTGCTGCACTCCCCCGCATTTCCCAGAGACCTCAGGCCTTGCACAAAGTCAGCGGGTTGCAGCTGGCTCGTGATCCCATTGAGCAGCAATCACACATAACCACCGGTAGAGAAACAACAGGTAAGCCCAGCCTCACAGGAAATTCAAACACCAGCCAGTGACAACAAGGCCAACTAACACCAGAAATAACCAGATGGCAAAAGGTGAACAAAGGAATGTCACTAACAGAAATCAAGGCAACATGACAGCATCTGAACCCAGTTCACCAACAACAGGAAGCCCTGGATACCCCAAAACACCAGAAAAACAAGACTTGGATATAAAATCACTGGTCAGGATGCTGGTAGCTGAACACATAGAAAAATCTCTTAAAGAAATAGAGGAGAAAATGGATCAAAAGTTAGAAGCCTTTACAAGGCAAATACAAAAATCACTTGAAGAAATTCAGGAGAAGATGGATCAAAAAGAAGAAGACAATAAGGAAGAAAGACAAAAATCACTTAAAGAACTACAGAAGAATGTGGGCCAACAAGTAGAAGCTATGAAAGAGGAAACACAAACATCTATTAAAGAAATACAGGAAAACACAATCAAGCAAGCAAAAGATCTGAGCATATCCATCCAGGTACTAAAAACAGAAGTAGAAACAACTAAGAAATCACAGAGGGAGACAACATTGGAGATAGAAAACCTTGGGAACTAATCAGGGGCCATAGATGCAAATATCAACAATAGAATACAAGAGATAGAAGACAGAATATCAGAAGCCGAAGATACCATAGAAACCATTGATTCAACAGTCAAAGAAAATACTAAATGCAAAAAGGCTGTAACCCAAAACATCCAGGAAATCCAGGACACAATGAGAAGACCAAACCTAAGGATTATAGGTATAGACGAGAATGAAGATGTACAAGTTAAAGGGCCAGCAAATATCTTCTACAAAATTATGGAAGAAAACTTCCCCAACCTAAAGAGAGAGATGCCCATGAATATACAAGAAGCATATAGAACCCCAAACAGACTGGATCAGAACAGAAATACATCCTGTCATATAATAATCAAAACTCCAAATGTACTAAACAAAGAAAGAATATTAAAGGCAGCAAGAGAAAAAGGCCAAGTAACTTATAAAGGAAGACCTATCAGAATAACACCAGACTTATCACCTGAGACCATGAAAGCTAGAAGATCCTGGGCAGATATAATGCAAACTCTAAGAGAACACAAACTTCAGCCAAAACTACTTTACCCAGCAAAGCTCTCAATCGCCATAGATGGAGACATCAAGGTATTCCATGACAAAACCAAATTTGCATGATATCTTTCCACAAATCCAGCCCTACAAAGGATAATAGGGGGAAAACACCAAGACAAGGGCGGAAACTACACCCGGGAAAGAAGCAAGATAGAAACCTCCTCTCATCAAACCCAAAAGAAGGTAACCTCTCGAATGTAAAAAATAAATAAAATAAATAAATATAATTTCAAAAATATCTGGAGGTAATAATTACTATTCCTTAATATCTCTTAACATCAACGGACTCAATTCCCCAATAAAAAGACATAGACTAACAGACTGGATACGGAAACAGGACCCTACATTTTGCTGCATACAGGAAACACATCTCAGTGTTAAAGACAAACACTGCCTTAGAGTAAAAGGCTGGAAGACAATTTTACAAGCAAATGGTCTCAGGAAACAAGCTGGAGTAGCCATTCTAATATCAGATAAAATTGACGTCCAACCTAAAATCATCAAAAGAGACTCAGAAGGTCACTTCTTGCTGGCCAAAGGGAAAATCCACCAAGAAGAGCTCTCAATACTGAACATCTATGTTCCAAATGCAAGGGTACCCTCATTCATAAAAGAAACCTTACTAAAGCTTAAAGCACACATTACACCTAACACAATAATTGTGGGTGACTTCAACACTCCACTCTCCTCAATGGACTGATCAGGAAAGCAGAAACTAAACAGGGACACAGTGAAACTAATTGAAACTCTGGACCAATTGGATTTAACAGATATATATAGAACATTTCATCCTAAAGCTAAAGAATATACCTTTTTCTCAGCACCGCATGGTACTTTCTCCAAAATACACCATATAATTGGTCACAAGACAGATGTCAACAAATACAAGAAGATCAAGCTAATCCCATGCCTCCTATCAGATCACCATGGAGTAAGAGTGGTCTTCAATAGCAACAAAAACAACAGAAAGCCCACATACACATGGAAATTGAACAATACTCTACTCAATGACACCTTGGTCAAGGAAGAAATAGAAAAGAAATCAAATACTTTTTAGAATTCAATGAAAATGAAGGTACAACCTACCCAAATCTATGAGACACAATGAAAGCAGTGCTAAGAGGAAAACTCATAGCTCTAAGTGCATCCAAAAAGAAACTGGAGAGAGCATACACTAGCAGCTTAACGGCACACCTTAAAGCCCTGGAAGAAAAACAAGTTAATTCATCCAGGAGGTGTAGAAGACAAGAAATCATCAAACTCAAGGCTGAAATCAATCAAATAGAAACAAAGAGGACCATACAAAGAATCAACAAGACGAGGAGCTGGTTCTTTCAGAAAATCAACAAGATAGATAAACCCTTACCCAGACTAACCAAAGGACACAGAGAGAGTATAAAAATTAACAAAATTAGAAATGAAAAGGGAGACATAACAACAGAAACTGAGGAAATTCAAAAGATCATCAGATCCTACTACAAAGGTCTATACTCAAATCAACTGGAGAATATGTAGGAAAAAGGACAATTTCCTAGACAGATATCAAATACCAAAATTAAATCAGCATCAAGTACACCAGCTAAATAGTCCCATAACCCCTAAAGAAATAGAAGGGGTTATAGACAGCCTCCCAACCAAAAAAAGTACGGGACCAGATGGTTTTAGTGCAGAATTCTACCAGATGTTCAAAGAAGACTTAACACCAATACTTTTCAAACTATTCCACAAAATAGAGACAGAAGGGACACTGCCCAACTCATTCTATAAAGCCACAATTATGCTGATACCTAAACCACAAAAAGATCCAACAAAGAAAGAGAACTACAGGCCAATTTCTCTTATGAATATAGATGCAAAAATACTAAATAAAATTCTTGCTAACCGAATCCAAGAGCACATCAAAACGATCATCCACCATTATCAAGTAGGCTTCATCTCAGGAATGCAGGGATGGTTCAATATACGGAAATCCATCAATGTAATCCACTACATAAACAAACTGAAAGAAAAAAACCACATGGTCATCTCATTAGATGCTGAAAAAGCATTCGACAAAATTCAGCATCCTTTCATGTTAAAAGTCTTGGAAACAGCAGGAATTCAAGGCCCATACCTAAACATAGTAAAAGCAATCTACAGCAAACCAGTAGCCAACATCAAAATAAATGGGGAGAAACTTGAAGCATTCACACTAAAATCAAGCACTAGACAAGGCTGCCCTCTCTCCATATCTTTTCAATATAGTACTTGAAGTTCTAGCAAGAGCTATCAGACAACATAAGGAAGTCAAAAGGATACAAATTGGAAAGGAAGAAGTGAAACTATCATTATTTGCAGACGATATGATAGTTTACCTAAGCAACCCAAAAAACTCCACCAGAGAACTTCTACAGCTGATAAACAACTTCAGCAAAGTGGCAGGTTATAAAATTAACTCAAGCAAGTCAGTGGCCTTCTTGTACTCAAAGGACAAGCAGGCTGAGAAAGAAGTTAGGGAAATAACACCCTTCACAATAGCCACAAACAACATAAAGTATCTTGGTGTAACTCTAACCAAACAAGCGAAAATCTGTACAACAGGAACTTCAAGTCCTAGAAGGAAGAAATTGAAGAAGACCTCAGAAGATGGAAAAATATTTCTTGCTCTTGGATTGGCAGGATCAATATAGTAAAAATGGCCATCTTGCCAAAAGCAATCTACAGATTCAATGCAATCCCCATCAAAATCCCAACTAAATTCTTCATAGATCTAGAAAGAGCAATTCTCAAATTCATCTGGAGCAACAAAAAACCCAGGATAGCTAAAACTATTCTCAACAATAAAAGAACTTCTGGGGGAATCAATATCCCTGACCTCAAGCAGTACTACAGAGCAATTGTGTTAAAAACTGCATGGTATTGGTATAGCAACAGGCAAGCAGATCAATGGAACAGGATTGAAGACCCAGAAATTAACCCACAGACTTTTGGTCACTTGATCTTTGATAAATGAGCCACAACCATCTGGTGGAATAAAGATAGCCTTTTCAACACATGGTGCTGGTTCAACTGGAGGTCAACGTGCAGAAGAATGCAAATTGACCCACTCTTATCTCTTTGCACTAAGATCAACTCCACGTGGATGAAGGACCTCCACATAAAACCAGAAACACTGAAACTATTAGAAAAGAAACTTGGGAAGACCCTGGAGGACTTGTGCACAGGGGAAAAGTTCCTGAACAGAACACCAATAGCTTATGCACTAAGATCAAGAATTGACAAATGTGACCTCATAAAATTACAAAGTTTCTGCAAAGCAAAGGGCACTGTCAGAAGGACAAAACGGCAACCAACAAAGTGGGGAAAGATCTTCACCAACCCCACATATGACACAGGGCTAATATCCAATATATACAAAGAACTCAAGAAGTTAGACCACAAAGAACCAAATAACCCTATCAAAATGTGGGGCACAGAGCTAAACAAAGAATTTTCACCAGAAGAAATTCAGATGGCCGAGAAACACCTTAAAAGATGTTCAACATCATTAGTCATCAGGGGAATGCAAATCAAAACAACCCTGAGATTCCACCTCACACCAGTCAGAATGGCTAAGATTAAAAACTCAAGAGAAAACAAGTGCTGGCGAGGATGTGGAGAAAGAGGAACACTCCTCCACTGTTGGTGGGATTGCAAAATGGTAAAACCGCTCTGGAAATCAGTTTGGCGGTTCCTCAGAAAATTGGGCATGTCACTTCCATAGGACCCTGGCATACCACTCCTGGGCATATACCCAGAGGATTCCCCTGCATGCAATAAAGACACATGCTCCACTATGTTTATAGCAGCCTTGTTTATAATAGCCAGAAATTGGAAGGAGCCCAAATATCCCTGAAAGGAGGAATGGATACAGAAAATGTGGTATATTTATACAATGGAATACTACTCAGCAATTAAAAATAATGAATTCATGCAATTTGTAGGTAAATGGTTAGACCTGGAAAATATCATCCTGAGTGAATTAACCCAATCACAAAAGAATGCACATGAAATGCAATCACTGATAAGTGGATATTAATGAGCCCAGAAGCCCTAAATACTCAAGACAGAAATAGCAAGTCAAATGATTCTCAAGAAGAAGAAAGGAGAGGACCCTGGGCCTGTAAAGATTGCATCCAGTTTAGTAAAGAAACCGAGTGCGGAGGGGGAATGATTGGGGAATAGTTGGTGGGGAAAGGAACTATGGGAACTATGATGGGTGGGAACTGGGAAAGGGGAAAACCTTTGGAATGTAAACATAGAATATCGAAAATAAAAATTAAAAAAAAAGAAAAGAAAATAGCCCTGCTGAAATAGTGTTCTTAATTTAAGCATGAGTTCAGACTTCTGACCTATAAAATTACAAAATCAAAATTGTATATTTTTCTAACCTGAGGAGCTTATGTTACCAGTAAAAATAAATGGTGAGTCAAAAGTTAAATATTAGTACCACAATACTTGGAAAAATTTAAACTTGTTTAATTGAAATCAGCAGGGCATTTCTTTTTCTGCTTTTACCATATCACTCTATAATTCATCCAAATTAACATATAAAATAATTAATACTCAACACACCCCTGAAAATTAAAAATGCAAGAAATACCATACTAATGCCTATTGAAAATGTACTAAAATTACCCTAAGAGTTAAGCCATTTTGGAACTATAATGAGAATAGAGTAAATGAAAACAATTGAATAGGCAGTATCAACATAATAATATGCTAAAAGCCCATAAAATGCAATAAATGAGAAATTATCAAAGTGATATGAAAAATTGGCAGAGGTATAAACATCAGACAAACCAGTCCTCTCTAGTCACCCAGTGGTTTAGCTATTTCCTCTCTGAGCATAAGTGATCCAGGGAAATTCTAATTTTTTAAATTTTCTTTTTTCTATAGTTTGTTCACAAAAAAAGGAGAGCATTATACATAGTTCTAGTGATGATAATGGAAATTAAACTAATAACATATCCTTTTAATGAAATTTTCAAGTCATCTTTTGCCATAACCCTACTACTATTCTATGTTTAAGATTATAATTCAGTGGTGTTATTATATCAATAGTGTCATATAGTCATTACTACTTATTAATAACGTTTATTAGTTTATACTAATTTGGATTATTGTTCTTCTTTTGCGTATTATAAATGATGGTACTGTGAGAACTGTGAATATATATATACATATATATATGCATATATATATATATATATATATATATATATATATATATATAAACTTACTCCACTATTTAGAAAAATCAAGTGTAAAAGATGGGGAGGGTAATGAGTCAATTGGTAAAATAACTGACTGGCAATCATAAGAACCTGAATTCATTTTCCAGTAACAATGTAAAGAATCTGGATTTATAAATCTACTTCCGGGGAACAAGACAGGCATGATCCCTGAAGTTCATGGTCATCTACTCTAGCTTAATTGGTGAACTTCAGGAGGACAATGAGGCGTTCTATTTCAAAGGAAGCAGATGGAACTCCTGAGGATAACACTTGAGATTGTTACTTTGGCTACTCTACATATAGAACACACACACACAGACACATGTATATACATATGTGTCACACACAAACATTTATTCATATATATGTTATGGAATTCTGACTACCTTATTGTAGCTCTATGTTGTTTTGGTTTGTGAGTTACTTATAATGTACAAATAATGTGATTTGTATTTAATAAATAAATAAATGAGTAAAATATATGACAAATATTTTTTAATTTCTTTTTTTATTCGATATCTTCTTTATTTACATTTCAAATGATTTCCCCTGTCCTGGCTTCCTGCTCCCCAAAAGTCCCATAAGCCCTTTTCCCTCCCCCTGTTCCCTCATCCTTCCCTGTTCTGGTATTCCCCTACACTGATGCACTGAGCCTTTCTAGAACCAGGGGCCACTCCATCCTTCTTCTTGGACATCATTTGATATGTGGATTGTGTCCTGGGTATTTCAAGATTCTAGGCTAATATCCACTTATCAGTGAGTGCATACCATGGGTATTCTTTTGAGACTGGGTTACCTCACTTAGTATGATGTTCTCCATCTCCATCCATTTGTCTAAGAATTTCATGAATTCATTATTTCTAATGGCTGAATAGTACTTCATTGTATATGTATAAACCCCATTTTACCCAGGAAAACTCTTAATTACCATAAACAAATATTTTTAATAATCACTATGCTACTTAATATAATCAGTTTACCAGTGAATATCATTGTAGAGCTGGAAGAATTATTTGATTATTCCTTGTCAAATATCATGGTTTATTTTTCATTTTTATTGGGTATTTTATTTATACATTTCAAATGTTATCCTTCTTCCCAATTTCCCCTCCACAAACCTTCTAGCCCCTTTTCCCTTCCCCTGCTTCTTTGAGGGTGCTCCCACTCCAACTTCAGTGCCCTAGCATTCTGCTACACTGGGTTGTTGAGCCTCCACAGGATTCCTTCCAAATAAGGCCATCTTCTTCTGCATTTGTATCTAGAGCCAAGGGCCCTTCCATGTGTACTCCTTGGTTGGTAATTAATCCCTCGGAGCTTACTGTGTTTAGGTGGTTGATATTGCTGTTCATCTTATAGGGTTACAATCTCCTTCAGCAATTCCAATCTTTCCCCTAACTTTTACTTTGGGGTCCTTACACTCAGTAAGATGTTTGGTTGCATGCATCCACATCTGTATTGGTCATGCTCTAGCACAACCTCTCATAAGAATTCTCAACTGAGGAACCTCAAATGGCTGAGAAGCACTTGAAGAAATGTTCAACATCTTTAGTCATCAGGGAAATGGAAATCAAAATGATACTGAGATTCCACCTCACACCAATCAGAATGGCTAGGCTCAAAAAATCAGGTGACAGCAGATGCTGGTGAGGATGTGGAGAAAGAGGAACACTCCTCCATTGCTGGTGGGATTGCAAACTGGTACAACCACACCAGAAATTAGTGGGGCAGTTCCTCAGAAAATTGAACATAGTTCTATTGATGACCCTGCTATACCATTCCTGTGCATATACCAAAAAGATGCTCTAACATATAACAAGAAAACATGCTCTATGTTCACAGCAGCCTTATTTATAATAGCCAGAATCTGGAAACAACCCAGATGTCCTTCAACAGAGAAATGGATACAGAAAATGTGGTTCGTTTACACAATGGAGTACTTCTCAGGTCTTAAAAACAGTGGCTTCATGAAATTCTAAGGCAAATGACTGGAACTAGAAAATATCATCCAGAGTGAGCTCACTCAATCACAAAAATGTCATCCTAAGTGAGATAACCCAGTTACAAAGGAACACATATGATATGTAACACACAAGGTATATACTCACTGGTAAGTGGAAATTAGCCAAAATACAGAAACAAAAAAAAATCAAAATACCCATGATACAAGTCACCGAACTTATGAATCCATGAAGAATTCCAAAAGAACAAAGTGTGGTATTCTTCAGTACTACTCAGAACGGGGAAGAAAATAATCACAGGAGGTAGAGGGAGAGAGGGATCTGGAAGGGTGAGAGGTGGGGCAGATATTGTTTTAAAAAGAAAAAAATTGGCATTCTGACATAGGGAATGTTAGAATGAAAATGAGGTATTGGCTATGTAAACAGTTTGGCAGTGCGTAGTCTTTTACCCACATTCTCTGAGCCTTGGTCTCTCCCATATGATTATTCCTTCTTCCAACGTTATCTGAAAAGTTGAAAATCTATCTCCAGTAGGCAGTTATTCCTCTGTATACCCCTATGATTTCATTCAGTTTGTACGTATCTTATATGGTTTCTAAATATATATGTTGTGGAAAATGTTAAAACTGACTATCAGGCTTCCCATGCTACTGCTGGCTATTCTATAATGGTGTGGTCCTACTGCCTCTGCCTCTGGACTAGCCTCAGCTGTGACCAATCTAGGTCTTCACAGCTCTGGTGTGAAGACCTTCCCAGACATAAACTGCTGTTGTGGGCAGTCCCACATTCCAATAATTCTCCAGAAGGAAGTTCTCAATTTGTCAGACTCTCTGGCCAGGGCCCCAGAGATGTCTCCACCTAACTTGCTAATTTTCCACATTTTCTGTATCAATTTCTCTGTTGAAGGACATCTGGTTGTTTCCAGATTCTGGCTATTATAAATAAAGCTGCTATGAATGTATGATAACGGTAATAGTAACTATTTAAAAGGTCCTGTGTAAATACAAGTAGAAACCTCTGTACTTTCAGATATTTTCAAATTACTGTCTAATGTCTTAATTTCATTTTCCAACTATTTTGTGATCAGCATGATTTCTTACACCAGTTAATTAGACGTGCCCCGAGCCTGTATATCAGCCAAAGGCAGATAGTATTCTACTAAGGAATCTTGTTATGGGGCATGCAACATTTCTTTTGTTCTTTGGTATTCTCCCTTTTTATTTTAGCTTTTTGCAGATTTGTTGGAAGTCTCCAGGATTTATTTTATTTGCAGCTTTTAATCTTTAGCCATTTGTAAATCTCCAGATTTTCTCAAACATGGGAAGTGTGTCATTTTCTATGATAATTTGATTTGTTTCAGCATAAAATTTGTTCTTCTTTTTCTCTGTTAATAATATATTCTTTTGGAAACCTTTAATGAAATTCTACATTCAGTCATTATACTTTTGAGGTCTCAGATACTTGTTTCATTGTTATATGTTTTAAACCCTTGTGGATATTGCAATTCTGTTCTTAATTTACAGTAGTTACTTTTTCATGTTATTTTATTATCCTTTTAATGCACTGTCAGTTATTTTAAATTCCTTTTTTATTATTTTCTATATTCTTTGTTTGCATTTCAAAGGCTTTCCCCTTTCCAAGATCCCCCCCTCACCAAATGTCCCATAAGTCCTCTTCCTACCCACCCCCCCTCACCCATTCCCCAATCAACCGCCCACCATTTCTCTGTTCTGGTACTCTCCTACAAAACTGGATTTAGTCTTTTTCAGACCAGGATTCTCTCCATCCTTTCCTGGGAATCTTTTGCTTAGCTAGTTGTGTCTTGAGTATTCAGAGCTTCTGGGCTCATTAATATCCACTAATCAGTGATTGCAATTCATGTGTATTCTTTTGTGATTGGGTTGACTCACTTAGGATGATATTTTCAGATACAAAAATTTGCCTACAAATTGAATGAATTCATTATTTCTAATTGCTGAGTAGTATTCCATTGTATAAATATACCACATTTTCTGTATCCATTCCTCCTTTGAGGGACATCTGGGATCTTTCCAGCTTCTGGCTATTATAAATAAGGCTGGTATGAACATAGTTGAACATGTGTCTTTATTGCATGCAGGGGAATCCTCTGGGTATATGCCCAGGAGTGGTATGACAGGGTCCTCTGGAAGTGTCATGCCCAATTTTCTGAGTAACTGCCATACTGATTTCCAGAGCAGTTGTACCATCTTGCAATCCCACCAACAATGGAGGAGTGATCCTCTTTCTCCACATCTGCTCCAGCACCTGTTGTCTTTTGAGGTTTTAATCTTAGCCATTCTGACTGGTATGAGGTAGCATCTCAGGGTTCTCTTGATTTGCATTTCCCTGATGACTAATGATGTTGAACATCTCTTAAGGTGCTTCTCAGCCATCTGAATTTCTTCTGGTGAAAATTCCTTGTTTAGCTCTGTAACCCATTTTTAATAGGGTTATTTGGTTCTTTGGGGTCTAACTTCTTGAGTTCTTTGTATATATTGGATATTAGCCCTCTGTCGAATGTGGGGTTGGTGAAGATCTTTTTCCAATTTGTTGGTTGCTGTTTTGTCCTTCTGAGAGTGTCTTTTGCCTTACAGAAACTTTGTAATTTTAAGAGGTCCCATTTGTCAATTCTTAGAGCATAAGCTATTGGCATTCTGTTCAGGAACTTTCCCCCTGTGCCCATGTCCTCAAGGATCTTCCGCAGTTTCTTGTCTATTAATTTCAGTGTGTCTGGTTTTATGTGGAGGTCCTTGATCCACTTGGAGTTGATCTTAGTGCAAGGAGATAAGAGTGGGTCAATTCTCATTCTTCTGCATGTTGACCTCTAATTGAACCAGCACCATTTGTTGAAAAGGCTATCTTTTATCCACTGGATGGTTGTAGCTCCTTTATCAAAGATCAAGTGACCATAACTCTGTGGGTTCCTATCTGGATCTTCAATTCTGTTCCATTGATCTACTTGCCTGTCACTGTACCAATACCATGCAGTTTTTTAACACAATTGCTCTGTAGTACTGCTTAAGGTCGGGGATATTGATTCCCCCAGAAGTCCTTTTATTGTTGAGAATAGATTTAGATATCCTGGGTTTTTTTGTTACTCCAAATGAATTTGAGAATTGCTCTTTCTAGATCTATGAAGAATTGATTTGGTATTTTGATGGGGATTGCATTGAATCTGTAGATTGCTTTTGGCAAGATGGCCATTTTTACTATATTGATCCTGCCAATTCAAGAGCATGAAATATTTTTCCATTTCCTGAGGTCTTCTTCAATGTCTTTCTTCAAGGACTTGAAGTTCCTGTCATGCAGATCTTTCAATTGTTTGGCTAGAGTCATGCCAAGACACTTTATATTGTTTTTGGCTATTGTGAAGGGTGTTATTTCACTAACTTCTTTCTCAGCCTGCTTGTCCTTTGAGTACAGGAAGGCTACTGATTTGCTTGAGTTGATTTTATAACCAGCCACTTTGTAGAAGTTGTTTATCAGCTGTAGGAGTTCTCTGGTGGAGTTTTTTGGGTCACTTAAACTAAGGGCTGAAATCAGTCAAATAGAAACAAAGAGAAACATACAAAGAATCAACAAAACCAGGAGCTGTTTCTTTGAGAAAAGCAACAAAATAGATAAACCCTTAGCCAGACTAACCAAAGGGCACAGAGTCAGTATTCAAATTAATAAAATTAGAAATGAAAAGGGGGATATAACAACAGAAACTGAGGAAATTCAAAAGATCATCATATCCTACTACAAAAGTCTATACTCAACACAACTGGAGACTCTGGAGGAAATGGACATTTTCCTAGACAGATACCAAGAAACAAAATTAAATCAGGATCAATTAGATCAGCTAAATAGTCCCATACACCCTAGAGATATAGAAGGTGTTATAGAAAGCCTCCCAACCAAAAAAAGTATGGGACCAGATGGTTTTAGTGCAGAATCCTATCAGGCCTTCAAAGAAGACCTAACACCAATACTCTTCAAACTTTTCCACAAAATAGAAACAGAAGGGACACTGCCCAACTCATTCTATGAATCCACAATTAAGCTGATACCAAAACCACACAAATATCCTACAAAGAAAGAGAACTTCAGGCCAATTTCCCTTATGAATATCGATGCAAAAATACTAAATAAAATACTTGCCAACCGAATCCAAGAGCACATTAAAACGATCATTCACCATGATCAAGTTGGGTTCATCCCAGGGATGCAGGGATGGTTCAATATACTGAAATCCATCAATGTAATCCACTACATAAACAAACTAAAAGAAAGAAACCACATGATCTTATTTTAAATTCTTAAACATTCAGTTACATATTTTGAATTCTTCATGGGCAGTTTGTATCATTTCTTTTTTGTTTATGTAATTAAATAACACTTTTAATTCTTTGTATGTGTAGTAATTAATTTTTCAAATATAAACATGTATTATACTGGGGAAGTTGTAGTCATCCTATTTTCCTTATTCAGCATTTGCTGTTTGACCTATTTAGGTAGTGTTTGCTTGATTGTCATAAGCTAAAATATTATATTAATTTGGAGACTTTCCAA
The DNA here is from genome assembly GCA_964023405.1 of Apodemus agrarius. Taxonomy (NCBI): domain Eukaryota; kingdom Metazoa; phylum Chordata; class Mammalia; order Rodentia; family Muridae; genus Apodemus; species Apodemus agrarius. The sequence goes on along the minus strand of OZ030010.1, from coordinate 83,746,787 downwards.
AGTTTATTTTTCCATATATTTTGCCTGCCACATATACTTAGAGGATTAACATCAGCCATTATTCAGTTAATGTTTTATCAATAACTTGCATAGGAGACGACAAAAAATTTAAGTTCTCACCTTAACAGAACAAAAATCTGGATAATAGTCTCCTCTTTTAGATTGTTCTAGACTACGAAAACCAACTGCCAACTATCTCTACTTGCTTTAAGATTGTATCCCATCACACTGTTAAAGTCTAAGATGTTCTCAAAACTTTGCTGAATTTTTGTAATTATGAGCAGATGATAATCTGTTCATATAATTCTAAGATTTATCATGAAGTATGTTTTTTAATATCTATTGAAATGGGTGGTCTTACTGCCTGATTTATTGGTGTTCCATTCAGGAATTTGTTTCCTGTATCAATATGTTCAAGGCAGTTGCTTACATTCTCTTCTGTTAGATTTAATGTATCTGGTTTTACTTTGAGGTCTTTGATCCACTTAGACTTGAGGTTTGCACATGGTGATAGATAATGATTCTATTTGTCTTCTTCTTGATGCAAATATTCAGTTAGATCAGCACCATTTGTTGAAGATGCTTTGTATGATCTTACCTTCTTTCAATTTATACCAGGTATAAATTTGTTCATCATATAGGTGCCTTATCAATTGGAATGGAGGCTTTGTCTGACTCTGCTGCCTGTAATTGGATCCTCTTCCACTAAATAGATGGCCTGGTTGAATCTTGGTTGAAGAGAATGTGCTTAGTCCTCTTTGGACTAGGTGTTCCAGAGATGGGTGATACTCAAGGATGTCTTCCACCTCTGTGTTGAGAAGTGGTGGTAATAAAGGGGGGAAGGAATTTTTAAGGGTGGGTTTATGTATTGAACTCTAAATCTTAGCTCTTTTATGATTTATTTATTTATTTTATGCAATGATTGCTGGGAATTGAACTCAGGAGCTCTGGAAGAGCAGACATTGCTCCTAAACCACTGAGCCATTTCTAAATCTCATTGTTAAACACATGCCAAGTCACTAAAGAAACAATTTTAAGTTAAATGGAGAAAATAGCTTCCCAGGTTAAAATTGGTTTTATATGTCAACTTGACCAAATGTACTTTAATATCACTTAAAGTTATTATTCCTGTGCTGTAAACTTAATGTGTATCTTCTACAAGAGAAGCAACTGCTCTTACCACTGGGCCATTTCTTGAGGTCTGGGATTCTAGTTTTGTTTTTAAATAAATTAAATTATTTTTGAGACCATGTTTCTCTAAATTATCTATGTTAGCATAAAATTTTCAATGTGAGCAAATCTGCACTTGAACTCTTGATCCATTGGATTCATCCTCCTAAGTATTAGATGAGATTCGAAGTATATTTGCCCATTCATGTCTTATGTGTTAAGTTTTAATTTAATATTTCATGAACATTAGAATACTATTAGTAATCAGCCAAATAAGTACCTATTATGCTTTATTTAATTTAATATGCAAATTAGTCCTCTTAAAAATTTTAAGCTTTATCCCTTTCCATCATCAAGATACTGCAAATTATTTAGCTCAAATATTCTTTAGTGAATTTATTAGTAACAGACTTATGTCAAGACCTACAAGTAATTTCACATGAAATAAATTGAATGGAACAGAAATCAAAAACCTGTCAAGGAAACTAGTCTCAGTTTTTGAAATACAACATATTTCATAGAAATATGGCAGATAACTGACAGAGGCAGCAGAGTGAATTCATGATCAATGTTGTCCTCTGTCAGTCACTGTTCCTCATTTTCATATTTATTTTGAATGTGAGTATGAGCACAATATTTTTCTCAGAGATAACTATCTTCAAAAGAAACATCAAACAACATTGTAGACTAGTAATATTTCTACTTTCCTGCTGTTCCCCTTTGATTTTTAAAGTCATGTACAAAATTATTAAACAATCTAAGTAACAGCACCACAGTATTTGTTGCTGGAAATGTAGTCAGTTAAATGCAATTCATTTTCTCTTGTTGCTAAGACCACAGATGAAACAAATTCATTGATTGAAAGTCCAACATGGTGCTACATCTAAATCAATGTATTCCCAAGTCAGTTCAAATGTACCCTTCTTAGAGAAAGACAACAACAACAACAACAACAACAACAACAACAACAACAACTGGTGCTTTATCTTCTGTGGTTTCAACATAAGACCCTTATGGACAGCTCCCTGAAACTTTGCTACCAGGTTTTCATTCTACTTTAGTGTTGAACATAGGACTTAATTGGATTTACATAGCCATAAAATGCTTTTAAGTATATCATCTTTCTGTAATATCTATTGTCTAAATTGAGCTAAGTTTAGAAAATATGATGTATGGGGGGTATATGTTTATAAACACCACAAAACGTATGTGTACACACTGTGATTATCTTTTGGTTAAGGATGACATTATATCTAGGTGTACAGTGTATTAGACATACAGTCATGTTTCTTAGGAAGAGTAATTAGAAAGTTCTTTCTTAATTAGTGTAAAAATGATAAATTAAGGATTACTTTACTAGATTTTTATTATGTATTTCTTTTTAATTTCTTTTTTATTGGTTATTCATTTATTTACATTTCAAATATTGTTCCCTTTCCCAGTTTCCCCCACACACAACCCTCATCACATACCACTACCCTTTGCCTTTATGAATGTGCTCCCCCACCAAATCCTGCCTCACTGCTCTAGCATCCTCTTATAATTTATTCAGTGTTGATACCATCTGTGCTAGTTAGTTTTAATTGACCACATAAAACAATCTCATATCTTCTGGGAAGACAGTCCCAGTGATGTATTTTCTTGATTAGGTTGTCTGGTATGCATGCCTGACAGATATTTTGATTCCCTTAATTGATAAAGATCCAGCCTGTTGTAAATGAGATTATACTTTGACTATGACCTGGAAATTAATGTATAGAATGAAGGGTAAGGAATATTGAGAGTGGGAGAAAAAATCTTCACCAATGATCAGTGCCCCAATTGGTTGCCAAATACCAACTGGACAGCCTTGAAATCATGTATTGCTAGAAATAGTAAGCAGCCTGATTAGGTTGTATTCATATTTTTATAATATATTTATGTAACAATAACAGTCAAGGAAAAGAGACCATTATTTTAAGAGGGAGCAAGTGGTAGGGTAGGGATTGAATAAATGAAAGAGAAGTTATTAAATAATATTTAAATTTAAAATAATAAAAAAGGAGAGAAAAAATAAAACTAGGCAATGAAAAAAATAATGGAGAAAGTAAATTGACAATTAAGTGTGCATATATTTTGTTCTTTACTGATTATGGATATGGTGGACCATCACCCTTTCTTCTGGTGACTTCCAGACTATGATGGGCTAGAATCTAGAACTATAAGTTGAAATAAACTGTTTCCCTCTAAGTTGATATCTTGTCAAGCTATTTTACCACAGCCACAACACGCAACAATATAACACTATCTACTTAAAATTACTTTAAAAATAGTATATTTCTCTCTTGTATGTCTCGTAGGGGACTACAAGAACAGGGAAGTGGGAAGGGGTGGATGAGGGAGCAGGGGGAGGGAAAAGGGCATGTTGGGACCTTTCGGGGGTGGGGAACCAGAAAAGGGGAAATGAATTGTAAATATAGAATATATCCAATAATAAATAAATAAATAAATAATTAAATAAATAATTAAATAATTAAATAAATAAATAAAAGATTGTTCAAATGAAAATAATGCAGTTTATGATGAGAACTAATAGGACATTATCTATATTATGGCAATTTTTAAAAACTCAACTCATGTCAAACTTTTTTTTCTTTTGGTTAAAGTTTTATCACAGCAACAGAATGAAAACAAAACAGAAACATCAATAGTACATTTTTAAAGCCTGTGATCTACCCATATATAGGTTTTTAATCATGTCTAGGGTACCAGGTATATAATTCCTTTTGTTGAATGGGCCTCAGAAGAAGCAGTTGGTTATCTCTAGATTATTCATACTCCTTTTGTATCAGATGTGATATCTTATCTGCATGTCAGTACTGTAGTACATAGGGTTCCAAGCCTTGTAAATCTATTAGTGTCTTTATCTCTACCAACATATTGTATCATAACCTTTGTCTTTATACATATTAGCCATTAGGGAGGAACTATTAATGCAGAACTCTAATTTTATTTATACTTCCTGTATTTAAAATATGTGGTATCTTTAGGAATAGAGTCTTACAATATAGTTCTGGGCAAAAATAGAGTAAACTTAGCCTGTGTTCTTTTAGGGCTCTCTGGGAAATCTCTATCCAAACACTCATATAAATGTGTTATATTTCTAGTGTTAGAATTTTGGGTTAAATCATTTTGACCTTTGGGCTGACATATCCTGTACCCTATGACAGAGATACTTGTACATCCCTGTTTGTAAACTCTATTCACAAATCCCAGAAACAGAATCAAACTAGATATCCATCAGCTGATGAGCAGACAATAAAAATGGGTGGTAACAATAAACAAGTCAGAACTAAATAAAAAGGAATATATATACAAATATACATATAATAATAAAAATATATGTATATATACAAATAATAATAAAAATATATGTAAAAATATGGAAGTATAAAACATATGGAATGAATTAAATAATCTATACCCAAAAAGACAGATGTCATAGTCCTGTAAAGAAGAAATATCTCTTGTTAGATACTATTGTAAATTTTGAAGATTTGGGGATGAGGCATGATTCTGTGACTGTTAGAGATGAAGTTCTAGTACTTAGAGTCTATCAGTGAGTTTGAAGTGATTTTAAAAAAAACACACAGAATGTTAAAAAAAGTCTGGTGTCTAAAATGTCCAATCAGTACTCTGACTTATTTGTTTTCCATTAGGGCTGTCTTCTCGATTTGCAGAGAAAGAGAGAGAGAGAAAGACAGAGACCGAGACACAGAGGCAGACAGAGACAGAGACAGGGACAGAGATAGACAGAGAAAGAGGGGGAAAATGAAAGAAGGAAGGGAAAACATAAAGAATAAAAGATAGAGGGAAGATAGGAAGGGGAAGGGAAGGCAAAATAGCAGGATTAAACAAATTTTCTTCTTTTTATAGCTTTATCAATATTAGTAGTTAGGGTTATTCTTATGATTTTATATATACTTAATTATTTTTATAGTGCCAAGCCTCCTTATAATGTAATATTGGTGATCAAGACTTCTACAAATGGCATTTAGTGGAACAATTTTTAATTCATAATGGCATGAAATATGAAAAATATTTCTTTCTCCCCAAATGATCACATTATATATGATTCCCCTTGCCAAATATCAACCTGAAGTCAGCTTGCTATAGATGCTAGATAGTATAGCACATGAATACAAAACACAATAATAATAATAATAATAATAATAATAATAATAATAATAATAAATTACAAGTATAATAGCTAAAAGAAATACCTACCATCCCAGTTGAAAATGTTGACCTAGAATTGTCTAAAAGAGCTATAGGGACACAAATGGAAAAGTACCTGAAGGAAAGGTGGTCCAGAGAACAGGCCCAAATTAGGATCCAGCACAAGGGCAGGCTCAAGGCATGATGCTCTTCCTGATGATGTGATATGCTTTCAGACAGGAGTCTAGCATGGCTGTGTTCTGAGAATACCAATAAACAGCTGATAGATTAAGATGCAGATACTTATACCCAGCCAAAGAACAGAAGCTGGGGACCCCTGTGGTCAAATTCAGAAAAAAAAAACACAACTGGAAGAGGCTGAGGAGGAGGGAAACCCCCTAGGAAGATGAGCAGTCTCAACTAACCTGGACCCCTAAGATGTCACAGACACTGAAACACCAACTATACAGCATACACCAGATGATACAAGGCCTTGACACACATAAAGTAGAGGATTGCCTGGTCTGGTCTCAGTGAGAGAAGATGCACCTAAGCCTGGAGGCCTCAGGGAGTCTGGAAGTCTGGTGGGGGAGGGGGGTAGGGATATCCTCTTGTAGAAGTGGTGGTGGGGAGGATGTATGGGATGAGGAAAAGTCAGAGGACAGACCAGGATGGAGATAATAACTGGATTGTAAAAGAAGAGATTAATAATAATAATAATAATAATAATAATAATAATAATAATAAAATATTTGTAAACAAGGGTAATAAATGTTGTATATTTTAATCTCTATTTATGCTTATTTCTTATTTGACTTGGGACATAAAAGAATAGTAAAAACAAGCCATGAGATTGCTGAAGTCCTTCAATCAAGGACCTAGTTACAGTGAGTTTAAAATTGCTCTACAATGTTACCTAAGATTGCCTAAAATTTTAGGTAAATTAATCTCATTATGATGAACTTGAAAATTAAGTAAGGATAATATAGGAGTAAAAATAACAATATATCTTCATTTTATAAATATGTGTATGAAAAATATGAACTATATTATTAAAAATTTGAATATTGAAGTCAACATAATAATGCATTAAGAACAATTGGACTTTTCACCTGAAGAAATTCAGATGGCTGAGAAACACCTTAAAAAATGTTCAACATCATTAGTCATTAGAAAAATGCAAATCAAAACAACCCTGAGATTTTACCTCACACCAATCAGAATGGCTAAGATTAAAAACTCAGGAGACATCAGGTGTTTGCAAGGATGTGGAAAAAGAGGAACACTCCTCCACTGCTGGTGGGACTGCAAGATGGTACAACCACTCTGGAAATCAGTCTGGCGGTTCCTCAGAAAACTGGACATGATACTTCCAGAGGACCCAGCCATACCACTCCTGGGCATATACCCAGAGGATTCCCCAGCATGCAATAAGGATACATGCTCCACTATGTTCATAATAGCCGAATTTATAATAGCCAGAAGCTGGAAAGAACCCAGATGTCTCTCAACAGAAGAATGGATACAAGAAATGTGGTATATATACACAGTGGAGTAGTATTCAGCCATTAGAAACAATGAATTCTTGAAATTGTAGAGAAATGGATGGAGCTGGAGAACATCATACTAAGTGAGGTAACCCAGTCTCAAAAGAATACCCATGGTATGCACTCACTGATTAGTGGATATTAGCCTAGAATCTTGGGACACCAAAGACATAATTCACATATCAAATGATATCTGACAAGAAGGAAGGAGTGGACCCTGGTTCTGGAAATGCTCAAAGCATCAGTGTAGGGGAATACCAGAACAGGGAAGTAGAAAATTGTGGATGGGGGAACAGGGCGAGGGAAAAAAGGGCATGTGAGACCTTTGGGGCATGGGGAACCAGAAAAAGGGAAATGAAATGTAAATATAAAATATATCCAATAAATTAAAAAAAAACAAAAAACAAACAAAACAAATCAAAACAAAAGAACAATTGGACTTTATCAATGTAATACTCATCAATATTAACATCTAAATTTTAAGTAGTGACAGATGAAGTACATTTCAAGTCATTCTTACAACAAATATAAAAGAATCACCATTGGATTTCAATAGATATTCATATTTTTTAAATTATTTTAAAAAATTAGTAGAAGCTATTTTCTAACTTTGTTTACTTCATTAAACTACATTAGGGTTTTGAGCAAGTCCTCTAAAAGTTTATGTTTCATGTGTTATAGATTTAATATGAAAATCATATGTTATTTATTAAGATGTAGGGCTTTTGACGTTACTTACTTGTCCTTTATGAAGGAATCAAAGGCACTATAAAAATATGGAAAAGCCAGAGTTCACATATTTGCTTGGCATTGTCACGTGACAGCCTTTCAGTGTTATAATTCAGCAAGAACTCATCATCTGGTGCCTGGGAGGTATACGTACCAGGGTTTTATAGTCTCTACTGGAATAAGCCTTGTGTACTAGAAACTTTACCTCTTCCATACCTTCACTTCTTTCTTTAACAACTTTTAAGCTCTATTATCATCCAGTATCATTACTTCTTTGACTACATACTCTTTCTTTGCTTATGTTTTATTCTTACTATCAATCTTATTAAGACATATTTTGATTAACCTATGATTTATGTAAACAATAACTACAGATGATTATATAATAATTATTTACTTTTTTCAGACTTGCTTTGAAATACAAGTATGACATTTTTGGTATAATCACATACACACACAAATGAACACACATACTGTAAATACGAAGGCTTGTGGATGTACACATACAAGAAAAATGTAAATGAGATAATTCTGATATATATAAAATATAGAATGACATATAAATATATTTTTCCTTCATGTTGAGAAAACGAATTGTTCTCCACATTCACAAATACAGAATAAAAGAATTCCCCAATCACATGTATGCTAGTAGTAAAATTCAGTGTTATATGCAATTCTATACAAAATTATTGTAAGAAAATATATTTCTTTTATACTTGTTGTTTAGCAACAATTTTCATGAGAATATGAATAAATAGTATATTTCTTTCAAGTTTATGGCAAGTGAATTACAAAATAAATGATGAAATAATTGCAGTGGTACTTTTCATCCATGACTGCTTACCATATGGGAATCATCTCCCAATAATGCACATCCTTATTCTTTAATTCTAAACAATTTTAAAATTGCAAGGAGTCTTGTGATTTAATTTAGCTATTGATGAGCAAATTAGTAATGTATATGTATGTATGTATGTATATATATATATATATAATTATTTTCAAGGGATTCTTTATTTTATTTATTTTTGTTGATTCTTATTTTAATTTTCTATATTTTTGTTTACATTCCAAATGTTTCTCCTTTTCTGGTTCCCCCTCCCCATAAGTCCCTCTCTCCTCCACCCATTCCCCAATCACCCCCTCCCATTTCTCTGTCCTGGCAATCCCCTACAATGCTGGATCAAGCCTTTCCAGGACCAGGGACCTCTCCTTCCTTATTCTTGGGAATCATTTGATATGCTAATTGTGTCTTGGGTATTCAGAGCTTCTGGGTTAATTAATATTCACTTATCAGTGACTGCAGGGATTCCTTATTTTAAATATTAGCATTTAAGAATGCCTGCCATACAATGGACACAATAAAGGTGCTGGAAACATATATGCATTTCCTTCCCAAATAGCATATTTAAATTTTAATTCTCTTTTCAGTGACATGAAAAAAAAAAAAAAACACCTGAATTTGGTTGTAATAACATCATTTGAAAAATAAGGTCAAGACATATTTAGAAAAAATACTTTATGACAGAATTACCTTTTTTTGTTTTGTTTCAAGTTTTTTTCTTTTTTTTTATTCTATATTCTATGTTTACATTCCAAAGGCTTTCCCCTTTCCCAGTTCCTCCCCACCATATGTCCCATAAGTTCTCTCCCCCCAACTATTCCCCAATCACCTCCCTACCATTTCTCTGTTCTGGTACTCTCCTACAAAACTGGATCCAATCTTTTCATGCCCAAGGTCCTCTCCTTTCTTCTTCTTGGGAGTCATTTGACTTGCTAATTGTGCTTTGAGTATTTAGGGCTTCTGGGCTCATTAATATCCACTTATTAGTGATTGCAATTCATGTGTATTCTTTTGTGATTGGGTTAACTCATGTAGGATGATATTTTCCAGATCTAACCATTTACCTACAAATTGCATGAATTCATTATTTTTAATTGCTGAGTAGTATTCCATTGTATAAATATACCACATTTTCTGTATCCATTCCTCCTTTGAGGGACATCTGGGCTCCTTCCAACTTCTGACTATTATAAATAATGCTGCTGTGAACATAGTGGAGCATGTGTCTTTTATGTATGCAGGGGAATCCTCTGGGTATATGCCCAGGAGTGGTATGCAAGGGTCCTCTGGATGTGACATGCCCAATTTTCTGAGGAACCACCAGAATTGCCTTTTTCTGTTCCTTTTGATAGTCTCTGCTGATATATGAACCCTAAATATTTCATAATTCTTCTTTCCCACATGTTGTAAATCCGTATGTGTCATTCACCAAAAAGTAAGATTAAAATTGCCTACCAAGGTGAACTACTCATCAGGGAATGGGTTGATACTAAGATCCAGATATAGGTTATTGCACATTCTTTTCAAATTATTGAAAAGACCTTTACTTCCTGATGAGGAAGTTCATGTACAAAACTACTTTAGCACTTTCTGATTGACCATAGTGTGATATCAAGTCTTGTGGTGCTATAGGTAGTTAGTGTACACCCATAGTATAATGCTCATGTGGTAAGGGGATAGAAAATATCCCAGAAATGCAGGAGAGTCAGCCAATCTAGTGGTACCACAAGAGTGGCTAAGGAGAATATTCATTGATAAATAGGTAGGCACATTCTAGTATGACCATGTGGGCACTATACAGATAGGCGTCTTACATATTTTTGAGAGCCAATAATAGAGACACCACCTCTAACAATTATCTTATTTTGTCTTTAAACACAAGATCCTAGTCTCCTAAGTTTCTGAGAACAGGTGAAATGCATGCCAAGTACTGGGATTGTAGTTACATATAATACTAAAATACAGGTTCAGAATCCCAAATACACAGAAAAAACTTACACTAATAACAATTTGTATTTAAAAGAAACTAAATTAATAAGTCATACAAGAATCATATTAATTTTGCTGATAAAAAAGCCCATTGCTCCTAGACAAAATGGTCAAAAAGCATGTCTGAGAGTAGAGACTGTGCTTCTTTAAGAAGTATGTGTTTATGGTGACTGAAATAATCACTTTGATGAGAACAAACCAAGAAAATGAACAAACTAGTATTAGAGGTAGGAATGCCAAGACTGAAGTGCTAGTTCGTGGGGCCATTTTTGTGCTTCCATATGTTGATTTATCTTCATGGACTCTATCATGTCTAAGAGCCTCTGCTGGTTGTCAGAAAATCCATAGGATGGGGTCTGTGAGTATGAGGTTGGGGAGAGAAAATAGTGGTGGGTTGAAAGCTTCTTTAGTTAGGCTAGTCAACTTCTGGCCTGTGAAATGTTTGAAAGTTTCACAAGATTCTTGTATAATATTTTCCAGCAGCCAGTCTGCAGCCTTTGTGGTTAGACAAACCAGTTTCTTCAGGATATTGATAGACTGCTCTCATCTGTCACTAGTCACTTATCCTACAGGCAGTATATTATTCCTTATTGGCTGGCTCACGAGCAGAGACTGAATTGACAAAATGGTCAGATGAGGTTTTAAACACTTAAGGAATCTGTATTCAAACATAATTTCATCTCATTTTTAAACAAGATTCTTCATTGGGTTACTTTTTAATCTTATCCTTTGAATTTTTATGAGATATAAATTTCTCTAAGTTTTTCAAGATGTTTCCATTGTATGTGCTACCTTTTATACACCCTTTGTTGAACTGCAGTTTGTGAAGTCATTGAAAGGCCATGGGTCCTTCATTCACTTAAGCTTTCCTTCCAGGAGAGTCAAGTCCTGACATCTACTGGAAATTCTCTCATAGCTGGGACTCTCTGTGCAGAATTGAAATTAAGGGCAGGGAGGCAGGCTGGATCTGCACTTCAGTGAATTCTCCAGCCTGTGAGAGAAAGAACAGAAAAACAGACCTGTGGATACACTTTCTTTTTTCTCCTTTCTAATATATTGTATTTAGTTTGTAAAACATCAACAATGACATCCATTCCTGCCTAAATTAAGTGATAGATGAATTTGGGCAAAGACTATTCAAATATGTACAATGAACTTAAAGTTGTGTTCACTAGCATAATTGAAGACTTACTGGCGTGATTTAATAATAAATAGTTTTCCTATGTAATTTTCCTGTGTTTCCTATTTTTCCTAATTTTTTAATTCTTTTTTTTTTCTTTCTGGGTCTGTCTTATTATTGTAAGGTATTCATTGAGTTCAGTCATTGTGGTGTATTTTTACTATTTTAATTCATTTTTATCACAATAATAAAATTTATTTTAAAATAACACAACTCAGTATTGACATTTTAAGCCATCAAAATAATTTATAAATGCCTCTGAAATATACATATTTTCTGAAGCAGAAAGTAATATGCCCTCAACCAGTTTTTAAAATCTATTTGGAACATTAAACATGATGGGCGTAGAAAAAAATCTCTTATGAAATCCTCTATCAAAGGAAATTGTGAAAAGTTCCTGAATAGACAAAAACCTGTCCCATTACCAAGGGAAAATATTCAGTGTAACTGTAGCTTCATGGAATGAGTTGGGTAGTGTTCCTTCTGTTTCTATATTATGGAATAGTTTGAAGAATATTGGTATTAGGTCTTCTGTGACTCTCTAATAGAATTCTGTACTAAACACATCTGGTTTGGGACTTTTTTGTTGGAAGACTTTTAATGATTGCTTTTATTATTTTAAGGGTTATGGGCCTGTTTAGATAATTTATTGATCCTGACTTAACTTTGGTTTTTGGTATCTGTGTAGAAAAATGTACCTTTTATCAGATTTTCCAGTTTTGGTGAATATAGGTGTTTGTAGTACGATTTGATGATATATATTTTTTTATTTCCTCAGTTTCTGTTATATCTTCCTTTTCATTTCTGACTTTCTTAATTTGAATACTGTTTCTGTGCCCTTTGGTTAGTCTGGCAAATGGTTTATCTATCTTGGTAATATTCTCAAACAACCAACTCCGGATTTGTTGATGCTTTTTATAGTTCTTTTTTATTCTATTTGTGTGATTTCAGCTCTGAGTTTGACTATTTTCTGTTGTCTACTCTTCTTTGATGTATTTACTTCTTTTTTGTTCTAAAGCTTTCAGGTGTGCTGTTAAGCTAGTTGTGGATGTTCTCTCCAGGTTATTTTTGGAGGTACTCAGAGCTGAGTTTTCCTCTTAGCACTGCTTTTATTGTGTCCCATAAGTTTGGGTATATTGTGCCTTCATTTTCATTAAATTCTACAAAGTCTTTAATTTCCTTATTTCTTCCTTGACCAAGATATCATCGAGTGAGGAGTTGTTCACCTTTCATGTGTATGTGGACTTTCTGTTGTTTGTATTGCTATTGAAGGGCAGCTTAATACCTGGTCATCTGATAGGATACATGGGATTATTCAATCTGCTTGTATCTGCTGAGGCCTGTTTGTGACCAAATATATGATCAATTGTGGAGAAGGTACCATGGGGTTCTGAGGAAAAAAGTATATTCTTTCATTTTAGGATGAAATGATCTATAGATATCTATTAAATATATTTGTTTTATAACTTCTGTTAGTTTCACTGTGTTTATCTTTAATTTCTATTTCCATGATCTGTCTATTGCTGAGAGTGGTGTGTTGAAGTCACCCAAAATTATTGTGTGAGGTGCAATGTGTGCTTTGAGCTTTAGTAATTTTCTTTTATAATTGTGGGTGCCCTTGCATTTGGAGCATAGATGTTCAGAATTGAGAGTTCTTCTTTCAATATTTTTGTTTTGATGAGTATGAAGTGTCCTTCCTTATCCTTTTTGATACCTTTTGGTTGAAATTTGATTTTATTCGATATTTGAATGGCTACTCCAACTTGTTTCTTCAGACCATTTGCTTGGAAAATTGTTTTCCAGCCCTTTACTCTGAGGTAATATCTGCTTTTGACACTGAAGTGTATTTACTGTATGCAGTAAAATGTTGCTTCTGGTTTATGTATCAAGGATGTTATTCTATGTCTTTTTATTGGGGATTTAAATCCATTGATGTTAAGAGATATTAAGGAATTGTAATTGTTGTTTCTTGATATTTTTAACATTACTTTTATGTTTGTGTGGTTATCTTCTTTTGGGATTGTTGAAAGAAGATTAATTTCTTGCCTTTTCTAGTGTATAGTTTTCCTCCTTGTGTTGTTGTTTTCCATCTATTTTCCTTTTCAGGGTTGGATTTGTAGAAATATAATGTGTAAATATTTTGTCATGGACTATCTTGATTTCTCCATCTATGATAATTGAGAGTTTTACTGGGTATAACAGCCTGGGCTGGCATTTGTGCTCTTGTAAGGTCTGTATAACATCTGCCTAGGAAATTCTAGATTTCAGAGTGTTAGGTGAGAAGTCTGGTATAACTCTAATAGGTCTGGCTTTATATTTTTCCATTTTTAAGTAGGTATATTCTTTAGCTACACTTCAAATGTTGTCCTCTTTTCTGCTTCCCCCTCTCCCAAAAATCTCCTAAGCCTTCTCCCCTTCCCCAATCAAACCACCCCTGCTTCTCTGTCCTGGCATTCCTCTACAGTCTGGCATCTAGTCTTTCCAGGACCAAGGACCTCTCCCCCATTTGGTGTCCAACAAGATCATCCTCTGCTGCTGATGTATCTTGGGCCATGTGTAGCACCAAGTGTACTCTTTGGTTGATGGTTTTGTCCCTGGGAACTCTGGGAGTACTTGACGACTCATATTGTTGTTTCTCCTATGGTGCTTCAAACCCCTTCAACTCCTTTGGTCCTTTCTCTATCTCATCCACTGGGAACCCTGTGCTCAGTTCAATGGCTGGCTGAGAGTTTCCCCCTCTGTATTTGCCATGCACTAGCAGAGCCTCTCAGGTGACAGCTATATCAGGCTCCTGTCAGCAAGCACTTGTGGGAATCCACAATAGTGTCTGGGTTTTATAATTGTATACAGGATGGATTCCTAGGTGGGGTAGTATCTGGATGGTCTTTCCTTCAGACTCTGTTCCATGCTTTGTCTCTGTATCTCTTTCTGTGGTTATTTTGTTCCTCCTTCTAAGAATGACCAGAGTATCCAAACTTTCTTCTTCCTCATTCTTGGGTATCATTTGATATGTGAACTGTGTCTTGGGTATTCTAAGCTTCTAGACTAATATCCACTTATCAGTGAATGCATACCATGAGTGTTCTTTTGTGACTGGGTTACCTTACTCAGTATGATACTCTCCAGTTCCATACATTTGTCTAAGAATTTTAAGAATTCCTTTTTTTAATGGCTGAATAATACTACATTGTGTTTATATACCACATTTTCTGTATGCATTCCTCCATTGAGGGACATCTGGATCCTTTCCAGCTTCTAGCTATTATAAATAGGGCTGCTATGAACATAATGGAGCATGTGGCTTTATATGTTACTTGACATTTTCGATTACTGCTTTTAGTTGGTGTTTTAACTATTATGTGATGGGAAGAATTTCTTTTCTGGTCCAATTTATTTGAAGTTTTGTAGGCCTCTTAAATGTTTATGTGCACTTCTTTCTTTAGGTTAGGGAGATTTTCTTTTATAATTTCATTGAAGATTTTTACTGGCCATTTAAGATGGAAAAATTCACTCTTTTCTGTACCTATTATCCTTAGGTTTGGTCTTCTCATTGTGTCCTGGATGTCCTGGAGGTTTGGGGTTAGGAACCTTTGGCATTTGCTTTTTCTTAGACTGTTGTGTCAATATTTCCCAAGGTATCTGCTGCCCCTGATGTTCTCTCTTTTATCTCTTATATTCTATTGGTGATGCTTGCATCTATGACTCCTGAACTACTCCTGATCTCTTTCCTAGGGTTTTCATCTCTTCCCAGTTATCACTCCACAAACTCGTGTTCCTGTATCAGCCCTCTCCCTCCTCTAATTTATCTCTTTGAAGTTTATTCTAGGTAAAGGAGAATAATACATAGCATTTATTGGTGTATATATATATATATATACATATATATATATATATATATATATATATATATATATATATATTTCTGCATCTATTAAGCTTCCCAATTATGCTCTGTTTCCCTCTCATAATACCTGTGTTCTACTAACCCTCCTTCCTTAAGGTCTTTTTACTCAGTCCTAATCTATCACACTTTTTGCTCCATACACCAGTTATATTGGTCAAAAGGCACAAAGAAACTATGGAAGTGTAGTCTTTTTTTTTTTTTTTCCGTTTGCAGGCTTTATAGCTGGATAGGACTATTGATTATTTTTTCCCCTGGAAATTGCATAGAACCTTACAAAATTATAAGAGCTATGCCTCATGAGGACAGCTTCCAGGCTGTACCAGCTCAATTCTTACATGTTCTTGGTCTCAATTACATGGCATCTTCAACAAAGAGGTTTTACCATTGAAATGTGCGAGGTAACCAAAGAAATTAGCAAATGGCCTATATTTCTTAGGACATCTCTTACACCTCAAAATCTATTAGTTGAAGACAAATTTCCCCTTACTTGTTATATGTTCTATGGTTCTGGATTTTGGAAAATGAATTTATTTAAAATGTTTTTCTCATATTACATGCTATTTTAATTGACTCACTTTCTTGTGTATAACATTCTGAAGACCATCTCGACTATACTACTCCACTTCAGGACTTATATGAACTCCCATATCATGTGAAATGAGCTATCATATCTTAAATAAGAGGACAAATTCTCACATTTTCTAAGTTTTAGGCTTTTTAGAAACCATATTTCAATGATAAAGTGTGGAAATAAGGCAGATGTGAATGCGCTGAATTAATGAAATGAATAGTAAGTTACAAAATAAGATATACATCTAATTATTTTTCTACTTCTAATTCTGACATAAATTTATTTGTTTTGGTGGTAGATCCATAAATAAAATATATTCAATACTGAAGGAATGAAATTTAATATGAAACTTAACAGGTTTCAAGCCAAACCAAATGCCTAGTATAATTGTATAGAGAAGTTAACTGAAATATATTGACCTTGGATCTGATGATATTTTGTGCATGATTTTTTTTGTAATTGTTTTAATAATGAAGTTTATAGATTAAAGAAATTTGTCTAGTTCTAGATAAAATAGAATGATTGCTCAATTATATACTTGAACAATCATCAGGGTAGCAGATGATGCAATTCAGAAGATTGGGAAATTTAACATTTAGTTAGATGACTCATGACTAATAAGAAATGAGAAATGTGGTGAGATGGCTGGTGAGATGGCTCAGCAGTTAAAAGCTCTGACTTCTTTTCTGAAGGTCCCGAGTTCAAATCCCAGCAACCACATGGTGGCTCACAATCATCTGTAATGATATTTGATGCCCTCTTCTGGAGTGTCTGAAGACAGCTACAGTGTATTTACATTGAATAAATAAATATTTTTTTTTGAAATAAGGAAATGAGAAATGTGACATTTTGGGGTTATGTTTTCCAGATGCAAATGCTCAATGGGCTTTGTTATGATTATCCTTTACTTAATAGGTAATATCCACTTATAAGTGAATATATACCAGGTTTGTCTATCTGGGTCTAGGTTACTTCACTCCGAATATTTTTTCTAGTTCCATCCTTTTGACTGTAAATTGCATGATATCATTGTTTTAACAGCTTGGTCATGCTCAACTGTGTAAAATGGGAGTCTAGATTGTTTCTAATTTCTGGCTATTATGAATAAAGCTGTTGTCAACATAATTGAGCAAGTGTCCTTGTGGTGGTGGGACTATCCTTTGAAATAGAGCATACCCAGTAGTACTATATCTGAGTCTTGAGATAAAACTAATCCCAATTTTCTGAGAAGCCACCAAATTCATTACCAAACTGATTGAACAAGTTTGCACTTCCACCAGCAATGGAGGAGTTTCACTTGTTCCATTCTTTCCAGCATGAGCTATCACATGTGTTTTTAATCTTATCTGTTCTGACAGGTATAAGATGGAATCCCAAAGACATTTTGATTTGCATTTTGCTAGTAGCTAAAGACGTTGAAATTTTGTTTCTCAATCATGTTAGTATCCTCTGTTGACAATTCTCTGTTTATATCTGTTCCCCATTTTCAGCTGGATCATTTGATTTGTTTATGTCAGTTTCTTGAGTTCTTTATATATTTTGGATATTAGCCCTCTATCTGATGTTGAGTTTGTAAAATTTACTTTTTATTCTTTTTTTTCTTTTTTCTTTTTTTATTCGATATATTCTTTATTTACATTTCAAATGATTTCCCCTTCCTGGATCCCCCCTCACCGAAAGTCCCATAAGCCCTTCTCCCTCCCTCTGTCCCCCCATCCACCCCTTCCCACTTCCCTGTTCTGGTATTCCCCTATACTGCTGCACTGAGCCGTTTCAGAACCAGGGGCCACTCCTTCCTTCTTCTTGGACATCATTTGATATGTGGATTGTGTCTTGGGTATTCCAAGCTTATAAGAAAACAATTTAAAAAACACAAACTAAAAGCTTTTTGCTTATTAAAGTTCAAATGATACATTTATACAACAAAAGGAATATAAGTTTAAAGACTTAGCACAATTTTAACAAAACTCCATTGACTTCATATTGATCTGCTTATAGATTAGACACATTTACGTATAAAATTCTAGTTTCATTCATCCATTCAGTGAGTTATTAATGAGACCCTTAAATGATTCATCACAATTTTACTTCAAGATATTTAAAGAATGAAAAATACATTTTCAATACTGTTTTTAATTGATATATTTTAAACATTTTCTAGAAATTAGAATACATACATGTTGAGTCTTTTATACTACCTCAATAGGTTTTTTAATATGCAATTATTAATAATTTCCAAATAGGACTAGCAGCCTAAGGAAGCATGTTGGTGGTTATATTGAAGGCTGGAATGGTTGGCACTATATCAAATTGCTATCTGGAACTTAGTAACAGTAGATAAATACTGTGAAATCTTTGGAATAGGTTCATTGGAAGAGAAACTGTACTTCTATTAAATACTATATTAACTTGAGGATGAGGATATTGTTTCTTTTTTTATTTGATATATTCTTTATTTACATTTCAAATGATTTTCTCTTTCCTGGATCCCCCCTCCCCGAAAGTCCCATAAGCCCTTCTCCCTCCCCCTGTTCCCCAATCAACCCCTCCTGCTTCCCTGTCCGGTATTCCCCTACACTGCTACACTGAGCCTTTCCAGGACCAGTGGCCTCTTCTTCCTTCTTCTTGGGCATCATTTGATATGTGAATTGTTTCTTGGGTATTCTGAGCTTCTGGGCTAATACCCGCTTGTCAGTGAGTGAATACCATGTGTGTTCTTTTGTGATTGGGTCATCTCACTCAGGATGACATTCTCCAGCTCCACCCACTTTCTTGGGTGAGAATTTCATGAATTTATTGTTTTTAATAGCTGAGTAGTATTCCATAGTGTAAATATACCACATTTTCTGTATTCATTCCTCCATTGAGGGACATCTGGTTTCTTTCTAGCTTCTGGCTATTATAAATAGGGTTGCTATGAACATAATGGAGCATGTATCCTTATTACATTCTGGAGAATCCTCTGGGTATATGCTCAGGAGTGGTATAGCAGGGTCCTCCATTAGTATCATGCCCAGTTTTCTAAGGAACCACTAGACTGATTTCCAGAGTGGTTGTACCATCTTGCAATCCCACCAGCAGTGGAGGAGTGTTCCACTTTTTCAACAGAGGATAAGGATATTTTTTTGCATTTTTTTATTGGATATATTCTATATTTACATTTCATTTCCCTTTTTCTGGTTCCCTGCCCCCCTAAGGTCCCACATGCCCTTTTCCCTCCTCCTGCTCCCCCATCCACCCCTTCCCACTTCCCTGTTCTGGTATTCCCCTACACTGATGTTTTGATCCTTTCCAGCACCAGTGTCCACTCCTTTCTTCTTGTCGGACAAGAGGATGAGGATTCTAAGCTAGCAACTTTTGTAACTTCTCATTCTCAGAGTTTGATCTGATTTACCATGTATCCTACTCATGAAACACACAAAAATAATCCTGACACTAAAATGAGTAGAAATTTTCTTTTTCTTGTATGTGATAGAGATATCTTCCTTTCTTTTCTTTTTTTTTCTTTTTTTTATTTATTGAATATATTCTATATTTACAATTCATTTCCCTTTTTCTGGTTCCCCACCCCCAAAGGTCCCACATGCCCTTTCCCCTCCCCCTGCTCCCTCATCCAACCCCTCCCACCTTACTGTTCTTGTACTCCCCCACAATGGTGTTTTGATCCTTTCCTGCACCAGTGTCCACTCCTTTCTTCTTGTCGGACATCATTTGGAATGTGGATTGTGTCTTTGGTGTTCCAAGCTTCTAGGCTAATATCCACTTATCAGTGACTGAATACCATGGGTATTCTTTTGAGACTGGGTCACCTCACTTAGTATGACGTTCTCCAGCTCCATCCATTTCTCTAAGAATGTTATGAATTCATTGTTTCTAATAGCTGAATAGTACTCCATTAGAATTTCTCTTTCGTGATGTCCCATTTACTGTTTGTTGATCTTAGTGCCTATGCTATTGGTGTTCCATTTAGTTGCCTTGTGCCAATACATTCAAGGCTATTCCCCACTTTCTTTTCTCTCAGGCTCAGTGGATTTGGTTTTATGTACAGGTGTTTAATTTGCTTGGACTTGAGTTTCCATTCCCTTTTCATCAAACTCTTATTGCCTTGCATTTCCTCAACTATGGAAAGTTTGTCTCTGGCTCTGTTATCTCAAATATTTGGATTAAAGTTTTATTAGATACTTAACTGGAGGTAACTACAAGGTCAGGCCTGCATTTCTATATGTGACAGTCATAGGTGATATATAAATCTGTAAGAGTGATCAAATTACCTAAAGAACAAATTCAATAAAGAATAAAGAAGAGAAGAGGTTGAGGACAAAGTTTTGAATGAATAAATGTGGAATATAATTCACATATGATATGATATTTTTATACTTTAAACTTAATAAAAAATACCAAAAGGAGGTTTTTGCAGATTGATAAATATTTCAGTCAAGCTTTATTAGTTTTTCAGTTCATAAGCTAGAGCAAAGAATTATTTTATTTTACCTGGGAGAAATGATAAACAGATAACTGAAATTAGGAAAAGAGACCATTATCTCCAAGGGAACAGTTTGTTACATTGATTTGAGTTTAAGAATTCCAAACATAAAATTAAAATAGGAAATAGAGTCTATCAATAACTTTATGGCAATATTTGGTTTGTTCTCATGGAGAATCTAACAATACCCTAGTCAGCTTTGTCTAATGGAACATGTCATCTGAGGTAGATGAAAACAGATAGCAGAGGTAAATTTTTGACCTTAAATTCCAAAATGTTAGGTTTATTTCATAGTAACACAAAGCAACTTTAAAGGCAATGTTTTCTTTTAATTAGACCTATTCATTTAGCAACTCAGAAAGTTAGGCCTTGAAGTCAGCTATTTATAATTCTAATATCATACTACAAAAGCACAAACCATTGAAGTACTATGTTATGTAACCTGAAGAACTGGATCTGCATTGACTAAATTAAAACTTATCTCTGAGAAAATGACTATTTTTTATATAAATTTCTATTTTTTAATCTATTTTTCTCTCACATCATTCATCCTGACTGCAGCCTCCCTTTCTTCTCTTCCTCCCAGCACACTTTCACACCCACAACAATCCATTGCTCCTCCTTTTAAAGCACAGGCCTCTGAGGGATTTCAACAAAACAAGGCATAACAATATTCAGTAAGACTTGACAGAATCTCTCATATGAAGGCTAGACAAAGCAACCCAATAGGAAAAAAATGCATCCTAAGAACAGACAAAATAATCTGTAACACCCCTTTATGAAGAGTAATTTAAAGCTTAAGATTTTTATTGTTTTTGTTATTTATTTATTTATTTATTTATTTATTTATTTGCACTATAGATTTTATTCCCCTCCTAGTCCACCCACCAACTGTTCAAGGTCCCATACCTCCTCCTTGCCATCTGTCTCCAGGAGGATGTCCACCCGCCACCCTACCAGACATCTAAACTCGCTGGGGCCTCCTGTCTCTTGAGGGTTAAGTGCATCTTCTCTGATAAACCCAGGCCCAGCAGTCTTCTACTGTATATGTGTGAGGGCCTCCTATTAGCTGGTGTGTGCTGCTTGGTTGGTGGTCCTGTGTCTGAGAGATCTCGGGGCAGGGGACAGGTTAATTGAGACTGTTGATCCTCTTAAAGTGTTGCTCTCCTTCTCAGCTTCTTCCAGCTTTTCCCTAATTCAACCATAGGGGTCAGCAGCTTCTGACCATTGATGGGATGGAAAATATCTGCATCTGGCTACTCTTTCAGCTGCTTGTTAGGTCTTTCAGAAGCTGGCAAGGATGTAGAGAAAGAGGAATACTCCTCCACTGCTGGTTGGGTTGCAAGCTGGTACATCCACCCTGGAAATCAGTCTGGCGGTTACTCGGAAAACTGGACATGATACTACTGGAGGACCCCAGTCCTGGGCATATACCCAGAGGATTCCCCAGCATGTAATAAGGACACATGCTCCACTATGTTCATAACAGCCCTATTTATAATAGCCAGAAGCTGGAAAGAACCCAGAAGTTCCTCAATGGAGGAATGGATACAGAAAATGTGGTATATTTATACAATGGAATACTACTCAGCTATTAAAAACAATGAATTCGTGAAATTCTTAGGCAAGTGGGTGGAACTCGAGATTGTCATTCTGAGTGAGGTCACCCAATCAGAAAAGAACACACATGGTATGCACTCACTGATAAGCAGATATTATCCCAGAATACCCAAGAAACAAATCACATATCAAATGATGTCCGAAAAGATGGATTGAGAGGCCCCTGGTCCTGGAAAGTCTCAGTGCAACAGTATAGGGGAATACCAGGACAAGGAAGCACGTGGGGGTTGATTCAGGAACAGGGGGTGGGGGAGGGAAGAGGGCTTATGGAACTTTCATGGAGGGGGGATCCAGGAAAGGGGAAATCATTTAAAATGTAAATAAAGCATATATCGAATTAAAAAAAAGAAAATGTTAGTGAGATTAAAGACAAACTTTTTTCTTTTACATTTAACATATTAAAATTTCGGCACGTAAAATTGAATGTTGGTGTAGAGACTATTTATTTATGCTTATAAAAGTAACACAGAAGTACTTTAAAGGGGAAACACAATAGTTTGGTTGGAAAATAATTAATTTGATGATTGTGATAATGTACATTTTATCTACTTCATAACTTTATTTTGATTGGGGTTTGGCTCCTTTGAGACAAAATGGATTGTGCCATCCAAGTGACTATTTGTTTCCAGAACATTGCAAAGGAACAGAGGAGTAATTCATTGGACAATGAGTTAGTATCCTAATGCTTTACTTACAAACTGCAAAGTATTATTGCACATAAATGATATGTGGAGTGATACCCGAGGATATGAAATATACAGGGTCACCTTAGAGATATTGAGTAAAATGGTGCTGTGGTTTTATTTTTCTCTTGGTGGTAACAAACATCATAAACCAAAACAACTTAAATATGTAATACATGTTTTTGTGCTTTGTGGTGTTTTTATTCACAAAGTTTTATTCTCTTCTTTTTCTCTTTAGTGTATCATTTCTGCTGAATTTTAAAATTTAGTGTGATTTTTTATTGGAGTTATTATTCTTCCATTTATAATGAAGAAAGCACCAAACCTGCTCATTGAAGGACAAGTGGAAATAAACGCTTTTCTCATATAATATACATTTTGTTTGTTTGTTTGGCTAGTTTTGGGTTTTTTGTTCTTATTTATTTGTTTGTTTTTGTTTGTTTTTATCATACATGCTAACATGGTTAGATGCAGTGTTCTTGCTCATAGCTACCTATTATTTACCTGAAACTCTAGGTTGTGGATGTATATTTGTAGATGGATGACTTTGATCAGTTTCCAAGTCATGTTTGTTGGTAGGGACACTGTGCCATGCCAAATATCACACAACAAAATATCTTGGAGGAGGTATAGGGCACACACCAATGTTCTAAGGCTGTAAATATTCCTGTGGTCCTGTCTGTTCTATTAAGACTTGCAGAAATGACTATCTGTAACCAATGGCAGTGTGTGTAGGTGCCTTTTTGTAGCCTTAGAATGCTATTCCCCTAAATTGAGCTGCAAAGTGATTTACTGGAGCTAAGTAGGATATCCTCCTATGCCAAGTATATAAATATATGATTACTACCTGGCTCATATATAGGACGAACTGTGTAGTACATAACGCACAGCTGATTCTGTAGAGTACCAAGTCCACTTGTTTTGTGTAGCTGCTGTAGATGACTATCCCAGTTGTTTCACAGGACCACAAGTAGTCAGACTCAAAAGCAGTATAACAGAGTCTGAAGGACTGTGTCTCTGGTGCAATTCATTTGGTGTGGATTTCCAAGCTTCAGTTCCATGTGGAACACAGCCTTTCCAACAGAAAATGTTTCATGTATCTTCAGTTATAGTTTGGGCAGTTAGCATGCCTCTACTTAGCATTTTTCTACTGAGGAAACTCATTCTATTCATGATTACTCTGGACTAGTGAGACAACAGTGATATTTTGTGCTTCATTTACTTCTCAATTTAGGCTTTTTTGTGGCTTAGTGCTTTAATGTGCCTGCCAAATCACTATTGCACTAGTCACGGAAGTAAAGTTAACTACTGCTTCTGTTTTCTTTTTTATCTTACCTTTACAGAACCCTATACTAGACTTATACAATATTGGTAGTATCATTTTTCTTCAAAAAAAGTGGGTCACAGGTAATATTTTATCTGTACCTCTTATAACATCATTATCATTCCTGAAAGTGAGATGTACAAGTCTGTAGTATTTTTCAGAAGTGTCTTGGCTAATCTTTGAGTTTAATTTTTACATAAAATTTTACAACGATATTATAACCTACATAAAAAGCCATTCAATCTCTGATACAGTAGCATTAAATCTATGAATTAATTTGGCAGAAAATTGTTGCTATCATGATATTGTGTCCTACTCAGAACAGGTATATTTTTTCTCTTTTTATTTACTCTTTAATAGATCAATTAAGTTTTATTATTTCTAACATACAATTGTTAAAAATAACTTGTATTTTAACTTTTAAAGTTGGCAATTTGACTCTGTTTTTTAAAATGTCTTCTAGTTGTGTATATTCTTTAAAATACAGCTTCCTGCTGCCTAAGGATCTGGATATAGAACTCTCAGCTACTTCAACAACATCATGTCTGGCTGCATGCTAACATGTTCCCTACCATGATGATAACAGACTAGATCAATGAAAGTATAAGAAATGCCAATAAATGCTGTCCTTAGCAAGTTTTACTATGGTAGTGGTACTTCATTACAGCAATAGAATAATGATTAAGACATTTATATATATTTATCTATGACCTGGCAAAATGTTTATCATATAAACTTATTCAATGTCAATTGAAATATGTAGAACTACAAGCCAGTAAATACTAAAATTTTGCAATAATAGTTCAAATTTAATTCAAACCTTGTGGAAACAAATGATTAAACATCTATGTGCTTCTGTTTCTTCATTGTTAAAATGGTTATATTTTAATCTGAGTACTGGTAGGCCTATATAAAAGATCAAATGAGGCACTCCCTGCAGTCTCTGCCATCTTTGCAGCTGTTTGGACCTAGCAGGCCGAACCAGGTACCCAAGATATCCCTAGTTTAAGACCTCTGGGGACTCAGGCTACCAGACAGCAATCTGTGAGCAGGAGCCACGCACAAAGCAGAGGTTCAGGTGCCCCAGCCAGGCTTGGGCTCTGTGTCCTGAGGGGGGACACTGCACTCCATGAAGCCTCTGCCATCTTTGCGGCTGTTTGGACCTAGCATGGCGAACCAAGTACCCAAGATATCCCGAGTTTAAGACCTCTGTGGACCCAGGCCACCAGACAGTGATCTGTGAGCAGGAGCCATGTGCAGAATAGCAGTTCAGGTGACCCAGTCATGGGGAAATAGCCTTAAGAGGCCACAGGAGGTTCAAGCACCAGCTAGTAAATACAGGACCAACTAAGACCAGAGATAACCAGATGGCAAAAGGCAAAGATAAAATCGTTACTAACAGAAATCAAGGCAATATGGCAGCATCCGAACCCAGTTCCCTGACAGCAATAAGTCTCGGATACCACAACACACCAAAAAAACAATATTCAGATCTAAAATCACTGGTCAGGGTGCTGATATAGGAACACATAGATAAATCTCTTAAAGTAATACAGAAGAAAATGGATCAAAAGTTAGAAGCCCTTACAAGGTAAACACAAAAGTCACATAAAGAAATTCAGGAGAATATGGATCAAAAAATAGAAGCCAATAAAGAGAAAATACAAAAATCACTTGGATTTAATATATATATATATATATATATATATATATATATATATATATATATATATATGACATTTCATGCTAAAGCAAAAGAATATACCTTTCTCTCAGCACCGCATGGTTCCTTCTCCAAAATCAATCATATACTTGGTCACAAGACAGACCTCAACAAATACAAGACGACCAAACTAATCCCATGCCTCCTATCAGATCACTATGGAGTAAAAGTGGTCTTCAATAGCAAGAAAAACAACAGGAAGCCCACATATACATGGAAACTGAACAATACTCTACTCCATGACACCTTGGTCAAGGAAATAATAAAGAAAGAAACCAAAGACTTTTTAGAATTCAATGAAAATGGCGGTATGACCTACCCAAATCTATGGGACACAATGAAAGCAATGCTAAGAGGAAAACTCATAGACCTGAGTGCCTCCATAAAGAAACTGGAGAGAGCATACACTAGAACCTTAACAGCAGACCTGAAAACCCTGGAACAAAAAGAAGCTAATTCACCCAGGAGGAGTAGAAGACAGGAAATCATCATACTAAGGGCTGAAATCAATCAAGTTGAAACAAAGAGAACCATACAAAAGATCAACAAAACCAAGAGCTGGTTCTTTGAGAAAATCAACAAGATAGATATACCCTTAGCCAGACTAACCAAAGTCAGAGAGACAGTATCCAAATTAACAAAATTAGAAATGAAAAGGGGGATATAACAATAGAAAGTGAGGAAGTTCAAAAATTCATCAGATCCTATTCCAAAAGCTTATACTCAACACAACTGGAGAATCTGGAGGAAATGGGCAATTTCCTAGACAGATAGCAAATACCAAAGTTAAATCAGGTTCAATTAGATCAGCTAAACAGTCCCATAACCCCTATAGAAATAGAAGGGGTTATAGAAAGTCTCCCAATCAAAAAAAGTATGGAACCAGATGGTTTAGTGCAGAATTCTATCAGACCTTCAAAGGAGACCTAACACCAATACTCTTCAAACTATTCCACAAAAGAGAAACAGAAGGAGCACTGCCCAACACGTTCTATGAAGCCACAATTACGCTGATACCAAAACCACACAAAGATCCTACAAAGAAAGAGAGCTACAGGCCAATTTCCCTTATGAATATTGATGCAAAAATACTAAATAAAAGTCTTGCCAACCGAAACCAAGAGCACATCAAAACGATCATTCACCATGATCAAGTAGCCTTCATCTCAGGGATGCAGGGATTGTTCAATATATGAAAGTCCATCAATGTAACCCACTACATAAACAAACTAAAAGAAAAAAAAACACATGGTCATCTCATTAGATGCTGAAAAACATTTGACAAAATTCAGTATCCTTTCATGCTAAAAGTCCTGGAAAGAACAGGAATTCAAGGCCCATAACTAAACATAATAAAAGTGATATACAGCAAACAAATAGCCAACATCAAAATAAATGGAGAAAAACTTGAAGCAATCCCACTAAAATCAGGGACTAGACAAGGCTGACCCCTCTCACCGTATCTTTTCAATATAGTACTTGAAGTTCCAGCGAGAGCAATTAGACAACATAAGGAAGTCAAAGAGATATAAATTGGAAAGGACGAAGTCAAACAATCACTATTTTCAAATGATATGATAGTATACTTAAGTGACCCAAAAAACTCCACTAGAGAACTCGTACAGCTGATAAACAACGTCAGCAAAGTGGCTGGTTATAAAATCAACTCAAGCGAATCAGTAGCCTTCCTGTACTCAAAGAACAAGCAGGCTGAGAAAGAAGTCGGGGTAATAACACCCTTCACAATAGCCAAAGACAAAATAAAGTATCTTGGCGTGACTTTAACCAAACAAGTAAAAGATCTGTAGGACAGGAACTTCAAGTACTTGAAGAAAGAAATCGAAGAAGAATCAGGAGATAAAAAAATATTTCATGATCTTGGATTTGCAGGATCAATATTATAGTAAAAATGGCTATCTTTCCAAAAGCAATCTACAGATTCAGTGCAATCCCCATCAAAATCCCAAATCAATTCTTCATAGATCTAGAAAGAACAATTCTCAAATTCATCTGTAGTAACAAAAAACCCAGGATAGCTAAAACTATTCTCAACAATAAAAGGATTTCTGGGGGAATCAATGTTCCTGACCTCAAGCAGTACTACAGAGCAATTGTGTTAAAAACTGCATGGTATTGGTACAACAGGCAAGTAGATAAATGTAATAGAATTGAAGACCCAGAAATGAACGCACAGACTTATGGTCACTTGATCTTTGATAAATGAGCTATAACCATCCAGTGGAATAAAGATAGCCTTTTCAACAAATGGTGCTGGTTCACATGGAGGTCAACATGCAGAAGAATGTGAATTGACCCACTCTTTTCTCCTTGTACTAAGATCAACCCCAAGTGGATCAAGGACCTTCACATAAAACCAGACACAATGAAACTATTAGAAAAGAAACTGGGGAAGACTCTGGAGGACATGGGCACAGGGGGATAGTTCCTGAACAGAACACCAATAGCTTATGCTCTAAGATCAAGAATTGACAAATGGGTCCTCATAAAATTACAAAGTTTCTGTAATGCAAAGGGCACTGTCAGAAGGACAAAACAGCAACCAACAAATTGGGAAAAGATCTTCACCAACCCCACATTCGACAGAGGGCAAATATCCAATATATCCAAAGATCTCAAGAAGTTAGACCTCAAAGAACCAAATAATCCTATTAAAAAATGGGGTACAGATCCAAACAAAAAATTTTCACCAGAAGAAATTCAGATGGCTGAGAAACACCTTAATTGATGTTCAACATCATTAGTCATCAGGGAAATGCAAATCAAAACAACCCTGAGATGCCACCTCACACCAGATTGGCTAAGGTTAAAAACTCAGGAGAAAACAGGTGCTGGCGAGGATGTGGAGAAAAAGGAACACTCCTACACTGTTGGTGGAATTGCAAGATGGTACAACTGCTCTGGAAATCAGTCTGATGGTTCCTCAGAAAATTGGGCATGACACTTCTAGAGGACCCTGTCATACCACTCCGGGGCATATACCCAGAAGATTCCCCTGCATGCAATAAAGACACATGCTCCACTATATTCATAGAAGCCTTACTTATAATAGCCAGAAGTTGGAAGGATCCCCGATGTCCCTCAAAGCAGGAATGGATACAGAAAATGTGATATATTTATACAATGGAATACTACTCAGCAATTAAAAATAATTAATTCATGCAATTTGTAGGCAAATGGTTGGATCTGGAAAATATCATTCTAAGTGAGTTAATCCAATCATAAAAGAATACACATGAAATGCAATCACTGATAAGTGGATATTAATGAGCCCAGAACCTCTGAATACTCAAGGCACAATTAGCAAATCAAAAGATTCCCAAGAAGAAGGAAGGAGAGGACCCTGGTCCTGAAAAGACTGGATCCAGTTTTGTAGGGGAGTACCAGAACAGAGAAATAGTGTGTGTGTGTGTGGGGGGGGGTGATTGGTGAATGGGGGGGAGTGGACATATGGGACATATTGTGAGGGGGGAACTGGGAAAGGTGAAAGCCTTTGGAATGTAAACAAAGAATATAGAAAATTTAAAAAAAATATCAAATGAGTTATTTGCTATCTAGCACTGGAAGTAGAATTTAGTTCATGGGAAGTGGAATTAGTGGGCTAAGTGTTTTACTCTAGAGACATATAATCGAAGAAAGGAAATAAACATTTTTATTCTTTATTTTATGCATTTACATATCAAATATTATCCCTTTTCCTGGTTTTCCCTCTGGAAACCACCTCTCCTATTCCCCCTCCGACTGCTTCTATGAGGATGGTCCCCTTCCCACCCACCCACCCACTCACACCTTACCACCCTTCTACCCCCTACACCAGGAAATTGAGCTTTCACAGGACAAAAGTCTTCTCCTCCTATTGATGCCAGACAATGCCATCCTCAGCTACATATGTGGCTGGATCCATGGGTCCCTCCATGTGTATGCTTTGGTGGGTGAATTAGTTCCTGGGGGCTCTGGAGGGTGTGGTTGGTTGATATTGGTTTTATTTATGTGGGGCTGCAAACCCCTTTAGCTCCTTCAGTTCTTTCTAATGACTTTATGAAATTCTTAGGCAAATGGATGAAACTAGAAAATATCATCCTGAGTGAGCTAACCCAGTCATTGAAGAACACATGGTGTGCACTCCCTGATAAGTAGATATTAGCCCACAGGATCATAATACTCAATATACAATTCAAATACCATATGAAGCTCAAGAAGAAGGAATACTAAAATGTAGAAGCTTGAATCCTTCTTAGAAGTTGGAAAAAATACTTATGGAAGGAAGTGGGTCAGAGGGACTTAGGAGGAAGAGAGGAGGGGGAATGGGGGGGCAGTTATGAGAGAATCAGTTATGAAAGGAAAAGGTGATGATATACAGATTGTCAGGACTTTGAACAGAGGTGTGTAGCAATGAGGGATGAGGAACTGGGGGTAGCCACCAGCAAGTTACAGATTCCAGGAAATCAAGAGGCTCCCAGGATCCAACATGGATGACATTCACTGAAATGCCCATCAAAGAGAAGGGAGAACATGAGATCTTATCCAGAGGTTAGTCAAGGCACTCACATTGAGGGATGGGGCCACTCTCTCATCTCTACATTTTTAACCCAGAATGGCTCCTGTCTAAAAAGTATACAGGCACAAAGAGTGGAACAGAGACTGAAGGAAAGGCCATCCAGCGGCTGGTCTTCCTTTGAATCCATCCCATATGGACACCAAACCCAGACACTATTTTGGATGACAAGAAGTGTTTTCTGACAGGAGTCTGTTATAGTTGTCTCCTGAGAGGCTCTCTCAGAACCTGACAAATACAGAGGCAGATGCTTGCAGCTGACCATAGGACTTAGCACAGGGGCCCCAACGGGGAAGTTAGATAAATACACTTGTATACTTCTGAGAGTTTTATTTATAAGTTATGCTTTGAGACTAATCAATATAAAAGCAGAACATTTCCATGTTATTCACTTAGCAAAAATATTGATACTATTTAGCCTATTTGTAAAGCTCAAAACAAACCCTTTGCCAAATTGTTAAGGGAATCACGGAAACCTATGGAAAATTTTCCAAAGTGAGTTATGTAAGTACTACTGTCACAGTCATCAAACATTTAAGCATTGTAAGGATAAAAGACAAATAAAAATAATGGTGATTCCTTCCTCTTGAAAAATTTTTTTACACAATGTAGTATATATTAGAAGCTATAATTTAATAATTTTCCATATTACATTATACAGTCATAAGCCTATTAATGTAAAATAAGCATAAGAGGGAAATTACAGAAGAAGGATTTGGTAATCAAAATGTACTTTCTGGAAGTCTGAAATTTTCACTGGAGAATTTTATTTTATTTTTTAAATGAGGCCATTTCTCTAAAACTAATTGAACATCATATGAACAATATTAAGTCTCACAAAATAATATATTGGCTGATTGTAATCATGAAAAAGTACAAAACATTTTTAGTGAAAGGTATAATGGATTTCTAAAACTGCTTTCAATTTTAGAGATAAAGTTTTAAGTTTATTCAAATGACCAAAGATGACAAAACTGCCCACCGGAGGAAAAAAGTCTCTTGTGCAAAGAGAAAAACTAAAATTGGATTTTCATGCCACATTCTGAACTAAAGACCTCCAAATAAATCATGGGCCTCAAAAATAACTATTGAACCTTTGAAACTGCTAAAGGAAAAGGAAAGAAATCTAAATCAGCATGCACACTTCACTTTTGAAAACATTTCTTATCTGGACAGTGTGACTCTCCTATGAGGTTATGACTGCGTGATTTCCACGAGGTTGAGAGAGTAGCATAATGGAACCAAGGGATGGTGAGATCATCCTTGGCTATATAATAAGTTTGTCTCAAATTTATATGCATAATCTGCATATCATTAGACCTTATTTTCTCATGTTCTGTTTTTGCTATTGTTATCTTTGTTCATCTGTCCTTTCTTGTATACCATCCATGATTTAGTTTTTATGAGGTAAAATATTCAACTGTCTTTAAATTCAATGTTCCTCTTTATTGAACATTTTGTATACTCAGAGAATTCTCATTTAAAAAATGTAAAGCAGACTGTAGGACAAGGTAATTAGCTGTATTTCATTGTTTTCTAAAGCTGGATATTTTTCCACAATCACCTGTGAATTTTTTTCCCCTAGAGCATGACAAGAATGAAGAAGGTTAAAACTCTATTCTCCTCATTAACTTGTTCAGGTCAGACACTCCTCTAGGAAGCTGTTTATTTTTTTTTAAAACACCATCTGAGTGCTTCATAATTATGATTATGATTATACAGAAATTCAAGTGAAGTGCAGATGGCCTAACAGCAGAAACCTGTTCATCACCCTAAATTACAGTAATGTTTTGAATCCCATGACCTCTATAGTACACTAGCAACCACCTAAAATATCTGCCTATGATTTCCCTTTAGTTTATCATTGTGTTTCGTTTACGAATACTTTGTAAGTGAAGGACAAATGTTTTACAGTATGGCATGCAGTCATATTTAGGAGAAGCTAGAGAATGGCTGAATTTCATTTCTTTCTACTTCTTTTCCTATACTTTCCTATAATTGTACTTTTAATAAAATTCACATTAATAGCAGAGAATTTTTAATTTGCATGAGATTAAATCATAGGTTTAATGCTTAAAATGCTGAGAATTGGTTTTACTCTTCTAATAGCTACTTCTAATATCTCCTTTATAACTCCTGCTATATCCTTCAGAGGTCTAGTGCCTCTTTTTCTAGTAGTAAATAATGTAAATATAAATGTAAATCAGAGGCAATATAAGGTACAGAAAGATTGGCAATTATTTTAAGAATGAAGGGAATAAATAAAAGTAAAATAAATAAAATACATTCTTAAATATAGTTAAAATACCATTTGTTAGATAGATACAGAAATAAAACTAACATTGTATGAACTTTGAATAAAGTAAATCCTTCAATAATTTTATTGATACATTTGGTGAATTAACACCTCAGTTTAATTTAGTATATTAAACATGTATTAAATATTGCTTGTATACAAAATATTGAAATAATATTTACAGAAAGGGGATAATATTAAAACTTTCTTACATAGTTGAAAATGAAAAAAAATACTTCCTAGTATCAGTTAGGAGAGAGCAAGAATGATTAATTCTTTTCTGACTATAATATAAAGAATCTCAGAACTTATTTTATTTTATTTTCATTTTTATTTTTATTTTTATTGAATATTTTCTTTATTTACCTCTCAAATGTTATCCCCTTTCCTAGTTTCCCCCCTCCCTGAAAACCCTATTCCATCCCCCTCCCCCTGCTTCTATGAGGGTGTTACTCCACCCACCTACCCACTCCTGCCTCCTTGCCCTCAATTTTCCAACACTGGGGCATCTATTAAGCCTTCATAAGACCAAGGACCTCATCTCCCAATAATGCCTGATGAGGCCATCCTCTGCTAAATATGCAGCTGGAGCCATGCATACTCCTTTGTTGATGGCTTAGTCCCTGGAAGTTTTGGGGGTCTGGTTGGTTGATATGGTTTTTCTTCCTATAGGTTTGCGAATCCCTTCAGGTCCTTCAGTCCTTTCTCTGACTTCTCCATTGGGCACCTGCCACACTGAGTCCAGTTGTTGGCTGGGTGCATAAAAGTCTGTATTTGGAAGGCTCTTGCAGAGCCTCTCAGGAGACAGCTATGTCAGGCTCCTTTCAGCAAGCATTTCTTGGAATCCACAATAGTGTCAGGGTTTTGGTGACTGTATATGGGATGAATCGCCAGGTGGTACAATCTCTGGATGGCCTTTGCTTCAGTCTCTGCTCTACACTTTGTCTCCATATTTGCTCTTATAAGTATTTGATTTCACTTTCTAAGAAGGACTAAAGCACCTACACTTTCTAAGAAGGACAAATACCTTCTTCTTGATCTTCATGTGATCTGTGAAATGTTTTTCGGATATTTAGAGCTTTTGGACTAATATCCACTTACCCATGAGTGCATACCATGTATATTCCTTTGTGATTGAGTTACGTCCCTCAGGGTGATATTTTCTAGTTCCATCCATTTGCCTAAGAATTTCATGAAGTCATTGTTTTCAATAGCTGAGTAAATGTAAATATAATTTCCATTATATACATATATTTTCTGTATATTTTCCTCTGTTGAAGGACATCTGGGTTTTTCCCAGGTTCTGGCTTTTTATAAATAAAGCTGCTGTGAACATAGTGGATCATGTGTCTTTGTTTTATATAGAAACATCTTTTGGGTGTATGCCCAGTAGTGGGTCCTCAGGTTAATACTATGTCCAAATTTCTCAGGAACCACCTGACTGATTTCCAGAGTGATTGTACCAGCTTGTCACCCCACCATGAACTATGTCTGGTCAAGAATACCAACAAAAGCAATCAAAAGCACACATACACATGGATGGTATGTGTACTGCTTAATGATAACAATGTACTACTTAATGATAACTTGGTCAAGGAAGAAATAAGAAGCTAATACACCCAATTGGAGTAGAAGGCAGAAATCATTAAACTCTGTCAGGAGCCATAATGGGACAAGCTAATATACTAGCAGATGTTCATCCTGAAATGCCTGCCTCGGATTATTATATAATCTGCGACAGGTGAGCCCCCATTCAGCAAGGCTGTGGGGAACTAATTTTAGGAAAGATTTCCTGCTATTTATATGCTTTTCCTGTTGTTGTTATTATTATACATTTATAATAATCAATAGTAATAGCACATTCCTTTGGAGCAGATCCTTGCAGATCCATGAAGATGTCTTATAGTGATGCTATGTAGACAAATAGATGACTTTAGTTTTAATGATGATCCTATAAGAATTCCTAAAATTATATCTGTGATTACTAAGCTCTTTACTAATGGATCCCTCCTATAGCCAAACTGCAATGAGAACTCTGCCAGTCTCCCAAGTGTCACAAGTTAATTGCTCTTAGATGGCAACCAGACTTTCTCCTACTCAGAGCACATTCCAAGAGGTTGTAAAACAATTAACTAAAGGTCATAAAAAGGGAACTAGGATTTATTATAGGTGTTAGGACAGAAGGTAAAATATTGACTGGGTTTTTCTATACAAAACGTCACTTATAACTTAGTTATGGTTTTAAACTTTCTAAGAACCTGTAGAGAAGACAAGTGATAGCTAGATAATTACTCCTAATGGATATGCATGTAAACATTCTCTGTTGTAAGCTTCTATTTCAATTTAGGACTTGGTTTTCTGTGTGAACTTATGATGAACTTTGTAACATGTGATCATGCATTCTGAAAGACGTTTAAGGGCTGAGGACAAAGAGAAGTCAGACCAGAAGAACTGAATGAGAGGGACAGAGCTGAGAGGAGAACTGAACTGAGGAGAAGTTTTTTAGTCAGAAGAGAACAAGACTAGAAGGATAATGCAGAGTGGAATAACTTAGAAACTATAGGTAACATAAACTAACTAAGAGAATAACAATGTGCAGGAGGCAGAGAGAAAGAGGAAAAAAGAAGATGTTGCAGAGAGTAGAAGGAGCAGGCAGGCTTCTCCTTACCATTGGAAAGGACAGGTCCCATGGTAAGGACAAAGCAGGATTAGTCTTATTAAGAGAAACAAAGTCTTTTTCTTACAAACATGGATTTAATTCATTTAGCATTGAAAGGGTGGAAGCCTTTTCTTTCTCCATGCAATAAATATTGTAGTCCATCTTTTATCCAGAATGAGTGAGTTCTTTCTGCACCGGTGCTTGGTCTTTGCTCCATATGCATATGTAAGTATGGATGTGTGTGTAAGTATGCAATTGTGGGAATGTATGCATGTATGTGTGTAAGTATGAAATTGTGAGAATGCATGCAAGCTGGGCCCAGCTGACTGCGTGAAAGATGTATGTGTAAATCTATGTATGAAGATGTATGAAGATGTATGTGTGAATTTATGTGAGATTATGCATATTCACGTATGTAGAAATTTTTCTGTCTACAAGTGTTATTCTCTTCTCCAGGTTCATTAGAAGTTTATTGCTCCTAACTTCCCCCCTAGACTGACAAGCAAGAGGCATCTGGACAATAGGGAAAAGGCTCTAGCAATTAACCCTTTACTTAATCTCCTGCTGTTTTAGGATGAGGTGTTAAATACCTGAGACTGCAGTCTCTGGCTCCAGAGGAACACAGAAGGCAGGTCAGCTATGTTAGCCTAGTAACTTAGATTTAGATAAGTAAACCTTTTATTATACAACAACCCTAAACTTTCTGTAAGACAAAGTCTTACCCCCGCCGACTCTCTTCCCCCCTCCGCTGCCTCAAGAAGGACCAAGAAGAAACACCTTTGCTGGGACTGGCTCCCAGCAAAACTCACAGCTGAAATCAGCCAAGTAGAAACAAAAAGAACTATACAAAGAATAAACCAAACCAGGAGCTGGTTCTTTGTGAAAATCAGCAAGATAGAAAAACCCTTTGGTAGACTAACCAGAGGACACAGAGACAGTGTTCAAATTAATAAAATCAAAAATGAAAAGGGAGACATAACAACAGAAACCATGGGAATTCAAAAAATATCAGATCTTACTGTAAAAACTTATACTCAACAAAATTGGAAAATCTGAATTAAATGGGATATTTTCTTGACAGATGCCATGTACCAAAGTTAAAACAGGAATAAATAATCCATCTAACACTCCCATAACTCCTAAAGGAAAAGAAGAAGTCATTAATAGTCTCCCAACCTAAAAATCCCTGGACCAGATGATTTTAATGGAAAATTCTATCAAGTCTTCTAAGATCTTATACCTATACTTTTCAAACTATTCCATGAAATAGAAACAGAAGGGACACTACCCAATTCATCCTATGAAGCCACAATTATGCTCATACTTAAACCACACAAAGATCAAACTATGAAAGAGAACTTCAGACAAGTTTTCATTATGAATATTGATGCAAAAACACTCATTAAAATTTTTGCCAACTGAATCCAAGAACATATCAAAATGATCATTCACCACAACCAAATAGGCTTCATTCCAGGGAAGCAGGGATATTTCAATATAAAAAAATCCATCAATGTTATTCACTACCTAAGAAAAAAGCCACATGATCATTTCAATCGATGCTAAAAAAGCATTTGACAAAATTCAGCATCCTTTCATGTTAAAAGTTTTGAAAAGATCAGGAATTCAATGACCATACCTAACCATGGTAAAAGCAATATACAGCAAACCAGTAGCCAATATCAAACTAAATGGAGAGAAACTTGAAGCATACCCACTAAAATCAGGTACTAGACAAGGCTGCTCACTCTCTTCCTATCTATTTAATATAGTGCTTGAAGTTCTAGCTAGAATAATTAGACAACAAAACGAGGTCAAAGGGATACAATTGGAAAAGGAATAAGTCAAAATGTCACTATTTGCAGATGATATAA
The DNA here is from genome assembly GCA_964023405.1 of Apodemus agrarius. Taxonomy (NCBI): domain Eukaryota; kingdom Metazoa; phylum Chordata; class Mammalia; order Rodentia; family Muridae; genus Apodemus; species Apodemus agrarius. Next base: position 83,709,418 of record OZ030010.1, on the reverse strand, counting down.
TTGTATAATTAAGGGATCCCAAAAATTCCAACAGAGAACTCCTAAAGCTGATAAACCACTTCAGCAAAGTGTCTGGATATATAAAATTAACTCAAACAAATCAGTAGCCTTCCTCTACTAAAAGGATAAACAGGCTGAGAAATAATTAGGGAAAGGATAACCTTCACAATAGTTACAAATAATATTAGATACCTTCGTGTGACTTTAACCAAGAAAGTGAAGCATCTGTATGAGAAGAACTTCAAGTCTCTGAAGAAAGAAATTGCTGAAGATCTCAGAGGATGAAAAGATCTCCCATGCACATGGATTGGTAGAATTAACATAGTAAAAATGGCCATCTTGCCAAAAGCAATCTACAGATTCAATGCAATCCCCATCAAATTTCCAAATCAATTCTTCATAGAGTCTAAAAGAGAAATTTGGAAATTTATTTGGAATAACAAAAAACCCAGGATAACAAAAACTACTCTGAACAATAAAATAACTTCTATGGGAATCACCATCCCTGACATCAAGCTGTATTACAGAGCACTAGTGATAAAATCTGCATGATATTGGTACAAAGACAGAGAGGAAGATCAATGGAATAGAATTGAAGACCCAGAAATGAACTCACAAACCCATGGCCACTTGATCTTTGTCAAAAGGAGCTAAATCTATCCAGTGGGTGGAAAAAAAACCCATTATTTTTAACATATGGTCCTGCTTCAACTGGTGGTCAGTATTAGAACAATGCAAATTGACCCATTCTTATTTCCTTATACAAAGCTCAAGTCAAAGTGGATCAAGGACTTCCACATAAAACCAGATACACGGAAATTTATTAAGAAGAAAGTTTCAAAGAGCCATGAACACATGGTCACAAAGGAAATGGTCATAAACAGAACACCAATGGCTTATGTTCTAAGATAAGGAATTGACAAATGGAACCAAAATTCATTTTATTTCACCAATTTCCAAGTATTCTTTATTGTCTATAATTTTTTTTAGGACAGTTGGAGTAATAAAATCTGTTTTCTTATAAACTGTCATTTTTCACTTTATTCTGATTATAAGAGATGGACTTTGCCTATCACTGAGTCATTTAAAATCCTGTAGTTTAGTTCTTAAACTATTTTTGAATATCCTTTAATAAGATACACTCGCTTCCTAATGTTACAACATTCATTGTTAGTTATTCCCACCAACCTGCCAAATAATCTCGGTGATAAAGTGATTTTCTTTGGTTTATCTAATTTTTTCTTTGTAACTTGATTTGTCTCAGTCTTTTAAGGATCGAATACAGTCTGTTACTACATACTACAATGAGAGTAGTGAGTACTAATGTATTAAGCAGTTTTGCCATATCATGTGGTTCAGGGGCTTATATCTAACTGTGGTAAGGAAGTGAAATGAGAAACAGAAAGAAATACCAAAGTTAGTTGAATTAGATTCTCCAATAGAGAAACTGAAACATTCTGGAATATAAGTGTGTTTGTTATACAGAGTTGAACAGAGAGGTTTTGTTATTATGTACAATTGAGAAAGGAGGTAGATATTACTTAAAGATGAAGAAGGATTTGGTGGTTATCTTATGGAACTACATTAGAGGAGTAGGTTCAGCTAGTCTTAGGAGAAACTCTCTAGAGGAGCAGTCTCCAGTCTGTGTAATTATCTGGGAAAAGAAAGGTATTGTGGGCATGTTCCATACTTCTTATCAAGATCTATACATGAAAAGAAATAAAAGTATTGCAGGTTCTGAGCATTATTACCACTGGGTGAAAGTTTAGCCATTTTATTCTGGATCTGAGGCTAAGGACCTTGGTATGTCTGTGCTCATGTGAAAAAATACATATTCACTCAAAATTTCATTTACTCAAAACCACCTTTAATTTCCATGAACTATTCATTTTCAAGAGTAGAAAAAACTGTGTGGAAATATAATGAGACCATAGAGGATGGGAGACTGTAGGGGAGAGTAGCAGGATGTAGGTAGTATGGATAAAATGGATAAAATGGATAGCAGAAAGGGGGCTCAATTGTGGAGTGAGGAAATTCATTACAGAAGGAGACAGAAAGAAGAGGGAAAATAATCTCAAGGTTCCTTTAGAAAGACTCAATAAAACGTGTTATTTTATAAGTACTTCAAATTCTAAGCACTACATATAATTATATACATATACATATATAAATACTGAGCTAACTTTCATAAGCAGATGAAATCAGAGCATTCCTTTTCCCAATATAATACATTTTATGAATTATTTAGGAATTTCACCCACATTTTTAGGAATTTCACCCACATATTTAGGAATTTCACAATCCACCCAAATTTCACTCTATTTCCATTCCTTACATGTCCACTCTCCCATCCTTGTTCCACCTCAAAACAAGAACAGGACACACACACACACACACACACACACACACACACATCTAACTAATTTGGATTGCTCATATATTCATTGCAGCAATGTCAAATACACAAACTGCCCCTTAAAGCGAATTGTGGCCACTTCTACCACCCAGCCTGATCTCTCAACTGTGAAGAACTCAATGTTATCATCTTTATCACAAATGTTAATGACTCTCTTCAATAGCTTACTTTCTAAATTATTTGCAGAGAAGGATATTGTAACATAAGCCTTCAATATCTTTCATTCAGTTATGAGTGAGCAGTCACCATTAACATTGCAAAGGAAGCTTCCTTGCTTATAACAACCAGGAATAGCAGGGATCAGTCACAGTAAACAGGAGTAGGAGAGTAAGAGAGAGAGGAGGAGGCAAGCAGCCCCCTTCATAGTGAGCCAGGCCTACCTGATGTTGCCAGTTAACTGTGGGGCGGAGCAAACCTGCCTGTTGCCAGGTAACTGTGGGGCGGAGCAAAACTGGCTGTTGCCAGGTAACTGTGGGGGTGGAATCCAGACAGAATACCCACAATCACAGTTTTTAAACTGCATCATATTTCTCTCTTTGTTTAGTTCCATCTTTTGTCTCCTGCTTTCCTTGGCAGTTTCCTGTGGTTCTGGCTGTTCTAACATTCTGGGGTTATGCTCTCTATACCAGGTCTCCTATGTCACAGAACTGACCTCAGCAGCTTTCCGTAATCTCTGGAAAAAAATCCAGAATGTAATAGCCAATATACTAAGTTCAGGTGGCAGCTTGGAATTGAATCTGCTCTACTTCTTGTAAAACATTTGTATAAGCTTCCCATTTTACTTACTTTTTTTCTTTAAAAATAAAAACTTTTTAAAAATATTTGTGTGTTTCATACCGTGTACCCCAATCTCACTCATATTTCAGTCCTTCCATACTCTTCCCTTGTCACTTCCCTACCCTCAAAGATAAAAAAAAATTAAAAAAAGAAGAAAAAGAAAAAGGAAGAAAGAAAACAATATAAACAAACATACTGCTGTGGAAGCTGCAATGATTCATGGTGTGGCACACAGTACACCATTTTGCCCAAATAGCTTTACTGGTAAATGTTTGTTGCAGGGAGTCATTGGTCTGGTTTATGGATCCACAGCAGGATACCTTTTGTATATACTGTTTTTGGCCAGTTTTTTTTCTAGAAATCCTGCAGTTTTGTTTCTATAGGATAGGCTTTTCATGCCATCCAGCAGCTCCTATATCAGGTAGATGTTGGAGTGAGGGAACTCAAAGCCCTGGAACTAGGCCTGGATGGTAGCTGAGTTGCTTAGCCTGCCAGCTCTTCCTCAGGTAGAGAAAATTCATGTTATTTCCTCTCCTCACCAATGTTGTAAAATTAGCTGCATGGGGCCTTCTCCTGAGGGTACTATTACTTCCATTTTACTTTCCCTCTGTCTTCTACGTACTCTTTCAGCACAAGCTTTGGCTCCGACATTCAATTTCCTTGTGCTGTTTTGCTTTTTTTTTTTTTACTTCAAACTATTTTCTATATCTTTTTGACTTGCTTGTTCTTTTTATAGTAGATCTACAAAAGAGTAATTACTAATAAACTTTTAACAGAGCCAATAATAAGTTGTCTTGAAATCTATTCTACAAATGAAATTAGCTAAAAACTTTCAAATTTATCATTAGGAAATATATTAAGACCAAGGCAAAAGGAACACACATTTGCAAAAATGTCAAAAAATGTTTCTAGCATACTTGTTACTATTTCCTTCTGAAATATCTTTAGCTGGGCTTTCATATTTCTCATTTCTTTCAGCACTATTGTCTTCTAATCTACTAAGATCACCTGTTGATCCCCATGTATAACATTCAACTACTTTCCACAATACTCAATACAAAGAAAGAAAGAAAGAGAGAGAGAGAGAGAGAGAGAGAGAGAGAGAGAGAGAGAGAGAAAGAGAGGGAGGGAGGAAAGAAGAAAGAAATAGGATGGAAGGAAGGAAAGGAAAAAATATGGTGTTATAATAATTCTATTATAGCAATAGCCCACTTCCAGGTACCAACTTCTGTCTTATTTAACATTTCTGTATCTATGTCCAAACACCGTGACCAAGGAACTTTATAAAAGACTTTTGTTTTGATTTAATGATAGCAGAAGAAAGGCCAAGAGCAGACTTTGTTATTTGCAAATATTTGGCATGGAGAACTTGGGAATGGCATGAGCTTTGAAATTTCTACCTCCAAAACTATCTAAACACTTCCACCAACTATGGATGAAGCACTCAAATTTCTGAGTCTATGGGGTAATTTTCATTAAAACCAAAGCACCTATGAAACACAATAATGACCAATATGACAAGAGTAAAAGTAGAATAAGTGACATTCACATTATGGAGGTAAGCAACAGCTGTCTAATTGCATTTAAGGTATACTCAATAAGAGGCAAATCATGTCTAGTACTAGAAATCTTTGGAGAGATAATGACATCATAGATCTTAAAAGAGAATATAGTGTTGTCAGGAGCCATAATGGGACAAGCTAATATACTAGCAGATGTTCATCCTGAAATGCCTGCCTCGGATTATTATATAATCTGCGACAGGTGAGCCCCCATTCAGCAAGGCTGTGGGGGACTAATTTTAGGAAAGATTTCCTGCTATTTATATGCTTTTCCTGTTGTTATTATTATTATACATTTATAATAATCAATAGTAATAGCACATTCCTTTGGAGCAGATCCTTGCAGATCCATGAAGATGTCTTATAGTGATGCTATGTAGACAAATAGATGACTTTAGTTTTAATGATGATCCTATAAGAATTCCTAAAATTATATCTGTGATTACTAAGCTCTTTTCTAATGGGACTGCTACTAGATCCCTCCTATAGCCAAACTGCAATGAGAACTCTGCCAGTCTCCCAAGTGTCACAAGTTAATTGCTCTTAGATGGCAACCAGACTTTCTCCTACTCAGAGCACATTCCAAGAGGTTGTAAAACAATTAACTAAAGGTCATAAAAAGGGAACTAGGATTTATTATAGGTGTTAGGACAGAAGGTAAAATATTGACTGGGTTTTTCTATACAAAACGTCACTTATAACTTAGTTATGGTTTTAAACTTTCTACGAACCTGTAGAGAAGACAAGTGATAGCTAGATAATTACTCCTAATGGATATGCATGTAAACATTCTCTGTTGTAAGCTTCTATTTCAATGTAGGACTTGGTTTTCTGTGTGAACTTATGATGAACTTTGTAACATGTGATCATGCATTCTGAAAGACGTTTTAAGGGCTGAGGACAAAGAGAAGTCAGACCAGAAGAACTGAATGAGAGGGACAGAGCTGAGAGGAGAACTGAACTGAGAAGTTTTTTAGTCAGAAGAGAACAAGACTAGAAGGATAATGCAGAGTGGAATAACTTAGAAACTATAGGCAACATAAACTAACTAAGAGAATAACAATGTGCAGGAGGCAGAGAGAAAGAGGAAAAAAGAAGATGTTGCAGAGAGTAGAAGGAGCAAGCAGGCTTCTCCTTACCATTGGAAAGGACAGGTCCCATGGTAAGGACAAAGCAGGCTTAGTCTTATTAAGAGAAACAAAGTCTTTTTCTTACAAACATGGATTTAATTCATTTAGCATTGAAAGGGTGGAAGCTTTTTCTTTCTCCATGCAATAAATATTGTAGTCCATCTTTCATCCAGAATGAGTGAGTTCTTTCTGCACCGGTGCTTGGTCTTTGCTCCATATGCATATGTAAGTATGGATGTGTGTGTAAGTATGCAATTGTGGGAATGTATGCATGTATGTGTGTAAGTATGAAATTGTGAGAATGCATGCAAGCTGGGCCCAGCTGACTGCGTGAAAAATGTATGTGTAAATCTATGTATGAAGATGTATGTGTGAATTTATGTGAGATTATGCATATTCACGTATGTAGAAATTTTCCTGTCTACAAGTGTTATTCTCTTCTCCAGGTTCATTAGAAGTTTATTGCTCCTAACTTCCCCCCTAGACTGACAAGCAAGAGGCATCTGGACAATAGGGAAAAGGCTCTAGCAATTAACCCTTTACTTAATCTCCTGCTGTTTTAGGATGAGGTGTTAAATACCTGAGAATGCAGTCTCTGGCTCCAGAGGAACACAGAAGGCAGGTCAGCTATGTTAGCCTAGTAACTTAGATTTAGATAAGTAAACCTTTTATTATACAACAACCCTAAACTTTCTGTAAGACAAAGTCTTACCCCCGCCGACGCTTCCCCCCTCCGCTGCCTCAAGAAGGACCAAGAAGAAACACCTTTGCTGGGGCTGGCTCCCAGCATAGTGTCACAAGTTTATTAGGCCAGGAATATTCCTAACTACATTCTAAATGTAGTTTAGACTATAGTTTTATACTTTATACTCACTGATTAAAATAGTTATTTCTCCTCATCAAAAAAATCTGCTCTCAAAGCAAATCCTCACAAAAAATTTACAATTGGATATAACAGAGATCAACAGATGTTGGGGAACCCAATTCAAATGGATAAATCTACATAGCATGTCCTGAACCTTTGACTCATGGAACATCATGAAAGAGGGTTTTAAGATTCTGAATACTAAGATGTCAGCTGTGAAATAGTCTCTCATATTGTGATGACTATTCTCAGTTATTAAATTGAGTACTGTTATAATTAACTAAACCCCAAATATGTAGGGCATACTTGTGATGCAATTATGCTTAATTTGAATTCAGAAAATATAGTTTTTTTTTATTTTATATATTCTATATTTACAATTCATTTCCCTTTTTCTGGTTCCCCACCCACAAAGGTCCCACATGTCCTTTCCCTCCCCCTGCTCCCGCATCCACCCCCTCCCACTTTACTGTTCTCGTACTCTCCCACAATGATGTTTTGGTCCATTCTAGCACCAGTGTCCACTCCTTTCTTCTTGTGAGACATCACTTGATATGTGATTTGTGTCTTTGGTGTTTCAAGCTTCTAGGCTAATATCCACTTATCAGTGACTGTATACCATGGGTATTCTTTTGAGACTGGGTCACCTCACTTAGTATGACGTTCTCCAGCTCAATCCATTTCTCTAAGAATTTCATGAATTCATTGTTTCTAATGGCTGAATAGTACTCCATTGTGTATATATACCACATTTTTTGTATCCATTCCTCTTTTGAGGGACATCTGGGTTCTTTCCAGCTTCTGGCTATTATATATAAGGCTGCTATGAACATAGTGGAGCATGTATCCTTATTGCATGCTGGTGAATCTTCTGGGTATATTCCCAGGAGTGGTATGGCTGGGTCCTCCGGAAGTATCACGCCCAGTTTTCTGAGGAACCGCCATACTGATTTCCAGAGTGGTTGTACCAGCTTGCATTCCCACGAGCAGTGGAGGAGTGTTCCTCTTTCTCCACATCCTCGCCAACACCTGATGTCTTCTGAGTTTTTAATCTTAGCCATTCTGACTGGTGTGAGGTGAAATCTCAGGGTTGTTTAAATTTGCATTTCCCTAATGACTAGTGATGTTGAACATTTTTTAAGGTGTTTCTCAGCCAACCGAATTTCTTCAGGTGAAAAGTCTCTGTTTAGCTCTGTACCCCATTTTTGGATAGGGTTATTTGGTTTTCTGGGGTCTAACCTCTTGAGTTCTTTGCATACATTGGAGATTAGCCCTCTGTCGGATGTGGGGTTGGTGAAGATTTTTTCCAAATTTGTTGGTTGCCGATTTATCCTTTTGACAGTGTCTTTTGCCTTACAGAAACTTTGTAGTTTTATGAGGTCCCATTTGTCTATTCTTGTTCTTAGAGTATAAGCAATTGGTGTTCAGTTCAGGAATTTTTCCCCTGAGCCGATGTCTTCAAGGGTCTTCCCCAGTTTCTTTTCTATTAGTTTTAGTGTGTCTGGTTTTATGTGGAGATCCTTGATCCACTTGGAGTTGAGTTTAGTGCAAGGAGATAAGAGTGGATCAATTCTCATTCTTCTGCATGTTGACCTCCAGTTGAGCCAGCACCATCTGTTGAAAAGGCTATCTTTTTTCCACTGTATGTTTTCAGCTCCTTTGTCGAAGATCAATTGGCCATAGATGTGTGGGTTCAATTCTGGGTCTTCTATCCTATTCCATTGATCCACTTCCCTGTCACTGAACCAATACCATGCAGTTTTTAATACCACTGCTCTGTAATATTGCTTGAGGTCCGGGATATTGATTCCCCCAGAAGTTCTTTTGCTGTTGATGATAGTTTTAGCTATCCTGGGTTTTTTGTTATTCCAGATGAATTTGAGAATTGCTCTTTCTAGCTCTATGAAGAACTGAGTTGGGATTTTGATGGGGATTGCATTGAATCTGTATATTGCTTTGGGCAAGATTGCCATTTTGACTATATTAGTCCTGCCAACCCACGAGCATGGAAGATTTTCCCATTTTCTGATGTCTTCTTCAATTTCCCTTTTCAGAGACCTGAAGTTTTTGTCATATAAATCTTTCACATGTTTGGTTAGCGTCACTCCAAGATACTTTATATCATTTGTGGCTATTGTGAAGGGTGTCATTTCCCTAATTTCTTTCTCGGCCTGCTTATCCTTCGCGTATAGGAAGGCTACTGATTTACTTGAGTTGATTTTATAGCCAGCCACTTTGCTGAAGTTGTTTATCAGTTGCAGGAGTTCTCTGGTGGAGGTTTTTGGGTCACTTAAGTAAACTATCTATCATATCATCTGCAAATAGGGATAGTTTGACTTCTTCCTTTCCGATTTGTATCCCTTTGACTTCCCTCTGTTGTCGAATTGCTCTAGCTAGTACCTCAAGTACTATATTGAAGTGATATGGCGAGAGGGGACAGCCTTGTCTAGTCCCTGATTTTAGAGGGATTGCTTCAAGTTTTTCTCCGTTTACCTTGATGTTGGCTACTGGTCTGCTGTATATTGCTTTTACTATGTTTAGATATGGGCCTTGAATTCCTGTTCTTTCTAGGACCTTTAGCATGAAAGGATGCTGAATTTTGTCAAATGCTTTTTCAGCATCCAATGAGATGACCATGTGGTTTTTTTCTTTGAGTTTGTTTATGTAGTGGATTACGTTGATGGATTTCTGTATATTGAACCATCCCTGCATCCCTGGGATGAAGCCAACTTGATCATGGTGAATGATTTTTTTGGTGTGTTCTTGGATTCGGTTGGCAAGTATTTTGTTTAGTATTTTTGCGTCGATATTCATAAGAGAAATTGGCCTGTAGTTCTCTTTCTTAGTTGGATCTTTGTGTGGTTTTGGTATCAGGGTAATTGTGGCTTCATAGAATGAGTTGGGTAGTGTTCCTTCTGTTTCTATTTTGTGGAATAATTTGAAGAGTATCGGTGTCAGGACTTCTTTGAAGGTCTGATAGAATTCTGCACTAAAACCATCTGATCCTGTGCTCTTTTTGGTTGGAAGACTGTCTATGACCCCTTCTATTTCTTTGGGGATTATGGGTCTGTTTAGACGATCTATTTGATCCTGGTTTAATTTTGGTATTTGGTAACTGTCAAGGAAATTGTTCTTTTCCTCCAGATTCTCCAGTTGTGTTGAGTATATGTTTTTGTAGTAGGATCTGATGATTTTTTGAATTTCCTCAGTTTCTGTTGTTATATCTCCCTTTTCATTTCAAATTTTGTTAATTTGAATACTGTCTCTGTGCCCTTTAGTAAGTCTGGCTAGGGGTTTATCTATCTTGTTGATCTTCTCAAAGAACCAGCTCCTGGTTTTGTTGATTCTTTGTATGGTTCTCTTTGTTTCAACTTGATTGATTTCAGCCCTGAGTTTGATGATTTCCTGTCTTCTACTCCTCCTGGGTGAAATTGCTTCTTTTTGTTCCAGAGCTTTCAAGTGTGCCATTAAGTTGCTAGTATATGCTCTCTCCTGTTTCTTTTTGGAGACACTCAGGGCTATGAGTTTTCCTCTAAGCACGGCTTTCATTGTGTCCCATAGATTTGGGTATGTTGTGCCTTCATTTTCATTAAGTTCTAAGAATTCTTTGATTTCTTTCTTTATTTCTTCCTGGACTAAGGTATCATTGAGTAGAATATTGTTCAGCCTCCAAGCATATGGGGATTTTCTGATGTTTTTGTTGCTATTGAAGAACACTCTTACTCCAAGGTGATCTGATAAGAGGCATGGGATTAGTTCGATCTTTTTATATATGTTGAGATCTGTCTTGTGTCCAATTATATGGTCTATTTTGGAGAAGGTACCATGAGGGGCTGAGAAAAAGGTATAGTCTTTTGCTTTAGGGTGAAATGTTCTATATATATCTGTTAAATCCAATTGCTCCAAAGTTTTGATGAGTTTCTCCGTGTCTCTGTTTAGTTTCTGTTTTCCTGGTTGGTCCACTGTAGATAGTGGAGTATTGAGGTCCCCCACAATCATTGTGTTAGGTGCAATGTGTGCTTTGAGCTTTAGTAAGGTTTCTTTTACAAACGAGGGTGCCCTTACATTTGGTGTGTAGATGTTTAGAATTGTGAGTTCTTCTTGGTGGATTCTTCCTTTGACTAGCAGGAAGTGACCTTCTGTGTCTCTTTTGATGACTTTGGGTTGAAAGTCAATTTTATCTGATATTAAAATGGCTACTCCAGCTTGCTTCTTGTGACCATTTGCTTGCAAAATTGTCTTCCATCCCTTTACTCTAAGGTAGTGTTTGTCGTTGACTCTGAGGTGTGTTTCCTGTAAGCAGCAAAATGTAGGGTCCTGTTTCCGTATCTGGTCTGTTAGTCTATGTCTTTTTATTGGGGAGTTGAGTCCATTGATGTTAAGAGATATTAAGGAATAGAGATTATTACTTCCTGACATTTTTGATGTTATTTTTGTTTTTGAGTAGTTATCTTCCTTTGAGTTTGATGGAAGAAGTTTACTGTCTTGCTTTTTCTTGGATGCCATTTCCTTCCTTGTGTTGGAGTTTTCCTCCTATTATCCTTTGTAGAGCTGGGTTAGTGGAAAGATATTGTGTAAGTTTGGTCCTGTCATGGAATATTTTGATTTCTCCATCTATGTTGATTGAGAGTTTTGCTGTGTATAGTAGTCTTGGCTGACATTTGTTTTCTCTTAGGGTCTGCATGAGGTCTGCCCAGGATCTTCTAGCTTTCATGGTTTCTGGAGAGAAGTCTGGTGTGATTCTGATAGGTCTTCCTTTATATGTTACTTGGCCTTTTTCTCTTACTGCCTTTAATATTCTTTCTTTGTTTAGTACATTTGGGGTTTTGATTATTATGTGACAGGAGGTGTTTCTGTTCTGGTCCAGTCTGTTTGGAGTTCTGTAGGCTTCTTGTATATTCATGGGCATCTCTCTCTTTAAGTTAGGAAAGTTTTCTTCCATAATTTTGTTAAAGATATTTGCTGGCCCTTTAAGTTGTAGATCTGCACTCTCATCTATCCCTATAATCCTTAGGTTTGGTGTTATTGTGTCCTGGATTTCCTGGATGTTTTAGGTTACAAGCCTTTTGGATTTTGTGTTTTCTTTGACTGTGGAGTCAATGGTTACTATGTTATCTTCAGCATCAGAGATTCTTATTTCTATCTCTTGTATTCTGTTGTTTATGTTTGCATCTACGACCCCTGATTTCTTCCCAAGGTTTTCTGTCTCCAAGGTTGCCTCCTTTTGTGATTTCTTAGTTGTTTCTACCTCTGTGTTCAGATCTTGGATGGTTTTGCTCAGTTCCATCATTTGTTTGTTTGTGTTTTCATGTAATTCTTTAATATATTTTTGTGCTCCCTCTTTCATGACTTCTGCCTGTTGTTTCAAGTTCTCCTGCATTTCTTTAACTGATTTTCTCTGAGCTTCTGTTACCCGGCTCTGCTGATCCCTTCTGGCTGTGTTGTCTGTGCTGGACTATGCTCACTCTGAGTCCAGGCCCCTGACTCCAGCTGCTAGAGTTCCGAGCTGTGCCCTGAGGCGGCAAGGTGGTCCCTCACTGCTAGTCAGCTCAGAGAGCTGGTCCCGGCCAGTAGTCTGCACCCGCAGCTGAGCTTTCTGTGCCTGGATCTCCTGCAGAGCTAAGCTAAGCTATAACTCTGGCCACGCACCTGATTCCAGCAGCTCACTCAGTGCCTCTGTTTCTCAATGAGTCTTTTTGTTGTGTGTTTATACCCTTCACGAGAGTTTTGGTTTGACTTTATAAAAAGGAAAGAAAACCTCACATGGAGATGTAATGGGATGCTTTGCAGAAAATATAGTTCTAATTTGGCTCTAAAGGTAGAAAGACAAGTGTTTTATACAGATGTTTTTGAGCTAGAAAAACCAACTTTTAACTGGACAATGCTTTCTGCATGAAGGTTATATAGGCATATGGGAGAAGGAAGCATTTCTTCTTTGTTTGTTTACTTTCACGTCAATAGCAAGTCTATTTTTTCATTGACTGTAGACACTACTTTTTTGGGATTCTAGCATATACTGAAGACCAGCTGAGAGACCCAGCTTTATGGACTGAACAATTACTAGATTATTAGAATTTTCAATCCTATCCAACCATTATTAGATTAGTTGGACCATGGCCTGTAAGTTATTTTAATAAATCGTATATATCTGTACATATACATATAATAGTATACACATTATATATATACATATTTATGATATATTATATGTGTGTGTTTATGTATGTAGGTAAAGAGAGAGAATTTTATTCTATAAGTCCTGTTACTGTAGAAAAACTTGATTAATACACATATAAATGGTTGCATGGACCCTACCTGAACAATGGCAATATCAATATGCATCATAACACATACCTCTTAGAAATAGTGGAAAAACTATATTGGTTCCTTACAATAAATAAATATTTTCAGACTATTAATTACACATAAAAGAGGGAGAATTAGCATCTAGTAAGGACGAACACAATAATTGGTTTTATAATACAAAGTAGTCAGATATGAAACCTTATATGCACAAAAGAAACCAAGTCAGAAATAGCTAGTTGTATTTAGATATTTATACATAAACATGTATATGAAATTTGCAAGGGAGGAACCATGTGTAAGGAACTAGAGGGAAGGAACTTAAGAGATTCCAGTGGGAAGAAGAATAAGAAATAATATAATTGATCCCCGCGCCCTCTGGCCTTGCACGGAGGCTGTGTGCTGCAACCACCTCGCTGGCCCCAGGACCAGCGATAGCGGCGGGCCTCCATATTGCAACCAGGACACAGCTGGAAAGGCCCAGGTAGACACCCTTTCCAGGGCTACCCTCACCGGGGGATCGGCTAGGGTCTCAGAGCCAAGCAGCCCGAGTTCCGCCTAGGCTCTGTGGGACATCCCCACGCCCTCTGGCCTTGCACTGAGGCTGTGTTCTGCAACCAGCTTGCGGGCCCCTGGACCAGCAATAGCTGTTGGCCTCCATATTGCAACCAGGACACAGCTGGAAAGGCCCAGGTAGACACCCCTTCCAGGGCTACCCTCACCGGGGGGGGGGGATCTGCTAGGGTCTCGGAGACAAGCAAGCCAAGTTCCTTGAAACCAGGACACAGCTGGAGAAGCCCAGGTAGACAGACTCCAACAGGGGCTACAATCGCATCGGTGGCAGCCAGCTTATGATCCCTTAAAGCAGCAGTCACACAGGTGAGCCCAGCCTCACAGGAGATTCAAACACCAGCCAATGACAACAAGGCCAACTAACACCAGAAATAACCAGATGGCAAAAGGAAAACGAAGGAACTTTACTAACAAAAATCAAGGCAACATGACAGCATCTGAACCCAGTTCTCCAACAACAGGAAGCCCTGGGTACCCCAAAACACAAGACAAACAAGACTTGGATATAAAATCACTGGTCAGGATGCTGGTAGCTGAACACATAGAAAAATCTCGTAAAGAAATAGAGGAGAAAATGGATCAAAAGTTAGAAGTCTTTACAAGGCAAATACAAAAATCACTTCAAGAAATTCAGGAGAAGATGGATCAAAAAGAAGAAGACAATAAGGAAGAAAGACAAAAATCACTTAAAGAACTACAGAAGAACATGGGCCAACAAGTAGAAGCTATGAAAGAGGAAGCACAAAAATCTATTAAAGAAATACATGAAAACACAATCAAGCAAGCGAAAGATCTGAGCACATCCATCCAGATACTAAAAACAGAAGTAGAAACAACTAAGAAATCACAGAGGGAGACAACATTGGAGATAGAAAACCTTGGGAAGAAATCAGGGGCCATAGATGTAAGTATCAACAATAGAATACAAGAGATAGAAGACAGAATATCAGAAGCCGAAGATACCATAGGAACCATTGATTCAACAGTCAAAGAAAATACTAAATGCAAAAAGGTGGTAAGCCAAAACATCCAGGAAATCCAAGACACCATGAGAAGACCAAACCTAAGGATTATAGGTATAGTCAAGAGTGAAGATTTACAAGTTAAAGGGCCAGCTAATATCTTCTATAAAATTATGGAAGAAAACTTCCCCAACCTAAGGAAAGAGAGATGCCCATGAATATACAAGAAGCCTATAGAACCCCAAACAGACTGGACCAGAACAGAAATACATCCCGTCACATAATAATCAAAACTCCAAATGTAATAAACAAAGAAAGAATACTAAAGGCAGCAAGAAAAAAAGGCCAAGTAACATATAAAGGAAGACCTATCAGAATAACACCAGACTTCTCACCTGAGACCATGAAAGCTAGAAGATCCTGGGCAGATATAATGCAAACTCTAAGAGAACACAAACTTCAGCCAAAACTACTTTACCCAGCAAAACTCTCAATCGCCATTGATGGAGACATCAAGGTATTCCATGACAAAACCAAATTTGCATGATATCTTTCCACAAATCCAGCCCTACAAAGGATAATAGGGGGAAAACACCAAGACAAGGACGGAAACTACACCCAGGAAGAAGCAAGATAGAAACCTCCTCTCATCAAACCCAAAAGAAGGTAACATCTCGAATATAAAAAATAAATAAGATAAATAAATATAATTTCAAAAATGTCTGGAGGAAATAATTACTATTCCTTAATATCTCTTAACATCAATGGACTCAATTGCCCAATAAAAAGACATAGATTAACAGACTGGATACGGAAACAGGACCCTACATTTTGCTGCATACAGGAAACACATCTCAGTGTTAAAGACAAACACTGCCTTAGAGTAAAAGGCTGGAAGACAATTTTACAAGCAAATGGTCTCAGGAAACAAGCTGGAGTAGCCATTCTAATATCAGATAAAATTGACTTCCAACCTAAAATCATCAAAAGAGACTCAGAAGGTCACTTCTTGCTGGCCAAAGGGAAAATCCACCAAGAAGAGCTCTCAATACTGAACATCTATGCTCCAAATGCAAGTGCACCCTCATTCGTAAGAGAAACCTTACTAAAGCTGAAAGCACATATTACAACTAACACAATAATTGTGGGTGACTTCAACACTCCACTCTCCTCAATGGACCGATCAGGAAAACAGAAACTAAACAGGGACACAGTGAAACTAATTGAAACTCTGGACCAATTGGATTTAACAGATATATATAGAACATTTCATCCTAAAGCTAAAGAATATACCTTTTTCTCAGCACCGCATGGTACTTTCTCCAAAATACACCATATAATTGGTCACAAGACAGATGTCAACAAATACAAGAAGATCAAGCTAATCCCATGCCTCCTATCAGATCACCATGGAGTAAGAGTGGTCTTCAATAGCAACAAAAACAACAGAAAGCCCACATACACATGGAAACTGAACAATACTCTACTCAATGACACCTTGTTCAAGGAAGAAATAAAAAACGAAATCAAAGACTTTTTAGACTTCAATAAAAATGAATGTAAAACCTACCCAAATCTATGGGACACAATGAAAGCAGTGCTAAGAGGAAAACTCATAGTTCTAAGTGCTTCCAAAAAGAAACTGGAGAGAGCATACACTAGCAGCTTAACGGCACACCTTAAAGCCTTGGAAGAAAAACAAGTTAATTCACCCAGGAGGAGTAGAAGACAAGAAATCATCAAACTCAGGGCTGAAATCAATCAAATAGAAACTAAGAAAACCTTACAAACAATCAACAAGACCAGGAGCTGATTCTTTGAGAAAATCAAAAAGATAGATAAACCCTTAGCCAGACTAACCAAAGGACACAGACAGTATACAAATTAACAAAATTAGAAATGAAAAGGGAGACATAACAACAGAAACTGAGGAAATTCGAAAGATAATCAGATCCTACTACAAAGGTCTATACTCAAAAGAACTGGAGAATCTGGAGTAAATGGACAATTTCCTAGACAGATATCAAATACCAAAATTAAATCAGCATCAAGTAGATCAGCTAAATAGTCCCATAACCCCTAAAGAAATAGAAGGGGTTATAGAAAGCCGCCCAACCAAAAAAAAGCACGGGACCAGATGGTTTTAGTGCAGAATTCTACCAGACCTTCAAAGAAGACTTAACACCAATACTCTTCAAACTTTTCCACAAAATAGAGACAGAAGGGACACTGCCCAACTCATTCTTCGAAGCCACAATTACGCTAATACCTAAACCATAAAAAGATCCAACAAAGAAAGAGAACTACAGGCCAATTTCTCTTATGAATATAGAAGCAAAAATACTAAATAAAATTCTTGCTAACCGAATCCAAGAGCACATCAAAACGATCATCCACCATGATCAAGTAGGCTTCATCCCAGGGATGCAGGGATGGTTCAATATACGGAAATCCAGCAATGTAATCCACTACATGAACAAACTGAAAGAAAAAAACCACATGGTCATCTCATTAGATGCTGAAAAAGCATTCGACAAAATTCAGCATCCTTTCATGCTAAAAGTCTTGGAAGAGCAGGAATTCAAGGCCCATGCCTAAACATAGTAAAAGCAATCTACAGCAAACCAGCAGCCAACATCAAAATAAATGGAGAGAAACTTGAAGCATTCCCACTAAAATCAGGGACTAGACTAGGCTGCCCTCTCTCTCCATATCTTTTCAATATAGTACTTGAAGTTCTAGCAAGAGCAATTAGACAACATAAGGAAGTCAAAGGGATACAAAATGGAAAGGAAGAAGTGAAACTATCATTATTTGCAGACAATAAGATAGTTTACCTAAGCGACCCAAAAAACTCCACCATAGAACTTCTACAGCTGATAAACAACTTCAGCAAAGTGGCAGGTTATAAAATTAACTCAAGCAAGTCAGTGGCCTTCTTGAACTGAAAGGATAAGCAGGCAGAGAAAGATGTTAGGGAAATAACACCCTTCACAATAGCCACAAACAACATAAAGTATCTTGGCGTAACTCTAACCAAACAAGCGAAAGATCTGTACAACAGGAACTTCAAGTCCTTGAAGAAAGAAATCGAAGAAGACCTCAGAAGATGGAAAAATATTTCTTGCTCCTGGATTGGCAGGATCAATATAGAAAAATGGCCACAGTGCCAAAACCAATATACAGATTCAATGCGATCCCCATCAAAATCCCAACTCAATCCTTCATAGATCTAGAAAGAGCAATTCTCAAATTCATCTGGAGCAACAAAAAACCCAGGATAGCTAAAACTATTCTCAACAATAAAAGGACTTCTGGGGGAATCAATATCCCTGACCTCAAGCAGTACTACAGAGCAATTGTGTTAAAAACTGCATGGTATTGGTATAGCAACAGGCAAGCAGATCAATGGAACAGGATTGAAGACCCAGAAATTAACCCACAGACTTATGGTCACTTTATCTTTGATAAAGGAGCCACAACCATCAGGTGGAATAAAGAAAGCCTTTTCAACAAATGGTGCTGGTTCAACTGGAGGTCAACATGCAGAAGAATGCGAATTGACCCACTCTTATCTCTTTGCACTAAGATCAACTCCAAGTGGATCAAGGACCTCCACATAAAACCAGACACACTGAAACTATTAGAAAAGAAACTTGGGAAGTCCCTGGAGGACTTGGGCACAGGGGAAAATTTCCTGGACAGAACACCAATAGCTTATGCACTAAGATCAAGAATCGACAAATGGGACCTCATAAAATTACAAAGTTTCTGCAAAGCAAAGAACTCTGTCAGAAGGACAAAACGGCAACCAACAACGTGGGAATAGATCTTCACCAACCCCACATCCGACAGAGGGCTAATATCCAATATATACAAAGAACTCAAGAAGTTAGACCGCAAAGAACCAAATAACCCTATCAAAAAATGGGGCACAGAGCTAAACAAAGAATTTTCACCAGAAGAAATTCGGATGGCCGAGAAACACCTTAAAAGATGTTCAACATCATTATTTATCAGGGAAATGCAAATCAAAACAACCCTGAGATTCCACCTCACACCAGTCAGAATGGCTAAGATTAAAAACTCAAGAGACAACAAGTGCTGGCGAGGATGTGGAGAAAGAGGAACACTCCTCCACTGTTGGTGGGATTGCAAAATGGTAAAACCACTCTGGATATCAGTTTGGCGGTTCCTCAGAAAATTGGGCATGTCATTTCCCGAGGACCCTGGCATACCACTCCTGGGCATATACCCAGAGGATTCCCCTGCATGCAATAAAGACACATGCTCCACTATGTTTATAGCAGCCCTGTTTATAATAGCCAGAAATTGGAAGGAGCCCAAATATCCCTCAAAGGAGGAATGGATACAGAAAATGTGGTATATTTATACAATGGAATACTACTCAGCAATTAAAAATAATGAATTCATGCAATTTGTAGGTAAATGGTTAGACCTGGAAAATATCATCCTGAGTGAATTAACCCAATCACAAAAGAATGCACATGAAATGCAATCACTGATAAGTGGATATTAATGAGCACAGAAGCCCTAAATACTCAAGACACAAATAGCAAGTCAAATGATTCCCAAGAAGAAGAAAGGAGAGGACCCTGGCCCTGTAAAGATTGCATCCATTTTAGTAAAGAAACCGAGGGGGGAGGGGGAATGATTGGGGAATAGTTGTGGGGGAGAGGAACTATGGGAACTATGGTGGGTGGGAACTGGGAAAGGGGAAAGCCTTTGGAATGTAAACATAGAATATAGAAAATAAAAATTAAAATAAAAGAATTAATATAATTATATTTTAATTTTAACAAAAATTTAAAAGGTAGAAAGAAAAAGATTAAGTAAAAAATGAAGAGAAAATTTGTTGCATGCAGGGGAATCCTCTGGATATATGCCCAGGAGTGGTATGACAGCGTCCTCTGGAAGTGTCATGCCCAATTTTCTGAGGAATCACCAGACTGATTTCCAGAGTGGTTGTCCCATCTTGCAATCCCACCAGCAGTGGAGGAGTGTTCCTCTTTCTTCACATCCTCACCAACACCTGATGTCTTCTGAGTTTTTAATCTTAGCCATCCTGACTGGTGTGTGGTCGAATCCCAGGGTTGTTTTGATTTGCATTTCCTTGATGACTAATGAAGTTGAGCAACTCTTAAGATGCTTCTCTGCTATCTGAATTTTTTCAGGTGAAAAGTCTTTGTTTAGCTCTGTACCGCATTTTAATAGGTTATTTGGTTCTCTGGGGTCTAACTTCTTGAGTTCTTTGTATATATTGGATATTAGCCCTCTGTTGGATGGGGGGTTGGTGAAGATCTTTTCCCAATTTGTTGGTTGCTGTTTTGTACTTCTGATGGTGTCCTTTGCCTTACAGAAACTTTGTAATTTTATGAGGTCCCATTTGTCAATTCTTGATCTTAGAGCATAAGCTATTGGTGTTCTGTTCAGGAACTTTCCCCCTGTGCCCATATCCTCCA
The DNA here is from genome assembly GCA_964023405.1 of Apodemus agrarius. Lineage (NCBI taxonomy): Eukaryota > Metazoa > Chordata > Mammalia > Rodentia > Muridae > Apodemus > Apodemus agrarius. Next base: position 83,689,347 of record OZ030010.1, on the reverse strand, counting down.
GGGTCTTCCCAAGTTTCCTTTCTATTAGTTTTAGTGTGTCTGGTTTTATGTGGAAGTCATCGATCCACGTGGAGTTGATCTTAGTACAAGGAGATAACAGTGGATCAATTCTCATTCTTCTGCATGCTGACCTCCAGTTGAACCAGCACAATTTGTTGAAAAGGCTATCTTTTTTTCCACTGGATGGTTGTAGCTCCTTTATCAAAGATCAAGTGACCATAACTCTGTGGGTTCATTTCTGGGTCTTCAATTCTATCCCATTGATCTACTTGCCTGTCACTGTACCAATAGCATACAGTTTTTAACACAACCACTCTATAGTACTGCTTGAGGTCGGGGATATGGATTCCCCCAGAAGTCCTTTTATTGTTGAGAATAGTTTTAGCTATCCTGGGTTTGAAATGGATACAGAAAATGTGGTATATTTATACTATGGAATACTACTCAGCAATTAAAAAGAATGAATTCATGACATTTGTAGGCAAATGGTTGGAACTGGAAAATATCATCGCAAGTGAGCTAACCCAACCATAAAAGAAACACATGAAATACAATCACTGATAAGTGGATATTAATTAGCCCAGAAGCTCTGAATACTCAAGGCATAATTAACAAATCAAAAGATTCACAAGAAGAAGGAAGGGGAGGGCCCTGGTCCCGAAAAGACTTGATTCAGTATCATAGGAGAGTACCAGAAGAGAGAAATGGGAGGAGGGTGATTGAGGAATAGGCAGAGGGAAGAGGACTTATGGGACATATGGTGAGGGGGGAACTGGGAAAGGGGAAATCATTTGGAATGTAAAAAAAGAATATAAAAAAAAAGAAAAGAAAATTTGTACAGGAATCTATATTATATCAGTTTTGTGAATTGTTTATTTACATACTCTCAACTCTAATAATTGGGCTCTGAAAAACCATATATGGGAATCATGGTAAAACTTCTTGAAAATTATGAAGTCCCTTGGAAGTATAATCTTTTACAATATATGCTAATATAGTTCCAATGGATTTATAGACCAGAATACTTTTTTATGGAAGTTTTCTGTAGGCTACAAATTCCACAGTTATTTTCAGCTGAAAGCTATACCTTAACAGATTTAAACTTGATATTGCAATTCATGTCAATCATGTCTCTCCTGGTGAGTGTTTCTTCAACTTATCTCAGAAGAGGAACTCAATTGAGAAAATTTGTCCACCAGATTTTCTATAGAGAATTATGTGGGAATATTTTTATTTGGTGACTGATATGTGAGAACCCAGTTCACCATGTGTGCTAACATGCTTGGGCAGTTAGTCCTGTGGTAAGTCTAAAGCTAGGAGCAAGAATGTTTATCCTCTTCAACAAAAATCATACCAATTGATTTGTAGGCCAAATGGTAAGGTATAAAACTATGTATATGTATATATGTGTGTGTATATATATACACACACATATATACATATACATATATGTATGTGTGTGTGTAAAATTATATGGCCTCAGCAAGCTATATTTAGATATAGATATATGTATGTAGAGATATGCATGCAATTTCTATTGAAAACTAGTACATGAATGTGAAATAGAATAAGGAGGGAGGAATATTACACATGTGAGGTATTAGAGGGAAGAAAAGAGGAGAAATGTATTTATATTAAAATCTCAAAAATAAATATAAATTTAAATATATATACACACACATACACACACACATATATATGTATACACACACACACACACACACACATATGGAAAGAAACTAGTTTGAGAAAGCTGGGGAGAGCAATCCAGTAAGCAGCATTCTTCCCTGGTCCCTATTTCAATTTCTGCTTCTATTTTCATGCCTTGAGTTCCTTCCTTGACTTTGCTCAATACACTGTGATCCAAGAGAGTAAACTAAATAAATTACTTTCTCCCCCAGTTGCATTTGTCAATGGTGTTTATCACTCCAAAATAAAACTCAAAAATTTTTTCTGAAGGCCTTCTTTTGTGTACAATTGGTTAAATTTATACTTCACTTTTATATTATCAAAAAAACAACTTTTCCAAAATAAGCAAGAACTGCTTTAACAAGTTTCATTATTTTTCAAGTACATGCTTTTTCTGGTAGACAATAATTTTAAAGATTAACAGTTTGAGAGTAAAGAGTATAGAAAAGTGTGTAGAGATTGTAGCTGTATGCTAGAGCAAGAGAAGGAAATTGGGCAAAGTGATGTATTTCTATTTCATTTAAAATCACTTTAGCTGGTAAAGTAAAACTATTAAAATGTTATGTCTAGACTAAGAGGTTAAGAAGATAGTATCTACACTGAATAAAAGCATAAGAAATCTCTTTTTGGTATTAACAAGTGAACTGAGAAGTTTAACTGCTCAATTTGAACTTTTAAATAATCAATAAATGACCATTGGTATCAAAAGATTTTTCAGACAGAGAGATTAACTGAAATCCAAAGTTCCTTTAATACAAATAGTTTGGCTTTTCTCAGAATGTAGTAAAAAGTGCAATGTTACCCTTAAGGGTAAGGTGGTATTATATACTGAGATAGGCAGACATTATGCCATTTGGGGGTATTTAAGGCTAATTCCAAGAGTTTTAGTGGAGTAAATGTGTAGAAAATTATTCATGAAGTATACAGCAAAGAAACTGACATGAGGTAAATGGTTATTGTATGTTAGTGGTGATGATGCATATTTGGATAGGGAAAGCAGTGATAAATTTATGTTTGAATAAAGCTCTGTGACTTTTGGATTTGTGAAGAATGAATTTCAATATAGAGTTATACAAGTGTGGGAGAGTATAAGTACAGACAGTAAAAACAACTAAACTAGCATTTCTTGTAGCTTTTCAAATTAGAGTTGTGGTTTCATGTTGAATTTGGTTGGCAGTAAGGAGTCACTGAATATTTCTCAGGAGGAAACTGTGTGAACAAACAGAATCCTCAATACTATTACATGGATTGCTGCTTCCATCTAAGTATATACATCAATTTCATTTTTCATGTTTAATTCTATAATTTTATTGACATTTCAAGTCAAACAATATATTACTTGTAGGAAAATTTTAAGCATTTTTAAAATTTTTTAATTTTTTTCTTTTTTTAAATTTTCTATATTCTTTGTTTACATTCCAAAGGTTTTCCCCTTTCACAGTTCCCCCCACCATAAGTCCCATAAGTCCTCTCCCCCCCCCAACTATTCCCCAATCACCCCACCACCATTTCTCTGTTCTGAATCTATAAAGCTGGATCCAAACTGTTCAGGAACAGGGTCCTCTCCTTTCTTCTTCCTGGGAATCATTTGACTTGCTAATTGTGCCTTGAGCATTTATGGCTTCTGGGCTCATTAATATCCACATATCAGTGATCGCATTTCTTGTGTATTCTTTTGTGGTTGGGTTAACTCGCTTAGGATGATATTTTCCAGATCTAACCATTAACCTACAAATTGCATGAATTCTTTATTTTTAGTTGCTGTGTAGTATTCCATTGTATAAATATACCACATTTTCTGTATCCATTCCCCCTTTGAGGGATATCTGGGCCCCTTCCAACTTCTGGATATTATAAACAAGGCTGCTATGAACATTGTGGAACATGTTTATTCGTTGTATGCAGGGGAATTCTCTGGGTATATGCCCAGGAGCAGTATGCCAGAGTCTTCTGGAAGTGACATGACCAATTTTCTGAGGAACCGCCAAACTGATTTCCAGAGCAGTTGTATCATCTTGCAATCCCACCAACAGTGGAGGAGTGTTCCTCTTTCTCCACATCCTTGCCAGCACTTGTTGTCTCTTAAGTTTTTAATCTTAGCCATTCTGACTGGTGTGAGGTGGAATCCCAGGGATGCAGGGATGGTTCAATATACGGAAATCCATCAATGTGATCCACTACATAAACAAACTAAAAGAAAAAAACACATGGTCATCTCATTAGATGCTGAAAAAGCATTTGACAAAATTCAGTATCCTTTCATGCTAAAAGTCTTGGAAAGAGCAGGAATTCAAGGCCCATACCTAAACATAGTAAAAGCAATCTACAGCAAACCAGTAGTCAACATCAAACTAAATGGAGAGAAACTTGAAGCAATCCCACTAAAATCAGGGACTAGACAAGGCTGCCCTCTCTCTCCATATCTTTTCAATATAGTACTTGAAGTTCTATCGAGAGCAACTAGAAAACATAAGGAAGTCAAAGGGATACAAATTGGAAAGGAAGAAGTCAAACTATCATTATTTGCAGATGATATGATAGTTTACTTAAGCGACCCAAAAAATTCCACCATAGAACTTATACAGCTGATAAACAACTTCAGCAAAGTGGCTGGTTATAAAATTAACTCAAGCAAACCAGTAGCCTTCCTGTACTCAAAGGACAAGCAGGCTGAGAAAGAAATTAGGGAAATGACACCCTTCACAATAGCCACAAACATCATAAAGTACCTTGGTGTAACTAACCAAACAAACGAAAGATCTGTATGACAGGAACTTCAAGTCCTTGAAGAAAGAAATAGAAGAAGACCTCAGAAGATGGAAAAATATTTCTTGCTCCTGGATTGGCAGGATCAATATAGTAAAAATGGCCATCTTGCCAAAAGCAATCTACAGATTCAATGCAATCCCCATCAAAATCCCAAATCAATTCTTCATAGATAAGTATTTTAGTTACATTAGCCTACGGAAAATTGTTCACCTTCTCTTTTGTCGTTTGACAACACTTGAGAATTTCAAATGTAATCTTATATCCTTTCAATTTACCCTTCAAATTATCCTTGTATTTTCCTAAAACATATGAACCTTCCTATTTCAGTTTCTTATATTATATATTTATTAATTTACTGATTCATAACTTATTATGTCTAGCTAGACCTGTCCCTCTTTCATCCTTGTGTCATTTGTTGGAAAATAGAATTTGCTATCATCAACCACAATCTAGAAAATTAGTGACTTCTGATCTCCAAGAAACAGTTGCCAAGAGTAGGAACCTGGAGAGTACCTTCTCCAACTATTCTGGCATTTATTTCATTCTATCTTCAGTAGATCTTATGCAAGTAAGCTAAGCTTCTATGAGTGAGTTCATTATTATATTAGACATTTCAAGTCCAGAAGACAGCATTACACAGCAGTACTTGTCAACCTCACCATCTTACATTAAGCTTCCATTTTTGATTCATTTACTGAGCATTGATGTATATATTTTTTAGCTTTATAATCATTTTTATTGGATATATTCTATATTTACAATTCATTTCCCTTTTTCTGGTTCCCCACCCCCCAAAGTTCCCACATGCCCTTTTCCCTCCCCCTGCTCCATCTTTCACCCCTTCCCTCTTCCCTGTTCTTGTATTCCCCTACACCTATGCTTTGATCTTTTCCAGCCCCAGTGTCCACTCCTTTCTTCTTGTCAGAAATCATTTGGTACATGAATTGTTTCTTTGTTGTTCCAAGATTTTAGGATAATATCCACTTATCAGTGACTGCATACCATGGGTATTCTTTTGAGACTGGGTTACCTCACTTAGTATGACATTCTCCACCTCCATCCATGTCTCTAAGAATTTCGTGAATTCATTGTTTCTAAAGGCTGAATAATACTCCACTGTATATATATATACCACATTTTTTGTATCTATTCCTCCGTTAAGGGAAATCTGGGTTCTTTCCAGCTCCTGGCTATTATAAATAAGGCTGCTATGAACACAGTGGAACATGTATCCTCATTACATGTTGGGGAATCTTCTGGGTATATGCCCAGGAGTGGTATGGCTGGGTCCTCCGGAAGTAGGAAGTATCATGTCCAGTTTTCTGAGGAACCACCAGACTGATTTCCAGAGTGGTTGTACCAGCTTGCAGTCCCACCAGCAGTGGAGGAGTGTTCCTCTTTCTCCACATCCTCTCCAACACCTGATGTCTTCTGAGTTTTTGATCTTAGCCATTCTGACTGGTGTGAGGTGAAACCTCACGGTTGTTTTGATTTGCATTTTTTTAATGACTAATGATGTTGAACATTTTTTAAGGTGTTTCTCAGCCATCTGAATTTCTTCAGGTGAAAAGTCTTTGTTTAGCTCTGTACCCCACTTTTGGATAGGGTTATTTGGTTTTCTGGGGTCTAACTTCTTGAGTTCTTTGTATATATTGGATATTATCCCTCTGTCAGATGTGGGGTTGGTAAAGATCTTTTCCCAATTTGTTGGTTGCTGATTTATCCTTTTGACAGTGTCTTTTGCCTTACAGAAACTTTGTAATTTTATGAGGTCCCATTTTTCTATTCTTGCTCTTAGAGCATAAGCAATTGGTGTTCTGTTCAGGAATTTCCCCCCTGAGCCAATATCCTTAAGGGTCTTCCCCAGTTTCTTTTCTATTAGTTTTAGTGTGTCTGGTTTTATGTGGAGGTCATTGATCCACTTGAGCTTAGTGCAAGGAGATAAGAGTGGATCAATTCTCATTCTTCTGCCTGTTGACCTCCAGTTGAGCCAGCACCATTTGTTGAAAAGGTTATCGATTTTCCACTGGATGTTTTCAGCTCCTTTGTCAAAGATCAATTGGCCATAGATGTGTGGGTTCAATTCTGGGTCTTCTATCCTATTCCATTGATCTGCCTCCCTGTCACTGAACCAATACCATTCAGTTTTTAACACTACTAATCTGTAGCATTGCTTGAGGTCCAGGATATTGATTCCCCCAGAAGTTCTTTTGCTGTTGATGATAGTTTTAGCTATCCTGGGTTTTTTGTTATTCCACATGAATTTGAGAATTGCTCTTTCTAACTCTATGAAAAACTGAGTTGGGATTTTGATGGGGATTGCATTGAATCTGTAGATTGCTTTTGGCAAGATTGCCATTTTAACTATATTAATCCTGCCAACCCATGAGCATGGAAAATTTTTTTCATTTTCTGATGTCTTCTTCAATTTCCCTCTTCAGAGACCTGAAGTTTTTGTCATATAAATCTTTCACATGTTTGGTTAGACTCACTCCAAGATACTTTATGTTGTTTGTGGCTATTGTGAAGGGTGTCATTTCCCTAATTTTTTTCTCGGCTTGCTTATCCTTTGCGTATAGGAAGGCTACTGATTTGCTTGAGTTGACTTTATAACCAGCCACTTTGCAGTTCATTTTTCTTAAAGAGAAATTATTGATAAAGACACCATGTACTTCAGAAACAGGGGTCAGAGTACCTTGAGATGGAAAGGACCTTAATGCTTCCTCTCTGGGTGTTAGTTTTCTGTTACCAGAAACCATGAAACTGCCAAAGGAAAAGGGGATAACCATCAGTCCCACCGAGCTATAACACCTGTAAGACACATCAATTTACTCTAAAGGTACTATAGTAATCACACACATTTCTTGAATCCCGTAGTTTCACGCAGCCAAGCTGCAATCCAGGCAGAGGCCGTGTGATATCTACTGGGGCTGTTCAAGGAATGCCGCTGTGGGCCTCCTTGGCTGCAGATAGAGCTGAGCTGAAATTTCTCATGGCAAGCTGTGTGACCTTTTTCTGACCTGTTCTTTTACTTACAAGATGTCCCTGCCAGCCGGAGGTGCGAGCATCCAAGCGTGATAGTTCATCAGAGTTCATTCTTTGAGCTATGGTACTGGCCATGATTTATTTTCTAGAGATCCATTGCTTTGCTTTTAATCAGCTGTACAGTTATTACCTAGATACATTAAAGAATTAACCTCCCAACAATATCTATTATTTGCGTAGTTAGCTGGCTCTGGCACTCTGACATGGAAACCATCAGTTAGGTAAAGTTTCTAGTAAACCTGAGGGGGTCTTACAAGAAGGAAGCAAGATATTAAACTAAAACTGCACTAACAATACCTAGCCCTGTAACATAGTGGTTTCCAAGGACTCTTGAACTACTAGCTTATCATTAACTGCAGAGGGACGCGATGACTTTGTGTGTATTCTCTAACGTTCATACCTGATTGATTTTGTATTTCCTTGTGCCAGATACTCATGGTAACCATTCTTTGTATACATTTCCCTGGATACAATTTTTCTTCAAGTAATGTAATGCCAACTTGTATAAAAGTTCCTGCCTCAGAACAGTAAAGTGCATTCAGACGCATTCAGATTTTGTGTGTGTCTGTCTGTCATTCGCCGGACCTGTACCTTCCTGCATACCAAAGACCCTGATTTCCCCACGGGAGTGTGTTCCGACTGAGTCGGTCCGTGGCAATAGTGGCACAGTTACCTTTGTGATATACAACAACTTTCTAATTGTAGTCAGGACACAAGAAGGGAACTCTTCCTTGTATTCAAAACCTAACTAATGATACAAAGTTTATGAAGTCAGATATACTTGAAGAAAATCTATAGACACTAAGTTACTAAATGATAATATTCCATAATAATAATCTATATGCATTTGTTCTCAAACCCACAATTAATTTTAACTTTTAGCTTTCATCTATGTAACTACTCTTTGCAACAGAGACCATGTTACAGAAGCAGAACCAATCAAGATTCAGAGTCTCAGTAAACACATTTATAAAACACTCTTGCATAAAAGGTTTAGGAATCATTGCAGAATGAAAGGGTAGATAGATTTTAAAACACAGAAAATCAGGGAATTTTCTGTGAGATTTTTGTTTCCTGGTAATTAATATGTATGTATATATCCATAAAATCTGACCAACATGTCTGCCCAAACATATGCTGAACAAAGACAAGAGTCATGCCAAAATATATGGGGAAAAGGCTATGAGACTTCAACCCTACACAAAGAAATACAAGCAACTAAGAAAATCTGGAAGTGGGAGAGGTGATCTTCACCAGGAATGAGCATACCAATTACTTGTATAGTGTCAAATTGTCAGCACTGAAAACATACATACAAGTAACATGTCTTAATTAGTGTTCTACTAGTGTGAAGAGACACCTTCATCATGGCATTTCTTTTAAGGAAAATATTAAATTTAGACTTTTAATTGAGGCTGCCTTACAGTTTCATGGGTTTATACCATTATCCTCATTGCAGGAAATATAATAGCACTCAGGGATCTGAGAATTCCACATCTAGGTCTGTATACAGAGTAATTGGGACTGTCTTGAACTTTTTAAACCCTAAAGCCCACACCAGTGACACACTTCTTCCAAAAATGTCACACCTACTGCAACATGGGCATACCTCTGAATCCCTCTCAAGAAGTGCCTAATGACCAATCATTCCAATGTATGAATCTGGGCGTGTCAGGGGCAACATTCTTATACAAACAACTACAAACTTCATATGGACTCAAAGTGTTGCCTTTAGGAATATATATGTGTACACTAATAATTATTAAACAATGAAAAAACTTGTTAAAGTATACTTTTATAAGTCTTCTGTGGCAAAAATCTTTTAAATGATTTCTGTTATTCCGTATATGGATGCTTTGCCTGCATGCACATATATACACCACATTCATGCCAGCTATCAGATGTGATCAAAAGGCATGTCAAATGATCTGTAAACTGAATAAATATTGGTCATGTGCTGTCATGTTGGTGCTTGGGATAAAACTTTGTTCCTCAGGAAGAACAGACTGTGCCCTTAACTTCTTCAACATCTTTCCATTACAAATTGCAAAAGAATTGCAATTTTCCTGTCATTTTTATGCTATTTTTGTTTTTGAGTGGTTATCTTCTTTTGAGTTTGATGGAACAAGGTTACTATCTTGCTTTTTCCAGGGTGTACATTTCCTCAATATTCCTTAATATCTCTTAACACCAATGGATTCAATTCCCCAATAAAAAGACATAGACTAACAGACTGGATATGGAAACAGGATCCTACATTTTTCTGCATACAGGAAACACACCTCAGGGTAAAAGACAAACACTACCTTAGAGTAAAAGGCTGGAAGACAATTTTACAAGCAAATGGTTGCAGGAAACAAGCTGGAGTAGCCATTCTAATATCAGGTAAAATTGACTTTCAACCTAAAGTCATCAAAAGAGACACAGACAGTCATTTCTTGCGGGTCAAAGGAAAAATCCACGAAGAGGAACTCACAATTCTAAACATCTATGCTCCAAATGCAAGGGCAGCCTCATTCGTAAAAGAAACTTTACTAAGGCTCAAAGCACACATTGCACCTAACACAATAATTGTGGGGGGACCTCAACACTCCACTCTCCTCAATGGACCAATCAGGAAAACAACGTAAACAGGGACACAGGGAAACTCATTGAAGCTTTGGACCAATTGGATTTAACAGATATATCTAGAATATTTCATCCTAAAGCAAAAGACTATACCTTTTTCTCAGTACCTCATGGTACCTTCTCCAAAATTGACCATATAATTGGTCACAAGACAGACCTCAACAAATATAAGAAGATCAAACTAATCCCATGCCTCCTATCGGATCACCATGGAGTAAGAGTGGTCTTTAATAGCAACAAAACAACAGAAAATCCACATACACATGGAGGCTGAACAATATTCTACTCAATGATACATTAGTCATGGAAGAAATAAAGAAAGAAATCAAAGATTTTTTAGAATTTAATGAAAATGAAGGCACAACATACTGAAATCAATGGGACACAATGAAAGCAGTGCTAAGAGGAAAACTCATAGACCTGCGTGACTCCAAAAAAAAAAACAAAAAAACAAAAAAACAAAAAAAAAAACAAAAAAAAAAAAAAAACAGGAGAGAGCATATACTAGAAACTTAATGGCACAGCTGAAAGTTCTGGAACAAAAAGAAGCTATTCACCCTGGAAGAGTAGAAGACAGGAAATCATCAAACTCAGGGCTGAAATCAATCAAGTTGAAAGAAAGAGAACCATACAAAGAATCAACAAAACCAGGAGCTGGTTCTTTGAGAAAATCAACAAGATAGATAAACCCTTAGCCAAACTTGCCAAAGGGCACAGAGACAGTATCCTAATTAACATAATTAGAAATGGAAAGGGAGATATAACAACAGAAACTGGGGAAGACCCTTGAGGACAGTGGCTCTGAGGGAAAGTTCCAGAACAGAACACCAATAGCTTATGCTCTAAGATTAAGAATTGACAAATGGGACCTCATAAAATTACAAAGTTTCTGTAAGGCAAAAGACACTGTCAAAAGGACAAATCGGCAACCAACAAACTGGGAAAAGATCTTCACCAACCCTACATCTGACAGAGGGCTAATATCCAATGTATACAAAGAACTCAAGAAGTTAGACCCTAGAAAACCAAATAAACCTATCCAAAAATGGGGTACAGAGCTAAACAAAGACTTTTCACCTGAAGAAATTCGGATGGCTGAGAAGCACCTTAAAAATGTTCAACATCATTAGTCATTAGAGAAATGCAAATCAAAAGAACCCTGAGATTTCACCTCACACAAGTCATAATGGCTAAAATTAAAAACTCAGGAGACAGCAGGTTTTGGTGAGGATGTAGAGAAAGAGGAACACTCCTCCACTGCTTGTGGGATTGCAAGCTAGTACAACCACTCTGGAAATCAGTCTGGTGGTTCCTCAGAAAAGTGGACATGATACTTCTGGAGGACCCAGCCATACCATTCCTGGGCATATACCCAGAAGATTCCCCAACATGCAATAAGGATATATGCACCACTATGTTCATAGCAGCCTTATTTATAATAGCCAGAAGCTGGAAGGAACCCAGATGTCTCTCAACAGAAGAATGGATACAAACATGGATAGAAATAATGATTTCATGAAATTCTTAGAGAAATGCATGGAGCTGGAGAACATCATACTAAGTGAGGTAACCCAGTCTCAAAAGAATACTCATGGTATGCAGTCACTGATAAGTGGATATTAGCCTAGAATCTTGGGACACCAAAGACACAATCCACATATCAAATGATGTCTGACAAGAAGAAAGGAATGGCCCCTGGTTCTGGAAAGGCTCAAAGCATCAGTGTAGGGAAATACCAGAACAGGGAAGTGAGAAGGGGTGGATGGTGGAACAAGGGGAGAAAAATGTTCATGTGGGACCTTTGGGGGCCAGGGAACCAGACAAAGGGGAATAAAATGTAAATATAGAATATATCCAAAAAAAATTAAAAAAAAAAGAAATTGCAATTTTCTTTTCTTTTTTCTACTGAATATAATATTCATTACATTTCAAATGGTAAAACCTTTCCCAGTTTTCCCCTCCCTGAAAACCACCAACCCCTCCTCCCAACCCCCTTCCTCCATATATATGCCCCTCCACCTAACACACTCCCACCTCCCCTGCCCTCAATTTCCCTTTGTTGGGACATCCAGTGAACCTTTACCTGACCAATGACCACTCCTCCCACTAATGCCCAACAAGGCCTTCCTCTCATACTTTTGGCTGGAACCATGTGTACCTCTTGGTTGATGGTTTAATTCCTGGGAGTCCTGAGGCATCTGGGTGGCCTACGTCATTGTTATTCCCATGCAACTTTCTTTTTACAGTCCCATTAGTTGTGAAAATATTGGTGCTATATATACATTGTTTAAATCTAGTCTTTGGTGTTTTTTAATTATTTATGAATAAATTATCACTACAGAGTCAAAAGTGGAGTAACAAAGAGAAACCATATATTAATAAATCTATCACACTTAGTTTTAAAGCCATAATACTGATTCCTTTGCCCATGCATTTAAACACTTTTTGATATGTTCTTTCAACAGACTTTAAGAAATATTTCTCAAGTATTAATGAATGACTGCAATGTTATATTATGTTAGTATTTGTGTTGATTATTACAAAGGAAGATGTGTCAGGAAGGTACAATTGAAATTCAGAGTTATAATGGTGAACAAAATACAGGCAATATAACCAGTATTTCTGGATGTGACATTTGTTTTTTATAGTGTATCTATATGCTCAGACTGACAACTTTAAAAATTAATGAATTTGTTTCTCTTATGACAAATATTTTTTTTCAGACATTGGTGAAATCTGGAGAAGTATCCTCTTTGGAGATTAGACATAATTTTCTTCCCTCTCTTGAAAAATTACTTGACTACAGAGCCATATATTTTTCAATCAGTAAGTTATCAGAGTCTTAGGATCATATGCCAGATACTAAATGAAAATTCTTCTGCATTTCTCTTAAATTCGTAATATAGATAATGCAAAATCACAATTTCAAGCTATAGTATTAGAGTGTATGTATACACACACACACACACACACACACACACACACACACATATATATATATTCCACTTTTAAATGTCAAGAGTTAGCATGTACTATTTATCAGCTTATACCTCTGTACTAGCTGGTTTTGTGTGTCAACTTGACACAAGGTGTAGTCATCACAGAGAAAGAGCTACAGTTGGGGAAGTGCCTCCATGAGATCCAACTGTTGGAGATTTTCTCAATTAGTGATCAAGTGGGGAGGGCCCCTTGTGGGTGGTACTATCTCTGGGCTGGTAGTCTTGGGTTCTATAAGAGAGCAGGCTGAGCAAGCCAGGGGGAGCAAGCCAGTAAGATACATCCGTTCATAGCCTCTGCATCAGATCATGCTTCCTGACCTGCTTGAGTTCCAGTCCTGACTTCCTTTAGTAATGAACAGCTGTGTAGAAGTGTAAGCTCAATAAACCCTTTCCTCCCCAACCTACTTCTTGGTTATGATGTTTGTGCAGGAATAGAAACCCTGACTAAGACAGTCTCCTATATGATAAATAGCTTCTCTCTATAGTGAATGAATTTCTGTGTATTATATTAAGAAACTCAGGTAGATGTTATATGTAGACATGGTTAATTTAGTAATCTTTTATTTAATAAAAGGTTTTAATTTCTGTCTTAATTCTTTCATTTATGTTTAAGAATGAAAAGCTTGATGTTATTAGAATATTTATTCTCATTGTTAAATTTTAATATTCATTAAGAAATTTTAATTTTTAAAAATATTCAACATGAAACGCTAGCTATATTTATTAATGGAACACACTGATTCTTAGATTGCATGGGAATTTACAGAGTTTTTATATTAGTTCTATGTGTCTTTGTATGAATGTTCAAAAGGATTAGGCTTTGCTACATTTAAATTTCCCTCATTAGATTTACTAAATTTAATTTAATTTGACTTTTTTCTTATTCATGTTATATCCCATTCACTAGCCCCCTCAAGGTCACCTTTTCTCACAATCCTTCCCCCTTCCCCTTCTACTTCTCCTCTGGGCTTGTCAGGATCCACCTGGATATCTTGATTTTTTAAATAGCTGAATATTATTCCATTGTGTAGATTATTAGTTTCTTTATCCATTCTTCAGTAATGGGAGATCCAGGTTGTTTCTAGTTTCTGGCTATTATAAAAATGTGGTCATGCTAGGATCTGTTTTCCTGTTTTTGTCACTAGGTTTTACATCTCCAGGATTTCCTTAGTTTTGTGTTTTCTTTATTGATTTTATTTTCACTTTCATGTCTTACACGGTTCTATGTATTATCTTCACCATTTTAATTGTATTTTCATGTATGTCTTTAAGGTATTTATTTGTTTCCTCTTTAAGGATCTCTATCTCTTTGATTGTATTTTCTTGTGTGTTTTTTTAACAGATTTATCCATTTCCTCTTTAAAGTCTTCTGTCATCTTGATAAGATTGAATTTAAGATCATGTTCTTGAGTTTTATTTGTGTTATTATATCTAGAGCTTGTTGTAGTGGTGTAGCTGTGCTTTGGGGTGTTATATTTTCCTGGCTCTTGTTGACTGTGTTATTTCCAGGAAGTATAGCCACGTAGATGGTTTCGTTCCCGGGATGTTCTTGTTGTAGTAGGTATTCGGAAGGGGTATATCTCAATGTTCATGGTGTGGCAGACCTCTGATGGATTTCCTTGGGATGTGTGGTTCCAAACCTGCAATTGTGTATGGTTCAGGAGCCTCAGGTCTGATGCAGTGGGCAAGAGGCATCAGGAGGAAGGAGATCCCCCTGGAATGTCAGGCTGCTCAGTGCAGCTTGCCTTGGCCCAGAGAGCTTACCCTGCAGGGAAGTTGGGTGGGTGAAGAATGTTTACCTGTATGGTTCAGGAGTCTGCTGGAGGTAGAGGAGAGACAGTGGGAGAATGCAGGCTGGTCGGGGCTCTCATTAGGCTTTTTAATAGTCTGTGTTTATTTTACTTGTTTAACTTCTATTGCTAGAACTTCCAAGACTACTGTGAATGAAAGTAGAATGTTTGTGAAGCTTTACCATGAAGTTTACCATGAAGATGGCACGGATGATAAATCCCTTGATTTTTTGAGGATGAATATTTGAGATATAGGTTTTTATATACCCTTTGTTAGAGCAAGTCTTAAGCTTATTCACTCTTCACTGTTTTTATCTCACTAAACATTTTACCAAACCTATGTGTGTATTTATGTAGAATAATTACAAAAAATAAATATTTCCTGAATGGATAAAACCAAATTTGTATATTTAGAAGGTGAATTGTGTCATTGTGAAGAATTAACTCTAGGCTAAATAGGTGAAACTGTAATATAGAACACGCCAATGTTCTTTGTTTCTATTATTATTTCATTATTTGATTATCATATTAGTCATCTATAATGCTGCATTTTACTGTTTAATTTTCATGGATATGAATAATTTATTCTAATCATTATTGATCTGTTATACTCTCATGTGGTACTCAAAGGCTCGCTAATTCCTTCTCAACTTGTTCTCCTTCTGTGTTTGTGTTCCTTTTTTTAATGACACAATGAATGTCATTAGGGTTGGCTACAGGAAGATAAATATGTATATATTTATAGGAGTATGGAATCATTACCATAACTACTAGTGAAGAACATGTTGCAAGAAGAATATGGGTGGATGGTGCTACTTCAAAAATCCATACTTAAACAACAATGCCAGTGCCTGTTACTGACTAACCCCATTATAAATTGTTGATTAGGGAGAACCCAGAAGCCCTCTAGAACAATAAAGATAATTTTCATGGGTATTGTTTGTTAACAAGTATATGATAATAAGGTTCTTTTGCTAATGTTGGTTCTTAACAGTTGGCTAGCCCATATAGACATGAAAGGTGTTATGTAGGTTGCTGATAGAGAGCTTCTATCAAATGCCATACTAAGTTGATTCTGTGTTCAACAGTTGCAACCAGGCTATATAATCACACTGGTGCAATAGTGACAAGTCTATTATGGAGGTAACAAAACACTCTCTATTCTCATCCAATCATCATTCCTAAAGGGGGAATTGTCATTTAGCCTGATAAGCACAGTCAAAAGCTTGTGGCTGGGAAAGTCATAAGCTAAGTCCTAGTAGGAAATTCACTGCTTTCCTCTTATTAAATGGACATTATATAATGGCGAAATTGTCTTCTCAGTAAGAATGTTTATGGTCCCAGAATAGGGAAGGTCTCTCAGTTTCAGTCAGAGAGGCTGATTTTGGTTGTGGTCAACGGTAAATGAAAAGACTCACAAATGGTCAAAATACTGAGAATAAATGATGGGTGAATGGGCATCTTCAATATTTTCATAGTTAATATTTTGACTTTATAATTGTCAATTCTGAGAATGTTTATATTTATGTGTGTGTGTCTCTGTTTGTGTGTTTGTGTGTGTAAAAAAAGTGACAGAAATACTTTTAGAACCCTTTCATGATTGCTTGCAATTTCATCACTAATTACGATGGAGAATACATTTAAAGATTCTTTTTATTGTTGTATATGAAACTCAGATCAGCAACTAAAACAATTTTTAAAACAATACAACCCAGATATATGCTAAATGGATGCTTAAATATAAAGATTTAATAGTAGAAAATGATTGAAAGTCCTTGTCATCCATACTTTTTATGTTTTTAAAAGAGTAAACTTTATATACACTAAAAAATCAGCTTAAGTTTATAACCCAATAGTCTTTGTATGAGCAGAGGTAGAATGTGATTGGCAGTGTATAATGTGATGGTAAAAGTCATCAAATAGTATATGTCCTATAATTTGAACAAATCTTTAAGAATCATGATGAAACACAGGTGGGCACTTCCAACAGCATTTCAGATTTATTACACATTTGTTTTGCTTTTTAGATAATTGGTATGTTTTTACATTTGGAAACTTCAACTATTGACAAGACTTTTAAAAAATTTACTATGTTAATCAAACTCATACCGAGCTACAGCCAATAATTAAAAGGTTGTATAGTTTTTTCTTTTTAATTTTTTTAAATCACAAAAGGATCTCGTAATCAATCACATGAATGTTTTGTACATACTGGGGTGACTGTGAATATTTTATTGTCAACTATGTTAACAGTGTACATCAATAATTTTATTGTTGTTGCTATTTCTGTATTTGAAACAAGGTCTCATTCTGTAGCTCAGGTTAACTCCTGGTTCATTATGCTATTCAACCTGGCATGAAACTTGGAGTATTTCTTTCTTGGCCTCTGAAATGCTTGGATTATAGATGTGAGGGTTAGGGATAAGGATATGGTTAGGGTTAGGGTTAGGGTTAGGGTTAGGGTTAGGGTTAGGGTTAGGGTTAGGGTTAGGGTTAGGGTTAGAGTTAGTTGAATAAAAACAGTATCCTTGCATCCAAGGGAGAAATATTATTTAGTCATGGTGTATTATCCTTTTACTGTATAGTTGAATTCAATTTATTTGTATTTTGTTGGAGATTTTTAAAATGTATATTACCAGTACTAATTAGCCTTCCGTTTTATTTCTTTCAACACATTTTAATTGTTATTACAGTAACACTTGTCCTAGGAAATTATTTTAGAAGCCTGTCCTCTTTTTCAACTTTTGGGAACTAGTCAGATGGATTAGTGTTAATCCTTTAAATGTATGATATAATTCATCAGCGAAATAATATGATTCAAGGTTTTCATTTGTTGGAAAGTTTGCCATTGCAGTGATCAGACCATTCAAATTTTCTGTTTCCTAATGTTTTAGTCTTGATGGTTTGAGTGTTTACTCTTAATTTCTTGGCACTTATCAACCTAATTTAACTTGAAATTTTATTTAAATCTTCTTATTTACTTGCTAGTAAAATATTTATACATTTTGCTGAGTTGATCAAAACTTATTTTATTAATATATTACTATTATATTTATTTGTAATCTAATCTCATTTTCTGACATTCTTACTGGTTTAATTATAACTTTAAAACTTTGAAACTCTATTACTACTGCCAAAAGAAGCGAAAGCAAAAGAACCACCACAGAGGAATTTACCTCTGCAATTACATGTGCTTGAACTCTCAATGCTTGAAAAACTGAAAGTGTTTTTCAAGGTGCACTATCAGGGGCTTATTCTGCCCTGTCCTTTTGCTTTCTGAAGATTGTATTATCATCCCAGATAGGCAAATATATCACACTGATGTAAAGACCACTATCCACAAACATGAAACATCTGTTCAAAGCAAATGTCACACAAACTGAAAGGGAAGAGAGAGATGTCTTCATCAAACATCTATTGGAATTATACCTACTGTGCCCTGAAGCATTTAGATCATGCCATTGTTTGTCCAAATGCCTCTATGAAGACTAGTAGAGAAGCTAGTGTATGAGTACTTCTGCTGTGAATTGGTTTTTATATTTCTGCTGCTATGGGAATCCAGTTCCTAGTAAGAACAGCAGTAGATGTGGGATGATAAGGGCTGGATTTCTTGGGGAAGGAAGGGAAGTGGAAATTGTGATGAAGCTTCTCAATAATCCTACTTTCTGAGTGAAGTGGTGCTAGGAAGGATATGCTTTTACATATACCTAGGTAGGGCAGAGTGGATACATAAGGCTTCAGTCTCAGAAAATCCTGAGCAGAAAAACGTTTTCTTCCATATGGTTACCTTAGGTTTCATATCTTCCTCTGAGTCAATGCTTTTGCTGAAGTCATTTTCACCATTGACACACTGAGAGACAATTTTGTGTGCTCTGCCACAGTTTGCTGAAACAAGCTGCATCACATGGAGAATTAGTATCTAGCTAAAAACACTCTTCCTGTTGGTTAGATTTATCCATAGGTTATAAAAGTGCCCTAGATCTTCTCTAGATTCATCTAAGACAACTTCTTAATTGTTGCCCCTTATGGGACAAGCTATTGTTCATCAAAATAGATGAGTAGTGACATGATGTGTTTTTTCCAGCAGCTCATCATGTTTCAGGAACCAGTGCCTCAAGACAGTGGTGTTGAAAGGGTCACCAGGATGATAGCATTGACTCAATGTCATCTATCATCTAACCAATATTCTCTCTTCTGCACTTAAGAAACAGGTAGGAAAGGGTTTCTTGGTGCTTCTTGTAGTGAAGCAACTGTAGCATGTGGCAGTAAAACTCACGGCAACCAATCTTCAGTGGTTTATGATGTAGCTCAGAGAATCCTAACAGAAATGAAAAGATACACTATTGTATTTGGTCTAATGCCACTCCTGTTGTGTTAATTTGCTCCCCCAAATTTCAAGAGATTCCATATGTTCACAAGTTAAAATTCTGAGGGAAGCCTGCTGCCAGTTGGATTTGATTGGAAAATAATTTTGATGGTGGCCAATGCCTGGACAGAGACAGATTTTGGAAGTTTTAGGATTCCTGGGCAAGGGGCCAAGGTAGGAGAGTGATAGCCAAAACACTGGGGAAGGAAGAGAGACACTAGGCCTGAGAGGTGGTGAAGACTGAGAGATAGTCATCATGTATGTGCCAGGGAATACAGCTTAAGGGACTGCAGGTCTTGTTAGAATATAGATAAGTAATAACTCAGGAATATCAGAGAAGGGTATACCAGCCACATGGAGATTAGAAAGTTGCCCAGCCATTGAACTGTGTTGACATATCCAAATATAAAGGGTCTCTCTCTCTCTCTCTCTCTCTCTCTCTCTCTCTCTCTCTCTCTCTCTCTGTGTGTGTGTGTGTGTGTGTGTGTGTGTGTGTGTGTGTTTCATTTGGGAATCCAGAATATTGGGGAGCACCACAGCAACAGCCATTTGAGTATTGTGGTCTTTTTACAACTTTTCCTAAAACATTTAGTAGAAAGTTATCTCAAATAAAACCAAAACAAAGAAAAACAAAGAAGGAAAGGTTTCTCATCTTCTCCAGAATCTCCTCAGTGTTTTATCAGATGAAATCTATCAAAACAGAGCCTAAAAGAATTCCTTTTGTCAGGAAGCAAGGATAGACATCTACTTTTAAAAATGATCATGATCCACAATTTCTGGCATCACCTGACAATGAGTATTTATATCACTTCTCTTCTAGAGAATTTTGTCCCTTAGATAATTGTAGAATTCTAGAAGATAAATGATGGTATTAACTGGTTCATTTACAACTTTTTCATGGATCAAGGAAACTCTCATGTAACATGCTACTGAAATTATCCGTGTTATCACAGAAGGCTGTCTCTACACTCTTGTAACATCTCTATGCTATGTCTGACAAGATGGTTATCAATTTCCATGGAACTGGCTCTTCAACTTTGATTGTGTAGGTGGAGATGATGAGATGTAGATTTCAGGAAATTTCCTTGCAAGCATGACTTACAGCTCTTAATTTAATTTAAATTTGTCATTGCTGAGGCAAGTGAGCCAAGACCTATTTCTCAAAAATGTGCTTGAAGAAGAAAAGACATTGTCCCACATATGGCACTCCAATAGCAGCTGAAATTAGGAATAATGTGGCACATAAAGTCCAGTAGTGTGGTAGTGATGGCTGTGTAATTCTTCAGGGAATTATCCATTAACAGAATGACTGACTCCATACTTGTCTGGAATAAAGGACATCCACTAGTCATTTTCACAATCCTTGTTGTCAGTCCTAAACACATATATGGATGAGCAACATCAAATTAACTTAGGAAGCTTTATTTATAAATATTTTATACAAATGTAACAACAATAATTAAATAACAAGAGTACATGAAGTTGAGGAGGGGGAGTGGGACACAGTTAGAGGGAGAAGAAAGAATGAATGATGTTAGTAAGCTACTTATACATTAAATTCTCAAAAAAAATCTAAATAAAATTAAATTTAAAAACAAAAAGTAGTAAAACAAATCCAGTTTAGCATTAGAAGCAGCAATTTTGGATGAATGTGCTTTCAGGAATTTCACAGTTTCATCTTTAGTTTCAATGTAAACCTACCATAATTTAGACTCACCTGAGTAGAGAGCATTTCCTGAATAATAGCCTTGATTGCCTTCATTGATGTGGGAAGAACCACCCTGATTGTGGGCAACACCTTCTGGCAACAACTCACATTAAGGGTATGGTAGAAAATAAAAGAATTAATTTCATTTTTTTTTTTGCATTAGATTGGGACTAATAAGGCACTTCATACTGTGGATTGAATATCTACTGGTTCTCATCAAAGACTAAGTGACAGCTATTGTGGGACTACTCTGATTGATGCAACATTTAGCCTACTGGGTTCATAGGTTTTCTGGTGTGGCTAGGCTGTTACTATTATAAATAAGTTCTCATTTTTTTGGCAATTTTTTTGTAATTTTATTACACCAGGTGATGCTAGTTATGGGTATTTGAAAAAAATCGAATATATGTGTACATTGTGATTTCAGATTAGATACATGTTCAAGAATCTTTATATATAATATCAGAGACTATAAACAACTCAAAGGTTTCTGTGCTTATTATTTCCTTTTTTATTAGATATATTCTTTATTTACATTTCAAATGATTTCCCCTTTCCTGTTTCCCCCCCACCCCCGTGGTGAAAGTCCCATAAGCCATCTCCCCTCGCCCAATTCCTGTAATCCCCCTTCAGCTTCCCTGTCCTGGTAATCCCCTATATTGCTGCATCGAATCTTTCCAGGACCAGGGTCCTCTCTTCCCTTTGATGCCCAACAAGGCCATCCTCTGCTGCCTATGCATCTGAAGTCATAGGCAACTCCATGTGTACTCTTCAGTTGACGGTTTTGTCTTTGGGAGCTCTGGGAGTACTGGGTGGCTCATATAATTGTTCCTCCTATGGTGCTACAAACCCATTCAGCTCCTTGGGTTCTTTCTCTAGCTCCCCCATTTGGGACCCTGTGCTCAGTTCAATAACTGGCTGAGAGTCTCACCCTCTGTATTTGTCATGCAATAGCAGGGCCTCTCAGCTGACAGCTATATCAGGCTCTGGTCAGCAAGCACTAGTGGGCATCAATAATAGTGTCTGTGGCCTGGACCAGCGATAGCGGCAGGCCTCCATATTGCAACTAGGACACAGCTGGGAAAGTACAGGTAGAGACTCCGTCTGGGGCTAGAGCAGGGAGAGCCGCTAAGCTCTCGCCCACAGGCGGGCCCAGGCGCCTAGGCTCTGCAGCACGTCCCTGCGAGCTTAGGCCTTGCACCGAGGCAGCCGGAACCACCCAGCTCCCCAGGATCCTGGACCAGCAATAGCAGCAGGCCTCCATATTACAACCAGAACACAGCTGGAAAGGCACAGGTAGACTGATTCCATCAGGGGCTACCATGTGGGGGGATCTGCTAGGCTCTCGCTACTAGGCAGGCCCAGCAGCACCTGCCGAGGCTCTGCTGCAGTCCCCCACACTTCCCGGAGACCTCAGGCCATGCACAAAGTCAGCGAGGGGCAGCCAGCTCGTGATCCCTTTGAGCAGCAATCAGGCATAACCACCAGTAGAGAAACAACAGGTAAGCCCAGCCTCACAGGAGATTCAAACACCAGCCAGTGACAACAAGGTGAACTAACACCAGAAATAACCAGATGGCAAAAGGAAAACGAAGGAATGTCACTAACAGAAATCAAGGCAACATGACAGCATCTGAACCCAGTTCGCCAACAACAGGAAGCCCTGGATACCCCAAAACACCAGAAAAACAAGACTTGGATATAAAATCACTGGTTAGGATGCTGGTAGCTGAACACATAGAAAAATCTCGTAAAGAAATAGAGGAGAAAATGGATCAAAGTTAGAAGCCTTTACAAGGCAAATACAAAAATCACTTCAAGAAATGCAGGAGAAGATGGATCAAAAAGAAGAAGACAATAAGGAAGAAAGACAAAAATCACTTAAAGAAATACAGAAGAACGTGGGCCAACAAGTAGAAGCTATGAAAGAGGAAACACAAAAATCTATTAAAGAAATACATGAAAACACAATCAAGCAAGCGAAAGATCTGAGCACATCCATCCAGGTACTAAAAACAGAAGTAGAAACAACTAAGAAATCACAGAGGTAGACAACATTGGAGATAGAAAACCTTGGGAAGAAATCAGGGGCCATAGATGCAAATATCAACAATAGAATACAAGAGATAGAAGACAGAATCTCAGAAGCCGAAGATACCATAGGAACCATTGATTCAACAGTCAAAGAAAATACTAAATGCAAAAAGGCTGTAACCCAAAACATCCAGGAAATCCAGGACACAATGAGAAGACCAAACCTAAGGATTATAGGTATAGACGAGAATGAAGATCAAGTGACCATAAGTCTGTGGGTTAACCTCTGGGTCTTCAATCCTGTTCCATTGATCTGCTTGCCTGTTGCTATACCAATACCATGCAGTTTTTAACACAATTGCTTTGTAGTACTGCTTGAGGTCAGGGATATTGATTCCCCCAGAAGTCCTTTTATTGTTGAGAATAGTTTTAGCTATCCTGGGTTTTTTGTTGCTCCAGATGAATTTGAGAATTGCTCTTTCTAGATCTATGAAGAATTGATTTGGGATTTTGATGGGGATTGCATTGAATCTGTAGATTGCTTTTGGCAAGAAGGCCATTTTTACTATATTGATCCTGCCAATCCAGGAGCAAGAAATATTTTTCCATCTTCTGCGGTCTTCTTCGATTTCTTTCTTCAGGGACTTGAAGTTCCTGTCATACAGATCTTTCACTTGTTTGGTTAGAGTTACGCCAATGTACTTTATGTTGTTTGTGGCTATTGTGAAGAGTGTTATTTCCCTAACTTCTTTCTCAGCCTGCTTGTCCTTTGAGTACAAGAAGGCTACTGATTTGCTTGAGTTAATTTTATAACCAGCAACTTTGCTGAAGTTGTTTATCAGCTGTAGAAGTTCTCTGGTGGAGGTTTTTGGATCACTTATGTAGACTATCATATCATCTGCAAATAATGATACTTTGACTTCTTCCTTTCCAATTTGTATCCCTTTGACTTCCTTATGTTGTCTAATTGCTCTCGCTAGAACTTCAAGTACTATATTGAAAAGATATGGAGAGAGAGGGCAGCCTTGTCTAGTCCCTGATTTTAGTGGGATTGCTTCAAGTTTCTCTCCATTTATTTTGATGTTGGCTACTGGTTTGCTATAGATTGCTTTTACTACGTTTAGGTATGGGCCTTGAATTCCTGCTCTTTCCAAGACTTTTAGCATGAAAGGAACTGATTATCTTTGTGTCCATTTCCTGTGCTCTGTCAAGATATTCATAATAATTTCTGCCAATAATATTTTCAACTATAATATCTGCAACCAGTTTCCTTGATGTCAGATAAACACCATCAGCTTCTAGATTCCCACTCTTCACTAGTTTCTATAGCAATTAC
Source organism: Apodemus agrarius (assembly GCA_964023405.1). NCBI lineage: Eukaryota > Metazoa > Chordata > Mammalia > Rodentia > Muridae > Apodemus > Apodemus agrarius. Next base: position 83,664,983 of record OZ030010.1, on the reverse strand, counting down.
ACCGACAGAATGCAGTAGGTATCCTGTAAATTCAAATACTTTTCCATAGGTTGCTGGTTGATCTTATCTATGAAAATCCTCATGCCATTATGACTCAACAAATTCATGTCCTGAAAACACTTTTAGACTTGGGCATAGTCAGTGACAGCAATGAATAAGCAGGCTTAGGTAAATGTTCTCAAGCTGAGATCAGGGATTCCTATACATATGTATGTGTTCAGGGTGTATTTTCTCAGAGACTCAAGATGACACCTCAATTATGAACGTCTATGAGCTAAATGCAAGGACATTCACATGTGTGAAAGGAACATTATTAAAGTTCCAATCATACCTTGAGCCCCACAGATTAATAGGATATTTTAACACCTGACTCCTTTCAATGGACAGGTCATGCAGACTGAAACATAGCAGAGAAATATTAAAATTAACAGATATAATGAATCAAACAACTAATAGTTATCTACAAAGCATTTTGTGAAAACACACACACACTCACTCATACACACAAACACACATAATGCTTTCTTCTCAGAACCTCATGGAACATGCTCAGAAATTTACCATATACTTGGTAACAAAACAAGTCTCAATATATACCAAAAAATTAAAATAACCTTCTGCATTGTGTAAGTCCACCATGAATTGAAACTCAACTTCAATAAGAATAAAAACCACAGAAAGCCTACAAACCTTTGGACAATGGCCAGGGATAAAAATAAAAGAAATTAAAGTCTTTGTAGAGTTCAATGAAAATGAGTATACAACATACACAAAATATGGGTCTGAATGAAAGCAGTTCTAAGCTCCATATGGTCTGTGGCTTATATTGGGGGCAATATGAGCTTTGGGCTCATATTCACTGAACAGTGAGTATATACCATGTATTTACTTTTGTGTCTGGATTATGTCACTCAGTAAGACATTTTCCAGTTTCACCCATTTTCAAATTTTATGAACTCATTGTTTTTAATAGCTGAGTAGAATTCCATTGTATAAATGTACCACATTTTCTGTTCTTCTGTTAAGGGACTTCAGTGTTGTTTCCACCTTCTGGCTATTATAAATAAAGCTGCTATAAACACACAACCCACAGGCCATATGGAGCTTAGAAGGCTAAGGTGTGTATGCCTCAGCCCTTCATTGAGGGAGGAACAGGATGATCACTGAAGGTAGATGGAGGGAAACCTGGAAGGGGGAGAGGAATGGGAGGAAATAAAGGAAGCAGTATCAGGTACTTGAGAGAGAAAGGAAAGAGGAGCAGAGGGTCAGGAAAACAAATAAATATATATATAGCTGTGGGGCATGAAGAACTAGGGATAGCCACTGGAGGATCTCAGACACCAGGGAAGCAAGATACTCCTAGGACTCAATAGGGAGGATTTTAGCAAAGAAGAGGAGATAGAACCTGTAGCGATCACCTCCAGTAGATAGGTATGTGCCCTTGGTCAAGGTATAGGACCACCCACACATCTCAACGTTTTTAACCAAGAACATTCCTGTCCAAAAGAAAGACATGGACAAAAATAGAGCAGAGACTGAAGGATGGGCCATACAGGGACAATTCCACCTGGGGATCCATCCGGTATGCAGACATCAAACCCAACAAAGTTGCTGTTGCCAATAGGCACTTGGTGACAGGAACCTGGTATGGTTGTTCCTCGTGGCATCTGACCAACACAACTGTAGCTATTTGGAGCCAATGATCTGACTAAACTCAGAGACACCTTTGGGGGAACTGGCAGAAGAACTGGAGGGACAGGGGGATTTTAACCCACTAGTTAGAACAAATGTCAGCTGGTTAAACTGCCCAGTGCTCCCAGGGACTAGCTCGCCAACCAAGGAGTGTACAGGGAGGTATCCATGGCTCCAAATGCATATATAGCAGAGTTGACTAATGGCCTTATCTGACATGGGAGGGGAGACCCTTGGTCCTATGAGGCTTCATGCCCAAATGTATGGATATTCTGGAACAGTAGGGCAGAAGATCGAGGGTGGGTAGGGAAGTACTCTCGTAGAGGTAAATGGGAGGGGAGAGAGGGGAGAAATATATGTGCAATGGAGTGATTGAGGAAGGGTAATGAGGAAGTTGGATATCATTTGTGATGTAAACTAATGAAATGATTAATAAAAAACTTACACCCTCCCCCCAAAAAAAACAGTGCTTCAAGGAAAATTCATAGCACTAAGTGCCTGCATGAACAAATTAGTGAGATTTCATACTAGGAACTTAAGAGTACAGATGAAAGCTCTAGAACAAAAATAGTGAACACACCAAGCAGGAATAGATTACAGGAAATATTCAAACTCAGAGGTGAAATCAATAAATTAGAAAAAAGTGAATAAAACAAAGGATCTAGAAAACCGATAGCTGATTCTTTGAGAAAATCAGCAAGATAGATCAAACCTTATCTCCTCTAACTAAAAGGCAGAAATATAATACCAAAATCAACAAAATCCAAAAGAAAAGGTGGGTTATTACAACAAACACTGAAGAAATCACAAGAATCATTAGCTCCTATATCATAAACCTGTACTCTCAAAAATTGACAAGCCTAAACAATGTGGATAATTGTCTTAATGTATACTACTTGCCAAAGTCAAATCAAGATTATGTACAATACACAAATAGATGTGTAACACTTAAGGAAATAGAAGCCTTCATTAAATGTCTGCCAACTAAAAAAGGTATGGGTCCAGAGGGTGTTAGTACAGAATTCTACCAGACTTTAATGGAACAGCTAATACCAATCCTCCTCAAATCATTCCACAAAATAGAAACAAAAGACCACTGCTAAACCCATTCTATGAAGCCACAGTCACAATGATACCTAAACAACAAGAAGACGCAACAAAATACAATTTAAGACTGAATTCTTTAAAGAAGATTGACACAAAAATACTCAATAAGATATTGACAAACCAAATCCAAGAACAAATCAAAATTATCATATACCTTGATCAAGTATGCTTCATTCTAGGGATGCATGCATAATTAAAAATTCAAAAATATATCAATGTATTCCACCATATAACAAAACTGAAAAAAAATCACATGATCATCTCATTAGATGCTGATAAACATTTTACAATATCCAATACATCTTCATGATAAAAGTCTAAAGGATGATGAGGGATACAAGGTTTATATCTAAACATAATAAAGGACATATACAACATGATGATAGCCAACATCAAATTAAATAAAGAGAAAGATAAATAAACACACTAAAATCAGGGATAAAACAAAGATGTCCACCCTCTCCATATCTATGCAATAAAGTACTTGAAGATTTAGATAGAGCAATAAGACAACAAAGGAATATCAAAGGGATAAAAATTGAAATGCAAGAAGTCAAAATATTTCTATTTGTACATACTCTGGTAGTTTATATTCATCACTCAAAATATTCTAGAAAACTTGTACATCTGACAAATGTCTAGCAAATAAGCTGGATACAAAGTTAACTAAAAAAAGTAGTAGCAGTTCATTATACAAACAATAAGTGGGCCGAGAAAGAAATTAGAGAAACAACACCATTCATAATAGCCACAAATGATACAAAATATCTTGGAGTAATTCAAACCAGAATGTAAAAGTTCTATATGACAAATAATTAAAGTTATTAAAGAAAGAAACAGGAAGATATCTGAAAATGAAAATATCTCTCATGATAATGAATACATAGGATTAGAAATGAGAAAAAATGTCCACCTTACCAAAAGTAATGTACAGATTCAATGCAATTCCCACCAAAATTTCAACATAATTACAGACATTAAAAGAACAATGAGCAACTTTATAGGTAAGCAAAAATAGAGGATATTTAAAATAATCCTGTACAATAAAAGAACATCTATGGGTATCACAATCCATCATTTCTAGGTCTACTACAGAAAGATGGTAATAAAAACTGCATGATTTTGGCACTAAAATAGACAATATCATCAATGAAATCAAATCAACGACACAGACATAATCATACATACCTAGAGATACTTAATTCTGACAAGGAAGCCAAATGATACAATGGTGAAGAAAAAGGCATTATGCACAAATGTTCCTGACCTAACTCAATCTCTCCATGTAGAATAATGTGAACATACGCATATCTATCACTCTACACAAAATTCAAGTGCAAGCGGATCAAAGATCTCAACATAAAACCAGATAAATTATATCTAGTAGAAGAAAAAAAAAAGGATAACATTGAACATATTGGCTCAGGAGACAACTCCCTGAACAGAAAGAACACCAACAGCTCAGGCACTAGGATCAACAGTTAATGAATAGGACCTATGTAAGTGTAGAGAATCTATAAACCATAGGACACTGTCAAAGGAACAAATTGGGAGCTTACAATCTTCAATATCTCTACATCTGACAGAGAGCTGATATACAAAGTATGTAAAGAATTCAACAAATTAGAACCTAACAAAGCACATAACACAATTAAGAATTGGGGTAAAAAATTAAACTGAATTCTTAAAGAAGAATCCCTAATGACTGAGAAGCACTGAAAAGAATGCTCAGCAACTTCAATCATCAGGGAAATGCAAATCAAAACAACTATGGGATTCCATTTCATACCTGTCAGAATGCCTTAAATAAAAAATTCAAGCTACAGCTCATGCCTGCTGTTAACTCCATTTCTTCTAACTGGGCTGACTTATCTAGCCTCAACAGGAGATGTTACTAGTCCATTTTCAACTTGATATGCTAAGGTGGGTTTATATCCTTGGGGAGGGCAATGTGGAAGTGAGATGAAAGGGAGGGCCTGGAAGGACAGGACATAGAGGAAAACTAAAATCAGAATATAAAGTTAATAAGTTAATCAGTAATAAAAAAAGGAGCTGCCATGGTAATGATATCCCTTTACAGCAATAAAAAAGCCTAACTAATACTGTCATTAAATATTGCAGCAATTATTTTTCAATACTGTCCTCAGCTTACATAACCTCACAGAGACTATTGTAGTGCCCTGTTTTTACAGCCAGATATGCTACACTTCAGAAAAAAATATATATTCTTGCATTCATCCACAGAAAAAAATTTTTCAACAAAAATCAGTCTGTAAGTTATGGAAGAAAGAGCTAATTGTTTCATAAAATGCAGATGTATTAAAGTGATGGTAGTCTGTTTTTTATGATCCATGTTTTCACCAGCCTTGAATAGTTGGCTAGGTTCCTAGAAGTATGCATGGTTTACTTTCTATTGAGTGTGTCTTAAGTGCAACTAGATAGCTTTTGCTTACTACCCAGATTTTAGTGCTACTGCACTAAACTTTTAGAGATACCTTACCATGTTAGTAATAGGTGTCACAGTTTGATAATATTATTTATTTCTTCCCTCTCTTGGCTGTTTTCATAGTACTTTCTGGTAAGCCTAGACCACAGGAAGGAGGCCTTCAACTTGTAAAGCATCCTTATAACCACAGATAAATTTAGCACACATCCTTATCAAAGAAACTTTTATTTACGGCAAATGGGGACTATTACAGAAAACCAAAGCAGTTTGTAATTCAAAGATCAAACTGTTGGGTGGAACACAGTCCAACAGATACTTCTACCAGACATCTTGTTCACTCACTGTTTAGGGAATATCTTTGAACAGTAGATGAAAAGATTGTAAGAGTAGAGGACAAGAGATTCTGCTTTAGATTGCATTTCCTAAAAATGACAAAGAAACTTCATTCATTATATTTGAACAAACACTGAAAAGTGATGATAATAAATTCACATGATAATGTAAAATGGAGGGATCTCAAGAGGACCCAATTTTAAATAAATAAACAAATAAATAAATAAATAAACAAATAAATAAATGTAATGGTCAGCCTTGAAATCAGATACATATAAGCCACACTAAACAGATTTGTATATATAACTTAAAAATACAGGTTGTAAAAAAAATAAAAAAATACAGGTTGTTCTTATATATTTATTCACTTTAAGACATGTTTAAAAATATTAATCAAAAAGAAGTCATTAGTATGAGATGTAATGGGAAAGACATGGAAGAGTTCAGGGAGTGGGACATGGGAGTTGCTGGATAGAAGACAGGGATGGGGAAAGTGATGCAATGATACTCAATTGAAATTTTTAATAAAAACTTAATAAAATACTATATTTTTAAAATATAGATGTAAATGCAGGGAAGAACAAAACAAAGTAAAAAAAAGCATTTTTAATAAAATAATACTTTTCTAGAAACTAACCATTAGTAATGAATACTATAATTTTTTCTAACCAAGAAAACAAATTAATTGTTTTAAGGAAGCCCAGAAAACATCTTTTAAAAAAGAAAACATAAGCTCCAGATCTTTAGATTTGAGTATAAAACTCACAGGAAATGAAAAAGCCAGGAAAATAGCAATGGATAATGTGAGGTGTTAGGGAGAATCTCTTGCAAGGATATTATAGTAGAATATAGGTGCTATGAAATGGGAAAAGGCAAAAATGATCATGGTTTGACTTGAGAGCTGGGAAGAGGATAATACAAAATGATACGAAAGAATGGGTGATATAAATGAGTCACTAAAATTAAGAAAGCATATAGAAAATAAAGGAGATTCAGATATTCTATTGATGAGGTTTACAATTGAAGAATCAAAAGAGAAATCCTTGAAAATAAAATATAAATTATTGAAAACACTTATTACCCTTACTTATTTTGGTTCGATTTTGTATTTTCACGTATATGCAGACAGTTTGGAATTAAAATTATTAAATCTAAAACTTCACAAATAAAGAAATCATCATTCTGAATGCAGTGACTATTCTTGAGTGGTATCATGCACTATTATATCATTTCTCCTATATCCCTTACACTTAACACTCCCTCATACTTGGTAGATTAATCATCTTTTTCTTTCATACAATCCACTTTAGAGGCAACCTTGATCCTACAGTCACTTAGGTCACTCAAATTTTACCAAAGTTGCCATATTTTTTTCTGTTTAGGTAACATTCATTGTATTTTAAAGTGGCCAAAAAGTGTTGGTCAAGAGGTACTCACTGAACGGTACCTAGTGTAATGCTTCCTTTGCAGGTCCAGCCAGCAATTGAACAATTAGAGTCAAGGATCAGACTGAACTCAGGGAACCTGGTGTGGGAGCTGGCGGAGGGACTAAAGGAGCTGAGGGAGATTGCAACACTATTAGAAGAACAACATAGGATGGCCTGACCACCCAGTTTTCCCAGAGTCTAGGCCACCAATCAAGAAATGTACCTGGATGGATTCATGGCTCCAGATACATATGTAGCAGAAGATGGCCTGGCCTGACAGAAATGGGAAGGGAAGCCCTTGGTCCCCGGATGTTTTGATGCCCCAAAGTAAGAGGATGCTTGGGCGGTGAGGCAGGATAGGGTGGGTGGGTGGTGGAACTCCCTCCTACATGCAAAGGGGAGGTAGAGGTGCTTTGGTGGAGGACTGATCAGGAAGGAGGATATCATTTAGATGTAAACAACTGCAAAGATTAATTAAAAATAATGGCCACAAAGAGTAACTCTAGTAGGAAATAGTAAAGCTTCAAGGCATGTACAAAAGTGAAATTTGTTTAGAATTTCACACTGTAACCTAATTTCCATCATCTAGTGGAGGATTTTATAATGCATATGCATGGGTAAGTTTAAGTACCAGGCAAAGGCCAAAGAATGAAATGGAAAATAAAAATAACCCCACAGGTTCATGGTTGAGTACTAAGAGAATTGTCTTTAGCATATTAGGAGAAAACACCAGAGAGGACAGACTGTTTAAGGAAATAAAAATGATTGAAAAATGTTTAGATTTGTGAAACATTTTACTGTTCCTTTTTCTCAGCACTTCAACCTGTTGTGAATCTTTATATCAACCACTGTACTTTGAAGAGAGAAATTTCTCTGGTGAGGACTGAAAATTCTGCGACTCTAAGGGCAGAAAGATATATATTTAGAAAGTACTTTGAAACTCTGCCCATTTAGCAAAATGAGACTAGATATGAACAATTATCAAACAAAAGTCAAAAATCCCTCAACCTCTGATAAATAGAGTACTGTCCAGTATGAAGAATGAGCTACAATTTAGCCATACATTTTTAAACAATTAATTAATTACTTACATCCCAGTTGTTGCCCCTTCATACTCTAAGAGTTCTTACCCACATCTTTCTCCCCCTTTACCTCTGAGACACAGCCTCTAAAATTCTCCCCACCATTGTTCATCTAGTCTCTCCAGGATAAGACACATCCTCTCCAACTGAAGCCAGACATAATAACCCTCTCTTTTCTATGTGTCAGGGCCCTCCAACAAGTCCACATATGCTCTTTGGTTGGTGACTCAGTCTCTGGGATCTCCCAGTGGTCCAGGTTAGTTGAAATTGTTGACCTTCATGTGAGGTTGCTATCTTTGTCTTTCAGGGCCTTCAGTCCTTCCCCTAACTCTTCAAAGGGTTCCACAACCTCCGTTCAATGTTTGCTCAGTGTTTGTGTGTATATTTGTATCAATATCATCCAGATGCTGGGTAGATCTCAGAGGCCTGCTATGCTACGTGTCTTACTGCAAGTACAGCAAAGCATCATTAATAGTGTGAGGGACTGGTGGCAGCCCATAGGATATGTCTCAAAAAGGGCTGATCATGGTTCAGCCATTCCTTCAGGCTCTGCTCTGTCTTTGTGCCTGCATTTCTTTTAGACAGGAATAATTATGAATCACAATATTTGTATGTAGGTTGCTGTTCCTAGTCCTACAACTGGATACTATCTGTTTTCAGAAGGTGTTCACTTCCAGTTCCATTTCTCCTAAGATCACCTGTATTGACTCCTGAGACTCTCATCAAGGTCTCTGGGACTTCCTATAGAATTCCCCTATCCAGGACCCCTGGCAGCTGCTTATTTCCATTTATTCTTCTGGCCCTCTGAGCTTCTCTTGTCTCCCTGCAAACCTGAACTTGCTGCCCTTTTCTTCTCTCCTCTCATATACAAGCCCCTCCTCCCTCTGTCTCCCAACACTATTTCAGTCCCCATTCTAAGTGGGATTACAGACTCTTTACTTGGTCCTTCCTCCTGTTAAACATATTACTGTCTGGTTGTATCATGGTTATTCTGTAATTTTTGGCTAACATCCAATGATCAGTGAGTACATACCATCCATGTCCTTTTGGGACTGGGTAATTCAATCCATTTGTCTCCAAAATTTATGACTTCTTTGTGGTTAATTGTACAAATGTATCCATATTCTGTATCCATTCTTTTGTTGAGGGCTATGTGGGTTACTTCCAGTATCTGGCTATTAGAAATAATTATGAGTTTGCAATTCCACCAGGAATGAAAGATTCTTCCCCTTTAAACACATCCTCAACAGCACATACTTACCCTTGAATTTGTTATCATATATATATGTATATATATATATATATATATATATATATATATATAGGTATAGGTATAGGTATAGATATAGATATAGATATAGATATAGATATAGATATAGATATAGATATAGATATAGATATAGATATAGATATTGTTTGAATCACCTGAATTTATTTTCAGATGTCCTTCCTCTATCAAATCTGATTCATATAACTCTGGAAGGCATGTAGATAATAATCACCTTTTTCTAAAAATGCAAAGACAAATCTTTTTTCCCAAATCAGGGTATCCTTCAGTGGGCAACTAGGAAAGCTCATAGTTTGCATTCTCTTCAGGGGAATAATAAAACAACCACAAAACTATAATCCTATTCATTTGATAATAAGAATAATTCAAAGCAAATGAAGTAAACTAAGCCAATTTGTTACACCAGGACATAAGCCCAAAATTCCTACGGAGCCCATGAACAAAGAATGTGAATTATCCTACAAACTTTAATATACTATCCTTAAGGTAAACATCCACTAATACCTGCTTATAGGAAGGAGGTGGCTTTTATCTATTATGCTCTCTGCTTGGAGCCATTGCATTTTTCCCTGGACTAGTTGTGAATTGCAGGCAAAATTTCCTTCATGAATCAGGCAAAAATCTGTATTCTCTCCTTCTAACTATAAAAACAATTTAAACATACTTCATTTGTTATTGAATATAATCTTCATTTACATTTCAAATGCTAAAACATTTCCAAGTTCGCCCCCCTCTGAAAACCCCCAACCCCTCCTCCCTCCCCCTGCCTCCAAGTATATGCCCCTCCACCCAACCCACACCCACGTCCCCCCACCCTCGATTTCCCTTTGTTGGGGGCATCTATTGAGCCTTCACCTGATCAAGGACCTCTCCTCCCACTGCTGCCAAACAAGGCATTCCTCTGCCACAGTTTGGGATGGAACCATATATACCCCTTGGTTGATGGTTTAGTAGCTGGGAGTCCTGAGGCATCAGGGTGGCTGACATATTTGTTCTTTCTGTGGGGCTATAAAACCCTTCAGCTCCTCTGTACCTCCCTCCAACTCCCCCATTGGGGACCCCATGCTCAGTCCAATGGTTGGCTGCTAGCGTCTGCCTCTGTATCTGTAAGGCTCTGGAAGGACCCCTCCAGAGACAACCATGGCATGCTACTTTTGATATACACTTCTTGTCATCCATAATAGCGTCAGGGTTTGGTGACTGTTTATAGGATGAATCCCCAGGTAGAGTAATCTCTGGATGGCCTTTACTTCAGTCTCTGTTCCACATATTGTCTCCCTTATTGCTCCTGTGAGTATTTTGTTCCCTTTTTCAGAGGAATCAAAGCAGCCCAACTTTAGTTCCCCTACTTCTTGAGCTTCCTGTGGTCTGTAAGTTGTAACTTGTTTATTGTGAGCTTTTGGGTATCCACTTATCAGTGCATACAATGTGCTTTCTTTTGTGATTGGGTTCCCTCGCTCAGGATGACACTTTCTAGTTCCATCCATTTGCCTAAGATTTTCATGAATTCATTGTTTTTAATAGCTAAATAGTACTCAGTTGTGTGTATATATATCATAGTTTCTGTATCCATTGTTCTGTTGAAGGACATTTGAGTTCTTTCCAGCTTCTCGCTACTATAAATAAGGCTGCTATGAACATAGGTGGAGCATGTGTCTTCATTACATATAAGAGCATCTTCTGGGTATATGCCCAGGAGTGGTATAGCTGGGTCCTAAGGTAGTACTTTGTGTAATTTTCTGAGGAATCCCCAAACTGATTTAAAGAGTTGTTTTACCAGCTTGCAATCGCACCAACAATGGAGAAGAGTTCCTCTTTCACCACATCCTCTCCAGCATCATCTTAGCCATTCTGACTGGTGTGAAGTGAAATCTCAGGTATGTTTTGATTTGCATTTCCCTGATGACTAAGGATGCTGAACATTTCTTTAGGTGCTTTAGAGCCATTCCAGTTTCCTCAGGTGAGAACTCTTTGTTTAGCTCTGTACCCCATTTTTAATACAGTTATTTGACTCTCTGGAGTCTAACTTCTTGAGTTCTTTGTATAAATTGGATAAGAGCCCTCTATCGGATGTAGGGTTGGTAAAGATCTTTTCCCAATTTCTTGGTTGCTGTTTTATCTTATTAACTGTGTCCTTTGCCTTACATAAGCTTTGCAGTTTTATGAGGTCCCATTTGTCGATTCTTGTTTTTAGAGCATAAGCCATTGGTGTTCTATTCATGAACTTTTCCCCTTTTGCCATGTGTTCAAGATTCTTCCCCACTTTCATATCTATCAGCTTCAGTGTGTCTGGTTTTATGTGGAGGTAATTGATACACTTGGACTTGAGCTTTGTGCAAGGAGATAAGAATGGGTTGATTTGCATTTTTCTGCATGCTAAGCTCCAGTTGATCTGGCACCATTTGTTAAAAATGCTGTCTTTTTTCCACTGGATGTTTTCAACTCCTTTGTATGCGGATTCATTTCTGGGTCTTCAAGTCTATTCCATTGATCTTCCTGCCTGTCTCCATACCAATACCAGGTTTTACCACTATTGCTCTGTGGTAGCGCTTGAGGTCAGGGATGGTGATTCTACCAGGAGATTGTTTGTTTTTGCTATCCTGGGTTTTTTGTTATTCCAGATGAATTTGAGAATTGTTGTTTCTAGATCTATGAAAAATTAATTTGGGATTTTGATGGGGATTGCATTGAATCTGTAGATTGCTTTTGGCAAGATGGCCATTTTTACTATGTTAATCCTGCCAATCCATTAGCATGGGAGATCTTTCCATCTTCTGAGATCTTCTTCAATTTCTTTCTTCAGAGCCTTTAAGTTCTTGTTATACAGATTTTTCACTTTCTTGGTTAGTGTCACATCAAAGAATATATTATTTGTAACTATAGTGAAGGGTGGCATTTCCCTAATTTCTTTCTCAACTTATCCTTTAAGTAGAGAGCAAGGCTACTGATTTCTTTGAGTTAATTTTATATCCAGCTACTTTGCTGAAATTGTTTATCAGCATTAGGAGTTCTCTGGTGGATGTTTTGGGGTCACCTAAGTATAAGATCATATCATCTGCAAATAGTGATATTTTGATTTCTTCCTTTCCAATTTGTATACCATTGACCACCTTTTGTTGTCTGTTTGCTCTGGCAAGGACTTCAAGTACTATATTGAATAGATAGGAAGAGAGTGGGAGGCCTTGTCTAGTCCCAGATTTTAGAGGAATTGCTTTAAGTTTCTCTCCATTTAAATTGATGTTGGCTCTACCAGTTTGTAGTGTATTGCCTTCACTATGGTTAGGGATGGGCCTTGGATTCCTGATCTCTCCAAGACGTTTATCATGGAGGGATGCTGGATTTTGTAAAAAGCCTTTTTAGCATCTAATGAAATGACCATTTGTTTTTTTGTTTTTTTGTTTTCCTTGAGTGTGTTTATGTAGTGGATTACATTGATGGATTTCCATATATTGAACCATCCCTGAATCCCTGGGATGAAGCCTACCTGATCATGGTGAATTATAGTTTTGATGTATTCTTGGATTCATTTGGCCAGAATTTTGTTGAGTATTTTTGCATCGATTTCCAAGAGGGTGATTGGTCTGAAGTTCTCCTTCCTTGTTTAGTATTTTGGTTTAGGTATAAGCATTATTGTGGCTTCATAGAATGAGTTGGGTAGTGTTTCCTGAGTTTCTCATTTATGGAATAGTATGAAGTGTATCAGTATTAGCTCTTCTTTGAAGATCTGATAGAATTACCCACTAAACCCACGTGGTCCTGGGCTTTTTTTTTTTTTTTTAGTGGGAGACTAATAGCAACTGTTTCTATTTCCTCGGGACTTATGGGACTATTTAGATGGTTTATCTGATGCTGTTTTAATGTTGGCAACAGATATGTATCTAGAAAGTTGTCCATTTCATCCAGATTTTCAAACTTTGTTGAGTATAATCTCTTGTAGTAGGATCTGATTTTTTTTTAATTTCCAGTTTCTGTTGTTATGTTTCCCTTTTCATTTGTGATTTTATTAATTTGGGTAGTGTCTCTGTGCCCTCTGGTTAGTCTGGCTAAGGGTTTATCTATCTGTTGATTTTCTCAAAGAACCAGCTTCTTGTCTTGTTGATTCTTTATATAGTTCTTTTTGTTACTGTTTGGTTGATTTTAGACCTGAGTTTGATTATTTCCTGTCATCTACTCCTCTGGGGTGCATTTGATTCTTTTTTTTTCTAGAGACAGCTAGTTCTGTCAAGCTGTTAGTGTAAGCTCTCTCCATTTTCTTTTTGGAGGCATTCAGAACTATGAGTTTTCCTCTTAGTACTGCTTTCATGTGTCCTATAAATTTTGGTATGGTGTGTCTTAATTTTGCATTAAATTCTAAAAAGTCTTTTATTTCTTTCTATATTTCTTCCTTGACCAAGCTATAATTGAGAAGAACATTGTTTAAAGTCCACATGTATGTGTGTTTTCCATTGTTTTTGTTTGACCTTAAGACCAGCTTTAGGCCGTGGTGATCTGATAAGGTACATGGAATAATTTCAATATTTTTGTATCTGTTGAGGCCTTTTTGTGAGCAATTACATGGTCAATTTTGGGGAAAGTACCATGAGGTGCTAAGAAGAAGGTATATTCTTTTGATTTAGGGTAGAATGTTCTATAAGTATCTGTTTTGGCCCATAAGTTCAGTTAGTTTCATTGTGTCTCTGTTTAGTTTCAGTTTCCATGATTTGTCCATTGTTGAGAGTGGTGTGTTGAAGTCTCCCACTATGTGTGCTTTGACTTTTAGTAAAGTGTCTTTTATGAATGTGGTTGCCCTTGCATTTGGAGCATAGATGTTCAAAATTGAGAGTTCATCTTGGTAGATTTTTCCTTTGGCCAGCATAAAGTGTCCCTCTTTATCTTTTTTGACAACTTTTATTTGAAAGTCAAGTTTACCTGATATAAGAATGGCCACTCCAGCTTATTTCTTGGTACCATTTGCTTGGAAAATTGTTTTCCAATCTTTGACTGTGAAGTAATGACTGCCTTTGTCATTGAGGTGGGATTCTTGTATGCAGCAAAATGTTGGGTCCTGTTTTGGTATCTAGTCTATTAGTCTATGTCGTTTTATTGGGAAATTGAGACCATTGATGTTAACAGATATTAAGGAAACGTGATTGTTGCCTACCGTTATCTTCTTTGATAAAGGTAAAAATTCTGTTTGTGTAGCTGTTTTCTGTTGGGCTTGTTGAATGATTCCCTTATTGATTTTTTTCTACGGTGTGGTTTCCTGCATTGTGTTGGTATTTTTCATGCATTATCCTTTGTAGAGCTGGATTTCTGGAACGATATTGTGTAAATTTGCTTTTGTCATGGAACGTCTTGTTTTCTCTGTCTCTAGTAATTGAAAGTTTTGCTGTGTATAGTAATCTGGGCTGACATTTTCTCTTAGGGTCTGTATGACATCTGCCCAGACTCTTCTGGTTTTCATAGTCTCTTGTGAGAAGTCTGGTGTAATTCTGATAGGCCTGCCTTTATGTGTTACTTGACCTTTTTCTCTTACTGCTTTTAATATTCTTTCCTTGTTTTGTACATTTGGTGTTTTAATTATTATGTGACAGGAGGAGTTTCTGCTCTAGTCCAGTCTGTTTGGAGATATGTAGGCTTCTTGTATGTTCATGGGCATCTCTCTCTTTAGGTTAGGGAAGTTTTCTTCTGTAATTTTGATGAAGATATTTACTAGCCCTTTAAGATGTAAATTCTCACTCTCTTCTATACCTATATTCCTTAGGTTGTGGTCTTCTCATTGTGTCCAGATTTCCTGGATGTTTTGGGTTAGAAGCTTTTTGCATTTTGGATTTTCTTTAACTGTCGAGTCAATGTTTTCTATGGAATCTTCAGCATATGAGATTCTTTCTTCTATCTCTTGTATTTTCTGTTGATGCTTGCATCTATGACTCCTGAATTCTTTCCAAGGTTTTCTATTTCCAGAGATGTCTCACTTTGTGATTTATTGTTTCTGTATACATTTTTAGATCCTGTATCTTTTTGTTCAGTTCCTTCACTTGTGTGTTTTCCTGAAATTCCTTAAGGGATTTTTGACTTTCCTCTTTAAGGGTTACTGCCTGTTGACCCATGTTCTCCTGTAATTCCCTAGAGGATTTTCGTGTTGCCTCTTTAAAGGCTTCTACCTGTTGGTACATATTCTCCTGTATTTCTTTAAGGGGTTTTTGTGTATCCTCTTTAATTTCTTCAACCTGTTGACCCATGTTATACTATATTTCTTCAAGGGAGCTATTTATGTCCTTCTTGAAGTCCTCTATCAGCATCATGAGATGTGATTTTAAATCCAGGTCTTTCTTCTCCGATGTGATAGTGTATCCAGGATTTGCTGCTGTGGGAGAAATGGGTTCTGATGGCACCATGTTGCCTTGGTTTCTGTTGGTAGTGATCTTGCATATGCCTTTGGCCATCTAGTTGTCTCTCGTGTTAGCTGGCCTTGCTGTCTTTGACTGTGGCTTTTCTGTCCTGCATGCATGTGTATCTGTACTCCTAGGATTCCCTTTCTCTCAAATGCCCTTCCTAGAGCTGGTCCTCTAGGAAGTATCAGGAGTTGAGTTTTTTTCCTGTGGCAGACTTGGTAATGTGCAGGCTGCTGATTCTCAAATGTCCTGCATGCTGCTTCTTCTTGAATGCCCTGGGTGCTGCTGATCAAAGGGGCGGGAGGTGGCAGAGGAGGGTGGGGTAAAATGGACTGTAGGGATGTGGTATTCTGGAAAGAGGACATGGTTTTGGTTGTTGCTGGGTAGTGAGTCCCAGTCAGTGGCTCTGGACATCCAGAGGTGGGGGGTGGTTCTTGCTGAATGTCCTGGGTGCTGCTGGTTCTCTAGAAAGTACCAGGAATTCAGGTCTTCCCAGTGGTAGAACTGGCTAGAATCTACCACATTGGAAAGAACAGGGCAGGCAGTGGTGGAGGAGGAGGGTGGGGTAGAAGCTTAATCATATAATAATAAAAGCACTAAATGCACAGAACAACAAAAGAATATTAAAAGCTGTAAAGGAAAAAGGCCAAGTAACATATCAAGGCAGACCTCTTAGAATTATACCAGTCTTTTCAACAGAGACTCTAAAAGCCAGAAGATTCTGGACAGATGTCCTAAAGACCAAAAGATGACACAAATGTCATCCCAGGATACTATAGCCTGCAAAACTATCAATCATCATAGATGAAGAAAACAAAATATTTCATGGCAAAACCAAATTTAAATAAGACATTTCCAGTACACCAGCCCTATAGAAGATTTTAGAAGGAAAACACCCACCCAAGGAGATTATTTACATAAAAGAAAAAACAGAAAATTAATCATCTTCCAACAAACACAGGAGAGAGTCATACACACATAATTCCACCTCTAACAACAAACAAAACAGGAACTAAACATCATGCCTTTAATATCTCTCAATGTTAATTGACTCATTCCCCAATAAAAATACATAAGTTAACAGACTGCGTATACAAGCAGGACCCAGCATTTAGAAACATGCAAAAAGCACACCTCATTGACAAAGACAGATACTACCTCAGAGTAAAGGACTGGAAAAACATTCCAAGCAAATGGTTTCAGGAAATAAGCTGGAGTTGCCATTCTAAAATCCAATAAAATAGACTTTCAACCAAAAGTAATCTAAAAAGATGGGAAAGGATACTTTGTACTCATCAAAGAGAAAGTCTCAGTTCTGAACATCTATGCCCCAAATGCAAGAGCATATACTTTCATAAAAGTGACTTTACTATAGCTCAAAACACACATTGAACCCTACTCAAAAATAGTGGGAGACTTTGTCACACAATTTGCATCAATGGACAGGTCATTGAAGTAGACACTATAAGACACTATACAGAGGCATAGTGAAACTAATAGAGATTGTAGAAAAAATAGATTTAACAGATATTTATAGAACATTTCACGCTAAAACAAAAAAAATACCTTCCCATCATCTCCTTATACCTTCTCTAAAAACAGACAATATAATCTGTCAGAAATCAAGCATTAATAGAGACAAGAAGATTGACACAGTCTAGTGCATCCTATCAGATCCCCACAGACTAAGGCTTGACTTCAGTAAAAAGTAAAACAACAGAAAACCCACATAACCATAGAAACTGAATGAGCGTCTACTAAATGACAACTTGGTCAGGGATAAAATAAAGTGAGAAATTAAAAACTTTCTAGAATTCAATGAAGGCAAAGACCCAGCATAATCAAACTTATAGGACACAGTAAGAACAGTGCTAATAGGAAAATTCATAGCACTAAGCAGGACTGAAAACAAACTGGAGAGATCCTTTACCCAAAAATTAACAACACACCTGAAAATCCTAGAACAGAAGGAATAAAACACACCCAATAGGAGTAGATGGCTGGAAATAAGCAAACTCAGAGCTGAAAATAACCATGGATAAACAAAGAGAACTATATAAAAGAACAATAAAGTAGAATCTACTTCTTTGAGAAAAGAAATAAGATAGATAAACCCTTAGCCAAACTAACAGAAGAACACAGAGACAGTATCCAAATTAACAAAATCAGAAATGAAAAGGGAGGAAAAGGGAGACCTAACAACAGAAACTGAGGAAATTAAAAAAAATTATTAGATCCTACTACAAAAGCTTATGTTCAATAAAACTGAAAAATATACATGAAGTGAATGACTTATTAGATAAATACAACATTCCAACGTTAAATCAAGAGCAGGTAAATTATATAAAAAGTCATATATTTCCTTTTTTTTTTTTGGTTTTTTGAGACAGAGTTTCTCTGTGTAGCCCTGGCTGTCCTGGAACTCTCTATGTAGACCAGGCTGGCCTCGAACTCAGAAATCCGCCTGCCTCTGCCTCACAAGTGCTGGGATTACAGGGGTGTGCCACCACAACCTGGGAAAAAGTCATATATTTTCTAAAGAAATAGAATAAGTTGTTACAAACCACCCAATCACAAAAAACACATGGCCAGATGGCTTCGGGTTAAATTGTACCAGACCTTCAAAGACCTAATACCAATACTCCTCAAAATAGTCTCTATAATAGAAACAAAACAAAAACTACCAAATTAATTACACAAAGTAACAGTTATTTTGATATCTAAACCACACAAAGGCCCAACAAAGAAAGAGAACTTCAGACCAATTTTGCTAATAAATATCAATGCAGAAATACACATTAGAATTCTTGTAAACTGGATCCAAGAACACATCAAAACCATTATTCACCACTATCAATTAGGTTTCATCTCAGTGATGCAAGGAGGGTTCAATTTATGAAAATCCATCAATATAATCCAGTATATAAACAAACTCAAAGGAAAAAATTACAAGATCATCACATTAAATGCTGAAAAGGCCTTTGAAAAAATCATCCAACCTCCCTTCAAGTTATGTGTTGGAGACATCAGGAATTCATAGCACATACCTAGACATAATAAAAGCAATACATAGCAAAGCAACAGCCAACATGAAATTGGATGGAGACATACTTGAAGCAATCCCAATAAAATCAAGGATGAGAAAATACTGCCCACTCCCTGTCTATTCAACATAGTAATTGAAGTTCTAGCTATATCAGTAAGACAACAAAAGGAGATGAAGGGGATACAAATTGCAAAGGATGAAAACAAAGTATTAATATTGGAGGATGATCTGATAGAATACGTAAGCAACTCCAAAAATTCTACCAGAGAAATTCTATAGCTGATAACAACTTCAACAAAATGTCAGGATATAGAATTAACTCAAAGAAATCAGTAGCTCTCCTTTTTTATAAATGATATACAGGATGAGAAAGATATTAGAGAAACAATATCCTTTAAAATAGCCACAAATAATATGAAGTATCTTTGTATAACTCTAATCAAGCAAGCAAAATATCTATCCTACAAGAAATTCAAGTTCATCAAGAAAGAAATTGAAGAAGCTATCCAAAGATGAAACGATCATCCATGCTCAAGGATCATTAGGATTTACATAGTGAAAATGATCATCTTACCAAAAGCAATCTACAGATTCAATGCAATCCTCAATAAATTTTTTAACAGACCTTGAAATTGTAGTTCTCAACTTCATGTGGAAAAACAAGAAATCCAGAATATCCAAAGCAATCCTGAACAATAAAAAAAAATATAGAAGTATTAGCATCCCTTACCTCCAGCTCTACTAAAGAGCAACAGTGATGAAAATCAAATCATATTGGTATATAAACAGATGGATTGATGGATAGAATGAAATATGAGACCCAGAAATAAATCCACAGAGCTCTGGACACCTGATTTTTTATAAAGAAGTGAAAATCATAGAGTGGGGAAAAAGAAAGAATCTTCAACAATTGGTGCTGATCTAATTGGATTTATGCATGAAAAAGAGTGTAAATCGATTCATATTCGTTACAGGGCACAGATCCAAGTCCAATTTGATCAAAGACTTCAACATCTAAGCCCATACACTAAATGTAAATGAAGATAAAATGAGAAATAGCCTTGAACACATTAGTACAGGAGAAAATTTCCTGAACAGAACATGAATGACTCACGACCTAAGAAAAATTGAAAACCGAAAAGCTTCTGTATGGTAAAGAAAATTGTCAACAGATTTCAAAAATAGCTTTACTAACCCTTAGTCAAACAGAAGACTAATATCCAAAATATATAAACAACTCAAGATAATAAAGTCCAGCAATCCAAATAACCCAATTTACAAATAATGGACAGATTTAAAAAGAATTCTCTATAGGAGACTCTCAAATATCAGAGAACTTAAAAAAATGTTCAACATCTTTAGTCATCAGGAAAATGAAATAATAAAGACCCTGAGATTCTGTGTTATACAAATCAGAATGGGTAAGATAATAACCTCATGTGATAGCACATGTCTGTGAGGATGTAGCAAAAGAGGAATTGCTGGTGGGATTGAAAACTGGTACAAATACCATGGAAATAAATCTTGAGTTTTCTCAGAAAATTGGAGATAGTTGTAACTATACTGCTCCTACAGATATGCACAAAATATGCTATACCATATCAGAAGAACATGTGCATTACTATGTTCATAGCAGTCTTATTTGTAATATCCAAAAACTATAAGGAACCTAGATATCCCTCAACTGAAGAATGGATACAGAAAATATGGTTCAGATGCACAGTGGATTATTATTCAGGTATTAAAAACAAGAGCATAATACATTTTGCAGGCAAATGGATGGATCTCAAAAATATCATCCTTTTTGATATAACACATACCCCAAAGGACATTTATAGTATAAATTCACTGATAAGTGGATATTAGCCAAAAAGTACAGAATACCCAGGACACAACCCAGAGACCATCAGAAGTTTAACAAGCATAAAGGCCCACACAGGGATTCTTCAATCCACTTAGGTGGGGAATAAAATAATCATGGTAGGCAGAGGGAGGGGTGAATGGAATGCAGAGGGTGCAAGGGATGAGGGGCAGGACCACAAATGGGTGAATACTGGAGAAAGGCCAAGAGTTCCAGGTGAATGAATGGAAAGATGAAGCTTCCAGTGATAGGAGATAGGGGGAACCCTCTAGAAATTCCAAGAGATCTGTGATGCCAGAGGCTTCTAGGACTCAGTTTGGGTGACTAACTAAAGTGATCAACAATGGAGTATGGAATCTGAAGAGACTATTTCCAATAGTCAGATAGTACCTCCAGTGTAGGGATGGGGACACTAACCCAGCTACAAAAGTTTTAACCCAAATTACTCTTGTCTAAAAGAAATACGAAGACAAAAATGAAAGAGACTGAAAGAATAGCTGACCAGTGACTGGCCTAAATTGAGATCCATCCCATAAGCATCCAGCAATCTTTGATATTATCACAGTCACTATGTTGTGCTTGTTGCCAGGAGCATAGCATGTTTGTCCTCTGAGGGGTTCCACTAGAGGCAAACTGAGACTGATGCAGATAATGACAGCTAAGCACTGTATAGAGGCCAGGGACCCCTATGGAAGACTTAGTGGAAGGGTTGAAAGAACCAAATGGTATGGCAATACCATAAGAACACCAACAGTGTCAACAATTTTAAAATTCTGAGATCACCTAAGACTGAGCCACCAATCAAAGAGCATACAGGGCCTGGTCCACTTCTCCAGGCAAAAATGAAGCTGAGGGCTACTTTCACTGGCTCTAGTTGGAGAGGATGCATTTAATTTGTAGAGATTTTATTCCCCAGGTTGGGGGAAATATAAAGGGGATCATCCTTTCAGAGGCAAAATGGAGGGAAGATGAAGGGAAGAACTCTGTGAAGGAGGAACGGAATGGGGAGCAACTGTTGGGATGTAAATAAAGTAATTAATAAAAATATGGGTACTGATTTCTATATAGTGATATTTTCTGTCTTATTTTAGTAGCTTTTGTATTTTATAATAGTCATTAGTATGATTTTTAATTTATTGTCTTAGTCTAGCAAAAATTCTTGGTTCTGTGGAGAATATTTATAATTCTTGTTACACTTACTAGTATTTTTATAACAAAAATTCATAATAGCATCTCTGAAATATTTGTTGAAAAATATTTCAAATAATAGAAAAATGAGAATTACATTTTTCCACACAATATGATACATCCTTGTGTTTTAGTATTAAATGAAATTTTCTAAGTCAAATTATTCAAACTGAACTGACATAATATATATATATATATATATATATATATATATATATATATATATTTCTATCCTTTCCTCACAAATAAATGCAGTTCATTGCAGTGGAACACATCTGCAATGCCAGTTATCAAGGGCTAGAGGTAAAATGTATATGAGTTTGAAGTCAGTCTCTGGTTCACAATACTATTTTCTGTTAAAAACAGGAAGTTTGAGAGATCTCACTAAATGTCTTATGGAAGTAAAAATATACTATCTACAGAATTTTCTGTAACCATAGATCAAATGGTACAGAATTTTCTGTAACCATAGGTCAAGTGGTACTATAAAAGGGAAATTAGGTTAAAACTAATTAAGTGATTAAGTCATTAGACAAGCCTGAAGCAGAGCACCCATAAATGAAATCAAACAAACCAAGTTCAATCAAAATTGTATGGATAACTCTATGTAATATTAACAGTCATACCTTTCTCATATGAGTCAGTAACCAAAGATGCTACTTGAATTCAAAACTAATTCCTGATTACTGTACTTCTCAATGTAAAATTTCTCCCTAATTCCTAAGGTCTTTAGAGATGAACATGTTCTCTGATTGCCTTCAATAAGCTGAAAGAGTGATGAAGAAAAACACATTTGGGACATTTCCCAAAAGAATGTCTAATGAATATAATTCTCTATAAATAAGCTGTTTATTTTCACTCTCTGGTTCCTCTGATATCGCAGGAAAACAGAAAAGCAGTTAGAAGAGCTTCAATAAAAACCAATGTTTTGAAAAGGGTCCACATGCTTTTCAGTGTTTATCTTTTGTTTGTCATCAGTCTAGTTAATAACTTCTTGGCTAAAAGAACAATGCTTTGGCAATGATCCAGAGTGTTCTGTAAAAGTGTCATGGTTAATTTAGATAAATATTAGATTTTCACATTTTCTGGCAGCAGAGGTTGTTGTTCAGATCACTCCTTCTAGCAGTTCTAAATATCCTCTGTGGCTGAATGTTGGCAAGCAGATAACCTGGAAAAAACATAGTCTATCTAGTTGAAGCTAGCAGGAGAGTGATTGCTTTCTCAAGACACTTTTTCTAAGTATCTTCCTTCTGTATTTAATGCTATCTCTCTTCAAATATTTTTCTTTCCTTCTTCAAATGCTATTGTCAGTGGAATTAGAACTAAATAATAGTCCTTTGACCATAGATTGAGCATACTGAGGATTTTATTCCTACATTGCATTGATTTCCTTAAATATGTCTTCCCTCAATAACATGTGTACCTTTCTCTGAATTCATATATGCTATTTTCAATTTCTCATTTCTAAAATGTTAACTACTATTATTATTACTATTAATTATTAATTATTGTGTGATACACATGTAAGCATATGTAACATAACACATGCATGCAAAACCAAGAACAAAAATTTTGGAGTTGGATCTCTATCTTTATATGGGATTGAAGAATTTATTCAGTTACTGGGTAAGTGCTTTCACTTGCTAAGTTAACCAGCATCCCCAAAAGGAATCATTAAATTTTTATATTTCACCTTTGTTTCTGTTTCTATTTGACAGATTACTTTCGTCCCCTTATTCATTTTATCAAGGAATTATAATAGAATAAATATATTATTAAATGGACATTGATGCTTATTACTAAGGAATGCATTGCTGCATTGATATATAGAGAGAAAACACCCAATAGTATGGTCTTCAAGAAAATTTTCTAAAGGAAATAGAATTTGTATACATTTTATAAGGATGAATTACACTTTACAATTATTTTAAGGGAAAAATTAATAGCCTGAAATCTGAAGTAAATTGATTTAGCAACTGGTTTGGGGACTGTGTGGAATGATGGCATGAACACTACAGTCAATGTGCATTTAAAACTGAGGCTGCTGTCACAATGTATGAGGAGCACAGGTGAATACTACCTTGATCATGGATTAATTATTGAATGTTGGCCTTCAGAAAACTTTTACTGTAGTCAAGTTTTTGTTGGTTTTGGCCACATACACATTGAGGCTTATGTTGCCTCCTATGAGATTCAAGAAGATGGACTTCATAAAATAAACTAGGATACACTATTCAACGATAAGAAATGAACTATTAAAATGAATTAAGAGAGACTGAGAATATGATATCAAACACTAATAATACACCTGAAGAGAATGGGATTCAAAAGAAATTCAAATGCTGATCTCTTCTCTGCCAGAATGTATGTACAAAGAAAAAAAATGTATAATCACTCCAGGTTTTCTGACTTAGGTGACAATATGGATAGTAATGCCATTCAACACAAAGTAGATGATGAATATTGTAGTTTTATCCATGTGTGTTATAAGAAAGTTTTGAGACAATCGCTGCAGAGATGTTAAATATGAATTTCAAGCCAAGAGAAAAAACTTGAAGTTTTTTCTCGGTTTGAGTTTCTGCATAACTATAGTATTCAAAGCCGAACATGTATCCAATGTTGCTCAGGCTGATTAAGCAAATAAAATATATAAAAAAAGATTACACATTCAGGATTATGTCTGATGGAGTCTCTGAAAGTACACAGTGGCCTTGTTTATCTTCTGTTAATTTTTGCTCATTGTACTTTCCTACTTGTTTTAATTTAATACATTTTAAATTAAAATATATTTCCATCATTTCTTCCTCTATTTCTTCTATTGAATTCTTCCCATATTTCCCATTTTGAAATTAATGACTTTTTACCATGTTATTCTTCATAAACACACAAAGATACACTACACTACACTACACTACACACACACACACACACACACACACACACACATACACACACACACTGGTCCTAGTAACAGAACCAGTGATTTTTTTTCCCCACATTCATAACAACATGTCTAGTGATATAATAGTCATCATTTAGGACTTTTTAAATGCATTTATTTCTATGAAATATAATCCCATAACAGAATTTCTGGTCCTTTGGCTCTTATATACTCTTTCTACATCATTTTTTGGAGTCACTGAACTACTCTCACAAGCAACTTAATGTTTTCTTATTCTTAGATCTGGGGCATTTGCTATGGCTCTTTTGGGGAACTCTGTGGCCCCAAGTGGCATAACTTTATTTTCAGTGTACACACACACACACACACACACACACACACACACACACTACAATATAATACACTTACTGAAGGTAAATATAAAATAATATTAAGACTTGAGGCTTTACCAAACTATCTGGTTGTAAGTTTTCCAATCTTGCTTCTTTATCGTGATAGCTAAATGGCATTTAAAATTAAAATGACTGTTATCTCATAGACTTCTTTTTAGTTTTGTTCATACTAGTTGAATAATTTAAGTAGTCTTTGTATGTAAACATAGCTGAACTGGTACTTCCATGTTGCCAAGGCTAGTATAAAATTTCCATTCAAAATTATACCTCAGATTCCAGAGTACTGGCATATGTGCTTTTTGCAACTGTCACAGTTTTTCACATTTTTCAAAATTATTCTAAGAAAAATAATGTTTAACAGTATAACTTATATCTCTAGTAGAGTACCTTTCTTGTTTTGATTCAAGCACCAAAATATGATCAATGCATTCAATAAACATGTAAGTAACTCCAGCACTTGTTAGTATTTATATATTTATCATTTTTATGACTTTACACTTACATGGCAGCTTAGGCCACTATCAGAAAAGGTAATATAGAATTCCGAATTGTCTAATATGTGAGCATTGCTTTCATTCCCTTTTCTATTTATTCCTGTTTTTTCCTATACCTCTTATTTTTGTTTTTTCTATACCTAATCCTAGTAAAGTATTCTTTGCACTGGTTTTCCAAAGTTCTACATTGCTGATGTATGATTTACATCTACATAAAATTATGAAAGATATTTGAAGAAAGTTTTTATTACAATATTGCCCAAGAGTTAGGGGAAACTGAATAGTAGATATCTTTATTATCAAATTTTCTTTGGAAAGATATGCTATGAGAATTTTTCTGGAAATGTTTTTATTTGATACTCCAGGCATTTCCCCATATTTTTTGCCAAATATTTGACTGTGTGTACCAGTTAGACACCAGGCTCTGAAGCCAGATGGCCTGATTTTGAATTTTGGCTTCATTTACTTGTAGTCTTATTTTGAAAAATTACTTAATCTAATTTCTCATATCTCACCAATAAAAGAAGAGATTATTATAGAATTACAAAAATAATTAGGTGAGCAATTTTATGTAAAATATTAATATACTGCTGGACATTCTTAATATAATGGTAGCTAATAATAGTTGATTGCTATTATCAGTAATATTTCATCTATTATCTCTGATGGTAAGGTCTTCTGAAATTATCTGATATTAGTTTTCTATAATTCTCTCTCTATTTCCAAAAGAATCTGTAACTCTACTATGTTCTCTTCTCCAAAATTTTAACACTCTCCAAGATTCATGAGGAAGAACACATAAAAGCTTTCCTTGGGAGTAACAGTAACTGTGCCAAAATATGTATTGGACATAAAACATTTAAAATGATATTCCAAAAGTTGTTATGCAGTAATATTGGTACAGAAAATATAACTAGAGGGTATTTGGTCTGAAAGAAGTCAGTTTTTATCTGACAAAAAAAGAATTATCTCTTAAATATCATAAAATGGGAAAAGAAGGAGAAAATGTCTTTTAACTAAATAGTTTCAATGCTGAAAAGATCATTTATTATCACTCTTTTTCACCTGAGGAAACTCATATCTCCACATATCAGTCTTCTGTAAATTCTGAACTGAGTTTCATTTATTAAAATGGATTCTGTGAGTTTAGGCATTGAAGGAAAGTCGAGGTATCAAGGGATTATGTTTCTGTGCTGATATTTTCCAACCTTTCTCAACTGTGTTCAACAAATAAGTTTTACTTGAATTGACATACAAATCACACCTCAGATATTATTCCATTTTTGCTTTAAGGAAAATTTCCAAAGAAAATACTAGTACAAATACTAATAATAATATTGATACTAATATTAATACAAATAAATATCTTTAGTCTATTTTTATAATCTACAATCGTTCAAATATATATCTTCAGCTTCAGAAAATTAAAAGTAGAAAGATATTGTGTAAAATTGGTTTTGTCATGGAATATCTTGCAAAGGACACCATCAAAAGGACAAAATGGCAACCAATAAATTGGGAAAAGATCTTCACCAACCCTGCATCCAACAGAGGGCTAATATCCAATATATACAAAGAACTCAAGAAGTTAGACCCCAGAAAACCAAATAACCCTATTAAAAATGGGGTACAGAGCTAAACAAAGAATTTTCACCAGAACAAATTAAGATGGCTGAGAAGCACCTTAAGAACTGTTCAACATCATTTGTCATCAGGGAAATGCAAATCAAAACAACCCTGAGATTTTACCTCACACCAGTCAGAATGGCTGATTAAAAACTCAGGAGACAGCAGGTGTTGGCGAGGATGTGGAGAAAGAGAAACACTCCTCCATTGCTTCTGGGATTTTTAAGCTGGTAAAACCACTCTGGAAATCAGTCTGGCGGTTCCTCAGTAAACTGGGCATGATACTTCCAGAGGACCCTGCTATACAACTCCTGGGCATATACCCAGAGGATTCCTTGGCATGCAATAAGGACACATGCTCCACAATGTTCATAGCAGCCTTATTTATAATAGCCAGAAGCTGGAAAGAACACAGATGTCCCTCAGTGGAGGAATGGGTACAGAAAATGTGGTATATTTACACAATGGAATACTACTCAGCAAATAAAAACAATGAATTCATGAAATTCTTAGGCAAATGGTTGGAACTGGAAAATATCATACAAAGTAAGGTAACTCATTCACAAAAGAATACACATGGAATGCAGTCACTATTAAGTGGATATTAGCCCAGAAGCTCAGAATACCCAAAACACAACCCACATATCAAATCATTCTCAAGAAGAAGGAAGGAGAGAGCCCGGGTCCTCAAAAGCCCTGATGCAGCATTATAAAAGATTGCCAGGACAGAGGAGGAGGAGGGGGTTGATTGGTGATCTGGCAGAGGGAAGATGGATTATGGGCTTAGGGGGAGGGGGGAACCAGGAAGGGGAAATAATTTAGAATGTACCAAAGAATATAGAAAGAAAAACAAAGAAAGACAAGAAAATTAAAAGTCACAAAATTCAAGTCTAAGCTTCTGTTTTAAGCCTGGCATTGATTAATGACTAAGAAAATTTTATTAATTGGCAACTCATAAATAAAATGACATTCCAAAAGGTATCCATTTGGTAGTCAAATATACCCGAATTTAAATATATTCATGTATTACTTACTTGTGCAAATTTGGATGAGACATCTGAGCAGTCTTGGCCTCAGCGTCCTCATCTATGAAACAAAGTTAATGGTACATAGCATAAAAATTTTAATATGCTACAGATGCCCTAAATGCCATATAAAGTATGTAGTATACTTTTAGACACAGAAAAAAATGCCTCTAATTATCATTTAACTTTTTAAACGTATCTAGGCCATCAATATATAGTGATATTGTTAGTATATACATTTATATTTAGTTTAACAATTTGTTACAGACAGAAAGAATCCTGTAAAATAAAAAAAACTGAGGGTATCACCATCCCTGATTTCAAGCTGTACTACAGAGCAATACTAATACTAATACTGCTACTAGTACTACTAGTACTACTACTACTACTACTACTACTACTACTAATAATAATAATAATAATAATAACAATAATATAAAATGGTATTGTCATACACACAGGTTGATCAATGGAATGGAATTGAGGACAAAGAAGTAAATCAACTCTAAGTGGATCAAGGACCTCCACATAAAACCAGACACACTGAACCTAATAGAAAAGAAACTGGGGAAGACCCTGGAGGACATGGGCACAGGGGGAAAGTTTCTGAACAGAACACCAATAGCATATGCTCTGAGATCAAGAATTGACAAATGGGACCTCATAAAATTACAAAGTTTCTGTAAAGCAAAGGACAAGGTCAGAAGGACAAAACAGCCATCAACAAATTGGGAAAAGATCTTCACCAACCTTACATTCGACAGAGGGCTAATATCCAATATATACAAAGAACTCAAGAAGGTAGACCCCAAAGAACCAAATAACCCTATCAAAAAATGGGGTACAGAGCTAAACAAAGAATTTTCACCAGAAGAAATTCGGATGGCAGAGAAACACTTTAAGAGATGTTCAACATCATTAGTCATCAGGGAAATGCAAATCAAAACAACCCTGAGATTCAACCTCACACCAGTCAGAATGGCTAAGATTAAAAACTCAAGGGACAACAGGTGCTGGCAAGGATGTGGAGAAAAAGGAACACTCCTACACTGTTGGTGGGACAGGAAGATGGTACAACCTCTCTGGAAATCAGTCTGGCAGTTCCTCAGAAAATTGGGTATGACACTTCCAGAGGACTCTGTCATACCACTCCTGGGCATATACCCAGAGGATTCCCCTGCATGCAATAAAGACACATGCTCCACTATGTTCATAGCAGCCTTGTTTATAATAGCCAGAAATTGGAAGGAGCCCAAATGTCCCTCAAAGGAGGAATGGATACAGAAAATGTGGTATATTTATACAATGGAATACTACTCAGCAATTAAAAATAATGAATTCATGCAATTTGTAGGCAAATGGTTGGTTCTGGAAAACATCATCCTAAGTGAGTTAACCCAATCACAAAAGAATACACATGAAATGCAATCACTGATAAGTGGATACTAATGAGCCCAGAAGTTCTGAATACTCAAGGCATAATTAGCAAATGAAAAGATTTCCAAGAAGAAGAAAGGAGAGGACCCTGGTCCTGAAAAGACTGGAGAGTAGGAGAATGCCACGGACCGACTCAGTCGGAACACACACTCCCGTGGGGAATCAGGGTCTTTGGTATGCAGGAAGGTACAGGTCCGGCGAATGACAGACAGACACACACACGATCTGAATGCGTCTGAATGCACTTTACTGTTCTGAGGCAGGTATTTTTATACATATCACAAGTTGATATTCAGTGAAATGTTTACAAAGAATGGTTACCATGAGTATCTGGCACAAGGAAATACAAAATTAGTCAGGTATGAATGTCAGAGATTACACACAAGGTCATTGCGCCCCTCTGTGGTCAATGATGAATTAGTGATTCAAGAGTCAAAGATTACACACAAGGTCATCGCGTCCCTCTGTAGTCAATGATAAATTAGTAATTGGAATTAGTAATTAGTTTTTGGAAACACTATGTATGCTATCTTCCTCAGGCTTATTTTGAAACTTTACTAACTGATGGTTTCCATGTCAGAGTGCCAAAGACCAGCTAACCATACAAATAAATTGTTGGGAGGTTAATTCTTTAATGTATCTAGGTAATAACTGTACAGCTAATTAAAAGCAAAGCAATGGATCTCTAGAAGGAAAATCATGGCCAGTACTGTAGTTCAAAGAATGAAATCTGAATGAACTGTCACGCCTGGAATGCTCGCACCTTTGGCTGGCAGAGACATCTCGTAAGTAAAAGAACAGGTCAGATAAAGGTTTACACAGCTTGCCATGAGAAATTTCAGCTCAGCTCTATCTGCAGCCAAGGAGGCCCACAGCGGCATTCCTTGGACAGCCCTGCCAAACAAGGCGTTCCCCAGTAGATATCACACGGCCTCTGCCTGGATTGCAGCTTGGCTGCGTGAAACTACGGGGTCCAAGAAATGCGCGGTGATAGGAGAACAGAAAGAAGGCGAGGGCGGGCAGGTGATGGGGGAATAGGCGGGAGGTGGCTGGAGGCGTGGGGGGGGGAAGAGGACTTAAGGGACATAGGGTGAAGAGGAAACTTGGAAAGGGGAAAGCCTTCAGAATGTAAACAAAGAATATAGAATATAAATTAAAAAAAAAAAAGTAAGTGTACTCAACTAGAGAAACCTGATTTTGACAAAGTGGCCAAGCTATATAACCAAAGAAAGAAGGTACTTTGGTACTTTGGCCATTAAAAACAATGACATCAGGACATTTACAGGCAAATAATTGGAACTTGAAAAGATTATTCTGAGTGAGATATCCCTGACTTTGAAATACAAACATGATATGTACTCACTTATAAATGGATATTAGTCATAAAGTACAGAATAACCATGTTTCAATCCACAGACCCAAGGAAGCTAAGTAACAAGAAGGACCCAACCAGAGTTGCATGCAGAAGCCCAGAAAAATTAGAGCAGACTTCAAGGGCAGGTGGATGGAGGAACTGGGTGAAAGAGAGGTGGGTAGGGTACAGGAATGATCAAGCTGGTAGAGGGCAGAAGGTGAAGGTTAAAGAAAAAGAGAACTGGAATGGTGCAGGGGCATCTCTGGGAAGATCTAGAAACCTAGAATAATGAAACCTCTGAAGAATTTATGGGGTGTGCCTAGCTAAGATTATGAGCAATAGGAGATATGGAACATTAAAACAATCATCTCTTATAATCAGAAAAGATGCCCAGTAGCTGGACAAGACACTAAACAAGCCATAATATGTTAGAGTCACAATTTTTCCTGCCAACAAAATGTATAGTAGTAAAGATGGACAAGAAATTGAGGGATTAGCCAATCCATGACTAGTCAAGTTCAAGCCTCATGTTGAGAGAAAGAGCGAGCCCAGGCACAATATTAATGATATTCTGCTATACTTGCAGACATGAACTAGCATAATTGCTGTCTGAGAGGTTTCTTCCTGTAACAGATGGAAACAGATGCAGAGACCTGCAGCCAAACACTATTTAGGGTTAAGGAAATCTTATTGAAAAGTAGAGGAAAGATTGAAGGAGACAGATGGGTCAAGGACTTTACAAGAAAGGAGTTTACAGAATCACCCAACCTGATTCTGTAGGTGCCTACAGAGACTAAACTGCCAAAAAGAGAATATGTTTGGAATGGACCTTGGCCCTGAGTATATAAATAACAGTTTTGAAACTTGGTCTTCATATGGGACTACTAACAGCAAGATCAGGGCCTGTATCTAACTCTGTAGCCTGCATTTGGATCTCTTTCTTAAAATTCCACTTCCTTGTCTAGCCAAAATAGGACAAGAAGATCCACCTAGTCTTACTGTAACTTGATTTGCCTATGTAGATTAACATCCATGAGGTATGACCCATTTCCTGAACAGAAAGAGAAGAAAGGAGAGTGAGGAGAATTTATGAGAGACTGGACTGGGAAGAGAAAAGGGAGGGGAAGATGAGATCTAGACATAGAGTAAATTTATTGAAACAAAAAACAAAAAACAGCACAACACAAAAGGATCTCTCTAGAGCAAGCCAAGCTTTGCTGAGCAGCATGCTATCTCGGGGAAATCCATTTTCCCCTTACCTCTCTGTCCACCTTCATGGATCCTGAACCAAGCAGATAGTCTTCCCTTCCCCCATCCATCTTCCCTGCGTGCTGAATCCTCTGGAACAAGCCAAGCTGCCCTGAGCAGATTGGTATCACAGGGGTACCTTTATTCTTCCTCCACTTCTCTGTATACCTTCAGGAGACCTGCTGATAGAGAAACATACAGATAAGCTTCCCTTCCCCTATCATCTTCTGGGCATACCAAGCTGCAATTAGAAGCCTGCTATCCCAGGCAGATGTCCATTCTACTGCCATTTCTTTTCCCACATTCATTAGAACTTTACCTCCTGAAAAACAGAGATCTGCAGATATGGAGCCATACAGCCCAGGGGACTGCCATCCCAGGATTTTCAAGGTTAACCTTGTTTTGTTTCTACTACAACAGAAATATCCCGTGACTAAAGGCATCCAAATAGCTAAAGGTCCTAGAAAGAACAAAGTCAATAATAGCCAAGGCAATATTATAACTTCATAACACAGCTACACTAAACCAGTAATCCCTGGATATCCTACCACAACTGAAGCACAACAAAATGACCTTAAATCCAATTTTATAAAGATGATAAAGGTCTTTAAAGAGGAAATTAATAAATCCCTTAAACAAATCTGGAAAAACACAATCAAACAGGTAAAGGTTTTAAGAAGGAAATAAATAAATCCCTTAAATAACAGGATAATACAATTAAACAGGTGAAGGAAATAAAACTGTATAAAATCTAAAAGTAGAAATTGAAACAAAAATAAAACACAAATTAAGCGAATCTTGAAGTAGGAAAACCTAGGGAAGACAATGGGCAAAACAGATGCAAGCATCACAAACAGAATATAAGAGATAGAAGCAAAGTCCTTAGCATAGAAAATATAATAGAGGAAATTAACACATGAGTCAAAGAAAGTGTTAAATCTAAAAATATCCTGACATAAAACATGCAGAAAATTTGGGATACTCTGAAAAGTCCTCACCTAACAATAATAGGAATAGAAGAAGATGAAGGGTCCCTCTTCCAAGCCTCAGAAAACATTTTCAACAAAATTATAGAAGATAACATTACAAACTAAAGAAAGAGATGCGTATAAACATACAGGAAGCTTCTAGAACACCATTAGACTGAACCAAAAAAAAAAAAAAGAAAGAAAGAAAGAAAGAAAGAAAGAAAGAAAGAAAGAAAGAAAAAGAAAAAGAAAAAGAAAAAGAAAAAGAAAAAGAAAAGAAATCTCCCCGCCGCTTAATAATCAAAACACGAAATCTATAGGACAAAGAAAGGATATTAAAAGAAGCTAGGGAAAAAGCACAGGTAACATAAAAGGCAGTCCTATCAGAATTACACAAGACATCTCAGTAGAGACTATAAAAGCTAGAAAGGCCTTGACAGATATCTTTTAATCTCTAGAAACCCACAGATGTCAACATAGACTATTATACTCAGAAAAACTCTCAATCACCATAGATGGAGAAATTAAGAAATGTCAAGAAAGATCCAAATCCACAAATCCAGCTCTACAGAAATTACTAGAAGTAAATAAGTAATTCCATTAAAAAACTAGGAAAACACACACACACACATACCACACCCACACCACCCAGAAACACACACTTCTACCAGTACCATGAAAATCCCCTGCATGCAATAAAGACACATGTTCCACTATGTTCATAGCAGCCATATTTATAATAGCCAGTAGTTAGAAGGAGCAAAGATGTCCCTCAAAGGAAGAATGGATACAGAAAATATGGTATATTTAAACTATGAGATACTACTCAACAATTAAAAATAATGAATTCATGCAATTTGTAGGCAAATGGTTAGATCTGGAAAATATCATCCTAAGTGAGTTAATCCAATCACAAAAGAATACACTTGAAATGCAATCACTGATAAGTGAATATTAATGAGCCCAGAAGCTCTGAATACTCAAGGCAAAATTAGCAAATCAAAAGATTCCCAAGAAGGAAGGAGAGGACCCTGATCCCAAAAAGACAGGATCCAGTTTTGTAGGAGAATACCAGAACAGAGAAAGGGTTGGGGAGTGAGTAGAGAATGGGCAGGGGGAGGGAAAGTACTTATGGGACATATGGTGAGGGGGGAACTGGGAAAGGGGAAAGCCTTTGGAATGTAAACAAAGAATATAGAAAATAAAAAAAGAAAATAACTAGAACTAACAATCATTGGTCATTAATTTCTCTCAATGTCAATGTACCCAATTCCCCACTAAAAAGACACAGGCTAATATAATGAATGTAAAAACACGATCCATCATTCTACAGTATACAAGAAATATACCTCAGCAATAGATTGACATTACCTCAAAACAAAGGGCTGGAAAATTTTCCAAGCAATTGGATCCAAGAAACAAGCTGGTGTAATTATCCTAATAGGTAATAAAATAGACATTCACCAAAATTAATCAAAAGAGGCAGTGAGAGACACGTCAAACTCATCAAAGAAAAACTACCAAGATGATACCTCAATTCTAGACATCTAGGCACCAAACAAATTGGCACCCATAATATATATGTGTATATATATGTATATATACATATATGTGTGTGTATATATACATGTATATGTGTATATATATATGTATATATACATGTATGTGTGTATATATGTACATATACACCTAAACATATGTATATATATGTATATACACATATATGTGTATATACATATATATACATATATACACATACATATATACATATATGTATATATACATATATACATATATACACATATATGTATATATATACTATATATATTTTTCAAAAAAGATTTTTTATTATTTTTCAATGTATATATATATACATATATATATATATATATATATACACACACACACACACACACACACACACACACACACACAGTAAGTAGAGTTAGAAGCAATTGGGAATCACCATGACTGCCTGGAATAAACTTGTATCTTTTAGAAAAGCAGCAAGTGCTCTTGGTCCCTAAGCTATCTCTCTATTCCCTACATCAGAATCTTTTTTTTTATTGTATATATTCTATATTTACAATTCATTTCCCTTTTTCTGGTTCCCCACCCCCAAAGGTCCCACATACCCTTTTCCCTCCCCCTGCTCCCTCATCCACCCCCTCCCACCTCACTGTTCTTGTACTCCCCCACAATGAAGCTTTGGTCCATTCTAGCACCAGTGTCCACTCCTTTCTTCTTGTCAGACATCACTTGGTATGTGATTTGTGTCTTTGGTGTTCCAAGATTCTAGGCTAATATCCACTTATCAGTAACTGCATACCATAAGTGTTCTTTTGAGACTGGGTCACCTCACTT
This sequence comes from Apodemus agrarius, assembly GCA_964023405.1. Lineage (NCBI taxonomy): Eukaryota > Metazoa > Chordata > Mammalia > Rodentia > Muridae > Apodemus > Apodemus agrarius. The sequence goes on along the minus strand of OZ030010.1, from coordinate 83,629,329 downwards.
AGTATGACGTTCTCCAGCTCCATCCATTTCTCTAAGAATTTCATGAATTCATTGTTTCTAATGGCTGAATAGTACTCCATTGTGTATATATACCACATTTTTGTTATCCATTCCTCTGTTGAGGGACATCTGGGTTCTTTCCAGCTTCTGGCTATTATATATAAGGCTGCTATGAACATAGTGGAGCATGTATCCTTATTGCATGCTGGGGAATCTTCTGGGTATATTCCCAGAAGTGGTATGGCTGGGTCCTCTGGAAGTATCATGTCCAGTTTTCTGAGGAACCGCCAGACTGATTTCCAAAGTGGTTGTACCAGCTTGCATTCCCACCAGCAGTGGAGGAGTGTTCCTCTTTCTCCACATCCTTGCCAACACCTGATGTCTTCTGAGTTTTTAATGTTAGCCATTCTGACTGGTGTGAGGTGAAATCCCAGGGTTGTTTTGATTTGCATTTCTCTAATGACTAATGATGTTGAACATTTTTTAAGGTGTTTCTCAGCCATCCGAATTTCTTCAGGTGAAAAGTCTCTGTTTAGCTCTGTACCCCATTTTTGGATAGGGTTATTTGGTTTACTGGGGTCTGACCTCTTCTGTTCGTTGTATACATTGGATATTAGCCCTCTGTCGGATGTGGGGTGGGTGAAGATTTTTTTCCCAATTTGTTGGTTGCCGATTTATCCTTTTGCCAGTGTCTTTTGCCTTACAGAAACTTTGTAGTTTTATTGGTCCCATTTGTCTGTTCTTGCTCTTAGAGCATAAGCAATTGGTGTTCTGTTCAGGAATTTTCCCCCTGAGCCAATGTCCTCAAGGGTCTTCCCAAGTTTATTTTCTATTAGTTTTAGTGTGTCTGGTTTTATGTGGAGGTCCTTGATCCACTTGGAGTTGAGCTTAGTGCAAGGAGATAAGAGTGGATCAATTCTTATTTTTCTGCATGTTGACCTCCAGTTGAGCCAGCACCATTTTTTGAAAAGGCTATCTTTTTTCCACTGGATGTTTTCAGCTACTTTGTCGAAGATCAATTGGCCATAGATGTGTGGGTTCAATTCTGGGTCTTTGATCCTATTCCATTGATCTGCCTCCCTGTCACTGAACCAATACCATGCAGTTTTTAATACTACTGCTCTGTAATATTGCTTGAGGTCAGGGATATTGATTCCCCCAGCAGTTCTTTTGCTGTTGATGATAGTTTTAGCTATCCTGGGTTTTTTGTTATTCCGGATGAATTTGAGAATTGCTCTTTTTAATTCTATGAAGAACTGAGGTGGGATTTTGATGGGGATTGCGTTGAATCTGTATATTGCTTTGGACAAGATTGCCATTTTGACTGTATTAGTCCTGCCTACCCACGAGCATGGAAGATTTTCCCATTTTCTGATGTCTTCTTCAATTTCCCTCTTCAGAGACCTGAAGTTTTTGTCATATAAATCTTTCACTTGTTTAGTTAGCGTCACTCCAAGCCACTTTATATCATTTCTGGCTATTGTGAAGGGTGTCATTTCCTAATTTCTTTCTCGGCCTGCTTATCCTTTGCTTATAGGAAGGCTCCTGATTTGCTTGAGTTGATTATAAAGCCAGCCACTTTGCTGAAGTTGTTTATCAGTTGCAGGAGTTCTCTGGTGGAGGTTTTTGGGTCACTTAAGTATACTATCATATTGTCTGCGAATAGTGATAGTTTGACTTCTTCCTTTCCGATTTGTATCCCTTTGACTTCCCTCTGTTGTCGAATTGCTCTAGCTAGTACCTCAAGTACTATTTTGAAGAGATATGGTGAGAGGGTACAGCCTTGTCTAGTCCCTGATTTTAGTGGGATTGCTTCAAGTTTTTCTCTGTTTACCTTGATGTTGGCTACTGGTCTGCTGTATATTGCTTTTACTATGTTTAGATATGGGCCTTGAATTCCTGCTCTTTCCAAGACTTTAGCATGAAAAGATGCTGAATTGTGTCAAATGCTTTTTCAGTATCCAATGAGATGACCATGTGGTTTTTTTTTCTTTGAGTTTGTTTATGTAGTGGATTACTTTGATGTATTTCTGTATATTGAACCATCCCTGTATCCCTGGAATGAAGCCAACTTGATCATGGTGAATGATTGTTTTGATGTGTTCTTGGATTCGGTTGGCAGGTATTTTGTTTAGTATTTTTGCATCGATATTCATAAGAGAAATTGGCCTGTAGTTCTCTTTCTTAGTTGGATCTTTGTGTGGTTTTGGTATCAGGGTAATTGTGGCTTCATAGAATGAGTTGGGTAGTGTTCCTTCTGTTTCTATTTTGTGGAATAATTTGAAGAGTATCTGTATCAGGAGTTCTTTGAAGGTCTGATAGAATTCTGCACTAAAACCATCTGGTCCTGTGCTTTTTTTGGTTGGAAGACTTTCTATGACCCCTTCTATTTCTTTGGGGGTTATGGGTCTGTTTAGACGATCTATTTGATCCTGGTTTAATTTTGGTATTTGGTAACTGTCTAGGAACTTGTCTGTTTCCTCTAGATTCTCTAGTTATGTTGAGTATAGGTTTTTGTAGTAGGATCTGATGATTTTTTGAATTCCCTCAGTTTCTGTGGTTATATCTCCTTTTTCATTTCTAATTTTGTTAATTTGAAAACTGTCTCTGTGCCCTTTGGTACATCTGGCTAGGGGTTTATCTGTCTTGTTGATTTTCTCAATGAACCAGCTCCTGGATTTGTTGATTCTTTGTATGGTTCTTTTTGTTTCAACTTGATTGATTTCAGCCCTGAGTTTGATGATTTCCTGTCTTCTACTCCTCCTGGGTGAAATTGCTTCTTTTTGTTCCAGAGCTTTCAAGTGTGCCATTAAGTTGCTAGTGTATGCTCTCTCCTGTTTCTTTTTGGAGACACTCAGGGCTATGAGTTTTCCTCTAAGCACTGCTTTCATTGTGTCTCATATATTTGCATATGCTGTGCCTTTATTTTCATTAAATTCTAAGAAATCTTTGATTTCTTTCTTTATTTCTTCCTGGACTAAGGTAGCATTGAGTAGAATATTGTTCAGCCTCCACGTGTATGAGGATTTCCGTTGTTTTTGTTGCTATTGAAGAACACTCTTACTCCATGGTGATCTGATAAGAGGCATGGGAGTAGTTCGATCTTTTTATGTTTGTTGAGGTTTGTCTTGTGTCTAATTATATGGTTGATTTTAGAGAAGGTACCATGAGGAGCTAAGAAAATGGTATAGACTTTTGCTTTAGGGTGAATTGTTCTCTCTATATATATCTGTTAAATCCAATTGGTCCAAAGTTTCAATGAGTTTCTCCGTGTCCCTGTTTAGTTTCTGTTTTCCTGATTGGTCCACTGAGGATAGTGGAGTATTAAGGTCCCCCACAATCATTGTGTTAGGTGCAATGTGTGCTTTGAGCTTTAGTAAAGTTTCTTTTATGAATGAGGGTGCCCTTACATTTGGAGCGTAGATGTTTAGAATTGTGAGTTCTTCTTGGTGGATTCATCCTTTGACTAGCAAGAAGTGACCTTCTGTGTCTCTTTTGATGACTTTGGGTTGAACGTCAATTTTATCTGATATTAAAATGGCTATTTCAGTTTGCTTCCTGAGACCATTTGCTTGCAAAATTGTCTTCCATCCTTTTACTCTAAAGTAGTGTTTGTCTTTGACTCTAAGGTAGTGTTTGTCTTTCCAGTAAGCAGCAAAATGTAGGGTCCTGTTTCCATATCCAGTCTGTTAGTCTATGTCTTTTTATTGGGGAATTGAGTCCATTGATGTTAAGAGATATTAAGGAATAGTGATTATTTGTTCCTGTCATTTTTGATGTTATTTTTGTTTTTGAGTAATTATCTTCCTTTGAGTTTGATGGAAGGAGGTTACTTTCTTGCTTTTTCTTGGGTGCAGTTTCCTCCCTTGTATTGGAGTTTTCCTCCTATTATCCTTTGTAGAGCTGGGTTAGTGGAAAGATATTGTGTAAATTTGGTCCTGTCATGGAATATTTTGATTTCTCCATCTATGTTGATTGAGAGTTTTGCTGGGTATAGTAGTCTTGGCTGACATTTATTTTCTCTTAGGGTCTGCATGAGGTCTGCCCAGGATCTTCTAGCTTTCATGGTTTCTGGAGAGAATCTGGTGTGATTCTGATAGGTCTTCCTTTATATGTTACTTGGCCCTTTTCTCTTACTGCCTTTAATATTCTTTCTTTGTTTAGTACATTTGGGGTTTTGATTATTATGTAACAGGAGGTGTTTCTGTTCTGGTCTAGTCTGTTTGGAGTTCTGTAGGCTTCTTGTATATTATGGGCATCTCTCTCTTTAGGTTGGGGAAGTTTTCTTCCATAATTTTTAAAAGATATTTGCTGGCCCTTTAAGTTGTAGGTCTTCACTCTCGTCTATCCCTATAAACCTTAGGTTTGGTCTTCTCATTTTGTCCTGGATTTCCTGGATGTGTTGGTTTAAAGCCTTTTGGATTTTGTGTTTTCTTTGACTTTGGAGTCAATGGTTACTATGTTATCTTCAGCATCTGAGATTCTTATCTCTATCTCTTGTATTCTGTTGTTGATGTTTGCATCTAAGACCCCTGATTTCTTCCCAAGGTTTTCTATCTCCAAAGTTGCCTCCTTTTGTGATTTCTTAGTTGTTTCTACCTCTGTGTTCAGATCTTGGATGGTTTTGCTCAGTTCCTTCATTTGTTTGTTTGTGTTTTCATGTAATTCTTTAATATATTTTTGTGCTCCCTCTTTCATGACTTCTGCATGTTGTTTCAAGTTCTCCTGCATTTCTTTAACTGATTTTCTCATTTCCTCTTTATTGGTTTCTGTGTGTTGGCCCATATTCTCCTGGAGTTCTTTAAGTGTATTTTTGGGTTTGCATTGTAAGAGCTTCTACCCTATTGATGTTCCCCTGCATTTCTTTAAGAGATTTGTTTATGTCTTTTTTGTGTTCCTCTAGGAGCATCATGACCTGTGCTTTTATATCTAACTCTTGTTTTTCTGGTGTGCTGCGGTATCCAGGACTTGCTGTGGTTGGTGAATTGGGTTCAGATGGTGCTATATTGCCTTGATTTCTATTAATAACTTTCCTACGTTTGCCTTTTGCCATCTGTATATCTCTGGAGTTCGTTGGTCTTATTGTAGATGGTGGCTCCACTGAAAGCACAGCGCACCTGTCCCAGGGGACAGTGACCGTTGCTGAGCTGTCAGTTCCAGGATCTGCAGATCTCTTCTGGCTCTGGGTGCCGGCCAGAGCCTAGGGGCGTTGTCTGTGCTAGAGTAAGCTAGGTCTCAGTCCATGCCCCTGACTCCAGCTGCTAGAATTCTGTTCTGTGTCCTGAGGCAATATGGCACTTCACTGCCAGCACGCAGGGTGAGCTGGTCTGCAGTGGTCTGCAACCGCAGCTGAGCTGTCTGTGCCCAGATCTCCTGTAGAGCTAAGCTAAGCTAGGTCTCTGTCCATGCACCTGACTCCAGCCGCCTGCTGTGCCCGCTGTTCGCGTGGTGTCCCTATACATATATATATTAATGTGTGGGGTTTAACTTGTGATTTACACTTCAGCAATTATACATATATTTATACGTATATGTATATGTATACATATATGTATAATTGCTGAAGTGTAAATCACAAGTTAAACCCCACACATTAATATTGGGAGACTTCAAAACACTAATCTCACCCATTAACAGGCCATCCAGACAAAAACTAAACAGAGAAATAACAAAAGTAATAAACTGAATGAATCAAAAGAGCCTAACATATCTATAGAATATTTTACCAAAACACAAAAAAATATGCCTTTTTTTTCCAGCACATCATGGATCCTTCCCCAAAATTGACTATATACTTTGTTAGAAAGCAAGCATTAACAGATATAAGAAATTTGAAATGATGCCTTATATCTTATCAGATAACCATGAATAAAGCTGGACTTCAACAAGAACAGAAACTTTAGAAAACCTACACACTCACGGGAATTGAGCAGCTTTCTACTCAACAATCCCTGTAGCTTCTGTGGGTGAGAAGTAGGGGGACCCATTAGAAAGTACTAGAGACCTGGTAGGTGAGAAAACCTCAGGACTCTATGGGAGTGACCTTAGCCAAAATGCTCAACAATGGAGAGAGGAAATTTGATGAGTTGATCTCCAGTATATATACAGGGCCTCAAGTGGAAGGATGGGGTTACTAAACTACAGTCAAAATTTCTTACCTAATTTTGTTCCTGTCTAAAAGATATGCAGGGACAAAAATGCAGAAAAGACTGAAGGAAAGGTGGGCCAGTGGTGAGCTCAATTTGTTGTCCATCTCATGGTGTGGATCGAAGGCCTGGCACTATTACTGATGCTATGGTGTTCTTACATTCAGAAGTCCAGCATGGCTGCATTCCAAGAGACCCAACAAGCAGCTGACCTATACAGATGCAGATACTTATACCCAACCATTGGAATGAAGTTGAGGATCCTATGATTTAATCAGGAGAAGTATTAAAGACACTGTTGGGAAGATCAATCCAATAGAAAGTCCAGAAGTCTCAAATAAACCAGAACTTTGGGAGCTCCCAGTTACTGAGCCACCAACCAGGACGCATACATGGGCTGTTGAGTACCCCCAACACATATATAGCAGAGGACTGCATTGTTTGGCCTTAGTGAGAGAAGGTGAGCCTAGTGCTAGAGAGACTTCAGGCCCCACGGAAGGGGAATTTCTGTTGAAGTGGATGGGGGAACCATCCCAGAGTGAAGGTGAAGGACGAATGGGATGAGGAACTCTGGGAGGGGGGAACAGTATATGGGGCAACAGCTGGAATATAAATGAATAAAATAATCTTAAAAAATAAAAGAAAATCCAATAGCCATTCATGTTAAAAAATATTAGAGCTATCAGGGATATAAAGCACACACCTAAACACAATCATAGTACTATGGAGCAAGACAACAGCCAACATCAATTTATATGGAGTGATAACTAAAGCAATTCCAAGCACAAGATACAGTTGCTCTGTTGTGTTTTATAAAAGTAAAGAGGAGAAAAGGAATATGTTTGTTGGAGGTACAGTAAGGTGTCGGGGAAGGAGGTGTCTCTTCAGGCCTATGCTAAAGCATCCCTCCCTGCTGAGGGAACAGCCATATGACAGTACAGTATCGATTAGAGTTTACTCAGGGCATGGGGAACAGAGTTGAGAGGGCAGCAGAGAAAAAGAAAGAGAGAGAGGGAGAGAGAGAAGAAGGAGAAGGAGAAGGAAGAGGAGGGAGGAGGAGGAGAAGGAGAAGAAGAAGAAGAAGAAGAAGAAGAAGAAGAAGAAGAAGAAGAAGAACAACAACAACAACAACAACAACAACAACAAGAACAAGAAGAACAAGAACAAGAAGAACAAGAACAAACACAAGAACAAACACAAGAACAAGAACAAGAACAAGAACAAGAACAAGCACAAGCACAAGCACAAACACAAGAACAAGAACAAGAACAAGAACAAGAACAAGAACAAGAACAAGAACAAGAACAAGAACAAGAAGAGGAGGAGGAGGAGGGGGCAGGGGGAGGAGGAAGAAGAGAAGAAAAGGGGAGGAGGAGAAGAGGAAAATGAGGAGGAGAAGGAAGAGAAGAGGAGGAGAGGAGGAGTAGAAGTAGTAGAAGGAGGAGAAGAAGAAGATGATGATGAAGAACACAAAGAAGAAGAAGAGAAGGAGTAGGGGGAAGAGGAGGCAGAGGAGGACGAGAAGAGAAGGGGAGAAGAAGAGGAGAATGAGGAGAAGAGGAGGAGAGGGAAGAGGAGAGGAGGAGAAGGAGTAGTAGAAGAAGAAGAGCAGGAAGCAAAAGAGGAGATGGAGGAGGAGAAGAGAAGGGGAGGAGAAGAAGGGGAGAAGGAGAAGAAGAGGAGGGGAAGGAAGAGAACAGGAGGAGAGAAAGAGGAGGAGGCAGAGGAGGAGGAGGAGGAGGAGGAGGAGGAGGAGGAGGAGGAGGAGGAGGACAGAACTAGAGGAGTAGATGCCAGCCACGATCACATGGCAGAAGCAGAATAGGTAAGAGGACAGAATGAGAGCAAGAAGGCAAGAGAGAGTGCAGTGGGCAAGCAGACGCTTTTATAATGAGTCAGGCACACTGGCTGTCACAATGTAACTGTAGTGCAGGGTCTCGACAAAATGCAAACATGCTCACTGTCTTTATCTCTTCAATATAGTACATGAAATTCTAGACAGAGCAATAAGACAAAAAAAGGAGATCAAGGGGATACAATTTGAAAAAAATATAAAAGTGTTTATATTTGTAAACTATATGATAGTATTTATGAGAGACACCAAAAGTTCTACCAGAGAATGCTTAATGCTGATAAATAATTTCAAGAAAGGGGCTGGTTGCAGAATTAACTCAAAGAAATTAGTAGCCTTCCTTGGTACAAATTACAAACAGAAGAATAAAAAATGGGAAAAACACACCCTTTATTTTTTCCAAGTTATGGAAGAACTTTTTATCTTATTTTCTATATTCTTTGTTTACATTCCAAATGCTTTCCCATATTCCAGTTTCCCCTCACCATATGTCCCACAAGTTCTTTTCCCTCTGCCCATTTCCCAGTCACCCCCCCCCCCCATTTCTCTATTCTGTTACTCTCCTACAATACTGGATCAAGTCTTTTTGGGACCCGGGCCCTCTCCTTTCTTCTTGGGAATCTCTTGATTTGCTAATTGTGCCTTGAGTATTTAGTGCTTCTGGGCTCATTAATATCCACTTATCAGTGATTGCATTTTATGTGTATTCTTTTGTGATTGGGTTAACTCACTTAGGATGATATTTTCCAGTTCCAACCATTTGCCTACAAATTGCATTAATTCATTGTTTTTAATTTCTGAGTAGTATTCCGTTGTATAATATACCACATTTTCTGTATCCATTCCTCCATTGAGGGACATCTGGATTCTTTCCAATTTCTGGCTATTATAAATAAGGCTGCTATGAACATAGTGGAGCATATGTCTTTGTTGCATTCAGGGGAATCCTCTGGGTATATGCCCAGGAGTGGTATGACAGGGTCCTCTGGAAGTGTCATACCCAATTTTCTGAGGAACTGCCAGATTGATTTCCAGAGTGGTTGTACCATCTTGCAATCCCACCAACAGTGGAGGAGTGTTCCTCTTTCACCACGTCCTTGCCAACACCTGGTGTCTCTTGAATTTTTAATCTTAGCCATTCTGACTGGTGTGAGGTGGATTCTTAAGGTTGTTTTGATTTGCATTTCCCTGATGACTAATGATGTTGAACATTTCTTAAGGTGCTTCTCAGCCATCTGAATTTCTTCAGGTGAAAATTCTTTGTTTAGCTCTGTATCCCATTTTAATAGGGTTATTTGGTTTTCTGGGGTCTAACTTCTTGAGTTCTTTTTATATATTGGATATTAGCCCTCTCTTGGATGTGGGGTTGGTGATCTTTTTCCAATTAGTTGGTTGCTGTTTTGTCCTTCTGACAGTGTTCTTTGCCTTACATAAATGTTGTAATTTTATGAGGTCCCATTTGTCAGTTCTTGATCTTAGAGCATAATCTATTGGTGTTCTGTTCAGGAACTTTACCATGTGCCCATGTCCTCCAGGGTCTTCCCCAATTTCTTTCTATTAGTTTCAGTGTGTCTGGTTTTATGTGGAGGTCCTTGATCCACGTAGAGTTGAGCTTAGTACAAGGAGATAAGAGTAGATCAATTCACAATCTTCTTCATGCATCCTTTATTCTTTTTATTGGATATATTCTATATTTACATTTCATTTCCCTTTTTTTGTTTCCCCACCCCCCTAAGGTCCCACATGCCCTCTTCCCTCCCCCTCCTCCCTCATCCACCCCTTCCCACTTCCCTGTTCTATTATTCCCCTACACTGATGCTTTGATCCTTTCCAGCACTAGTGTCCATTCCTTTATTAAAGCCAGAAATAATACAAAATATCATTGTGTATCTCTATGTAAGAAAGTGAAAGATCTGTATGAATAGAACTTCAAGTCCTGGAAGAAGGAAATAGAAGATATCAGAAGATGGAATGATCTCCCTTGCTCATGGATCAGTAGGATTAGCATAGTGAAAATGTTCATCTTACCAAATGTAATCAACAGAACCAATGCAATTCCCATCAAAATCACAACATATTTTTATAGATGTTAAAAGAACAATCAGCATCATATAAAAATATTAAATAACTGAGGTTAGCCCAAACAATCCTGAATAATAAAATAACTTTAGGAGGAATCCCTGACCAGAAGCTATACTAGAGAACAATAATAATAAAACCTGCATGGTATTGATACAGAGAGCGAAATGTTAATCAATGCAATAGAATATGACAGAGAAATAAACACTTACATGTAGGGACAATTGGTTTTTGATAAAGAAACCAAAACCATACCACGGAAAAAGAAATCATCTTCAAGGAATGTTGCTGGTCTACCTGAAAGTCTATGTATAGAGGAATTAAAATTGATCAATATTTATCATCCTGTTCAAATCTCAAGTCTAAGTGGATCAAGGAACTCAAATAGATATCCTAAATCTTATAGAAGTGTTAAATATGTAATTGCCTTGAATGCAATGGTGCAATCTACAGTTTCCTGAACAGAGCACTAGTGGTTCAGGCTCTAAGATCAACATTTGATAACAGCACCTCATGAAACTGCCACCTTCTGTAAGGCACATGACAGTGTCAATAGGTTAAAATTGTGGCCAACATCATCACCAACTCTACATCTGATAGAGGGCTAATATTAATATTGAATATTTATTAAAAAATACTCGAGAATTTAGGCACCAACAATCCAAATAATCCAATCAAAATGGGGTAGAGATCTACATAGAGAATTCCCAATAGAGGAATCTCCAGTGGCAGTGAAGCACTGAAAGAAATGTTCAAAGTCTTTATTTATTATGGAAATGAAAATCAATACAACTCTGATATAACATCTTGCACCCGTCAGCATATCAAAGATCAAAAACTCAAGAGATAGCACATACTGCCAAGAATGTGGAGCAAGGGAAGCTCTCCCCATTTGCTAGTAAACTACAAACTTTTACACATACTTTGGAAATTAGTTTGGCAGGTTCTCAGAAAACGTGGAATACTTCTACTTAAAAAACAGCTATATACCACTCCTGGTATATATACCACACCGAAAAGATGCTTCACTATATCACAAAGACACTTGCTCAACTATGTTTACAGCAGCTTTATTCATAATAGCCAGAAACTGGACATAATCTAGATGTCCCTCAACTGAAGAGTGTATAAAAATGTGATAGGTCTACATAATGGAATACTTACTATTCAACTATTTAAAACAATGTCTTGAATTTGCAAACAAATGGACAGATCTTGAGAATATCAACAGTTCCCAGACAGACATGCATAGTATGTACTTATTTACATATAAATATTATTTATAAAATATAGCATACTCATACTACACTCCACTGACTGAAAGAATGTAAACAAGAAGTAAGGCTTAAGAAAGAATGCTTGAATCTTACTTAAAAGGGCAGATAAAATACTCAAAACAGACATATGGAGGGAGGGAATTGTATAGGAGGGGAGATGGGAAAGGGAATGAAGCATTAAGGATCAGGTGTGGGGATAATCTGATGGCCATGAGAATGAATGGACATATACAGCTGATGGATGGGGAGTTAGAGGGCATCATCTGGAAGAGACAGAGTCTAGTGGTAAAGGAGACTCTCAAGAATCAGTGGGATTGGGTAGCAGCGGGCCTCCATATTGCAACCAGGACACAGCTGGAAAGGCCCAGGCTCTGTGGGACATCCCCGCACCCTCTGGCCAAGCACCAAGGCTGCATTCTACAACCAGCTCGCCGGCGCCTGGACCAGCAGTAGCAGCAGGCCTCCATATTGCAACCAGGACACAGCTGGAAAGGCCTAGGCTCTGTGGGACAAACCCGCGCCCTCTGGCCGAGCACCAAGGCTGCATTCTGCAACCAGCTTGCCGGCCCCTGGACCAGCGGTAGCAGCGGGCCTCCATATTGCAACCAGGACACAGCTGGAAAGACCCAGGTAGACACCCCTTCCAGGGCTACCCTCACTGGGGATCTGCTAGGCTCTCGGAGCCAAGCAGGCCTAGTTCCTTGTAACCAGGACACAGCTGGAGAAGCCCAGGTAGACAGACTCCAACAGGGGCTACAATCACATGGGTGGCAGCCAGCTTATGATCCCTTAAAGCAGCAGTCACACATATTCACCAGTAGAGAAACAAGAGGTGAGCCCAGCCTCACGGGAGATTCAAACACCAGCCAGTGACAACAAGGCCAACTAAAACCAGAAATAACCAGATGGCAAAAGGAAAACGAAGGAACTTTACTAACAAAAATCAAGGCAACATGACAGCATTTGAACCCAGTTCTCCAACAACAGGAATCCCGGGATACCCCAAAACACCAGAAAAACAAGACTTGGATATAAAATCACTGGTTAGGATGCTGGTAGCTGAACACATAGAAAAATCTCATAAAGAAATAGAGGAGAAAATGGATCAAAAGTTAGAAGCCTTTACGAGGCAAATACAAAAATCACTTCAAGAAATTCAGGAGAAGATGGAGCAAAGAGACGAAGACAATAAGGAAGAAAGACAAAAGTCACTTAAAGAACTACAGAAGAATGTGGGCCAACAAGTAGAAGGTATGAAAGAGCAAGCACAAAAGTCTATTAAAGAAATACATGAAAACACAATCAAGCAAGCGAAAGATCTGAGCACATCCATCCAGATACTAAAAACAGAAGTAGAAACAACTAAGAAATCACAGAGGGAGACAACATTGGAGATAGAAAACCTTGGGAAGAAATCAGGGGCCATAGACGCAAGTATCAACAATAGAATACAAGAGATAGAAGACAGAATCTCAGAAGCCAAAGATACCATAGGAACCATTGATTCAACAGTCAAAGAAAATACTAAATGCAAAAAGGTGGTAACCCAAAACATCCAGGAAATCCAAGACACTATGAGAAGACCAAACCTAAGGATTATAGGTACAGACGAGAGTGAAGATTTACAAGTTAAAGGGCCAGCTAATATCTTCTATAAAATTATGGAAGAAAACTTCCCCAACCTAAGGAGAGAGATGCCCATGAATATACAAGAAGCCTATAGAACCCCAAACAGACTGGACCAGAACAGAAATACATCCCGTCACATAATAATCAAAACTCCAAATGTAATAAACAAAGAAAGAATACTAAAGGCAGCAAGAAAAAAAGGCCAAGTAACATATAAAGGAAGACCTATCAGAATAACACCAGACTTCTCACCTGAGACCATGAAAGCTAGAAGATCCTGGGCAGATATCATGCAAACTCTAAGAGAACACAAACTTCAGCCAAAACTACTTTACCCAGCAAAACTCTCAATCGCCATTGATGGAGACATCAAGGTATTCCATGACAAAACCAAATTTGCAAGATATCTTTCCACAAATCCAGCCCTACAAAGGATAATAGGGGGAAAACACCAAGACAAGGACAGAAACTAAACCCGGGAAGAAGCAAGATAGAAACCTCCTCTCATCAAAACCAAAAGAAGATAACCTCTCGAAAGTAAAAAATAAATAAATAAAATAAATAAATATAATCTCAAAAATGTCTGGAGGTAATAATTACTATTCCTTAATATCTCTTAACATCAATGGACTCAATTCCCCAATAAAAAGACATAGATTAACAGACTGGATACGGAAACAGGACCCTACATTTTGCTGCATACAGGAAACACATCTCAGTGTTAAAGACAAACACTACCTTAGAGTAAAAGGCTGGAAGACAATTTTACAAGCAAATGGTCTCAGGAAACAAGCTGGAGTAGCCATTCTAATATCAGATAAAATTGACTTCCAACCTAAAATCATCAAAAGAGACTCAGAAGGTCACTTCTTGCTGACCAAAGGGAAAATCCACCAAGAAGAGCTCTCAATACTGAACATCTATGCTCCAAATGCAAGGGCACCCTCCTTCGTAAAAGAAACCTTACTAAAGCTTAAAGCACACATTACACCTAACACAATAATTGTGGGTGACTTCAACACTCCATTCTCCTCAATGGACCGATCAGGAAAGCAGAAACTAAACAGGGACACAGTGAAACTAATTGAAACTCTGGACCAATTGGATTTAACAGATATATATATATATAGAACATTTCACCCTAAAGCTAAAGAATATACCTTTTTCTCAGCACCGCATGGTACCTTCTCCAAAATAGACCATATAATTGGTCACAAGACAGATGTCAACAAATACAAGAAGATCGAGCTAATCCCATGCCTCCTATCAGATCACCATGGAGTAAGAGTGGTCTTCAATAGCAACAAAAACAACAGAAAGCCCACATACACATGGAAACTGAACAATACTCTACTCAATGACACCTTGGTCAAGGAAGAAATAAAAAAAGAAATCAAAGACTTTTTAGAATTCAATGAAAATGAAGGTACAACCTACACAAATCTATGGGACACAATGAAAGCAGTACTAAGAGGAAAACTCATAGCTCTAAGTGCATCCAAAAAGAAACTGGAGAGAGCATACACTAGCAGCTTAATGGCACACCTTAAAGCCCTGGAAGAAAAACAAGTTACTTCACCCAGGAGGAGTAGAAGACAAGAAATCATCAAACTCAGGGCTGAAATCAATCAAATAGAAACAAAGAGAACCATACAAAGAATCAACAAGACCAGGAGCTGGTTCTTTGAGAAAATCAACAAGATAGATAAACCCTTAACCAGACTAACCAAAGGACACAGAGACAGTATACAAATTAACAAAATTAGAAATGAAAAGGGAGACATAACAACAGAAACTGAGGAAATTCAAAAGATCATCAGATCCTACTACAAAGGTCTATAGTCAAAACAACTGTAGAATCTGGAGGAAATGGATAATTTCCTAGACAGATATCAATTACCAAAATTAAATCGGCATCAAGTAGACGAGCTAAATAGTCCCATAACCCCTAAAAAAATAGAAGGGGTTATAGAAAGTCTCCCAACCAAAAAAAGTACAGGACCAGATGGTTTTAGTGCAGAATTCTACCAGACCTTCAAAGAAGACTTAACACCAATACTCTTCAAACTATTCCACAAAATAGAGACAGAAGGGACACTGCCCAACTCATTCTTCGAAGCCACAATTATGCTAATACCTAAACCACAAAAAGATCCAACAAAGAAAGAGAACTTCAGGCCAATTTCTCTTATGAATATAGATGCAAAAATACTAAATAAAATTCTTGCTCACCGAATCCAAGAGCACATCAAAACGATCATCCACCATGATCAAGTAGGCTTCATCCCAGGGATGCAGGGATGGTTCAATATATGGAAATCCATCAATGTAATCCACTACATAAACAAACTCAAAGAAAAAAACCACATGGTCATCTCATTAGATGCTGAAAAAGCATTCGACAAAATTCACCATCCTTTCAAGCTAAAAGTCTTGGAAAGAACAGGAATTCAAGGCCCATACCTAAACATAGTAAAAGCAATCTACAGCAAACCAGTACCAACATCAAAATAAATGGAGAGAAACTTGAAGCATTCCCACTAAAATCAGGGACTAGACAAGGCTGGCCTCTCTCTCCATATCTTTTCAATATAGTACTTGAAGTTCTAGCAAGAGCAATTAGACAACATAAGGAAGTCAAAGGGATACAAATTGGAAAGGAAGAAGTGAAACTATCATTATTTGCAGACAATATGATAGTTTACCTAAGCGACCCAAAAAAACTCCACCAGAGAACTTCTACAGCTGATAAACAACTTCAGCAAAGTGGCAGGTTACAAAATTAACTCAAGCAAGTCAGTGGCCTTCTTTTACTCAAAGGACAAGCAGGCTGAGAAAGAAATTAGGGAAATAACACCCTTCACAATAGCCACAAACAACATAAAGTATCTTGGCATAACTCTAACCAAACAAGCAAAAGATCTGTACAACAGTAACTTCAAGTCCTTGAAGAAAGAAATCGAAGAAGACCTCAGAAGATGGAAAAATATTTCTTGCTCCTGGATTGGCAGGATCAATATAGTAAAAATGGCCTTCTTGCCAAAAGCAATATAAACATTCAATGCAATCCCCATCAAAATCCCAAATCAATGCTTCATAGATCTAGAAAGAGCAATTCTCAAATTCATCTGGAGCAACAAAAAACCCAGGATAGCTAAAACTATTATCAACAATAAAAGGACTTCTGGGGTAATCATTATCCCTGACCTCAAGCAGTACTACAGAGCAATTGTGTTAAAAACTGCATGGTATTGGTATAGCAACAGGCAAGCAGATCAATGGAACAGGATTGAAGACCCAGAAATTAACCCACAGACTTATGGTCACTTGATCTTTGATAAAGGAGCCACAACCATCTGATGGAATAAAGATAGCCTTTTCAACAAATGGTGCTGGTTCAACTGGAGGTCAACATGCAGAAGAATGCAAATTGACCCACTCTTATCTCTTTGCACTAAGATCAACTCCAAGTGGATCAAGGACCTCCACATAAAACCAGACACACTGAAACTATTAGAAAAGAAACTTGGGAAGACCCTGGAGGACTTGGGCACAGGGGAAAAGTTCCTGAACAGAACACCAATAGCTTATGCACTAAGATCAAGAATTGACAAATGGGACCTCATAAAATTACAAAGTTTCTGCAAAGCAAAGGACACTGTCAGAAGGACAAAATGGCAACCAACAAAGTGGGAAAAGATCTTCACCAACCCCACATCCGACAGAGGGCTAATATCCAATATATACAAAGAACTCAAGAAGTTAGATCGCAAAGAAACAAATAACCTTATCAAAAAATTGGGCACAGAGCTAAACAAAGAATTTTCACCAGAAGAAATTCGGATGGCCGAGAAACACCTTAAAAGATGTTCAACATCATCAGTCATCAGGGAAATGCAAATGAAAACAACCCTGAGATTCCACCTCTCACCAGTCAGAATGGCTAAGATTAAAAACTCAAGAGACAACAAGTGCTGGCGAGGATGTGGAGAAAGAGGAACACTCCTCCACTGTTTGTGGGATTGCAAAATGGTAAAACCGCTCTGGAAATCAGTGTGGCGATTCCTCTGAAAATTGGGCATGCCACTTCCAGAGGACCCTGGCATACCACTCCTGGGCATATACCCAGAGGATTCCCCTGCATGCAATAAAGACACATGCTCCACTACTTTTATAGCAGCCTTGTTTATAATAGCCAGAAATTGGAAGGAGCCCAAATATCCCTCAAAGGAGGAATGGATACAGAAAATGTGGTATATTTATACAATGGAATACTACTCAACAATTAAAAATAATGAATTCATGCAATTTGTAGGTAAATGGTTAGACCTGGAAAATATCATCCTGAGTGAATTAACCCAATCACAAAAAGAATGCACATGAAATGCAATCACTGATAAGTGGATATTAATGAGCCCAGAAGCCCTAAATACTCAAGACACAAATAGCAAGTCAAATGATTCCCATGAAGAAGAAAGGATAGGACCCTTGGCCTGTAAAGATTGCATCCAGTTTAGTAAAGAAACCGAGGGGGTGAGTGGGAATGATTGGGGAATAGTTGGTGGGGAGAGAAACTATGGGAACTATGTTGGGTGGAAACTGGGAAAGGGGAAAGCCTTTGGAATGTAAACATAGAATATAGAAAATAAAAAAAAAGAATCAGTGGGATTGTTCTTACCTCTGACTCACAGCATTTGGAATATGGAAACTGAAGAAGCTGCTCCTGTAGCCATTCCAAATCCCCAATGGTGCAATAGGGACATCAACCTACTCACAAAATTTTTGGCCCTATATTTATTCTGTCCACAAGAAATGCATGGATGGGGATTAGAGCAGAGACTGAAGCAATGGCCAAACAATAATCTGCCCAAATCGAATTTCATTCCATGGGCAAGCACCATTCACTGATATTTTGATCCTCTGTTATTCTTCCAGACTGGAGTCTACCATGGCTGTTCTTTGAGAGGCTCAACCAATCATCTGACTCAGACAAATGCAGACACCCACAGCCAAACAGTTGTTTGAGCTTGAGGATTCCTACAGAAGAATAACAGGAAGGATTTTGGGCATTGGAACAGAAAGGAACGCCAGAGGAATAACAACAGAGTCGAGTAACCTGGACCCTGAAGCTCTCAGAGACTGAACCACTAACTAAAGAATATGCACAGGCTAAACCTAGGCCTCCCAGCACATTTACAGTAGACTTACAGTTTGGTCTTCAGGTGGGCCTCCAAAAACTGGAGCTAGGTTCAGGGGTGGGATATCCTCAAACCTGCTATCTATATGTAGGGTATGTTATTCTATCTGGGATGCCTTGTCTGAGCTCAGGGAGATAGTATGTGCCTTGACTGGAAGGCACTTGATATGCTAGGGTGGGAAAATACACACGGGGAGCCTCTACATACTCAAAGGAGATGGAAAGTGGGGCATGGGGGGAAGGATTGTGGGAGGAAGTGAAGGAGAGGCAGGCAATGAACAGGATGTAATGTGAATAAATAAAATAAACAATTAAAGACAAAGAAAGAAAGAAAGATATAGTTATAAAATGCAAAGTATACCTAATAAATTAAAAATAATTTGATATAAAGAAAACAAGCAAAAAGCAGATGAATATATATTATAACACTGAGTAATGACAATTCCACTTGAATAATAAATCCATTAATGAAATTGAAATAAATATATTAAATATTATATCTTTAGTTAGTTGAACTCTTACTTTGAATAGTGTACATAATAAACTGTAGCATCCACTCCCCCAAAAAGGCTGCCCTCTCTCTCCATATCTTTTCAATATAGTACTTGAAGTTCTAGCTAGAGCAATTTGACAACATGAGGAAGTCAATGGGATACAAATTGGAAAGGAAGAAGGCAAACTATCACTATTCACAGATGATATGATATTATACTTAAACGACCCAAAAAAACTCCACCAGAGAACATCTCTAGCTGATAAAGAACTTCAGCAAAGTGGCTGGCTATAAAATTAACTCAAGCAAATCAGTAGCCTTCTTGTACTCAAAGGACAAGCAGGCTGAGAAAGAAGTTAGGGAAATAACACCCTTCACAATAGCCACAAACAACATAAAGTACCTTGGCATAACTCTAACCAAACAAGCAAAAGAACTGTATGACAGGAACTTCAAGTCCTTGAAGAAAGAAATCGAAGAAGACCTCAGAAGATGGAAAAATATTTCTTGCTCCTGTATTGGCAGGATCAATATAGTAAAAACGGCCATTTGCCAAAAGCAATCTACAGATTCAATGCAATCCCCATCAAAATCCCAACTCAATTCTTCATAGATCTAGAAAGAGCAATTCTCAAATTCATCTGGAGTAACAAAAAACCCAGGATAGCTAAAACTATGCTCAACAATAAAAGGACTTCTGGGGGAATCAATATCCCTGACCTCAAGCAGTACTACAGAGCAATTGTGTTAAAAACTGCATGGTATTGGTACAGCAACATGCAAGTAGATCAATGGAATAGGATTGAAGACCCAGAAATGAACCCACAGACTTATGGTCACTTGATCTTTGATAAAGGAGCCAAAACCTTCCAGTGTAAAAAAGATAGCCTTTTCAACAAATGGTGCTGGTTCAACTGGAGGTCAACATGCAGAAGAATGCGAATTGACCCACTCTTATCTCCTTGTACTAAGATCAACTCCAAGTGGATCAAGGACCTCCACATAAAACCAGACACACTGAAACTATTAGAAAAGAAACTGGAGAAGACCCTGGAGGACATGGGCACAGGGGTAAAGTTCCTGAACAGAACACCAATAGCTTATGCTCTAAGATCAAGAATTGACAAATGGGACCTCATAAAATTACAAAGTTTCTGTAAGGCAAAGGACACTGTCAGAAGGACAAAATGTCAACCACCAAAGTGGGAAAAGATCTTCACCAACTCTACATCTGACAGAGGGCTAATATCCAATGTATACAAAGAACTCAAGAAGTTAGACCGCAAAGAACCAAAGAACCCTATCAAAAAATGGGGTACAGAGGTAAACAAAGATTTTTCACCAGAAGAAATTCAGATGGCCGAGAAACACCTTAAAAGATGTTCAACATCATTAGTCATCAAGGAAATGCAAATCAAAACAACCCTGAGATTCCACCTCACACCAGTCAGAATGACTAAGATTAAAAACTCAAGAGACAACAAGTGCTGATGAGGATGTGAAGAAAGAGGAACACTCCTCCACTGTTGGTGGGATTGCAAAATGGTAAAACCGCTCTGGAAATCAGTTTGGCGGTTCCTCAGAAAATTGGGCATGCCACTTCCAGAGGACCCTGGCATACCACTCCTGGGCATATACCCAGAGTATTCCCCTGCATAAAATAAAGACACATGCTCCACTACTTTTATAGCAGCCTTGTTTATAATAGCCAGAAATTGGAAGGAGCCCAAATATCCCTCAAAGGAGGAATGGATACAGAAAATGTGGTATATTTATACAATGGAATACTACTCAGCAATTAAAAATAATGAATTCATGCAATTTGTAGGTAAATGGTTAGACCTGGAAAATATCATCCTGAGTGAATTAACCCAATCACAAAAAGAATGCACATGAAATGCAATTACTGATATGTGGATATTAATGAGCCCAGAAGCCCTAAATACTCAAGGCACAATTAGCAATTCAAATGATTCCCAAGAAGATGAAAGGAGAGGACCCTGGGCCTGAAAATATTGGATCCAGTTTTGTAAACCCAGAATAAAGTATTCGTGGGGGGGGTGATTGGGGAATGGTTGTGGGGAGAGGGATTATGGGATGTATGGTGGGGGGAACTGGGGAAAGGGGAAAGCCTTTGGAATGTAAACATAGAATATAGAAAATAAAAATTAAAAAAAGAAAGAAAAACCTCCTTAAAAAAAAAACTATCAGCAGCCATCTTGCCCCAGACCTCCGCGTGCAAACAGCTGGCACACTGGATGCAGTGAGCAGCTGGAATCAGGTGCATGGCCAGAGTTATAGCTTAGCTTAGCTCTGCAGGAGATCAGGGCACAGAAAGCTCAGCTGCGGGTGCAGATTACCAGCCAGGACCAGCTCTCTGAGCAGACTAGCAGCGAGGGGCCACTGGGCCACCTCGGGGCACAGCTTGGAACTCTAGCAGCTGGAGTCAGGGGCCTGGACTCAGAGCGAGCATAGTCCAGCACAGACAAGCTGCCAGAAGGGATCTGTCTCCTCGGGACAGGCGTGCTGTGCTTTCAGCAGGGCGCCATCTACAATAAGACCAACTAACACCAGAGATAAAGAGATGGCAAAAGGCAAACGTAAGAACGTTATTAACAGAAATCAAGGCAATGTGGCACCATCTGAACCCAATTCGCCAACCACAGCAAGTCGAGGATACCCCAGCACACCAGAAAAACAAGAGTTAGATATAAAAGCACAGGTCATGATGCTCCTAGAGGAACACAAAAAAAAAGACATAAACAAATCTCTTAAAGAAATACAGGGGAACATCAATAGGGTAGAAGCTCTTACAATCCAAACACAAAAAAACACTTAAAGAACTCCAGGAGAATATGGGCCATCAGACAGAAACCAATAAAGAGGAAATGAGAAAATCAGTTAAAGAAATGCAGAACTTGAAACAACAGGCAGAAGTCATGAAAGAGGGAGCACAAAAATATATTAAAGAATTACATGAAAACACAAACAAACAAATGATGGAACTGAGCAAAACCATCCAAGATCTGAACACAGAGGTAGAAACAACTAAGAAATCACAAAAGGAGGCAACCTTGGAGACAGAAAACCTTGGGAAGAAATCAGGGGTCGTAGATGCAAACATAAACAATGGAATACAAGAGATAGAAATAAGAATCTCTGATGCTGAAGATAACATAGTAACCATTGACTCCACAGTCAAAGAAAACGCAAAATCCAAAAGGCTTGTAACCCAAAACATCCAGGAAATCCAGGACACAATAAGACCAAACCTAAGGATTATAGGGATAGATGAGAGTGAAGATCTACAACTTAAAGGGCCAGCAAATATCTTTAACAAAATTATGGAAGAAAACTTTCCTAACTTAAAGAGAGAGATGCCCATGAATATACAAGAAGCCTACAGAACTCCAAACAGACTGGACCAGAACAGAAACACCTACCGTCACATAATAATCAAAACCTCAAATGTACTAAACAAAGAAAGAATACTAAAGGCAGTAAGAGAAAAAGGCCAAGTAACATATAAAGGAAGACCTATCAGAATCACACCAGACTTCTCTCCAGAAACCATGAAAGCTAGAAGATCCTGGGCAGACCTCATGCAGACCCTAAGAGAAAACAAATGTCAGCCAAGACTACTATACACAGCAAAACTCTCAATCAACATAGATGGAGAAATCAAAATATTCCATGACAGGACCAAATTTACACAATATCTTTCCACTAACCCAGCTCTACAAAGGATAGTAGGAGGAAAACTCCAACACAAGGAAGGGAATGGCACCCACGAAAAAGCAAGACAGTAAACTTCTTCCATCAAACTCAAAGGAAGATAACTACTCAAAAACAAAAATAACATCAAAAATGTCAGGAAGTAATAATCTCTATTCCTTAATATCTCTTAACATCAATGGACTCAACTCCCCAATAAAAAGACATAGACTAACAGACTGGATACGGAAAAAGGACCCTACATTTTGCTGCTTACAGGAAACACACCTCAGAGTCAAAGACAAACACTACCTTAGAGTAAAAGGATGGAAGACAATTTTGCAAGCAAATGGTCATAGGAAGCAAGCTGGAGTAGCCATTTTAATATCAGATAAAATTGACTTTCAACCCAAAGTCATCAAAAGAGAAACAGAAGGTCACTTCCTGCTAGTCAAAGGAAGAATCCACCAAGAAGAACTCACAATTCTAAACATCTACACACCAAATGTAAGGGCACCCTCGTTTGTAAAAGAAACCTTACTAAAGCTCAAAGCACACATTGCACCTAACACAATGATTGTGGGGGACCTCAATACTCCACTATCTACAGTGGACCGACCAGGAAAACAGAAACTAAACAGAGACACGGAGAAACTCATCAAAACTTTGGAGCAATTGGATTTAACAGATATATATAGAACATTTTACCCTAAAGCAAAAGACTATACCTTTTTCTCAGCCCCTCATGGTACCTTCTCCAAAATCGACCATATAATTGGACACAAGACAGATCTCAACAAATATAAAAAGATCGAACTACTCCCATGCCTCTTATCAGATCACCTTGGAGTAAGAGTGTTCTTCAATAGCAACAAAAACAACAGAAAATCCCCATATGCTTGGAGGCTGAACAATATTCTACTCAATGATACCTTAGTCCAGGAAGAAATAAAGAAAGAAATCAGAGAATTCTTAGAACTTAATGAAAATGAAGGCACAACATACCCAAATCTATGGGACACAATGAAAGCAGTGCTTAGAGGAAAACTCATAGCCCTGAGTGTCTCCAAAAAGAAACAGGAGAGAGCATATACTAGCAACTTAATGGCGCACTTGAAAGCTTTGGAACAAAAAGAAGGAATTTCACCCAGGAGGAGTAGAAGACAGGAAATCATCAAACTCAGGGCTGAAATCAATCAAGTTGAAACAAAGAGAACCATACAAAGAATCAACAAAACCAGGAGCTGGTTCTTTGAGAAGATCAACAAGATAGATAAACCCCTAGCCAGACTTACTAAAGGGCACAGAGACAGTATTCAAATTAACAAAATTAGAAATGAAAAGGGAGATAACAACAGAAACTGAGGAAATTCAAAAGATCATCAGATCCTACTACAAAAACCTATACTCAACACAACTGGAGAATCTGGAGGAAATGGACATTTTCCTCGACAGTTACCAAATACCAAAATTAAAGCAGGATCAAATAGATCGTCTAAACAGACCCATAACCGCCAAAGAAATAGAAGGGGTCATAGACAGTCTTCCAACCACAAAGAGCACAGGACCAGACGGTTTTAGTGCAGAATTCTATCGGACCTTCAAAGAAGTCCTGATACCGATACTCTTCAAATTATTCCACAAAATAGAAACAGAAGGAACACTACCCAACTCATTCTATGAAGCCACAATTACCCTGATACCAAAACCACACAAAGATCCAACTAAGAAAGAGAACTACAGGCCAATTTCTCTTATGAATATCGATGCAAAAATACTAAACAAAATACTTGCCAACTGAATCCAAGAACACATCAAAACGATCATTCACCATGATCAAGTTGGCTTCATCCCAGGAATGCAGGGATGGTTCAATATAAGGAAATCCATCAACGTAATCCACTACATAAACAAACTCAAAGAAAAAAACCACATGGTCATCTCATTGGATGCTGAAAAAGCATTTGACAAAATTCAGCATCCTTTCATGCTAAAGGTCCTAGAAAGAACAGGAATTCAAGGCCCATATCTAAACATAGTAAAAGCAATATACAGCAGACCAGTAGCCAACATCAAGGTAAATGGAGAAAAACTCGAAGCAATCCCTCTAAAATCAGGGACTAGACAAGGCTGTCCCCTCTCGCCATATCTCTTCAATATAGTACTTGAGGTACTAGCTAGAGCAATTCGACAACAGAGGGAAGTCAAAGGGATACAAATCTGAAAGGAAGAAGTCAAACTATCACTATTTGCAGATGATATGATAGTTTACTTAAGTGACCCAAAAACCTCCACCAGAGAACTCCTGCAACTGAAAAACAACTTCAGCAAAGTGGCTGGCTATAAAATCAACTCAAGTAAATCAGTAGCCTTCCTATACGCGAAGGATAAGCAGGCCAAGAAAGAAATTAGGTCCTAGTGGAACACTCCTCCATTGTTGGTGGGATTGCAAAATGGTAAAACCGCTCTGGAAATCAGTTTGGAGGTTCCTCAGAAAATTGGGCATGTCACTCCCAGAGGACCCTGGCATACCACTCCTGGGCATATACCCAGAGGATTCCCCTGCATGCAATAAAGACACATGCTCCACTACTTTTATAGCAGCCTTGTTTATAATAGCCAGAAATTGGAAGGAGCCCAAATATCCCTCAAAGGAGGAATGGATACAGAAAATGTGGTATATATATACAATGGAATACTACTCAGCAATTAAAAATAATGAATTCATGCAATTTGTAGGTAAATGGTTAGACCTGGAAAATATCATTCTGAGTGAGCTAACCCAATCACAAAAGAATGCACATGAAATGCAATCACTGATAAGTGGATATTAATGAGCCCAGAAGCACTAAATACTCAAGACACGAATAGCAAGTCAAATGATTCCCAAGAAGAAGAAAGGAGAGGACCCTGGGCATGTAAAGATTGCATCCAGTTTAGTAAAGAAACTGAGGGGGGAGGGGGAATGATTGGGGAATAGTTGGGGGGGAGAGGAACTATGGGAACTATGGTGGGTGGGAACTGGGAAAGGGGAAAGCCCTTGGAATGTAAACATAGAATATAGAAAATAAAAATTAAAAAAAAAAAAGAAAAGAAAGAAAGAAATTAGGGAAATGACACCCTTCACAATAGCCACAAATGATATAAAGTATCTTGGAGTGACGCTAACCAAACATGTGAAAGATTTATATGACAAAATCTTCAGGTCTCTGAAGAGGGAAATTGAAGAAGACATCAGAAAATGGGAAAATCTTCCATGCTCGTGGGTTGGCAGGCCTAATATAGTCAAAATGGCAATCTTGCCCAAAGCAATATACAGATTCAATGCAATTCCCATCAAAATCCCAACTCGGTTCTTCATAGAGCTAGAAAGAGCAATTCTCAAATTCATCTGGAATAACAAAAAACCCAGGATAGCTAAAACTATCATCAACAGCAAAAGAACTTCTGGGGGAATCAATATCCCGGACCTCAAGCAATATTACAGAGCAGTGGCACTAAAAACTGCATGGTATTGGTTCAGTGACAGGGAAGCGGATCAATATAATAGGATCGAAGACCCAGAATTGAACCCACACATCTATGGCCAATTGATCTTCGACAAAGGAGCTGAAGACATCCAGTGGAAAAAAAGATAGCCTTTTCAACAGATGGTGCTGGCTCAACTGGAGGTCAACATGCAGAAGAATGAGAATTGATCCACTCTTATCTCCTTGCACTAAGCTCAACTGCAAGTGGATCAAAGACCTCCACATAAAACCAGACACACTAAAACTAATAGAAAAGAAACTGGGAAGACCCTTGAGGACATTGGCTCAGGGGAAAAATTCCTGAACAGAACACCAATTGCTTATGCTCTAAGAGCAAGAATAGACAAATGGGACCTCATAAAACTACAAAGTTTCTGTAAGGCAAAAGAAGACACTGTCAAAAGGATAAAGCGGCAACCAACAAATTGGGGAAAAAATTTCACCAACCCCACATCCTACAGAGGGCTAATCTCCAATGTATACAAAGAACTCAAGAGGTTAGACCCCAGAAAACCAAATAACCCTATCCAAAAATGGGGTACAGAGCTAAACAGAGACTTTTCACCTGAAGAAATTCGGATGGCTGAGAAACACCTTAAAAAATGTTCAACATCACTAGTCATTAGGGAAATGCAAATTTAAACAACCCTGAGATTTCACCTCACACCAGTCAGAATGGCTAAGATTAAAAACTCAGAAGACACCAGGTGTTGGCGAGGATGTGGAGAAAGAGGAACACTCCTCCACTGCTGGTGGGAATGCAAGCTGGAACAACCACTCTGGAAATCAGTATGGCGGTTCCTCAGAAAACTGGGCGTGATACTTCCAGAGGACCCAGCCATACCACTCCTGGGAATATACCCAGAAGATTCCCCAGCATGCAATAAGGATACATGCTCCACTATGTTCATAGCAGCCTTATATATAATAGCCAGAAACTGGAAAGAACCCAGATGTCCCTCAACAGAGGAATGGATACAAAAAATGTGGTATATATACACAATGGAGTACTATTCAGCCATCAGAAACAATGAATTCATGAAATTCTTAGAGAAATGGATGGAGCTGGAGAATGTCATACTAAGTGAGGTGACCCAGTCTCAAAAGAATACCCATGGTATACAGTCACTGATAAGTGGATATTAGCCTAGAAGCTTGGAACACCAAAGACACAAATCACATATCAAGTGATGTCTCACAAGAAGAAAGGAGTGGACACTGGTGCTAGAATGGACCAAAACATCATTGTGGGAGAGTAAAAGAACAGTAAAGTGGGAGGGGGTGGACGCGGGAGCAGGGGGAGGGAAAAGGGCATGTGGGACCTTTGGGGGTGGGGAACCAGAAAAAGGGAAATGAATTGTAAATATAGAATATATACAATAAAAGAAATCAAAAAAAACTATCAATAAATACTTGCAACACTATTTTCAAGATGATTTTCAAACTTCACTCTTTCTCCTTACAGCCACCATTTTTCCTTCTTTTTTTGTTGGATATTTTACTTATTTACATTTTAAATGCCTTCCACTTTCTCACTTTCCCCTCCAAAAAGTCCCTATCTTATACCCTTCCCCCTGCTTCTATGAGGGTGCTCCTCCCCACCCACTCACCGACCCACTCCCAACTCACTACCCTGGCATTCCCCTATACTGGGGCCCTAAGCCTTCATAAGAACAAGAGCCTCTCCTCCTACTGATGACAGATAAACTATATATGCAGCTTGATCCAGGCAAACCCCTTCATCTCCTTCAGTCCTCCACTAATTCCTCCACTGGGATCCCCTGCTCAGTCAAATAATTGGCTGCCCAAATCCACATCTATTTTTGTCAGGCTCTGGCAGAGCCTGTCAGGAGACAGCTATACCAGGTTCCTGTCAGCAAGCACTTCTTCACATTAGCAATAGTGTCTGTGTTTGGACTCTGTATATGGGATGGATCCCCGGTGGGGCAGTCTCTGGAAGCCCTTTCCTTCAGTCTCTGTTCCACACTTATTTCCCCCTATTTCCTTTAGACAGGGTCAAATCTTGTTGAAAAGTTTGGAGATGAGTGGGTGGTCCCATCCCCCAACTGGGGATTTTGCCTAAGCTCTGGCTATCCTCTCTACAGTTTCTCCCTTCTTTTTCTTTGTCATTTCAGCTAATCTCATCTCTGTTGGGTCCTAGGATCCTCTTGCTTTCCTGGCATCTAGGACATTCTGATGGTTAACCCCAGTTTTCCATCCCCAATTGCTACCTGCCTCTGATCAATTTCCTGAGCCCCTGTAAATCATCCCCATCTCTTCCCATACCTGATCCTGCCCCTATTTTCCCTCCCCCTCCCCTCTCCCTCCCAAGTCCCTCACATGCTCTACCTCCTGTGAATATTTTGTTGTCCCTTCTAGGAAGGACTGAAAAATCCATACTTTGGTTTTCCTTCTTCTTGAGTTTCATATTGTCTATGAGTTGTATCATGTGTATTCTGATCTTTATGCCTAATATCCACTTATTAGTGAATACATACCATGTGTGTTCTTTTGTGACTGGTATACATTACTCAGGATGATATTTTCTAGTTCCATCTATTTGCCTATTAATTTCATGATGTCAGTACTCCATTGTGTAAATGTCCCATATTTTCTGTATCCATTCCTCTGTTGAGGTACATCTGAGTTCTTCCCAGCTTCTGTCTAGTATAAATAAGGCTGCCATGAACATAGTTGAGCATGTTGAGTTGGTATATGCTGGAGCATCTTCTGGGTATATGCCCAGGAGTGGTATAGCTGGATCTTCAGGTAGTACTATGTCCAGTTTTCTGAGAAATCACAAGACTGATTTCCAGAGTGGTTGTACCAGCTTGCAATCCCACAAGCCAGTTTTAACCAACCCTAAGCCACCACTATTTTTATCAATATTCTATAATATTCTCATTACACTCTTTTTGCTTCTCTCTCCCTTGAAGCGGTCACACGATTGGTACACAACAGTGAAAATGACACTCTAGGGTTTTTCTTTTTAACTTAATCATTCCCAAATGATATATCTTATAGTGACACAATTCATTTGGCATAAAATAGTAACTGTTTAACATATGGGCAAACGTCCTCATCTAACTATGAACAAAACCTTTTTTCTTATCTGTTACCACTTTTGTCATAGGTTATATTATATATCTGATATTCCTAGAAAATTTTAGCTATTTTCAACTTCAGAATTCTTTTGTAACTCTCATTGTTTGTAATAATATTTATAATCAAAGTTCCTTCATTCAAGACAGGTCCCTGTTAAAGATTACTACCTTAGTCTTTTACCACTCTAGATGAATGTTCTACTAGCATTTTCAGTTTTCTGAAAATGCACTTGCCAATTTCAGACTTTACATAATGTGTTATAATAACGTGATATTTTAATAATATCTATTATTTTTCAATTTTTAGCTATGTAGCTTTGCTTTTATCCTTATTATGAATAATAGATGAATAATTTTTTATCAAGGAATAATTGCAAGCTTTGTCACACTATTCTGTTTGATCCTAACTACAACAGTATTTTTTTTGTTAAATTTATGATTGTTTCCTGAAATTAAAGGATATTTGAAGTTAGCTAGAAATTACTTTGGATCAGCAAGAAGTGATGTAAGTGATGAATGAGAAGCAATCTTCCTGAGGGTAAAAGCAAAATTCACAACATGATTTACCAAAGAAATATTTCATAAAGTTCACTCTCTGATACCTTGTGTTATTTCTTTGAAAATGGACTTTTAAGACTGGGTTACCTCATTTAGTATGATGTTCTCAAGCTCTATCCATTTCTCTAAGAATTTCATGAATTCATTGTTCTTAATGGCTGAGTAGTATTCCATTGTGTATATATACCACATTTTTTTGTATCCATTCCTCCTTTGAGGGACATCTGGGTTCTTTCCAGCTTCTGGCTATTATATATAAGGCTGCTATGAACATAGTGGAGCATGTATCCTTATTGCATGCTGGGGAATCTTCTGGGTATATTCCCAGGAGTGGTATGGCTGGGTCCTGGTATGCAGTCACTGATAAGTGGATATTAACCTAGAATCTTGGAACACCAAAGACACAATTCACATACCAAATGATGTCTGGCAAGAAGAAAGGAGAGGACACTGGTGCTGGAAAGGATCAAAGCATCAGTGTAGGGAAATACAAGAACAGGGAAGAGGGAAGGGGTGGAAGAAGGAGCAGGGGGAGGGAAAAGGGCATGTGGGACCCTTGTGGGGTGGGGAACCAGAAAAAGGGAAATGAATTGTAAATATAGAATATATCCAATAAAAAAATTAAAAAATAAAGAAAATGGACTTTTAAAATTCCATCAATATACAATCAAAGAAGCAAAGAAATGGTCACTAAAATCAAAGAAAATTCCTGGATTAAAGGTAATCTGAATTTTTTCTCATTTTGACACAATAAGGAAAAAAACTATTTCAATCTCAAAACCTGCAACTTAACAATAGATACTTACTCTTTCCTGAAATGAATATTTTGTTTCTATATTGTTTTGAAATTGTTTAATTAATAAAAAAGAACTATTAAAAAAACAAACAGTACTTAGAAAGTAACTGATGTCCAAAAACATCCAATGAGTCAATGGTGCCACATTGGGGATATCTACAACAGGAATTTGGAATAAATTTTTGACACTTAAATTTATCATGGTTTTCTCTGTTTCAGATTAAATTATAAAAGGAACATCAGAAGTACTGTATGAATCCTTATGCTTACAGCATTCCTTTCTCTTAAGATTTTATGTTTATTAAAGTGTAAATGATAAAAGAGATTAACAGTAATAACATATATATTATGGCATTTACTTTAAAATGTGCTAAAAGCAAAAGAGAAATTTGAAACACAGATTACAATTTAAGGTGAACCTATACTCCTGAAGATATGTAAAAGGGGAGAGTGAAGAGTATGGTAGATAAACTGTATAAGAATCATGCTTTCCCACACCTTTTCTCTCCTAATTTTCTTTGTAATCCTCCTCCTTTATTTATTCGATGTGTTTATTTTTGTCGTAATTTTTCTATAAAATGAATAACATTCTTCTCATTTTGAAAGTTAATATATATTAAAAGAGAAAGGGGATATGTCAATAACATAGTTTATTATTACTATGAACATTATCTAGGGCTATATTTAATGAATAATAAGGAATTCATGTACAACAGTGCATTATACAAGACAAATGCTAACCTTCATATAAATGTCCACAAGGTTACCTGTTAATGATATAAGACTGTGTACCATAATATTCTTAAATACTTTAGATGCTTTCAAGTACTGCACATTTTTTTTCTTTCAGCTAGGGAACTTTATTAATCCTTGACTTCTGTGGTGGCAGCAAACCAAACTCTTCTCTGAAGACCAAAACAAAAAAGAAGAAATGGAAGAATATATTTCAAGACACTTTAGGTAAGAACTCATGTTTTTCATGAGTTCTTGAAATCATGAACCAGTTTTAATGGGAATCCAAGGACCATGTGAGAACAAGAGCATGTTGAGGAAGAGATTCTTGCTTTTGGTAGATAATAAAACTGTAGTATTTTTTCTCAGTTGTGGGCCTGGGTACCTGTGGAGGAGGATTCGATGGGAAGTGTGAATCCTTGGTCTAGTCTGGCGACTGGAAATGCTGAGAGGCCTGTTCCATTGCTCCAGCACTGAGGATTTAGATGAAAAGAGACAGCCCATGATTTTTCTGCTTTATTGTAGATTAGTAGCATGAGAGAGGGGAGGTAGATAGGGAAATGACAACCATGGTCAAATGAAAAGAAGGGGAAAGAAATGGGGAAAGAGCAAGTTAAGAGAAGGAGAGTGAGAGAGAAGAGGGCAAGAAATGGAGTAGGGGCCAAGCATACACTTTTATACTAGGCCAGGCTGCCTGGCTGTTGCCAGGTAACTATGGGGTGGGGCATACCTGGCTGTAGCCAGGTAATTGTGGGGATGGAATACCAGGGGCTTGGGGCAGGCATTGTGCTATGTGACTGATGGTTACAGGGCTATGTCCTACACTTAGTATAATATTTATTTAAATGACAAAAAATTAATGGAGAATAATCAAGAGTCTCCCCACCCATTGAAATCAATAAGGCAATCCTCTGCTACATATGTTTTCAGAGCCATAGATTCCTCCATGTATTCACTTTGGTTGGTGGTTTAATCATTAGGACCTCTGGGTGGTCTTGTTAGTTGATATTGGTGTTCTTCCAATGTGTTTGCAATCTTCTTCTGCTACTTTAATCTTCCCCTTAGCTCTTCCATTAGGGTCCTTCAGCTCAGTCCCATGGTTGCCTGTGAGCATTTGCATCTGTATTGGTCGGGCTCTGGCAGAACCTCTCAGGGTACAGCTATGCCAGTCTCCTGTCAATATCCACTTCTTGGCATCAGAAATATTGTGTGTGTGTAAGGTTGGTGTCTAGGAATGGGATGGATTCCTAGGTGGGGCAGTCTCTGGTGGCCTTATCTTCAGTATCTGCTCCATTATTGTCCTGTCATTTCTTTAAAAAGTAACAATTCTGGGTTAAAATTTTTTCTCAGGTCCTCAGGGTGTTTAGAGGTCAGATGGAGTGGGTGGTAGGGACATCTGTGTGAAGACAGAGGGTAGGAACAAGGAATGGAATATGGAACAGTTGAAGGATGGATGGGGGTAGGGAGGAAATAAAATATGGTGTGTAAAAATTAATTAATTAATTAATTAAAATAAAATGGAAGGTTAAAAATATTGAGATGGGTGGGTTGCCATATCTCTCAACTGGAGGACATCTCTGTCTACTGGGGGGGTAGCTTCTATCTTTCCTCTGTTGGGTATTTCAGATAATGCTATCTTCATTGGATCCTAGAAATTTCTTCCTTCTCTTACATCTAGGTCATTCTAATGGTTCCACTGGTTCCACAGCCCACTGCTAGAGATTTATATTCATTCTCCTGACCCTCTTGACTGCTCTTCAGGGTATTCCCATACCTGTTCCCATCCTCCTTTTTTCCTCCTTTTCCTCTCTCCCTCCTAGATCCCACCCTCCCATGATTATTTTGTTCCCCCTTCAAAGCAGGAGTGAAGCATGTACACTTTGGCTTACCTTCTTATTAGGCTTCATATGATCTGTGAGTTATAATGTGGATATTCTGAGTTTGGGGACTAATATCCACTTAAACTGTGTCCATACCATGTGTGTATTTTGGGACTGGGATACCTTACTCAGAATGATATCTTTTAGTTACATCGATTTATAAAATTCAGGAAACTCATCTTTTTTAATAGCTGAGTAATATTCCATTGTGGAAATGTACCATTCCTCCAGTGAGGCACATCTGGTTTTTTTTCAGCTTCTGGCTATTATAAACAAGGCTGCTATAAACATAGTGGAGCACATGTCCTAGTTATATATTGGAGCAACTTGTGGGTATATGCCTAGTAGTGGTATAACTGGGTCTTCAGGTAGAACAAATTTTCAATTCTCTGAGTAAATACCAGTCTGATTTCCAACGTTATGTTACCAGTTTGCAATTCCACCAGTAATGAGGATTATTCCTCTTTCTCCTCATCGTCTCCTGCATCTGCTTTTGCCTGAGTTATTCATCTAAGCCATTCTGATTGATGTGAGGTAGAATCTCAGGGTCCTTTCGATTTGCATTTCTCTGATGACTGAAGATGTTGAAAATTTCTTTGGGTGCTCCTCAGCCAAATATTCCTTGATTGAGAATTTTTGGTTTAGGTCTGTACCCCATTTTTAATAGGTTTATTTGGTTTTCTGGCGTCTAACTTCTTGCATTCTTCGTATATATTGGATATTACCCCTTTATCAGATGTATGATTGGTAAAGATATTTTCCTAATCTGCTGGTTTCCATTTTTTCCTATTGACAGTGTCATTTGTCTTACAGAAGCTTTTCAATTTTATGAGGTTACATTTGTTAATTGTTGATCTTAGAGCATGAGCCATTGGTTTTCAGTTCACGAAGTTTTCCCCTGAGTCCATTGTGTTCTAGGTTCTTTCCCACATTCTCTTCTATTAGATTCAACATATCCTCTTGGACTTTAGATTTGTACATTGAGATAATACACAAATTTGCATTCTTCTACATGGTGACTGCCAGTTGAACCAACATCATTTATTGAAAATGCTGTCTTTTTTCCACTGGATGATTTTTGCTTCTTTGTCAAAGATCAACTGACCATAGGTATATGGTTTTTTTCAGTGTCTGAATTTTTAGCCCATCGATCTACCTGTTTGTCACTGTACCAGTATCATGCAGTTTTTAATCACTAATTTCTCTGCAGTAGAGCTTGAGATCAGCAATGGTGATTCCACCAGAGATGTTTTATTTTGAGAGTTATTTTCTGTCTCCTGGGATTTTATTATTCCAAATGAAGCTAAGAATTACTCTTTCTATCTTTGTGAAGACATGAGTTGGAATTTGATGAGGATTACAGTGTATCTTCAGATTGCTTTTGGAAAGATGGATGGCCATTTTTACTATGCTAGTCCTGCTGATACATGAGCATGGGAAATCTTTGTCTTCTGATATCTTCTTCAATTTCCTTTTTTCTGAGACTTGAAGTTTTTGTCATAAAGATCTTTCATTTGCTTGTTTAGATTTACACCATATTTTATATTATTTGTGGCCATTGAGAAGGATGTTGTTTCCCTAATTTATTTTGCAGCCTGTTTATCCTTTGTGTAAAGAAAGGCTACTAGTTTATTTGAGTTAATTTTATTCTTTATTAAGTATTTTCTTTATTTACATTTCAAATGTTAACCCCTTTCCTGGTTTCCCCTCCTAAAACACCCTATCCCTTCTCCCTAACCCCTGGTCACCAACCCACCCACTACCGCTTCCCTATCATATATTCAACCACTTTGGTCAAGTTGTTTAGCAGCTTTCAGAGTTCTTTGGTAGAATTTTTTTTATTCAGTCTTGGATTCCTCTTGTGAGTATTTTGTTCCTTTCCTCTAAGAAGTACTGAAGCACCCACATTTTGGTCTTCCTTCTTCTTGATCTTCATGTGGTCTGTGAATTGTATCTTTAATATTCTAAAATTTTGGGCTAATTTCCACTTATCATTGAGTACATACCATGTGTGTTCTTTTGTGACTGGATTTCCTCACTCAGGAAGACAATTTCTAGTTCTATCCATTTGCCTAAGAATTTTGTGAAGTCATTGTTTTTTAAGAGCTGAGTAGTCTCCATATGCAAATGTATCACATTTTTTCTGCATCCATTTGTATGTTGAGGTGCATCTGGGTTATTTCCAGCTTCTGGCTATTATAAATATGGCTACTATGAACATAGTGGAACATGTGTCCTTATTACATGCTGGAGCATCTTCTACATATATATCGAGGAAGGGTATATTTGGGTCCTCAGGTAGTACTCTGTCCAATTTTTTGAGGAACCACCAGACTGATTTCCAGAGTAGTTGTACCAGCATGCAATTACACCAATAAGTGGATATTAGCCTAGACTCTTGGGACACCATAGATACCATCCACATATAAAATGATGTCCAACAAGAAGGAAGGAGTGGACACGGGTGCTGGAAAGGATCAAAGCATCAGTGTAGGGGAATACCAGAACAGGGAAGTGGGAAGGGGTGGATGGGAGAACAGAGGGAGGGAAAAGGGCATGTGAGAACTTTGGGGGATGGGGAACCTGAAAAAGGGAAATGAAATATAAATATAGAATATATCCAATTAAAACACACACACACACACACACACACACACACACACACACACACACATAAGAATGGATCAATTTGCATTCTTCTACATGTTGACCACCAGTCAAACCAGCACCATTTGATGAAAATGCTGTCTTTTTTTCCCACTGGATAGTTTTATCTCCTTTGTCAAAGGTCAAGTGAAAATAGGTATGTGGGTCCATTTCTCAGTCTTCAATTCTATATTATTGATCTACCATCCTGTCACTGCACCAAAACCATGCAGTGTTTATCAATATTGTTCTGCAGTACTGCTTAAGGTTAAAGATGGTGACTACCCCAGAAGTTCTGTTATTGTTGTGAATAGTTCTCATTATCCTGGGATATTTTTATTCAAAATGAATTTTAGAATTTATCTTTCCATCTCTATGAAGAAATGAGTTGGAATTTTGATGGGGATTGCATTGAATCTGTAGATTGCTTTGGGCAAGATGGCAATTTTTGCTATATCAATCCTGCCAATTCATGAGCATGGGATATCTTTACATCTTCTGAAGTCTTGTATAATTTCTTTCTTCAGAGACTTGAAGTTCATGTTGTGCAGATCTTTCACTTGTTTGGTTAGGGTCACACCAATATATTTTGTATTTTTAGCAACAAGTGTGAAGGGTGTTGTTTCCCTAATTTCTTTCTCAGCCCATTTATTCTTTGTGTATAGGAAGGCTACTGATGTTCTTAGTTAATTTTCTATCCAGCCAAGTTGCTGAAGTTGTTTATCAGGTCTAGGAGTTCTCTGGTGTAATTTTTGGGGTCACTTAAATATATTCTGATATCACCTACAAATAGTGATATTTTGACTTCTTATTTTCAAATTTTTATCCCTTAGACCTCCTTTTGTTGTCTAAATGCCCTATTTAGAATATCAAGTACTATATTACATAGGTAGGAAGAGAGTGGGCTCCCTTGTCTAGTCCCTGATTTAATGGTATTGATTCAGGTATCTCTCAGTTTACATTGATATTGGCTACTGGTTTGTTCTATATTGCTTTTACTAAGTTTAGACATGGGCTTCGAATTCCTGTTCTTTTTAAAACTTTTACAATGAAGAGATGTTGAATTTTGACAAAAGATTTTTTGGCATCTAATGTAGTGATCATTTTTTTTTAATTTTTTATTTTAGCTTGTTCATGTAGTGAATTACTTTGATGGATTTCCATATATTGAACCATCCCTGCATGCTTGGGATGTATCGTTCTTGATCTTGGAGTCAGTTGGCAAGAATTTTATTGAGTAATTTTTCATCTATATTCATAAAGGAAATTGGTGTGAAATTCTCTTTGTTGGGTCTTTGTGTTGTTTTGGTATCACTGTAAGTGTGGTTTCATAGAATGAATTCAATAGTGTTCCATCTGTTTGTATTTTGTGGAATAATTTGAAGAGTATTTGGATTAAGCCTTCTTTGATTATCAGACAGAGCTCTGCACCAAACACATCTGGTCCTGGGAAGTTTTTGGCTATGAGAATTTTAATGACTGCTTCTTTTCCTTTAGGGGTTATGGGACTGTTTAGATGTTTTTTTGTTTATCCTGATTTAAATTTGTTATTTGTTATCTGTTTAGAAAATTGTCTATTTCATCCAAATTTTCTAATTTTCCTGAGTATAGGTTTTGGTAGTAGCACCTGATGAATTTATTTTTAATTTCCTCATATTCTCATGTTCTATCTACCCTTTCATTTCTGATTTTGTTAATTTGGATACTGTCTCTGTTCCCTCTGGTTAGTACTGTTAAGTGTTTATCTATCTTGATTTTCTCAAAGAATCAGCTGGTTTTGTTGGTCCTTTGTATAGTTCTTTTTGTTTCTACTTTGATGATTTCCTGCCATCCACTGCCCTTGGGTGCATTTGCTTCTTTTTGTTCTAGAGCTTTCAGGGGTGCTGTTAAGCTGCTAGTGTATGCTCTCTCCAGTTTCTTTGTGGAGGCACTCAGAGCTATGTGTTTTCCTCTTAACACAGCTTTCATTGTGTCTCATTAGTTTTGGTATGTTATTCCTCCCAACCGTACTTTCAGTTTTCCTGAGCTGGAGCAAAGTTGTTCAATTTCAAGAACCATTGATTCTTAATGTTTTTAATGTTGTGAACCTCTAATTTTGTCTTAATTAAAAATTCTTTAATTTTTATTTTTGGTATCATTGCCATAATTTACAGAGGAACATATTAGCTGATCAAATAAAAAGAAAAAGAGAAAGAGAAAACATAAAAACCGAAGAATGTATATCTAATTGACATAATATTGCATTAATTAATAACTGCTTTTGTTCTATTTTGACACTTTAGGCACTAGCAATATTTTCAGGTGAAAAGATATCAATTTTATTTTTTTGCCTTAGAATCAGATAGTAAGGTGTGTGTGTGTGTGTGTGTGTGTGTGTGTGTGTGACATTTTGTCACACTAAGAGAATTTTGACATCAGAATTCTTTTTTTTTAATTTATTTATTATATATAAGTACACTGTAGCTGTCTTCAGACACTCCAGAAGGGGGCTTCAGATCTCATTACAGATGGTTGTGAGCCACAATGTGGTTGCTAGGGTTTGAACTCAGGACCTCTGGAAGAGCAGTCAGTGCTCTTAACCGCTGAGCCATCTCTCCAGCCCCTTTTGTTAAAGAAAATTCTTCTGTTTTCATATCCATTATTTCCATCATCTGATCCATAGTCACCATAATAGGCATTGCCTGAGCCTTTCTCATCATAATTGTCTTCCCCACATGGGTTTCAAACCTGATATCTGTTGTCCAATAAATCTTCTCCTTTATTTTAACCATCATCAAATACATTCCATTAAAACATTTAACAAATTTTAAAATATTCCATATCTTTGTATATTTAACTATACTTTTTAAAATTTCCTTTTGCAATATCAAAATATATTTTTCAGAGTGAAGTCATAGAGAATAAATCCTAATTATTAGAGTATAAAACCATGTTTTTAATAGTTTAAACAGGCCAGTTAGTGGTGACACATGCCTTTAATCCAAGCACTTGGGAGGCAGAGTCAGGCAGATTTCTGAGTTCGAGGCCAGCCTGGTCTACAGAGGAAGTTCCAGAAGAGCCAGGACTATACAGAGAAACCCTGTCTTGAAAAACCAAAAAATAAAAAAATAAAAAAGTTTAACAATTCAGTATCATATTACAATGTTTGGCTGCCAGCAAGATAATTTTTTGTATACAAATGCATGAAGGTGTAGCTTTAATATCCCATTAAAGAAATATTTTTAAATCCCATCTTTCTAAGTCTTGTTCTAGGACAGGGATTGTATAAAAATATTATTGCAATTTAAAAGTATCTTTACAGACCTGTTTCTCTGGGTTAGCACATGCCATGTATTATTTGCTGAGAATGGCATTAACCCTGATTTATTATTTATTTATTTTTAAGCCAACTTTCTGTTACCACAGATTTTATCCATATGGCATAAATTATAAACCAATATTTTATATCCAATTCATACAGAATAAAACATTTAAGACCACTCAGAAATAAAGATGTAGAGGTTGCATACATTTATACATTTAAAAGAGACAGACAGGGCAGGAGAAACTTGCTACCTGATGAATCCAGTTCAGTTTTAACATTTTTTCCTCTAAATATAAACACAGAACAACAATCAAGCAGCAAAAGAAAACTACATACACAAACTGACAAACATGCACAGACTAGTGCACCAAGGATATCCAATAGTATCGGGGGTTGTGGAGTGGTGGTCAGAAAGTGATGAGAACCAGATGCCCCATCAAAGGAAGTCAGAATCAGAACCAGGCATTCATTCCCCCTGTTGGAACCAGAGTGGAAACAAGATGTCTCCTGACCTCCTCTTGACCCTCAGAGATTTGCTTTGTCTAAGCTCTCTTGTTTTGGGTCTTCAAAAGTCTAGATCAAGCCAGAAACAAGAACAAACCAAGAAAAAGAACTGAGCAGGTACAAGAAACTACTTCCGCACGGAGGGAGCTGGCTTGGTGGGGTTCACTAGCAGTAATTGAGGGGTGCTCGAGGTTAAGGGTCATTCCCAGTCAATGCACCAATTGTTGATGTTCCTTTCTTGTGGACCTGAACATTCAGTCTTGGGGTGTATTTTCAATAAACCACTGGTGCTTAACTGAATTCAATGTTCATTTGGTTTGGGCTGTGGCTCTTCAGTTTCTTTATGCAGTAGCACTGTAGATTCTTGTTTAAATTCTGCTGTGTCTGAGTATTTTTCTTATTTTCATTTGTAAGTTTTTCTTAGGTTTGTATCTTACCAAACTACTTTTTATATTTTTCTTTTTCCTGTATCTCTATAGTTTTTTTTTTCTTTGAGAAGTTATAGAAAGGCACTGTGACTATCAAGGATAAAATATAAAATAAGAAAATCATAATAATCCTAAGTATTGAGCCCATTCCAGCTAAGTCATTTTAATTTTCATTTTCTGCTTCTATTTTCAAGCTGTCTGAAGTATCACTATACAGGGCCCTAGAACCATGTATTATGTTTTGTTTTGTTTCCTGATCCTTAACTCTTCCCTTGAGGACTTAGCAGCTTACTTTCCAAATGTGATGGCTTCTTAGTTTGTCTGCAGATGGTATAATTTTTCTGTCCCTGTGATTGTACTGCATGTTGGAGGACCAATTCTAGTTTTTAAACAAAACGTGAAACATCTACATTTTGCTAATAATGATTCAGGAAACAGATGCTGGGGTAAAAGCCTGCTAGCTCAGAGACAGTGAAAGCACCCACCTACCTTCCATCTCAACCAGTATTCCAAAGGAAAAAGGGGGTTTTACATCTACTTGCTGTCTCAACAACCCTTAAAATTGAAGGTCTTCCCTTTCTACTTTCTTTGATTCTCTATGTCTGTCCTCCTGATTCCCTCTTACTTTCTGTGGGTTTTTCTTATGTTCACTCCCTGTCAACTTGTTGCCTCCTCTGCTTCTTGACCACTGGTGGAGTTTATATTGTCCTGTTTACATAAAGCAGAAAGTTTTTCCAGTAAATACAAAAATCTCATGTATCTCTGTATGATCAAATATCCTAAAATATTCACTAGCTTGATATTTTGGGGATATATTACCAAACACTTCAAGAGAATATATAGTCTGTCCTAATTTTTATCTTCAAATTGATTATCTTAATGATGTATTTTTTAATTAGTTGTATTTTATAAAGATTTTAATTATTAGAAAGAATGTATACATTTACAAATATAGATATATTTAATATTCTCCATATTATATAAAATCACACTTTATTTTCTGTGCCTGAAAGCATATGAACATAGATTTGATAGATTTGCTCTCTCTCTCTCTCTCTCTCTTTCTCTCTCTCTCTCTCTCTCTCTCTCTCTCTCTCTCTCTCCCTCTCTCCCTCTGTGTGTGTGTGTGTTTGTGTGTGTGTGTTCATTTCTGTTGGTGATTATTTCCGATATTTATGTCACATTAACTCACTTTTCTTAACTTTGTATTGGTTCTTTGTGAAGTTCACATAATGCAGCCCAATCTCTCCCCCTCATACCCAACCTCGAGCTCTTGACACCATCCCCAGAATAGACAAGACAAAAAAAAAAAAACTCACTATGGAACCTGTACTGTGTTACAGTTTGTGCCTTTTGACATGTAAATATTGTAGCTTTTGACCTCTAGGACTGGCTTCTTCATGCACTTCACCAGCTCACTGATGGAGTAGATACTGTAATAAGCCCATTCAAAGCCCTGGATCTGGGCCTGAAAGTAATCTAAGGTGGTCAGTCTGGTGGCTCATTAGCTCTCATGCTCTTCAGAAAAATTCACCTGCATCTGCAATAACCAGAGGCAGCTTCACCCTGTTGCCCTGACAAGGTTCAGAGACTGCACTCCAAATGTTGCAGCTGGTGAGGACCAGGGCCAGTTCTCTCACTCTCCCAACCCCAGGGCAATCTCTCCCATATGCAATGGATGGCAAGGAGTGAGGGAAGCTAGAGCATATCTCTCCCCTGGATGTGCCAGCAACTATCTCTCATGAAACTAGGGCTAGCTCTTCTTCCTACCTTCTTCATACCTTATGTGTTAAAGGTTGAGGGTTGGGAAGAATATCTGTCTGATCATCCTGCTGCAAACAATTTTAGGGACCATGTCTCTCAAGCTCACACCTTTGGGGCTGTCTGGCCTGCATACCTGCTATCAAGCTCAGATCTACTGTGCTTCCTATGTGAATTACTGGCCTAGATTTCCTGAGTGTTACAGCAG
This sequence comes from Apodemus agrarius, assembly GCA_964023405.1. Taxonomy (NCBI): domain Eukaryota; kingdom Metazoa; phylum Chordata; class Mammalia; order Rodentia; family Muridae; genus Apodemus; species Apodemus agrarius. The sequence goes on along the minus strand of OZ030010.1, from coordinate 83,587,491 downwards.
GCGAGATACAGGACCAACTCTCCTGATTCCTTGTCCTCAGGGCCATGTCTCCTGCCTGACACAGGTGGTGAGGGTCAAGGGGCAAAGAGAGTATCTCTTTTTCATCTATGCCACCCACCAGAGAATGTGGGCCAGTTCTCCCACAGTCAACTCAACTACAACTCCCACAATGTTCAGGGCCTGAATACTGCAAATGCATAGGGACAGGTTCATCTTTTCTGCTCCCATGACTCTAGGGCCAGCTCTTACAAAATGGTTAGGGGAGGGTGGGGCCAGTTTTACTCAGCCTATGGAGAGCAACTTGTCCCTAGGCAGTAGCCTAGACCAAGGCCATCTGCCTTGCATTTGGTGGTAACAGACTCCTGCTGCTATAGAGCCACAGACCTAGCTGTGGCCCCAAGTGGCAGGACAGGTCAGGACCATACCTTAGTCTCAAGGGCATCACTGGCTCTGCACATTAGGCTGCTTGTCACTATACACAAGTCTCCAGTTCTACCTCTTTTTTTCTGCCCATATCCTTCAGTTTATCTTTCCTTTCATTTTTTCCACTACTTACTTGTTCCTCTTACTGGTATGCATGGTCTCTGAGTATGTGGGTTCATTCCAGGAGTAGTTTCAACCGTACTGTGCTGCCCACCATATATGCATTATTCTGTTAGGCAGTGGTCATGTTGGACATGGTCTACTCCCCTATGCCTGCACACCTGTAGACTGGTGATCTTCTCAGGCTTGTTCCCAGTTTGGGTATTATGGCACCAGTCTGGTGTTCATCTCAGAATCACTCCTCACCCTGCCAACCCAAGGGTCCCCATTCTAGGGTTTTTTGTCTTGATTTTTTTCCTGCTCGGGACCTGTGGTCCTAGGCAGTGCTTCTCTAGTTTCTGGTTTCCTTTTTCCTGGGGACCAAGACTGGTGGTTGTGTCAGGCTTGTTTTATTTTTTGTTTTGTTTTGTTTTTTGTTTTGTTTTGTTTTTGTTTGTTTTATTTTCAGGAAATGTTAGGTTATAAATCAGTCAGATGTTCATAGGTCAGAACACTGAATAATATTTCCACAGCCTTTCTTGTGTTCTACCTACTAACACAAATGTGACATAGCTTCTACACCTGTAACTCCTCTAGAGGACAGGTTCATGCTCATTTTCAAAAGGAAATATTCATAGATGCAGGCAGGAGAACTCTGTGGGTACTGGCCACACAATCTTAATAATCTCTATAAAAATGACTAGAGCTCACAAAGCAAAGAAAACTAACTTCCACAGATTTACCTCTCAGCCACAAACTCAGTGTTGCACACAAACACACCCCGAAACACACAAACACCACGTACACATACACACACATAAATTATAAATTAAATTAAATGTAGAGAAAGAAGCCTTTGTGCAGTGAACAGCAGTTACTGTGATTTTGAGCTCCAATTCTATGTCATGTCCAGAAGAAAGTGATTTGTAACAGTCCTTCCCAACCTCTGGTTCTGCTTCCTCTTGTATAATTTTCTAAGATCTATGGGATGGAGAGGAAATTATAGATATCTCATTTATGGATGAACATTCCACAGCCATTTATTTTCTTAATGCAATCCAACTTTAATTATTTTTTAATTTAATACTTTACTATTAGCATTATAACCAAATATTTTCCTTTATAAAATTCCTACCACCCACTCATTTTTAGTTGCTTGCTGACTTGTCTAGTTTACTGATATCCCATTTTACTTGGTTTACTTCTGCTAGTGTGATTTAAAAAAACACTCTTTCAGAAAGAGATTGAAGGTAGTGTGCTTATTAATTTTGACAACCTGACAAAAACTAGGAAGTGGGAAGCTCAGTTGAGAATCTGCCTACATTAGCTTGTCCTGTAAGAAAGTCTGTCAGACATTTTATTGAATAATGACTGATATGGGAAGATCTAGGCCATTGTGATTAGATGGTCTCCAGCTATATACAAACTCAGGATGAGGTAGTCACAGAAAGCAAGTCGTTAAGAACAAGTCCTCCATGACCTCTGCTTTAGCTGTTGCCTTTAGGTCACTGATTTGCTTGATTTCCTGCATTGGCTTCCTCAGTTAAAGAATGTACATTGTAAGATAATAGTTCTCAATCTGTGGGTCGAAATCCCCTTTGGGGTTTAAACAGCCCTTTCACAGGGGTTCCATATCAAATATACTGAAGATCAGAAATTTACATTATGATTCAAAACAGCAGAAAATTACAAGTTTAAAGTAGCAACGAAATTAAATTTATGGTTAGTGTAACCACACCATGAGGAACAGTATTACAGAGTCACAACATTAGGAGGTTTGAGAACCACTGTGTTAAGGTAAAATAAACCCTCCCACTTCAAGCTGATTTGGGTCAGTGTTTTACCACAGCAAAAGTCAATCAAACTAGAACAAGGAAGAAAAGGTTTAATTGTCATATACTTTCACACTATAGTCCATAATAAGTGAGAACAAGCACTCAAGCAGAAACTTAAAGCTAAATTGTGGAACCCAATTTCTTTGATGACTCACTCAAAGGCTTATGCTTAGCAAGATTTCTTACACTGCCCAAGCTCATCTGCCTAGAGATGGTGAAAAACACAGTGGGCTGGGCTTTCCTGTATCATTCATCAATTAGAAAATCCTCCATAAAAACACCTCCAGACTATTCTTATTTGGACACTTTTCAAGTTAAGATCCTCAATTCTCAACTTCTCTGGTGATTCAGGGTGGTATAAAGCTAATCAAAGTTAACAAAGATAGCTATAACCCAAATCATATATTGTACTAATTTTTAAAAGATTTTAGAGACTGTCAAATAATATTGAAACATTTAAAAGTGAAATCACATATTAGAATGGCAAATATATGATATAAATAGCAGTTATTCAGCAGAAGTAAAATTGGAATCAAAGAGCTTTTGCAAATTTCATGTTGCTGGATACATTTCCATGTAATTCTAATGTGAGATTTTTTTCTCAATTTTTATTTGATATCCTACTATTCGTTTTATCTTTATGTTATGCTGTATAAATCACATATGTTTTACATACACTATATACCACCTAATATGCATATAATATATAATTATTAGTTACATATATATTATATGTATACACACAGAGAGAGATCACAGTTTTTTACATACAAGGAACTAGTTTTCTGATAGAAAACAATTAAGTCTTAAATATTTTTTGAAAGTATAGTCTTTGAGAGTTCTTTTAGGTTCACAGACAAAAGGAATAGAAAATGCAGAATGAGTCTCTTCATATGTACAATTTACTTCCAAACTAATATCCCACCAGAGCTGGATATTTGACACAACATATGAATCTAAACTGATTAATCATTATCAGTTAGCTTCCATAGTCTATAATAACATTTTATATTTTTATTTGTATATTTCATGGGATTAGGCAGATATGTGGTAGTTTGTATCAACCATTATAATATCCATACAACATATTTTACTGTCAAAGACTTTTATTCCTCCTACTCAATTTTCTCTCCCTGTTACTTCTGACATGTATATGGTTTAAGAGTAAAGTTTCTGAAGAAAATTCTAAAATCAGGGTTCAGAAAGTTCCCTGGGAAATTCTACATGGAAAATACAATTGATTGTTGGAATCAAGCAGTGCTTTTCTCATGGCTGCTTTTATTGGCATTTCTTACACCAAGAGCTGAGTTTAGAGAATGATCAGAGGTACAACTCTTCTGAACGTATTAGTTATTCTAATCTGAGGCATGTCCCAATATTCATGGATTCACAGGTATTTTCTGGTATTTTTCATGTTAACATTGCTGGTGATAATATATTTTTATCTTCGATCTTTTGATATGAAATCCATCAATAAGCATTTGCTTTCTTTGGGTCCTGCCAATGTCATTTTTATTTCCTCAGGTGATGTGATGAGATGAGAGCCATCCCCAATCTGTGTGACTACATAGAGCATTTCTATTTAACTATCCCTAGGCTTAAGCCTGGAATAATCTAGACTCTGTAAAATCTAATCTAGGTCTAGAATATTTTCAGGCTCCACTAGTTATTAATGAATAAACTCAGCCTACCTAGCTCTGATTAATCTGTTCTGTATCAAACTCCTCTTTAAGCTGACAGATTGAAACTGGCTTCTCTTGGCTTCTGACTAAATTGCTATGCCAGTCCTCAAGATAATTTCGGCAATCTGTTCTAATCTGTTTTCATTTTCTCCCTCATTATGTCTTTACCTACAACCTGTGTCTTTAAAGCTGTCCCTTAAAACAGCCTTCTATCCTCATCTCCACTGCTCTCAAGCAAGGACTGTTTTCTGTCTGTTCTGAGGGCTGGGCAAATCCTTTCTCTGACTTATTCTGCCAAGCATGTCTCTGATTCATCACAGTGTCTGCACCTCAATTATAGGTTACTTTCAAATATGGCTTTATATACCTTCATTGCTTAGGATTGAAAATATGTACCAATGTCATGACTGTATTCCAACCAGAGGGTTTAAAGTTGTATCATTCCAGCCAGATGACAGACCTAGAAGGTATCTGAATGTGAAATGTTGCCAGCACAGTCATGTTACTGGATTAAGATATCTCTACATGGACCTGCAAACTAAGGTACCAGCTTCTTTTTCCCTCATTATCATTGCAGAAAAATAAAAGTTTCAGACTACTTTAATATTGTTGTTGTTGAAGGCATATTTGTCATGATATTGTTTTAATTATTATATAAAAATCACAAATTCATTTTGTTTTAAATACATGCATTAATGGAGAAATAAATCAGTGAAGCTTTTCCTCATAATGCTAGAAAAATATGCTAAACCTACATGAATTAGAAAGGCAAAATGGATTGCAAAAGCTAGAAATAAATAAAAAGTATAATTTTTTCACTCCTCTTTTGTTTTAAAGCAAAAGACAAGATTAAACTAAACATCTTGCATAGTTTTTATTTTAACTTCAAACATAATAGAAGGCATGTAAGAGACTCATCTTCATTTTCCCTTTAAATATACATTTGATGGCTTACTGTTTGAGTAAAGTTATGCAGATATACTTCAGTTGTTTTTAACAACTAAACTGAGTATTAGTCTATATTCTGCATGTCTGTAATTTGTTCCTTCAGTTTTTATATCACAGTAAGTGGAACATACAAAATGAATTATCATATTATGCAGAGAGAGAATGTAAACACGCTATAATTCAATTTTAAGTACAACAAATTAAAAATAAAATATTTTGATTAGTTGAAAGTTAGATATTCTTTGAAACCAAGAATTTTTTTAAATTTTATAACTTTTATTTATGTATGTAAATCTTAGTCCTTTTTCATTCACAGTTGGTTGGTGTATTGAACATGTGTGGTAAGAAAATTTCATTTTCTTGACAATATAAGCAGAAACATGCTTTTAAAATGCACATATCTTATAAGTTTAGAGTAATAAGAAAAACTAACCTGGGTATGTAGAATCTTAATATCAGTCAGTTAAACTGTAGCAACCTTTAGTGACTTTTGGACTTATATTTCTAGAAAAACAAGTAGCATAAATCTCTTTTCGTAGAGTTTTAAAATCATTTACTGAATATTGTGAACTTGAAATTAAGATATTAGAACTACATTTTTCACATACTTTTTTAGCAGTGTTTTTTAAATGTAAACATTTTATAATTATTTGTTTAAAGTGAATTATTAATTGGTTTCCTTATATCATCCATATATACAATATTATTTTAGCATAGTTGTTCAGAAATGGCCTCAAATCTGTTTTACTGATATTTATCTACTGTTGGTTTACCTGTGTTAAAATTTTTTTGGATTGTAGCAAGGCTATTCTATATGGACTTTTGACAATAATAGAATATATGAAACAATGTGCCTATATTTTTCTTGGAAATTCTAAATTTTTGTCTTTTTTTCCAGCTAATTTATTTTCAAATTTGAGGTGTGTGAAGAGTTGATTTTATTGATGACTGAAAAACAATCATCTAATTAGTATAATCACAGTGGATAATATTAATTCATGTTTCCTTTAAAAAATGAAACAGGAGTAAATACTACTGTAGAAGTACAAAAACTATTGTGAATTAAATATTTTGCCAGTCAATATTTAAATAATCATGATTTTTCTGCCTTGTACTTAGGTGAATATGATTTTCAGTCTTTAAATTTTTATTGTTATCATAACCACTATAATAAGCATAGGCATATTTCCTAGGAAAACACTTCTATTATTAGAGTATTCACTAATAAAATAAGAGATAACACATGCGTGTTTAGTACTTTTAGCATATGTGAAGTTTGAATGTGTGCATCACTCATGGGAAGCCGCTTCCCATTTGTTGATTAAATTTCATAGTCCTGTGGAATTGAAGAGCAATTGTAGAGTGATAGCTACTTGGAATTCTTGTCTTGGCATAGTCACTGTAGTGCCCAGACATCATAGCACTATTATGTTGAAGAATTCCAGATAAAGAAGAGATTACTTTTGAGCTTTCTGCAATATATTTCTTATATTTAAGGATACAAAAAGGATCCAAATCTAAGATTCCTAGAACTCTAATGATTTTTTACCTTTCGGTAGGATAAAAACCACTTTTTGAAATATTTTTTCTTTTATTTTTGAGATAATAATATAATTACTTAATTTATCTCTTCCTTTTCCTCCCAACAAACTCTCCCATAAACTACTCCTTGCTCTATCTCAAATTCATGGACTGTTTTGTTTTTCATTAACTGGCATGTCATATATGTATGTATGTGTATGTTCCTTTTTATTTTTAAGTAAAACTCATTCAGTTCACATAATGCTACTTGTTTGTATGTTTTCAGAGCTGATTATCTGTTGTTGAATAAAAATGTGGTGTCGTCTTCTCTGAAGCAGACTAGTTCTCTCACTTTTAGCTTTGATAGATGCTTATAATTCTTTATGTAGAATTGAAGTCTGTCTACTTTGGCACGTCAATTGGTATCCTCCTTGTTCAGCCCCTGTTTGGACAGCCAGCCATGGTTGGTGAGACTTTATATGTGTAGTTGCTTTTGCGGAAAGGGGAGGTTGTTAATGCTTTTATTTTTTCATAAGTTAATAATTAATTTACTTTATATACAAATATCAGTTTTTCTTCCCTTCTCTCATCAAAGTCACTTCCCCTCACCTTCTCCTGCCTTATTTCTCCTTTATTTCTCCTCAGACAAACAGAGAACTCATATATATATAAACTTGGCATATCAAGTTGTAATAGGACTGGGTGCATATTCTTGTATTGAGGTTAGACAAGGTTGTTCAGGTAGAAGAAAGGGATCCAAAGGCAATCAAGAGAGTCAGAGACAGTCCCTAATCCTGATGTAAGTGGTCATACATGAGGACCAACCTGAACATCCGTTACATATGTGTAAGGGGCCTAGGTCTATTTGGTGTGTGCTTTCTGGTCTATAGTTAAGTCTCTGTGAGCCTCTATGAACCCAGGTTCATTGATTATGTAGGTTTTCTTATGGTGTTCTTTACCTCTCTGAATCTTTCTATCTCTCCTCTCCATATTTCACAAGATTCCAGGAACTCTGTCTAATGTTTGTTTGTGGGTCTCTGAATCTGTTTTCCTCAGCTACTTGGTGAAACCATTCAGATGACAGCAATACTAACTTCATGTCTCCAAGTGGAGTAGAATATTTTTAGTGTCTTGGGTGGGTTGTCTCTTATGGAATGGGACTCTAGTCAGGCTAGTCACTGGTTGTCCATTACCTCACTTTCTGTTCCCTTATACTCAGGAAAAATTGTGGGTCAAAGGTTTCCTGGCTGTATTGGTATCCCCATCCCTCAATTGGAAGTATTGCTTGATTACAGAAGGCAAACATTTCAAGTTCCACATCCCCAATTGTTAGGAGTCTTAGATAGGTTCATGCTCATAGATTCCTGGGACATTCCATTGAGCTAAATTTCTAGCTTGTTCCTGAATGAGGATGGTGGCAGAGAGAATTGGGACTGAGAACTGGAATTAGTGGGGTGTAGTTTCTGACATTCATAAGAGGTACAATTTGACAGAAAACTCTTTGATCCTTTCACTTTTACAATATTTTTACCTTCCTAACCAAATTGTTAATTGAACCTTAGGTGCAATAGTTGTTTTGTAGATATATCCATTGGGACTGGGTTATATACACTATTTCATAACATCTCAATAAAATTACTATTTATCAAATATTAACACAAAATGTAAAGCATAAATCCTAAAATTAAATTTTAAAAGTTTAGAAAAACAAATACATATATCTACACAACACTTTGCAAACATATTTAATGACAGCATAGTTTATTGTGTGGTTCTATAATATATATTTAACAGTTTCCAGGTTGGGAAATGTTTATGTTGTTTATAATTTATGTAATAAAATAAAGCATATTTGAAAGAAACATTAAAAAGTTCATTTTATATTATGTTTAAATAGAAAATATAAAGTAATATTTATTGATTTATTAAAGCTAGTAAAATACTCAGCAATGATGCTTAAGTAAGAAAAGCTACATCTAAACACTTGAACTTTATTACTTAATCAACTAAATATATGAAATTTTCATTTTTGCAACTAAATCAAGTATATTTATATTTATAGATAATTTTAAAATGTAACTTTATTTTATTTGTTATTGTATTTTTTACTATAATCAAGAATGTAATATATTCTTTTGATACTCATCTGTCTTCTCTTATCTACCCATACCTACCATGCTCCAGTTTCTGTTATTAAGTCCCTATTTCACTGCTATAACTTTGGTTTGGTTTTGGTTATATATCTGTTTTGAATTTGCTTTCTTCATCATTGTTCAAACTTCACATGACTTCTGGACCCATTCCATGGTATTAGCTGAAATTTGGAAAAATTAGTATGGATGACCCTTATAAGTGTAAGTATTCCACTGTCATTCTCAGCACTTTGTCACATCATGAGTATTTGTATTAGTGTATATGTTTAACAAAAAGAAGCTTCAAGAATGAGGACTTTACTAATCTATGTATAGAAACATAAATATCTAGAAGGTATGTTGAAAATTAAACTGGTAAATGCCACAGACCTACTCAGTCGGGACACACACCCATGGGGGAACCAGGGTCTTTGGTATGCAGGAAGGCACAGAGCGTGCGGCGTGAGATGACAAACAGACACACCAGAAGCAGGGTGGATCTGAATGCGATTTACTGTTCTAAGGTAGGCAGTTTTATACAGACAAGTTGGCATTGAAGTGATTACAAAGAATGTTTAACTTGAGCTTCTGGCACAGGAAAATACAAAATCAATCAGGCAAAAAATTCGGAGATCAGGTACAGAGCATCACATCCCTTGAACCGAACGTCTGTAATTAAAGATAAACTTTCGGAGGTTTAAAAGTTCATGGGAACATTTGGTGAATGTCTCTAGGTCGTAAAACCAGTGAGTGACTATCCATCTGTGGTCCTTATCCATAATCTAACTTCCTTCTTGTGAGACTCTTCAGGCACACTTTAAAACTATAGCTGGTGCTTTCCATGCCAGAGTGTCAAAGCCAGCATTACCCATACAGCTGCTGCCATACAAATATATATATATATATATATATATATATATATATATATATATATATATATATTGTTGGGAGGTTAATGTACCAATGTATTTAAGTGATAATTGTATAACTGATCAAAAGGCAAAGCAATGGGTCTTTAGAAGATAAATCATGGCCAGTGCTGTAGTTCAAAGGGTGAACTCTTGATGAACTCTCTCACCTGGATAGTTGCACCTCCGGCTATCAAGAACATCTCGTAAGTATACAAGTCAGAGAAGGGTCACACAGGCAAAGCTTACCATGAGAAATTCAGCTCAGCATTTTCTCTGGCCAAGGAGTCTCACAACGACTTCCTCAATAGACAACCTTATCATAGACAAGGCTTTTACCTGTAAATATCACACAGTTTCCACCGAGATTGTGGTTTAGCTGTGGGAATCATACAGTGTCTACAAGATTCATGTGATATCTCGTGCTTTTTTATTTTTTAATTTGAGCTCATGAATATCTCTTTTGGCTGCAGAAATGGAGGAAAAGACTAGTTTGAAAATTAGTGGAAAGATAAGAAGAAGAAAGATTGCTCCTGCAGCCATGGCAACAACAATAATCCAATGTATCCAACTTATAGGGTTCAGAGATTTCTTTCTTTTTTTTTTTAGTTATTTTTATTTTCTATATTCTATGTTTACATTTCAAAGGCTTTCCCCTTTCCCAGTTCCCACCCACCATAGTGCCCATAGTTCTTCTCCCCCCCCAACTATTCCCCAATCATTCCCCCTCCCCCCTCGGTTTCTTTACTAAACTGGATGCAATCTTTACATGCCCAGGGTCCTCTCCTTTCTTCTTCTTGGGAATCATTTGACTTGCTATTTGTGTCTTGAGTATTTAGTGCTTCTGAGCTCATTAATATCCACTTATCAGTGATTGCATTTCATGTGCATTCTTTTGTGATTGGGTTAGCTCACTCAGGATGATATTTTCCAGGTCTAACCATTTACCTACAAATTGCATGAATTCATTATTTTTAATTGCTGAGTAGTATTCCATTGTATAAATATACCACATTTTCTGTATCCATTCCTCCTTTGAGGGATATTTGGGCTCCTTCCAATTTCTGGCTATTAAAACAAGGCTGCTATAAACATAGTGGAGCATGTGTCTTTATTGCATGTAGGGGAATCCTCTGGGTATATGCCCAGGAGTGGTATGCCAGGGTCCTCTGGAGGTGCCATGCCCAATTTTCTGAGGAACCGCCAAACTGATTTCCAGAGTGGTTTTACCATTTTGCAATCCCACCAACAGTGGAGGAGTGTTCCTCTTTCTCCACATCCTCGCCAGCACTTGTTGTCTCTTGAGTTTTTAATCTTAGCCATTCTGACTGGTGTGAGGTGGAATCTCAGGGTTGTTTTGATTTGCATTTCCCTGATGACTAATGATGTTGAACATCTCTTAAGGTGTTTCTCGGCCATCCGAATTTCTTCTGGTGAAAATTCTTTGTTTAGCTCTGTGCCCCATTTTTTGATAGGGTTATTTGGTTCTTTGCGGTCTAACTTCTTGAGTTCTTTGTATATATTGGATATTAGCCCTCTGTCGGATGTGGGGTTGGTAAAGATCTTTTCCCACTTTGTTGGTTGCCGTTTTGTCCTTCGGACAGTGTCCTTTGCTTTGCAGAAACTTTGTAATTTTATGAGGTCCCATTTGTCGATTCTTGATCTTAGTGCGTACGCTATTGGTGTTCTGTTCAGGAACTTTTCCCCTGTGCCCAAGTCCTCCAGGGTCTTCCCAAGTTTCTTTTCTAATAGTTTCAGTGTGTCTGGTTTTATGTGGAGGTCCTTGATCCACTTGGAGTTGATCTTAGAGCAAAGAGATAAGAGTGGGTCAATTCGCATTCTTCTGCATGTTGACCTCCAGTTGAACCAGCACCATTTGTTGAAAAGGCTATCTTTATTCCATCGGATGGTTGTGGCTCCTTTATCAAAGATCAAGTGACCATAAGTCTGTGGGTTAATTTCAGGGTCTTCAATCCTGTTCCATTGATCTGTTTGCCTGTTGCTATACCAATACCATGCAGTTTTTAACACAATTGCTCTGTAGTACTGCTTGAAGTCAGGGATATTGATTCCCCCAGAAGTCCTTTTATTGTTGAGAATAGTTTTAGCTATCCTGGGTTTTTTGTTGCTCCAGATGAATTTGAGAATTGCTCTTTCTAGGTCTATGAAGAATTGAGTTGGGATTTTGATGGGGATTGCATTGAATCTGTATATTGCTTTTGGCAATATGGCCATTTTTACTATATTGATCCTGCCAATCCAGGAGCAAGAAATATTTTTCCATCTTCTGAGGTCTTCTTCGATTTCTTTCTTCAAGGACTTGAAGTTCCTGTTGTACAGATCTTTCGCTTGTTTGGTTAGAGTTACGCCAAGATACTTTATGTTGTTTGTGGCTATTGTGAAGGGTGTTATTTCCCTAATTTCTTTCTCAGCCTGCTTGTCCTTTGAGTACAAGAAGGCCACTGACTTGCTTGAGTTAATTTTATAACCTGCCACTTTGCTGAAGTTGTTTATCAGCTGTAGAAGTTCTCTGGTGGAGTTTTTTGGGTCGCTTAGGTAAACTATCATATCGTCTGCAAATAATGATAGTTTCACTTCTTCCTTTCCAATTTGTATCCCTTTGACTTCCTTATGTTGTCTAATTGCTCTTGCTAGAACTTCAAGTACTATATTGAAAAGACATGGAGAGAGAGGGCAGCCTTGTCTAGTCTCTGATTTTAGTGGGAATGCTTCAAGAGTCTCTCCATTTATTTTGATGTTGGCTACTGGTTTGCTGTAGATTGCTTTTACTATGTTTAGGTATGGGCCTTGAATTCCTGCTCTTTCCAAGACTTTTAGCATGTAAGGATGCTGAATTTTGTCGAATGCTTTTTCAGCATCTAATGAGATGACCATGTGGTTTTTTTCTTTCAGTTTGTTTATGTAGTGGATTACATTGATGGATTTCCGTATATTGAACCATCCCTGCATCCCTGGGATGAAGCCTACTTGATCATGGTGGATGATCGTTTTGATGTGCTCTTGGATTCGGTTAGCAAGAATTTTATTTAGTATTTTTGCATCTATATTCATCAGAGAAATTGGCCTGAAGTACTCTTTCTTTGTTGGATCTTTTTGTGGTTTAGGTATTAGCGTAATTGTGGCTTCGAAGAATGAGTTGGGCAGTGTCCCTTCTGTCTCTATTTTGTGGAATAGTTTGGAGAGTATTGGTGTTAAGTCTTCTTTGAAGGTCTGGTAGAATTCTGCACTAAAACCATCTGGTCCCGTACTTTTTTTGGTTGGGAGGCTTTCTATAACCCCTTCTATTTCTTTAGGGGTTATGGGACTATTTAGCTGGTCTACTTGATGCTGATTTAATTTTGGTATTTGATATCTGTCTAGGAAATCGTCCATTTCCTCCAGATTCTCCAGTTGTTTTGAGTATAGACCTTTGTAGTAGGATCTGATGATCTTTTGAATTTCCTCAGTTTCTGTTGTTATGTCTCCCTTTTCATTTCTAATTTTGTTAATTTGTATACTGTCTCTGTGTCCTTTGGTTAGTCTGGCTAAGGGTTTATCTATCTTGTTGATTTTCTCAAAGAACCAGCTCCTGGTCTTGTTGATTCTTTGTATGGTTCTCTTTGTTTCTATTTGATTGATTTCAGCCCTGAGTTTGATGATTTCTTGTCTTCTACTCCTCCTGGGTGAATTAACTTGTTTTTCTTCCAGGGCTTTAAGGTGTGCCATTAAGCTGCTAGTGTATGCTCTCTCCAGTTTCTTTTTGGATGCACTTAGAGCTATGAGTTTTCCTCTTAGCACTGCTCTCATTGTGTCCCATAGATTTGGGTAGGTTGTACCTTCATTTTCATTGAATTCTAAAAAGTCTTTGATTTCTTTTTTTATTTCTTCCTTGACCAAGGTGTCATTGAGTAGAGTATTGTTCAGTTTCCATGTGTATGTGGGCTTTCTGTTGTTTTTGTTGCTATTGAAGACCACTCTTACTCCATGGTGATCTGATAAGAGGCATGGGATTAGCTCGATCTTCTTGTATTTGTTGACAACTGTCTTGTGACCGATTATATGGTCTATTTTGGAGAAGGTACCATGCGATGCTGAGAAAAAGGTATATTCTTTAGCTTTAGGATGAAATGTTCTATATATATCTGTTAAATCCAATTGGTCCAGAGTTTCAATTAGTTTCACTGTGTCCCTGTTTAGTTTCTGCTTTCCTGATCGGTCCATTGAGGAGAGTGGGGTGTTGAAGTCACCCACAATTATTGTGTTAGGTGTAATGTGTGCTTTAAGCTTTAGTAAGGTTTCTTTTACGAAGGAGGGTGCCCTTGCATTTGGAGCATAGATGTTCAGTATTGAGAGCTCTTCCTGGTGGATTTTCCCTTTGGCCAGCAAGAAGTGACCTTCTGAGTCTCTTTGGATGATTTTAGGTTGAAAGTCAATTTTATCTGATATTAGAATGGCTACTCCAGCTTGTTTCCTGAGACCATTTGCTTGTAAAATTGTCCTCCAGCCTTTTACTCTAAGGTAGTGTTTGTCTTTAACACTGAGATGTGTTTCCTGTATGCAGCAAAATGTAGGGTCCTGTTTCCGTATCCAGTCTGTTAATCTATGTCTTTTTATTGGGGAATTGAGTCCATTGACGTTAAGAGATATTAAGGAATAGTAATTATTACCTCCAGACATTTTTGAAATTATATTTATTTATCTTATTTATTTTTTATATTCGAGAGGTTATCTTCTTTTGGGTTTGATGAGAGGAGGTTTCTATCTTGCTTCTTCCCGGGTGTAGTTTCCGTCCTTGTCTTGGTGTTTTCCCCCTATTATCCTTTGTAGGGCTGGATTTGTGGAGAGATATCTTGCAAATTTGGTTTTGTCATGGAATACCTTGATGTCTCCATCAATGGCAATTGAGAGTTTTGCTGGGTAAAGTAGTTTTGGCTGCAGTTTGTGTTCTCTTAGAGTTTGCATGATATCTGCCCAGGATCTTCTAGCTTTCATGGTCTCAGGTGAGAAGTCTGGTGTTATTCTGATAGGTTTTCCTTTATATGTTACTTGGCCTTTTTCTCTTGCTGCCTTTAGTATTCTTTCTTTGTTTATTACATTTGGAGTTTTGATTATTATGTGACGGGATATATTTCTGTTCTGGTCCAGTCTGTTTGGGGTTCTATAGGCTTCTTGTATATTCATGGGCATCTCTCTCCTTAGGTTGGGGAAGTTTTCTTCCATAATTTTATAGAAGATATTAGCTGGCCCTTTAACTTGTAAATCTTCACTCTCGTCTATACCTATAATCCTTAGGTTTGGTCTTCTCATAGTGTCTTGGATTTCCTGGATGTTTTGGGTTACCACCTTTTTGCATTTAGTATTTTCTTTGACTGTTGAATCAATGGTTCCTATGTTATCTTCGGCTTCTGAGATTCTGTCTTCTATCTCTTGTATTCTATTGTTGATACTTGCGTCTATGGCCCCTGATTTCTTCCCCAGGTTTTCTATCTCCAATGTTGTCTCCCTCTGTGATTTCTTAGTTGTTTCTACTTCTGTTTTTAGTATCTGGATGGATGTGCTCAGATCTTTCGCTTGCTTGATTGTGTTTTCATGAATTTCTTTAATAGATTTTTGTGCTTCCTCTTTCATAGCTTCTACTTGTTGGCCCACGTTCTTCTGTAGTTCTTTAAGTGACTTTTGTCTTTCTTCCTTATTGTCTTCTTCTCTTTGATCCATCTTCTCCTGCATTTCTTGAAGTGATTTTTGTATTTGCCTCGTAAAGGCTTCTAACTTTTGATCCATTTTCTCCTCTATTTCTTTACGAGATTTTTCTATGTGTTCAGCTACCAGCATCCTGACCAGTGATTTTATATCCAAGTCTTGTTTTTCTGGTGTTTTAGGGTATCCAGGGATTCCTGTTGTTGGAGAACTGGGTTCAGATGCTGTCATGTTGCCTTGATTTTTGTTAGTAACGTTCCTTCGTTTTCCTTTTGCCATCTGGTTATTTCTGGTTTTAGTTGGCCTTGTTGTCAGTGGCTGGTGTTTGAATCTCCTGTGAGGCTGGGCTCACCTGTTGTTTCTCTATTGGTGAATATGTGTGACTGCTGCTTTAAGGGATCATAAGCTGGCTGCCACCCATGCGATTGTAGCCCCTGTTGGAGTCTGTCTACCTGGGCTTCTTCAGCTGTGTCCTGGTTGCAAGGAACTCCGAGAGCCTAGCAGATCCCCTGTGAGGGTAGCCCTGGAAGGGGTGTTTACCTGGGCCTTTCCAGCTGTGTCCTGGTTGCAATATGGAGGCCCGCCGCTATACTGCTGGTCTAGGGGCCGGCGAGCTGGTTGCAGAACGCAGCTTAGGTGCTCACCCGAGGGCAGGGATGTCCCACAGTGCCTGGGCCTTTCCAGCTGTGTCCTGGTTGTGATATGGAGGCCTGCCGCTACACCGCTGGTCTAGGGGCCGGCGAGCTGGTTGCAGAACGCAGCCTATGTGCTCACCAGAGGGCGGGGATGTCCCACAGAGCCTGGGCCTTTCCAGCTGTGTCCTGGTTGCAATATGGAGGCCCGCTGCTACACTGCTGGTCCAGGGGCCGGCGAGCTGGTTGCAGAAGCAGCCTTGGTGCTCACCAGAGGGCTCGGGGATGTCCCACAGAGCCTAGGCGGGACTCCGCCTGCTTGGCTCCTAGACCCTAGCAGATACCCCCGTGAGTGTAGCCCTGGAAGGGGTGTTTACCTGGGCCTTTCCAGCTGTGTCCTGGTTGCAATATGGAGGCCCGCCGCTACACTGCTGGTCCAGGGGCCGGCGAGCTGGTTGCAGAACGCAGCCTTGGTGCTCACCAGAGGGCTCGGGGATGTCCCACAGAGCCTAGGCGGGACTCCGCCTGCTTGGCTCCGAGACCCTAGCAGATACCCTCGTGAGTGTAGCCCTGGAAGGGGTGTTTACCTGGGCCTTTCCAGCTGTGTCCTCGGGTTCAGAGATTTCAAACCAGAACTAAAAGCCTGAGCCAATCCTCTAGGTTAATTGATCCATCATGTGCTTTGCTCATAGCCCAAATTTGAGTTTTAGTTGAGCCATATCATGAAAAATATCATTATCTTTCCAAATTCCCAACAAATGGTTTTTAGTAAGAGTCCAATTATGTTGCTCATCATTAATTAATGGCATTACACCTATGTATCGAAAGCTGGCATGACATCTGGTGGAAAGCTGAACCTTAATATTTTCTATCTCTTGTCCTAGCTCTAGAACTATATCCTCTAAAGCATCAAGATTTGCTTCTAATTTTTTATCTATAACTTCTTGCTTTACCAGTGCCAAAGAAACATTCTTATTTAAATCATTAACAAAGTGTGCAGTCTTCATTTCTGAGACTAAAGCAACTGATGAAACTGTAAGTGAAGTCACAATAGCTATTAAAGCACTGATACCTAAAATCAAAGCTGCTACAAAACGCTTTGGCCTAATAAGCTCATTAATTTTTGTAACTACTTGCAAAGCCTCATTGTCAAACCAAGCATCATCCTTCAAATCTACAGGAATCATTACGTAGGAAGGTCTTTGTAATATCAAAATGCATGAATAAGATTCAACTAGCTGATGATCCATACAATTAGTCAAAATACATTTGGAACAGTGAACTTTATAAGAATGTCCCAGTTTATTAACTTTCAAATCTGCAGGTCTTCCAGCAAGTATGCTATAAGGATAGCTCAAACAAGATCTAATTGCTACATCAGCTGTCCCCAGGTAGGCAGACCCTCCCTCGACTTCGGTGATGGTGCAGGAACAGTCGAGGACATCCGTCGAGCAGCGAGATCAAGCCCCATTATCTTTTTCAGCATCGTCTTCTCTTTCAGTCTCCGCTTTCTCTTCTGATTCTTCGATAGAGGTTCTTTGGTGAAATGGTCGAATGAGTCTGTCTGGGATCCAGATTGGGCTTTCTGCATCCTGTGGGAAAACACAAACATACCCCTTCCAGAGGAAAATAAAACATCTTTTTACTAAGAGAGTACCTAGTTCAGAAGATAAATTACAGATAGTTGTTCCTTGCAAAAAGAATTAGCATGAAGTCTTATATTAACTTTGCCATGGTTCAGCAAAGTTTGAACTGATGATTTAAAAGCAGGGATTTGATTAATGGAACATTGCTTATCTTCTTTCATTCCTTGTAATTTTATAAAACACTGAACACCTAGATATCCTCAGGCAATAAAAGTGGCTACTCAACACACTTCAAGTAACTACCTCTTTATCACCTGCTACATACGAACCATAATGGTAGGAATTTAGAAAAGGACTGGTATATGTAATAGGCTATAAATTAAAAGAGATTTCACTTCTTTGTAAGAAGTAAGACAAAAACAATATTTAAGATCCAAAATATAGGCTGGGTGGTGGTGGCACACGCCTTTAATCCCAGCACTTGGGAGGCAGAGACAGGCGGATTTCCGAGTTCGAGGCCAGCCTGGTCTACAGAGTGAGTTCCAGGACAGCCAGGTCTATACAGAGAAACTCTGTCTCAAAAAAAAAAAGTTGTAAAAAAAAGATACAAAATATAAGGCAACATGAATAAATGGTATGATCACTTAAACAGTGAAAGAGTCCATATATAATGGATGAAATAAGGAGTTTTCATGTGGAGAAAAATAGAACTACAAGCAGGTCTTTAAGAATTAGTAAAATGGAAGTGACATGCCCAATTTTCTGAGGAACCACCAAACTGATTTCCAGAGCGGTTTTACCAATTTGCAATCCCACCAAGAGTGGAGGATTGTTCCTCTTTCTCCACATCCTCATCAGCACTTGTTGTCTCTTGAGTTTTTAATCTTAGCCATTCTGACTGGTGTGAGGTAGAATCTCAGGGTTGTTTTGATTTGCATTCCCTGATAACTAATGATGTTGAACATCTCTTAAGGTGTTTCTCGGCCATCTGAATTTCTTCTGGTGAAAATTCTTTGTTTAGCTCTGTACCCCATTTTTTGATAGGGTTATTTGGTTCTTTGGGGTCTAACTTCTTGAGTTCTTTGAATATATTGGATATTAGCCCTCTGTTGGATGTGGGGTTGATGAAGATCTTTTCCTACTTTGTTGGTTGCCATTTGTCCTTCTGACAGTGTCTTTTGCCTTACAGAAACTTTGCAATTTTATGGGCTTATGACTTCTAGAGGACCCTGGCATACCACTCCTGGGCATATACCCAGAGGATTCCCCTGCATACAATAAAGACACATGCTCCACTATGTTTATAGCAGCCTTGCTTATAATAGCCAGAAATTGGAAGGAGCCCAGACATCCCTCAAAGGAGGAATGGATACAGAAGATGTGGTATATTTATACAGTGGAATACTACTCAGCAATTAAAAATAATGAATTCATGCAATTTGTAGGTAAATGGTTAGATCTGGAAAATATCATCCTAAGTGAGTTAACCCAATTACAAAAGAATACACATGAAATGCAATCACTGATAAGTGGATATTAATGAGCCCAGAAGCCCTACATACTCAAGGCACAATTAGCAATTCAAATGATTCCCAAGAAGAAGAAAGGAAAGGACCCTGGGCCTGTAAAGATTGGAACCAGTTTTGTGGACCTAGAACAGAGAAATCTTGTGTGTGTGGGGGGGGGATGATTGGGGAATAGTTGGGGGGGAGAGGAATTATGGGACGTATGGTTGGGGGAACTGGGAAAGGGGAAAGCCTTTGGAAGGTAAACATAGAATATAGAAAATAAAAATTTAAAAAAAAGAATTAGTAAAATGATAGCTAGAAATAAAGGAAGTATAGAAATAATGACAGTATTATTCAACCAAAAGAACTGAGAAAAAATGATGGTTACAATAAACAAAGTTAGGAAACAGAAAGCATTATTTAGTTCATTTCCATAACTAAAGCTTTTGAGCAGATAAAATGAATAAAAATGTAAAACTATAGTCTAACTCTATATTGTGATAGTTTATAAGTAGACTTAGAAGCCTATATTTAATTTGGTAGGAATAAGACATTGATCAAAACAGAAATACCTCCTGTCACATAATAATAAAAAACCCAAATGTACTAAAAAAAGAAAGAATATTAAAGGCAGTAAGAGAAAAAGGCCAAGTAACATATAAAGGTAGACCTATCAGAATCACACCAGACTTATCTCCAGAAAACATGAAAGCTGGGCAGATCTCATGCAGACTATAAGAGAACACAATTGTCAGCCAAGACTACTATACCCAGCAAAACTCTCAATCAACATAGATGGAGAAATCAAAATATTCCATGACAGGACCAAATTTACACAATATCTTTCCACTAACCCAGATCTACAAAGGATAATAGGAGGAAAACTCCAATACAAGGAGGGAAATGGCACCCAAGAAATACAAGATAGTAACTTTCTTCCATCAAACTCAAAAGAAGATAATCACACAAAAACAAAAATAACATAAAAAATGACAGGAAGAAATAATCACTATTCCTTAACATCAATGGACTCAATTCCCCAATAAAAAGACATAGACTAACAGACTGGATTCGGAAACAGGACCCTACATTTTGCTGCATACAGGAAACACGCCTCAGAGTCAAAGACAAACACTACCTTAGAGTAAAAGGCTGGAAGACAATTTTGCAAGCAAATGGTTGCAGGAAGCAAGCTGGTATAGCCATTCAAATAATAATAAAAAATAAATTTGGGTATGTTGTGCCTTCCTTTTCATTAAATTCTTAAAAGTCTTTGATTTCTTTCTTTATTTCTTCTTTGGCCAAGGTATCATTGAGTAGAGATCATTGTTCAGACTCCACGTGTATGTGGGATTTCTGTTGTTTTTATTTTTATTTTTATATTTATATTTATTTTTATTTTTTGCTATGAAGACCACTCTTATTCCATAGTGATCTGATAGGAGGCATTGGATTATTTTGATCTTCTTAAATTTTTTGAGGTCTGTCTTTTGACCAATTATATGGTCGATTTTGGAGAATGTACCATGGTGTTCTGATAAAAAGGTATACTCTTTTACTTTAGGATGAAATGTTCTGTATATATCTGTTAAATCCAATAGGTCCAATACTTCAATTAGTTTCACTGTCCCTGTTTAGTTTCTCTTTTCCTGATCTGTCCATTGATGTGAGTAGAGTGTTGAAGTAGTCCACAATTATTGTGTTAGGTATAATATGTGCTTTGAGCTTTATTAAAGTTTCTTTTACAAATGAGGGTGCCCATGCATTTGGAGCATAGATGTTCAGAATTGAGAGTTCTTCTTGGTTGATTTTTTCTTTGACCAGTAAGAAGTGTCCTTCTGTGTCTCTTTTGATGACTTTAGGTTGAAAGTCAATTTTATCTGATATTAGGATGGCTATTCCGGCTTGTTTCTTAAGACCATTTGCTTGTATAATTACTTTCCAGCCTTTTACTCTGAGATAGTGTTTATCTTTGACCCTGAGGTGTGTTTCCTGTAAGCAGCAAAATGTAGGGTCCTGTTTATGTATTCAGTCTTTTAGTCTATATTTTTATTGGGGAATTGAGTCCACTGATGTTAAGAGATATTAAGGAACATTGATTATTATTTCCTGTTATTTTTAATGGTTTGAGTGGTTATCTTCTTTGGGGCTTGATGGAAGAAGTTTACTATCTTGCTTTTTCCTGGGTGTAGTTTCCCTCCTTGTATTGGTGTTTTCTACCTATTATCCTTTCTAGGGCTGGGTTTGTGGAAAGATATTGTGTAACTTTGGTTTTATCATGGAATATCTTGGTTTCTCCATCTATCATGACTAGGAGTTTTGCTGGGTATAGTAATCTTGGCTGTCATTTGTGTTCTCTTAGATTCTGTATGAGATCTGCCCAAGATCTTCTAGCTTTCATGCTCTCTAGTGAGAAGTCTGATGTAATTCTAGTCAGTCTTCCTTTATATGTCACTTGGCCTTTTTCTCTTACTGCTCTTAATATCCTTTCTCTGTTTAGTACATTTGGGGTTTTGATTATTATGTGACGGGTGGTATTTCTGTTCTGGTCCAGTCTGTTTGGGGTTCTGTAGGCTTCTTGTATATTCATGGGCAACTCTCTCTTTAGGTGAGGGAAGTTTTGTTCCATAATTTTGTTGAAGATATTTGCTGGCCCTTTAGTTTGTATATCTTCCATCTCATCTATACATTTAATCCTTAGGTTTGGTCCTGGATTTCCTGGATGGTTTGGGCTACAAGCTTTTTGCTTTTTTGCATTTTCTTTCACTGTTGAGTCAATGGTTTCTATGGTATCTTTGGCACTTAAGATCCTTTCTTCTATCTCTAGTATTTTGTTGTTGATATTTGCATCTATGGCCCCTGATTTTTTCCCAAGGTTTTCTATCTCCAAAGTTGTCTCCCTTTGTGATTGTGATTTCTTAGTTGTTTCTACTTCTGTTTTTAGATCCTGGATGGTTCTGCTCAGTTCCTTCACTTGTTTGATTTTATTTTCTTGTATTTCTTTAAAAAGATTTTTGTGTTTCCTCTTTCATGACTTCTGCTTGTTGACTCAGTTTCTCCTGCATTTCTTTAAATGACTTTCATGTTTCCTCTTTATTGGCTTCTATCTGTTGACCCATATTTTCCTGAATTTCTTTAAGTGATTTTTGTGTTTCCATTGTAAGGGCTTCTAATATATTCATGTTCCTCTGTATTTCTTTAAGAGATTCATTTATGTCCTTTTTGTGTTCCTTTATCAGCATCATGACCAGTGATTTTAAATCCAAATCTTGTTTTGCTGGAGTGTTGGGGTATCCAGAACTTGCTGTTGTTGGGGAACTGGGTTCAGTTATTGCCATATTGCTTTGATTTCTGTTACTAATGTTTCTGCCTTTGCCCTTTGCCTTCTGTTTATCTCTGGCGTTAATTGGTCCTGTTGACACTGGCTTGTGCTTAAACCTCCTGTGGGCCCGTTTGCCCTTTGCCATCTGTTTATCTCTGGCGTTAATTGGTCCTGTTGACACTGGCTTGTGCTTCAACCTCCTGTGGGCCTGTAAGCCTATATGCCCACTAATGGATGACTGGGTTTCCCCTGGGACAGATTGCTGATGCGCTGCCCTACTCTTGGGTGTGGTTGGAGCCCTAGTGTGCCTTGTCCATCTAATCGCATGCTTCCCTGGTTGAACTGAGGGATCCAAGATGGTGGGGATCTAGGTCCGGAGGGTTCTGTCTATCCATGGGACTTCCTATCAGTCAGATACTCCCCCGCTTGTCCAGGCAGCTGTAGAGCTGCCCAGCTCCCTGGTGCTGAAGGCACCCAGGCAAGCTATGCACTGGGCAATACCTCACTCTGGTGCCCTCGTGTACCTGGTTGAACTAACAGCTCCAAGATTTTGGCGGGTCGTGGGCTCTGTCTAACCTTGGTATTCCCTGCAGTTCCAGAGCTTCCTTGGCTGGACTGATTGAGCCTAGACAGTGGCAGTCTCAGTCTTCAGGTCTCAGTCTGGTTGAGCTGCTCTCGCCAAGATGATGGCAGCTGCGGGGCTCTGTCTAACCATGGGGCTCCCTGTAGATTGGGAGATTCCCTGGTTGAACTGCAGGGTCCAAGATGGTGGGGATCTTGGTCCGTAGGACTCTGTCTGTCCATGGGACTTCCTGCAGGTCAGACACTCCCCCGCATGCCCAGGCAGCTGTAGAGCTGCCTGTCTCCCTGGTGTGGAAGGCACCCAGGCAAGCTATGCCCTGGGCAATCCTTCACTCTGGTGCCCTCTGCATACCTGTTTGAGCTACCAGCTCCAAGATGGTGGCGGGTTGTGGGGCTCTGTCTCTGTGACTTTTCATTAGTTTGGCTAAGGATTTTTTTATATTTTTTTTGTTTTGATACAACCAACTATTTGTTTTGTTTATTCTTTTTTTATTTTTCTCTTAGTTTCTAACTGATTGGTTTCAATATAGTTTGATTATTTCTTGACATTTACTTTTCCTGCGTATGTCTGCTTCTTTCTCTCTAAAACATTCAAGTATATTTTAAAATTGTTATTATAGAACTCTCCAATTTCTTTATAAAGACACTTAGTGCTATGAACTTTACTCTTAGTAGTGCTTTCAGTGGATGTATTGTGCCTTCATTTTCATTGAACTCTAGAAAATTGTTCTTTATTTCTACTCTGACCCAGTTGTCATTGAGTTGTGGATTGTTCAGTATATGTGAGTTTGTAGTGTCTCTCTTGATTCTGTTGTTGTTAAAGCCAAGTTTTAATCCACAGTGATCTGATAACATGCAAAGGGTAACTTCTACCCTCTTATATCTATTGAGGCTTGCTTTTTTACAGACTACATGGTCAATTTTGGAGAATGTTTCATGAAGTAAAGAGAAAAAAACATATATTCTTTCATGTTAGGATGGAATATTTTATAAATTATTCATAAATCCATTTGATTCACAACCTTTGTTAATTTCATTATTTGTCTGTTTTGTTTCTGTTTGATAACTTTTCCATGGATGAAAATGGAGTGTTAAAGTCTCCCACTATTAAAGTTTAGGGTTTGATGTGTGGCTTACCCTTTAGTAATGTTTATTTTATGAATTTTACAACGTTTTACTCTGAGGTAATGTCTGTCTTTGTTGCTAATGTCTATTTCTTTTATGGAGTAGAATCATGGATCCTCTTTATGCATCCATTCTTTTAGCCTGTGTCTTTAGATTGATGAATTAAGTTCATTGATGTTCAGAGATATCAATGACCAATGGTTGTTAGTTCCTGTTATTTTGATGTTGGAGATGTTAGTGTGTGTGAGTATGTGGTGCATGTGTGGGCTTCCATTGGTTTTGGTTTTACTGTGAAGTTATTAATTTATTGATTTTATACTTGGGTAGAGTTACCTTCCTTTTCTTGGAATTTTCTTCTTAGCATGATCTGTAGGGCTGGATTAGTGGAAAGTTATTTTTCATATTTGATTTTGTCATGAAATATTGTTTTGTGTATAGTGATTGAAACTTTTGCTACGTATAAAAGTCTGAGCTGACAACTATGGTGTGGTAGAGTCTGCAATACAATTGACTGGTTTCTGGAGTCTCTCTTAAGATATCAAGTATAATTCGTAAAAGTCTGCCATTATATGATACTTGGAATATTCACTTGCAGGTTTTAATAATCTTTCTTTTTTTGGTACATTTAGCATTTTGATTATTATGTGGCAAGAAGATTTTCTTTTCTAGTGCAATCTGTTTAGTTTTCTGTAACCTTCTTGTGCCTTTATATCAATCCATTTTTTTAAAAAAATATTTATTTGTTATTTTATTTATTTACATTTCAAATGTTATCCACCTTGCCAGATCTCCCTCCACAAACCCCCTATCTATTCTCTTCTCCTCCTGCTTCTATGAGCATTCTCCCTCAGTCACCCCCTCTACTGCCTCACCACCCTAGCTTTTTCCTATTCTGGGGAATCTAGCCTTCACAGGACCAAGGGCCTCCCCTCCCACTGAAGCCATATAAAGCCATCCTCTGCTACATATGTAGCGGTAGTCATAGTGCCCCCTCATATGTGTTCTTTGGTGGGTGGTTTAGTCCCTGGGAGCTCTGGGGGTTCTGGTTGGTTGATATTATTTTACTTCCTATAGGGTTTCAAACCCCTTGAGTTCCTTCAGTTCTTCCCCTAACTCCTCCATTGGTGTCCCTATGCTCAGTCAAATGTTCAGCTGCAAGTGTCTGCACCTGTATTGGTAAGGCTCTTTCATAGCCTCTAGGAGACAGCTGCATCAGGCTCCTGCCAGCAAGCACTTCTTGGCATCAGCAATAGTGTCTGGGATTAAGGGCTGTATATGTGATTGATCCCCAGGTGGCACAGTCTCTGGATGGCCTATCTTTCTGTCTCTGCCCCATTCTTTTTTAATTAATTAATTAATTAATTAATTTTTATTTATTTTTTTTGAATATTTTATTTATTTGTATTTCAAATGTTAACTCCTTTCTTAGTTTTTCCTCAAACCCCAAATCCCTTCCCTCCTCTCCTTGTCCCTGTATTTCCTTTTGACAGGAACAAATTCTGGTTTAATATTTTTGAGATTGGTGGGTGGCCCCATCTCTCAAATGAGAGCTATCCCACATCTCTGGATAGGATCTCTACAGGTTCTCTCTCCCCTTTATTGGGTATTTCAGCTAATGTTATCCCTGTTTGGTCCTGGGAGCTTCTTAATGTCCTGGAATCTGGGACTTTCTGGTTGCTTACCCCAGTTCCCCATCCCCCATTGCTACACACCTATGTTCAATTTCCTGACCCTCTCTAAATCTCCACCCATCTCTTCCCACACCTAACACTGCCCCATTTTCCGTTCCCCCTCCTCTCTTCTTCCCAAGTCCCTCCCATCCTCTAATTCCCATGATTATTATTATTTTTTTTCTTTTTGCCTTCTAAGTAGGATGAAATGGATAATTTTCTAGACAGATACCAGGCACCAAGGTTCCATCAGGAACAGATAAACCACCTAAACAATCCCATAACCCCTAATGAAATAGAAGCAGTCATTAAAAGTCTCACAAAAATGCCCAGAAATAGATGGTTTTAGTGGAGAATTCTCTCAGACCTTCAAAGAAGACCTAATACCAATACTCTTCAAACCATTGTACAAAATATAAATAGAAGGGACACTACCTAATTTGGTCTACATAGCTACAGTTACACTGATAACAAAACCACACAAAGACAGAAAAATAAAGAGAACTTCAGACTAATTTCCCTTATGAATATTGACACAAAAATACTCAATAAAATTCTCACAAACTGAATCCATGGGCATATCAAAAGTATTATCCATCATGATCAAGTAGGCTTTATTTCAGGATTTCAGGGATAGTTCAATATAGGGAAATCCATTAAGATAATCCACTATATAAACAACCTAAAAGAAAAAGAAAACACATAGTCATCTCATTAGGTGCTGAAAAAGCATTTGACAAAATTCAACACCCCTTCATGATAAAAGTCTTGGAATGACCAGGAGTGCATTTCTTTTTTAAGTTAGGAAATTTTTCTTCTATTATTGTGTTAAATATATTTTGTTGACTTTTAATCTGGGAATCCTCTCCTTCTTCTTTTCCTAGTTTATTTTTATATTTGATCTTTTCATATTGTCCAAAATTTCCTGGATGGTTCATGTTTGAAACTTTCAATTCTTCACTTTCTTTGACTAATGTATCAATTTCTTCTATGGTATCTTCTAGATCTGAGATTCTGTCTTCCAACTCTTGTATTCTGTTCTTGATGCTTGTGTTTTTAGTTCCTGTTCTCTT
This sequence comes from Apodemus agrarius, assembly GCA_964023405.1. NCBI lineage: Eukaryota > Metazoa > Chordata > Mammalia > Rodentia > Muridae > Apodemus > Apodemus agrarius. Next base: position 83,560,748 of record OZ030010.1, on the reverse strand, counting down.
TCCAATGTTTCCCAACAACAGGGTTGCCTCTGTTGGTGTTTTCTTTATTTAACTTATTTCCATTTTCAGCTCTTGAATAGATTTATTCATTTCCTTCACATTTTAATCATATTTTCCTTTATTTTATTAAATTTTCCATTTCATCCTGAATGTTTTCTATATGTTTCTTTGTATTTTCCCATATTTCTATAAGGGATTTATATGTTTCTTCTTTAAAGGATTGTATTATCTTCATAAGATAAAATGTAAGAATGTTGTCTAGCTCTTTGGGTATTTTAGGATATACAGGACATCCTGTAGTAGGAGAGCTGGGTTCTGATGGTGCCATATTGACCTAGATGTTGTTGATTATGTTCTTGAGCTAGCCTTACCCATCTCTCTGTGTCTGGGTTCAGCTGGCCTAGTAGTCACTAGTGGTAGCAGACTTTTGGGACTATAGATAGTGCTAATAGTCACTAATGGCAGCAAGCCTCTTGTGGTCTTGGGTGAAAGCATGTAGGAAGCCACATTCGCCATTACAAGATGGCGCCCATTTCATATGATGAATCAGCAATGTACTGTTGTTTACTCCACTCCGTGCCCTACTGTGCATGCACAGGTAGAGGTTTGGCAGGTCACAGCTCAGGCCTGGAGCATACTAATGAGGCATCGTGGAGTGCACCAATCAGGTAGAAACACGTCTAACCTAGGCTTATTTAAGACGCACCATTCCTTTTTTCATGGTCTTTCGCCTCTGCAATCAACCCCGCAATAAACGTCTGTGGAAGGATCCTGACTGTCTCGTGCCATTCTTGCTGGCGAGATAGACACGAGACCTACAAAAACAGGCCTACATGGAAACAGAAAGTGCTGATAGCCCTGGTTGTGCTATGTAGTAGAGCACCTTCAGGATAGTCAGGCTGATTTGCGGCCCAGGGAGCGGAGTACAGGTACAGGATTGCAAATAGAGGTGTGGGACACATAGGTGATGGACAGACATTATAAATTCTCAGTTTGTTGAGATTCTTCCACGTGGTATCTGGAGTCTGTGTATCTCAGTTGGTTTTCCAGGTGGCAGCAGATGTCCAGGGTGGCAAGCTGAGCTATAGCCTACAGAGTGGTGTGCATATCAGGTGTCTCAGGAAGACAGATGGTTAAATGTTAATTACATACCAAAAGTATGACAAGTTACAACAATGGCAAAAACCTTAATCAAGTAAAAGGGATAGTTGCAACTGGATGTTAAATAATGACAAGGTAAAGAACAAATGTGAATAAGAACACAGAAACAGGTGTATGAGAATATGAGTTGAATTTCTAAATCTATTGAATGAGGAATAATATTTCATAATGGCAAAAAGCACAATTGTCTCTCATTTAAAAATGTTTGATTTGAAGAGCTGATGAACAAATCCTAAGAAATACAGTAATATCTTGATATTTCCAAAACCCTACTGATGGTGAACTGTACAGCTACTCTTTTAATATATTTATGCTCTCTTTCCAAATCTATGAATAATTTTTCAATTATTTTTTTCTTTTTTATCATTTTTATTTTTTAAAAGTAATTTTTAAATATATTCTTATTATGGGTTCCAAACACTTCTTCCCATCTGGATACATTCCCTTTCTGCTTCATTTGAAGACTAAAAGTCTTTTTTGTTTGTTTGTTTCCTTGTTTTTTACAAGACAGGATTTATCTGTGTAGCCCTGGCTGTCCTGGAACTCACTCTGTAGACCAGGCTGGCCGCGAACTCAGAAATCTGCCTGCCTCTGCCTCTGCCTTCCAAGTGCTGGGATTAAAGGTATGTGCCACCACCACCCAGCTAACTAAAAATCTTATAAACAATAATAGTAATGAAAATATAATAAACAAAAATAAGCACAATTAGAATTTACATAAAAAACAAACAGAAGAAAAATAACTCAAGAAGAAAAGCACAAAAATAGATGTAGATAATTGTTTGCACAATCAGGAATCCCAAAAGAGTAATAATGTGGAAACCATATTTTATATGCAAAGAACCTGTAAGAAAAAAAACACATAAAATAGATAATAAAAATTTAAAAGACAAAACTATATAAAAATGCAGAAAACTAAAACAGGAAAATTTCTGACATTACATTATTTGAGACATAGACAATCTAAAAATGATGATGAGTTTATTTTCATCCACCTTTTTTATCTCAATTTTCTTGTATACTGATATAAGAATATGATCTGTCTAATTTTTACATTTGTAATTTATTTTTGAAATATACATATGTCTTAGATACTGAGATAAATTATCATTCTGTATTGGAATATGCTAGGCAGCCTATATTTTAGAGTATGTGTATCTATATGTGAGTATGTGTATATATGTTATGAACAAATAGTTTTATAAGGAAAATGCTCATTTTAATCACTTTCATTCATGGTAATTATATAACCATACAATACCTTGAGATACCCAGAGAAAATAAAGAATAAGTGGGTCAGTTGTAGATGGCCTTCAATTAAAATGTTTGGACTTGCATTTAAAAATAAATCAAACTATGGTGAAACATTTTTTCACATCATTTCATTTTAAGTGTTGCTATTTTGTTTGAAAATAATACTATAGTCATTTTTAGGAAAGCATGTCATAAAACATTAAAACAAGGACATGACTGCAGTTTCTCTTATAGTTCTATTTCTATAGCTATTGCTGTTGCAAGGAATAGATTTTGATAAGGAAACATTCAAATCCTCTCTTGTGAATAGAATAATATTAATAGGGATTTACTCAAGAATACCTCATATGTATTTTCCAGAAACATTTTCTGCTGTCTTGAAATTGATAGCTGTTTTAAAATTCCAAATGTTTGCTGCAGTTTGAATCAAATAATATTGCATTTTGTTATTTGCTTGAAAATGATTTCATTGCATTTTGACCAATAATTTCAAAGTATATTGTAATTGTTGAATAGTGTGGCATGTTTAAAAAGATATCCTTATTTTTAAACTCTCTTCCAAATTGTGGCATCTATTTTCTTTCCATGCCATTGTTAGTTGTATGTTGTAATATAACTTTAACTTTTAGTAATTCAATTTCTTTTCCATCTTCAATTTCATGCCCTCCAACTCTTCCTACCAATCTTTCCTTGTTCTCTCTCAAATTCATGGCCTCAATTTTTAAATTGATTTATGTCCCTTTTAATAGAATTAAGCAGAAGTGATTTGGGAATATTGCATGAGTTTACATAATAAAGTGTAGTCTAAATATTATTTCTACCTTTAAATTACCTCATCTTAGGGAACAAAGCTGATATAGTGAAAGATAATTCATGAAGGAATCAACACATCAAGGAACTAAGGCCTCATTCTAACATGCAGCATAAACTTTGCAGGGTGTTAGTAAACCACTTCTTAGCCAGTATTCATTCAGATGGCTTCCACCTGTGATATAGCATCACTAAATCTGCAGAGAAGACACTGAGTCATTTGTATTCAATAAAGCTATTGTTGAATACCATGCCCACTGCTGCTTTCATTTATTTTTAAGTTTCCGGATACTAATAATTAATAGATTCAGTGGTTACATGAATGGCTGTTTGCCAGAATGCCTACTTCTTTTTGAATATCTTGATAAACTTTCTAATGATAAACAGAATTTAACAAATGATACCACATTGGCTATGATAGCAATAGCAATCATTAGTAACATTACCATGTTTTTATAATTAATTATTCTGTGACTACTGTATGCACCACATTTCCCTGCACATGGCCATGCTTTAGACCATGAAGGTAATGTACTATACCTCTGTAACTTTAAGCAAGTTCTAATTAAATGTTTTTTTTTTGTCATGGAGCCTCTTAAACAGACATAGAATACTAACTAAGTCATTGGCACAGAGAACCAATATTTATTCCAGAAATAGATCAGAGAATGCTGATAGTATATTAGTTGTTTATATTTGTGGTGGTTTGAATATGATTGTGCCATGGGAAGTAGCACTTTTAGGAGGTATGGCCAAACAAGAATAGAAGTGATCTTAAAAGAGGAAGTGCAACACTTAAGGGTGGGATTTGAGATCTCTATGGTCAAGCTCTGTCCAATGTGAAAAGAGATCCCCTTATGTCTCCCTGTTTAAGATAGTCTCTTTCTTCCTATCTTCAGACCAGCATGTAGAACTCTCAGTTCTTGCAGTACCATCTGTGCCCATACCCTATCATTCTGAAACTGTAAGCCTGCTCCAAGGAAATGTTTTAATTTATAATTACCACGTTAGTAATGGTGTCTTTTCACAAGAATGAAACCCTAAGACAACATTATGATTATAGTCGATAAAAAAAGATTTCATCAGAAGCTAATAGTTAAAACATATTTGGAGAACACTAAGGGGACATTATGAAGATTTGGAGTGTATGGTCATTCTAGAAGAGAGGAGTTACTTTAAATTCTTCAATTTTGATACTTATATAACATGGTCAGTGCATAATCAGGAGTCTTAGATGGCTGCAACCAATTGAATAGAGAGCAAAAAATAGAATGAATTTGAGGAGTTTAGTATGTAGCAGATCTCATTGTGTGATCTAGGCCAGTGAAAATTCATTATTTTTTTTGCCAGTAAAAATGCTGCAGTATAAATAAATAAAAGGTAAACTGCTAATTAAAATAACTTTTGAAACAGTTAAGACAAACATTTTTAAGCAGACCTACAAATGCTCTACTGCAGTAAAATGAAATCAGTAAACTCTGTAAAAATATATATTTGTTAAAGTCTATAAACATCGTACCACAAATTTGATGAACACAACAGCACTATAAAATTATCTTGGATCAATTTAGTCTATTTTTATTAATATTTTTTCATTTGTTGACTATTTTAATAAAAATTAAATACAAACTAAATGCTATTATTAGGGCTGTGATGTTTTATATCTTCTTGGCTCAGGGATTGACACTATTAGTAGTTGTGTGCCCTTGTTGAAGTAGGTGTATCACTGTGGCCATGGGCTTTAATATCCTCATCCCAGGTCTCCACCAGCCAGTCTTCTCCTGTCTGCATTTGGATGAAGATATAAAAGTCTCAGCTCCTCCAATGTCACATATTTCTGGATGCTGCTAAGTTTCTGCCTTGATGATAAAGGACTTAAACTCTGCACTTGTAAGCCAGCCTCAATTAAATGTTATATTTAAAAGAATTGACTTGGTCATGGTATAAGTTCATAGCAGTAATATCCAAACTAAGAAAATAGTGCACACATTGCTCAGTGCTTGCCTATTTCCTACTCTTTCATTAAAAATTCAATTTTCAAAATAAGTAATTATTTCCATTTTTAAAAACTCTTCTTGAGCCAAGAGCATATTCCAAATTTTAGCATGAATAAATTTTACCAACAGAGATCGTGGAGATTGAGAGCCAGAAATTAAAAATAAACATTTCCACTGAAAAATTATAATTTCCAAATTGTGTGGATAAAGCAGATATTATTTGACAAAGTGAAAAAGCATGTCAGTTGTTTAAATGATGTAACCATCATTCATATGGGTTCAAATATGTTCTAGTGCTAATAAAATAATAGAAAAACATTTTTCTTCATTTGCTTTACACACATGGGTTTACAAGTAAGAGAGTGGATTGGAAAAACTATATAAAAATATACACTAAACAGATTCTATGGACTAGAGTTATGAATATTTAAATAACAAATACATTTATTTTCTTATGTCATGTATTTCTAAAAAATTATAAATTAACAAGAAAGCATACTTTTTTGGTGATCTCTTATTCTGAAATTAATATAGGATATTTCTGCTTATTAAAACTCTATAATCATTAAACAGGTTACCTCCTCACGTTCATGGTTACCAACCTTACCAGAGCTCCCAATCCCACTGACAGTCCTAGTTTACTCTTCTTTTAAAGTTTTAATGATATTATTTCCCAGTCCTCTCTTATTTCCTACAGCTTCCATATTCCCATACCCTCCCCTTAATTAACATATTCCTTTTCTTAAATAACCATTTTCTTATGAATTACATACAAATAAATGAATACACAATTTCAAGATGCTGAGTTTACTCAGTGTCCATTCATATATAGGTTTCCAGTACTTATCCCTCTGTATCAAATAATCAATAATAGCCTTTTTCCTTAAGAAAGTTTGATTTTCTCTCTCACAGAAGTAGTTAATCACTTTCAGATCTTCATGTAATGATTAGGCACTGTGTTAACTCTCTCATTTATATCAGAATGTCAACTATTGTATGGGTTGGTTACTATGGTCTTGTATAAACATTTCTACTGAAATGTCATTGGTAAATCTTCCCTATTATAGCTAGAAGTCAATATATCACAGCAGACTTCTTAGTCCCCATGGCCCTTAAAATTTTATTGATCCATTTTTTATATGGGAATTATTTCTTGAGCCTTGAGTATATAATTGTGTTGTAGTGTATCAATTTTGAGTAGGCAAAGCACAGTCAGCTATTCTCTGCCTTTTGACTGGATCAAGCCCTTTATAATAGTCACTGTCTGCTTAATAAAAAAACAACTTCTAGGTGAAAGTAAAGGTAAACACTGAGGGTAATTATTTAGAATGCAGGTAGAAATTGTACTAATTAGGAAAATGGTGGTAGTAGCTCCTACTTTGATTCATGACCTCATTAGTTGTTTTTTGGTGAGGTTAAAAATAGTTCCTTTCTTTTTCATGGAATTGAATACAATTAGATAGTAAGTAGGTTATCAGCAAGATACAAGTACTACTTCTTTTTTAGTGATATCAAATTATACTGGTCTTCACTGTGCTTTATAGAAATCACAGCTTTGTAGACATATTGAATATTTTCATCCTTTGGTCAATTTCATATCAGATTCTGGTACTATGGAAGTTAGTCCTCAAGAAAGAGGCATTCAAGTCAGTTTCAGTTCAAATCCTATGCTATATGTCCAATATGTGTGGTATCCTCAGCGATATCAAGTTACTTTCAATTTCTAGGAGATAACTAAGGGAAGGAAACTCACCTATATTTTTGGAGGAATCCTGGACTCCCATGACCAACAATTTAAAAGGACATTTGTCATGCCTGATTGTCAGACTTTTGTTAGTCTATAGGTCTTGTTGAGAATATTGTCAATACTGGAGATTTAAATTCATATGAATTTCATTATATGCACAAAGTAACCCCCCAAAATATAGACAAATACATGTATTATATGTAATTTCAGCTAAATATATAATGTTGGTTTATGATCTTACTCAAGCATCCTAAAATTTTTTAGTTCTTCCTCACTCCTCTTCTGTATTTTTCTCTCTACACTATAATTGAATAAACAGTTCTTCCTTACTTTTTCCATTTCCCTCTTCATATTGTATGCATTCTATTATTTCCATTGCTAAAGCTTTCATATATAATCCATTTTATATTTCTGTTTCCTCCCACTAGTCTAGATTATAAGCTAATTTCTATAAAGCTAGAACTAGGAACCACAGTTATGAGAAAACCTGTGGAAACTTTCTGGGTCTGGATTATTTCATTTAATATGAAATATATAGTTACACAGTAACATGTAAATTTCATAACTTCATTTTCATATTCCATTTCATATATTTACCATGTTTTAAATTATTTTGTTTTTTTGTTTTTTTGTTTTTTGTTTTGTTTTGTTTTGTTTTGTTTTGTGTCTTTGTTTTTTTGTTTTTTCGAGACAGGGTTTCTCTATATGGCCCTGGCTGTCCTGGAACTCACTCTGTAGACCAGGCTGGCCTCGAACTCAGAAATCTGCCTGCCTCTGCCTCCCAAGTGCTGGGATTAAAGGCGTGCGCCACCACTGCCCGGCTCCATGTTTTTAATTATATATTAATCAGTTGATGTACACTTTGAATGTTTGCATTTCCACAATATTATGTAGAGAATTCAACTGACATTGCTGAGCAAATATCTATGGGGTAACATGCATTCACAATCTTCTCAACAACTATCATATATATATCTTGATGAATCAGTAGAAACTATATATAATTAACCACTGGTATCAAACAAGTACAATTTACTCAGCTCTGTATATAGGTCATATACCAATGATATAATTGCAATTTTATAAGCCTATATTGTAGATGAATGGTGATAAAAATTTTGGAGCACAGGATTACTTGATGCTCTAAAAACCTACTGAATTCTATAAAGTTATTTAAGCTTGCATAGATGATATTTATTTATATTAATAACATTAATAATTAAATATATAGCCTATATGCAAATTTATTACTATAGTTTAAATAGCAATAATGGATCTAATTTCATTAAGACATATGTACCATGACTTATGAAAATAATTATATTTTCGAAACAGTAAATAGAAAGTGCTGCATTACTGTATAATCATTTTGTAATGGCTTCTACTATGCTTGTAATATATTTCCCTTCAGTTTCATGGATTGGAAATTAAATGCATATGGAAACGGTGTTGAAAAGTGGGATTATTAAATTACGATTACATTATGGAAGTTTTGAATTTAGAATAGATAAATATTGTATTGAGAGTTCTACATAAGGTGCTTCTCATCCATTCATTATTCCTCAGTTGAGAATTCAAAATGTTCAACATAGTCATTCAGGGAAATGTGAGGTGAGATTCTACCTCACACCAGACAGAATGCCTACAATCAAAACTCGGGTGACAGCATATGCTGGAGTGGGTATAGCGAAAGTGGAACACTCCTCCATTGATGGTGGGATTGCAAGTTTGTACAAGCACTCTGGAAATCATTCTGGCAGTTCCATAGAAAAGTGGACATAGTACTACCTGAGGACTCAACTATACCACTCCTGGGCATATATCCAGAAAATGCTCCAACAGATAATAATGATACATGCTCCACTATGTTCATAGCGACCTTATTTATAATAGCCAGAAGCTGGAAAAAAAGCAGATGTCATTCAAAGAGGAATGGATACATAAAATTCTGTACATTTACACAATGGAGTACTACTCAACTATTAAAAATTATGACTTCATGAAATTCTTAGGCAAATGGATGGAAATAGAAAATATCATCCTGTGTGAGGTAACCCAGTCACAAAAGAACACAAATAATATGCACTCAGTGGATATTAGCACCAATGCTCGGAATACCCAAATTACAATTCATAGTCCAAATGAAGCTCAAGAATAAGGAAGACCAAAGTGTGGGTACTTCAGTCCTTCTTAGAAGGGGGAACAAAATACCCACAGGAGGAGATACATAGAGAAAGTGTCAAGCAGAGACTGAAAGAAAGGCCATCCAGAGAGTGCCCCACTTAGGGATCCATCCCATCTGCAGACAAAAAACCCAGACACTATTGTTGATTCCAAGAAGCTCTTGTTGACAGGAACCTAGTATGGTTGTTCCCTGAGAGTTCTACCAGAGCCTGACTAATACAGATGTGGATATTAGCAGCCAACCATTGGACTGAGTATGGGGACCACAATATTACATATAGGAGAAGGACTGAAGGAATTCAAGGTTTGGCAACTCCACAGGAAGAACAACAATATCAACTAACCAGACCCCACCCCACCCCTCAGAGCTCCCAGGGATTAAACCACCAACCAAGGTGTACACATGAAGGGACCCATGGCTCCAGATGCATATGTACCAGAGGATGGCCTTGTCAGATATCAATGGGAGGAGAGGACATTGTCATGGTAAAGCTCTATGTCATAGCTTAGGGAAATGCTAGGGTTGTGAGGCAGGAGTGGGTGGGTTGGTGGGGGAGCACCTTCATAGAAACATGTAGTGGGCAATGGAATAAGGGAGTTACAAAGGGGAAACTGGGAAGGCGATAATATTTGAAATGATAATAAGGAGCTGATGCAAACTACTCAGCCAGTCCACAACACCCACAGGAAGGTCCACTCCCAAGAACTCTAACATGCCCCAGATCATAGGATCAGGAATGAGGAAGACACAACATTGTCTAAACACCAAGTATAACTGGAACCAGTAGAACTCATACACTCAGGAACTCTGCCAGACAAGTGGCACAAGTGGGCCAGTACTCTGAGAAAACCATTGGCACAAATGTAGCAACCAGTCCCACAACGCCCAGTGGAAGCTCCACTTTCAAGAGTTTTGTTTTATTCTTTATTTAAATTTTTATTTTCTATATTCTGTATTTACATTCAAAAGGCTTTCCCCTTTCCCAGTTCTCCCCACCATACATCCCATAATTCCTCTCCCCCCCAACTATTCCCCAATCATTCCCCCCGCACGATTTCTCTGTTCTGAGTCTACAAAACTAGATCCAATCTTTTCAGGCCTAGGGTCCTCTCCTTTCTTCTTCATGGGAATCATTTGACTTGCTAATTGTGCCTTGAGTATTTAGGGTTTCTGGGCTCATTACTATCCACTTATCAGTGATTGCATTTCATGTATATTCTTTTGGGATTGGGTTAACTCACATAGGATGATATTTTCCAGGTCTAACCATTTACCTACAAATTACATGAATTCATTATTTTTAATTGCTGAGTAGTATTCCATTGTATAAATATACCACATATTCTGTATCCATTCCTCCTTTGAGGGATATCTGGGCTCCTTCCAATTTCTGGCTATTAAAACAAGGCTGCTATAAACATAGTGGAGCATGTGTCTTTATTGTATGCAGGGGAATCCTCTGGGTAAATGCCCAGGAGTGGTATGCCAGGGTCCTCTGGAAGGGACATGCCCAATTTTCTGAGGAACCGCCAAACTGATTTCCAGAGCAGTTTTACCATTTTGCAATCCCACCAACAGTGGAGGAGTGTTCCTCTTTCTCCACATCCTCGCCAGCACTTGTTGTCTCTTAAGTTTTTAATCATAGCCATTCTGACTGGTGAGAGGTGGAATCTCAGGGTTGTTTTGATATACATTTCCCTGATGACTAATGATGTTGAACATCTCTTAAGGTGTTTCTCGGCCATCCAAATTTTTTCTGGAGAAAATTCTTGTTTAGCTCTGTACCCAATTTTTTGATAGGGTTATTTGGTTCTTTGGGGTCTAACTTCTTGAGTTCTTTGTATATATTGGATATTAGCCCTCTGTTGGATGTGGGGTTGGTGAAGATGTTTTCCCACTTTGTTGGTTGCCATTTTATCCTTCTGAGAGTGTCCTTTGCCTTACAGAAACTTTGTAATTTTATGAGGTCCCATTTGTCAATTCTTGATCTTAGAGCATAAGGTATTGGTGTTCTGTTCAGAAACATTCCCCATGTGCCCATGTCCTCCAGGGTCTTCCCCAGTTTCTTTTCTAATAGTTTCAGTGTGTCTGGTTTTATGTGGAGGTCCTTGATCCACTTGGAGTTGAGCTTAGTGCAAAGAGATAAGAGTGGGTCAATTCGCATTCTTCTGCATGTTGACCTCCAGTTGAACCAGCACCATTTGTTGAAAAGGCTATCTTTTTTTCCACTGGATTGTTTTGGCTCCTTTATCAACGATCAAGTGTCCATAAGTCTGTGGGTTCATTTCTGGGTCTTCAATCCTATTCCATTGATCTACTTGCCTGTTGCTGTACCAATACCATGCAGTTTTTAACACAATTGCTCTGTAGTACTGCTTGATGTCAGGAATATTGATTCCCCCAGAAGTCCTTTTATTGTTGAGAATAGTTTTAGCTATCCTGGGTTTTTTGTTGCTCCAGATGAATTTGAGAATTGCTCTTTTTAGATCTATGAAGAATTGAGTTGGGATTTTGATGGGGATCACATTGAATCTGTAGATTGCTTTTGGAAAGATTGCCATTTTTACTATATTGATCCTGCCAATCCAGGAGCAAGAAATATTTTTCCATCTTCTGAGGTCTTCCTCGATTTCTTTCTTCAAGGACTTGAAGTTCCTGTCATACAGATCTTTTGCTTGTTTGGTTAGAGTTACACCAAGATATTTTATGCTGTTTGTGGCTATTGTGAAGGGTGTTATTTCTCTAAATTTTTTTCTCATCCTGCTTGTCCGTTGCGTATAAGAAGGCTACTGACTTGCTTGAGTTAATTTTATAACCAGCCACTTTGCTGAAGTTGTTTATCAGCTATAGGAGTTCTCTGGTGGAGTTTTTTGGGTCGCTTAAGTAAACTATCATATCATCTGCAAATAATGATACTTTGACTTCTTCCTTTCCAATTTGTATCCCTTTGACTTCCTTATGTTGTCTAATTGCTCTCGCTAGAACTTCAAGTACTATATTGAAAAGACTTGGAGAGAGAGGGCAGCCTTGTCTAGTTCCTGATTTTAGTGGGATTGCTTCAAGTTTCTCTCCATTTTTTGATGTTGGCTACTGGTTTGCTGTAGATTGCTTTTACTATGTTTAGGTATGGGCCTTGAATTCCTGCTCTTTCCAATACTTTTAGCATGAAAGGATGCTGAATTTTGTCGAATGCTTTTTCAGCATCTAATGAGAGACCATGTGGTTTTTTTCTTTTAGTTTGTTTATGTAGTGGATTACATTGATGGATTTCTGTATATTGAACCATCCCTGCGTCCCTTGGATGAAGCCTACTTGATCATGGTGAATGATCGTTTGGATGTGCTCTTGGATTTGGTTGGCAAGAATTTTATTTAGTATTTTTGCATCGATATTCATTACGGAAATTGGCCTGTAGTTCTCTTTCTTTGTTGGATCTTTCTGTGGTTTAGGTATCAGTGTAATTGTGGCTTCGAAGAATGAATTGGGCAGTGTCCCTTCTGTCTCTATTTTGTGGAATAGTTTAAAGAGTATTGGTGTTAAGTCTTCTCCGAAGGTCTGGTAGAATTCTGCACTAAAACCATCTGGTCCCGTACTTTTTTTGGTTGGGAGACTTTCTATAACCCCTTCTATTTCTTTAGGGGTTATGGGACTATTTAGCTGATCTAATTGATGCTGATTTAATTTTGGTATTTGGTATCTGTCTAGGAAGTTGTTCATTTCCTCCAGATTCTCCAGTTGTGTTGAGTATAGACCTTTGTAGTAGGATCTGATGATCTTTTGAATTTCCTCAGTTTCTGTTGTTATGTCCCTCATTTCATTTCTAATTTGGTTAATTTGGATACTGGTTTTGTGTCCTTTGGTTAGTCTGGCTAAGGGTTTATCTATCTGGTTGATTTTCTCAAAGAACCATCTCCTGGTTTTGTTGATTCTTTGTATGGTTTCTTTGTTTCTACTTGATTGATTTCAGCCCTGAGTTTGATGATGTCCTGTCTTCTACTCCTCATGGGTGAATTAATTTCTTTTTCTTCCAGGGCTTTAAGGTGTGCCATTAATCTACTAGTGTATGCTCTCTCCAGTTTCTTTTTGGATGCACTTAGAACTATGAGTTTTCCTCTTAGCACTGCTTTCTTTGTGTCCTATAGATTTGGGTAGGTTGTACCTTCATTTTCATTGAATTCTAAAAAGTCTTTGATTTCTATTTTTATTTCTTCCTTGACCAAAGTGTCATTGAGTAGAGTATTGTTCAGTTTCCATGTTTATGTGGGCTTTCTGTTGTTTTTGTTGCTATTGAAGACCACTCTTACTCCATGGTGATCTGATAGGAAGCATGGGATTAACTCGATCTTCTTGTATTTGTTGACATCTGTCTTGTGACCAATTATATGATCAATTTTGGAGAAGGTACCATGCGGTGATAAGAAAAAGGTATATTCTTTAAGTTAGGATGAAATGGTCTATATATATATATGTATCTGTTAAATCCAATTGGTCCAAAGTTTCAATTAGTTTCACTGTGTCCCTGTTTAGTTTTCTGCTTTCCTGATTGGTCCATTGAGGAGAGTGGAGTGTTGAAGTCACCCACAATTATTGTGTTAGGTGTAATGTGTGCTTTAAGCTTTAGTAACGTTTCTTTTAAGATTGAGGGTGCCCTTGCATTTGGAGCCATGGAATACCTTGTTGTCTCCATCTATGGCGATTGAGAGTTTTGCTGGGTAAAGTCGTTTTGGCTGAAATTTGTGTTCTCTTAGAGTTTGCATGCTATCTGCCCAGTATCTTCTAGCTTTCATGGTCTCAGTTGAGAAGTCTGGTATAATTCTGATAGGTCTTCCTTTATATGTTACTTGGCCTCTTTCTCTTGCTGTCTTTAATATTCTTTCTTTGTTTAGTACATTTGGAGTTTTGATTATTATGTGACGGGATGTATTTCTGTTCTGGTCCAGTCTGTTTGGAGTTCTATAGGCTTCTTGTATATTCATTGGCATCTCTCTCTTTAGGTTGGGGAAGTTTTCTTCCATAATTTTGTAGAAGATATTTGCTGGCCCTTTAACTTTTAAATCTTTACCCTTGTCTATACCTATAATCCTTAGGTTTGGTCTTTTCATTGTGTCCTGGATTTCCTGGATGTTTTTGGTTACAACCTTTTTGCATTTAGTATTTTGTTTGACTGTTGAATCAATAGTTACTATGGTGTCTTCGGCTTCTGAGATTCTGTCTTCTATCTCTTGTATTCTATTGTTGATATTTGCATCTATGGCCCCTGATTTCTTCCCAAGGTTTTCTATCTCCAATGTTGTCTCCCTCTGCGATTTCTTAGTTGTTTCTACTTCTGTTTTTAGAACCTGGATGGATATGCTCAGATCTTTTGCTTGCTTGATTGTGTTTTCATGTATTTCTTTAAAAGATTTTTGTGTTTCCTCTTTCATAGCTTCTACTTGTTGACTCATGCTCTTCTGTATTTCTTTAAGTGATTTTTGTCTTTCCTCCTTATTGGCTTCTGCTTTTTGATCCATATTCTCCTGAATTTCTTTAAGTGATTTTTGTGTTTGCCTTGTAATGCCTTCTAACTTTTGATCCATTTTCTCCTCTATTTCTTTAAGAGACTTATCTATATATTCTGCTACCAGCATCCTGACCAGTGAATTTAGATCCAAGTCTTGTTTTTCTGGTGTGTTGTGGTATCCAGGGCTTCCTGTTGTTGGCGAACTGGGTTCAGATGCTGTCATGCTGCTTTGATTTCTGTTAGTAACGTTCCTTCATTTTCCTTTTGCCATCAGGTTATTTCTGGTGTTAGTTGGCCTTCATGTCACTGGCTGGTGTTTGAACCTCCCATGAGGCAGGGCTCACCTGTTGTTTGTCTACTGGTGACTATGCTGCAAGATAGAGTATGCCTCTGCAAGTGCTGAGGGGACCTCAGGGAGGGTGGTTCCCAACTGAGTTGGTGCAAGGCAGGAGGGAATGGAGGTGTCTCTCCAGCTGCTGCCCTTGCCCTGGTTAGTGTGGTGATCATGGAGGATCCTCCCGAGTGACGGTAGCCCCTGATTGAATCTGTCTACCTGGGCCTCTCAAGCTGTGTCTTGGTAGCAATATGGAGGCCTACCAAGTGGCTGCTGGCAGGCTGCTCCCAGCTGCCTTGGTGCAAGGCCAGAGTGCGTGGGGAAGTCCTGCAGAGCCTAGGCCCTGAGGTTGCCTGGTGGCAAGAGCCTGGCAGATCCACCTGCACGATGTTAGCCCCGGCTGGAATCTGTCTACCTGGGGCTCTCTAGCCCTGTCCTGGTAGCAATATGGAGGCTTACCGTGAATGCTGCTGTAAGGGACTGTGAGCTGGCTGCTCCCAGCTGCTTTGATGCAAGGCCAGAGCGCATGGAGAAGTCCCCCAGTGCCTAGGCGCTGGGCATGGCTGGTGGTGAGAGCCTGGTGGATCCACTGGCATGATGGCAGTCCCCGCTGGAGTCTGTCTACCTGGGCCTCTCTATCCCTATCCTGGTAGCAATATGGAGGCTTACCGTGACCCCATTTTCAAGATTTTCAATACACCTATTTCATAGGATCACAGAATAACATGTGCTTGGTCATACCAGGATCTCAGGGTTTCAGAGGCATCTTGATTCACAGGAGCACAGACAAACCCAGGTTCTCAGGATTATAGGATCGCAGGATCACAGGATCTGAGAATCACAGGATCACAGAAACACTTTGATTCTGAGGAGTTCTGACACAACCAGGATTAAAGAAATGAGAGATGCCAGGATATAGCTAAGGCAGGCAGCACTAGAAATAACCAGATGGTGGGAGGCAAGGATAAGAACATAAGCAATAGAAAACAAGGTTGCTTACCATCATGAGAACCCAGTTCTTCCACCACAGAAAGTCCTGGCTACACCATCACGCTGGAAAACCAAGAATCAGATATAAAATAACTTCTTATGTTGATGATAGAGGACTTTAAGATGGAAATAAATAACCTTAAAGAAATACAGAAAAACACAGGAAAACATGTAGAAGACCTTAAATAGGAAACAAAAAATACCTTAAAGAATTACAGGAAACCACAACCAAACAGTTGAAGGAAATGAAGAAAACCATCCAAGATCTAAATATGGAAATAGAAACAATAAAGAAATCACAAAGGGAGACATCCCTGAAGTTAGAAAACTTAGGAAAGAGATCAGTAGTCATATATGCAAGCAAAGCATTACCAACCAAATTCAAGAGATCCAAGAGAGAATCTCAGATTCAGAAGATACCATAGAAAACATTGACACAACAGTTAAAGAAAAAGAAAAAGGCAAAATGGTCTTAACCCAAGTCATCAAGGAAATCCAGGACACAATGAAAAGATAAAACCTAAGGATAATAGGTATAGAAGAGAGTGAAAACACCCAACAAATCTTCAACAAAATTATAGAATAAAACTTCTCTAACATAAAGAAAGAGATGCCCATGAATGTACAAGAAGCCTACTGAACTCCAAATACACTGGACCAGAAAAGAAATTCCTCTGTTCACATAATAATCAAAACACCAAATGTACTACAAAAAGAAAGAATATTAAAATCAGTAATGGAAAAAGGGCAAGTAACATATAAAGGCAGACCTATCAAATTACACCAGACTTCCAACCAAAACAATGAAAGCTAGAAGATCCTGGGAATATGTCATACAGTCCCTAAGAGAACATAAATGCCAGCCCAAGCTACTATATACAGCAAAATTCTCAATTACCATAAATGCAGAACCCAAGATATTCCATGACAAAAAAATACACAATATTTTTCCACAAATCCAGCCCTTCAAAGGATAATAAATGTAAAACACCAACACAAAGAGTGAAACTACATCACAGAAAAAGCAAGAAAATGATCTTTTAACCAACCAAAAAGAAAACAACCACATAAACATACTTCCAACTCAAACAACAAATTTAACAGGAAGCAATGATCACTTTTCCCTAGTATCTCTTAATATGAATGGACTCAATTCCCCATTAACAAGAAATGAACTAACAGAATGTATATGTAAACAGGACCCAACATTTTCCTGCATACAGAAAACCCACCTTAGTGACAAAAAGAATCACTACGTCATGTCAGAGTAAAGGGTTGGAAAACAGTTTGCCAAGCAAATGGCCCCAAAAAACAAGCTGAAGTAGACATTATACTATCAAGTAAAATGTACTTTCAACAAAAAGATATCAAAAATGATAAGGAAAGTCTTCTTACATATCAAAGGAAAAATCTACCAAGAAGAACTGACTTCTCAACATCTATTCTCCAAATACAAGGGCACATGCATTCATAAAATAAAACTTACTAAAGCTCAAAACAAACATGCACCTCACACAATAATAGTGGGAGACTTCAAAAAACCACTCTCACCAATGGTCAGATCATGGAAACACAAACTAACCAGAGACACTGTTAACCTAACAGAAGTTATTAACCAAATGGTGTTAACAGATATTTATAGAAAATTTGGCTTAAAACAAACAAAAAATATATACCTTCTTCTTAGCACCTCCTGGTACCTTTTCCAAAATTGACCATATTATTGGTCACAAAACAAGCCTCAACAGATACAAAACAATTAAAATAATTCCATGCATCCTATCAGATCACCACGGACTAAGGCTGGTCTTCAATAACAACATAAACAAAAGGAATCCCACAAACATGTGGAAGCTGAAAAACACTCTATTCAATGATAAAATTTTCTTTTTTTTTTTATTTTTTTTTTATTTTTTTTCTTTTCTTTTTTTTTTAGTTATTTTTATTTTCTATATTCTATGTTTACATTTCAAAGGCTTTCCCCTTTCCCAGTTCCCACCCACCATAGTTCCCATAGTTCTTCTGCCCCCCAACTATTCCCCAATCATTCCCCCTCCCCCCTCGGTTTCTTTACTAAACTGGATGCAATCTTTACATGCCCAGGGTCCTCTCCTTTCTTCTTCTTGGGAATCATTTGACTTGCTATTTGTGTCGAGTATTTAGTGCTTCTGGGCTCATTAATATCCACTTATCAGTGATTGCATTTCATGTGCATTCTTTTGTGATTGGGTTAGCTCACTCAGGATGATATTTTCCAGGTCTAACCATTTACCTACAAATTGCATGAATTCATTATATTTAATTGCTGAGTAGTATTCCATTGTATAAATATACCACATTTTCTGTATCCATTCCTCCTTTGAGGGATATTTGGGCTCCTTCCAATTTCTGGCTATTATAAACAAGGCTGCTATAAACATAGTGGAGCATGTGTCTTTATGGCATGTAGGGGAATCCTCTGGGTATATGCCCAGGAGTGGTATGCCAGGGTCCTCTGGAAGTGCCATGCCCAATTTTCTGAGGAACCGCCAAACTGATTTCCAGAGTGGTTTTACCATTTTGCAATCCCACCAACAGTGGAGGAGTGTTCCTCTTTCTCCACATCCTCGCCAGCACTTGTTGTCTCTTGAGTTTTTAATCTTAGCCATTCTGACTGGTGTGAGGTGGAATCTCAGGGTTGTTTTGATTTGCATTTCCCTGATGACTAATGATGTTGAACATCTCTTAAGGTGTTTCTCGGCCATCCGAATTTCTTCTGGTGAAAATTCTTTGTTTAGCTCTGTGCCCCATTTTTTGATAGGGTTATTTGGTTCTTTGCGGTCTAACTTCTTGAGTTCTTTGTATATATTGGATATTAGCCCTCTGTCGGATGTGGGGTTGGTAAAGATCTTTTCCCACTTTGTTGGTTGCCGTTTTGTCCTTCGGACAGTGTCCTTTGCTTTGCAGAAACTTTGTAATTTTATGAGGTCCCATTTGTCGATTCTTGATCTTAGTGCGTACGCTATTGGTGTTCTGTTCAGGAACTTTTCCCCTGTGCCCAAGTCCTCCAGGGTCTTCCCCAGTTTCTTTTCTAATAGTTTCAGTGTGTCTGGTTTTATGTGGAGGTCCTTGATCCACTTGGAGT
This sequence comes from Apodemus agrarius, assembly GCA_964023405.1. NCBI lineage: Eukaryota > Metazoa > Chordata > Mammalia > Rodentia > Muridae > Apodemus > Apodemus agrarius. Next base: position 83,541,646 of record OZ030010.1, on the reverse strand, counting down.
TGATCTTAGGGCAAAGAGATAAGAGTGGGTCAATTCGCATTCTTCTGCATGTTGACCTCCAGTTGAACCAGCACCATTTGTTGAAAAGGCTATCTTTATTCCATCGGATGGTTGTGGCTCCTTTATCAAAGATCAAGTGACCATAAGTCTGTGGGTTAATTTCAGGGTCTTCAATCCTGTTCCATTGATCTGTTTGCCTGTTGCTATACCAATACCATGCAGTTTTTAACACAATTGCTCTGTAGTACTGCTTGAAGTCAGGGATATTGATTCCCCCAGAAGTCCTTTTATTGTTGAGAATAGTTTTAGCTATCCTGGGTTTTTTGTTGCTCCAGATGAATTTGAGAATTGCTCTTTCTAGGTCTATGAAGAATTGAGTTGGGATTTTGATGGGGATTGCATTGAATCTGTATATTGCTTTTGGCAAGATGGCCATTTTTACTATATTGATCCTGCCAATCCAGGAGCAAGAAATATTTTTCCATCTTCTGTGGTCTTCTTCGATTTCTTTCTTCAAGGACTTGAAGTTCCTGTTGTACAGATCTTTCGCTTGTTTGGTTAGAGTTACGCCAAGCTGCCCTCTCTCTCCATATCTTTTCAATATAGTACTTGAAGTTCTAGCAAGAGCAATTAGACAACATAAGGAAGTCAAAGGGATACAAATTGGAAAGGAAGAAGTGAAACTATCATTATTTGCAGACGATATGATAGTTTACCTAAGCGACCCAAAAAACTCCACCAGAGAACTTCTACAGCTGATAAACAACTTCAGCAAAGTGGCAGGTTATAAAATTAACTCAAGCAAGTCAGTGGCCTTCTTGTACTCAAAGGACAAGCAGGCTGAGAAAGAAATTAGGGAAATAACACCCTTCACAATAGCCACAAACAACAATGATAAAATTTTCAAGGAAGAAAGAAAGAAACTAAAGAGTCTAAGGATGCAATGAAAATAAAGGCACAACATTCCCAAACTTGTAGGTCACAAAGAAAGCAGTGATAGGAGGAAAACTCATAGCTGTGAGTGTCTTCAAAAATAAACTGGAAAGAGCATACACTAGTAGGTTGACATCACATCTGAAAGCTCTAAAACAAAAAGAAGCAAATGCACCCAAGAGGAGTAGACAGCAGTAAATCATCAAACTCGGGACTGAAATCAACTAATTAGAATCAAAAAGAATTATACAAAAATCAACCAATCCAGAAGCTGGTTCTTTGCTAAAATCAGTAAGATAGATAAACCCTTAGCCTGCCTAACCAGGGGTCACAGAGACAGTATCAAAATCAACAAAATCAGAAATGAAAATGGAGGCATAACAAACCAAGGAAATCCAAAAAAAATCATCAGATCCGACTACCAAATCTTATACTCACCAAAACTGGAAAATCTGGATTAAATGGACAAATTTCTAGACAGATTCCAGGTACCAAAGTTAAATCAGGGTCAGATTAATGATTGAAACAGTCCCACAAACCCTAAAGAAATAAAATCAATTATTAATAGTCTCCCAACCAAAAAAGCCCAGAAAAAAGATGGGTTTATTGCAGAGTTCTACCAGACCTTTAAAGTAGACCAATACTCTTCAAACTATTGCCCCAAATAGAAAAGAAGGAACTCTACCAAATTCATTCTATGAAGTCACTATTACTCTGTTACCTAAACCACATAAAGTTCCAACAAAGAAAGAGAACTTCAGACCAATTTCCCTTATGAATATCTATGCAAAAATACTCAAATAAAAATCTGGCAAACGGAAGCCAAGAACACATCAAAACATTAATCCATCATGAGCAAGAAGGCTTCACCCCAGGGATGCAGGGGTGGTTCAATATATGGGAATCCATTAAAGTAATCCATTTAAAAAATTTTTTAAAAATGCATAATCATTTCATTAGATGCTGAAAAAGTAGTTGACAAAATTATAAACACCCCTTCATGATAAAGAAAATATAAAGATTATATTTTCAAGGCCCATACCTAAACATAGTAAAAGGAATATAGAGCAAACCAGTAGCTAATATCAAACTGAATGGAGAAAAAAATGAAGCAATCCCACTAAATTCAGGGACTAGACAAGGCTGTCTACTCTCTCCCTACCTATTCTATATAGTACTCTCAGACCTAGCCAGAGCAATTAGACAACAAAAGGAGGTCAAAGAGATACAAATTGGAAAGGAAGAAGTAAAAATATCACTATTTGCAGATGATACGACCCCCAAAATGTCACCAGAGGACTCCTAAACCTTATATACAACTTCAGCAAAGTGGCTGGATATAAAATTAACTCAAACAAATCAGTGGCCTTCCTCTACTCAAACGTTAAATAGGCTAAGAAAGAAAGTAAGGAAACAGCACCCTTTGCAATAGTCACAAATTATATAAAATACCTTGCTGTGACTCTAACTAAGGAAGATATGTATGACAAGAATTTCACGTCTCTGAAGAAAGAAAATAAGATCACAGAAGATGGAAAGATGTACCATGCTCATGGATTGGCAGGATTAATATAGTAAAAATGGCCATCTTGCCAAAAGCAATCTACAGATTCATTGCAATCCACATCAAAATTCCAAATCAGTTCTTCATAGTGTTAGAAAAAGAAATTTGCAAATTCATCTAGGATGACAAAAATTCTAGGATTGCAAAAACTCTTCCCAACAATAAAAAGAGCATCTGGCAGAATCACCATCCCTGACCTCAAGCTGTACTACAGAGTAATCGTGATAAAAAACCTGCATGGCATTGGTATAGAGACAGGCAGGGAGGTCAATGGAATAGAATTGAAAACCCAGAAATGAACCTACACACCTACAGTCACTTGATCTTTGAGTAAGGAGCTAAAACCATCCAGTGGGAAAAAGATAGCATTTTCAACAAGTGGTGCTAGTTCAACTGGAAGTCAGCATGTAGAAGAATGGAAATTGATCCATTCTCACCTCCCTGTGCAAAGCTCAAGTCCAAGTTGATCAATGAGCCCCACATGAAAGCAGATACACTGAAACTAATAGAAAAGAAATTGGGGAATACCCTTGAGCACAAGGGCAGAGGGTTTCCTGAACAGAATAACAATAGCTAAGGCTCTAAGATCAAGATTGGACAAATGAGACCTCATAAAATTGCAAAGATTCTGTAAGTAAAAGGACACTGTCCATAGGACAAAATAGTAAACAAATTAGGAAAAGATCTTTATCAACCCTACATCCAATAGATGGCTAATATCCAATACTTACAAAGAACTCAATAAGTTAGTCTCAAGAGAAACAAATAATCCTTTCAAAATTTGGGTACAGAACTAAACAAAGAATTCTCAACTGAGGAATACCAAATGGCTATGAAACAACTAAAGAAATGTTCAATACCCTTAGTCATTAGCAAAATACAAATCAAAATAACCCTGAGATTCTACCTCATACCAGTCAGAATGTCTAAGATCATAAACTCAGGTGACATCAGATGCTGGAGAGGATGTGGGGAAACAGGAACATTCCTCCATTGCTGGTGGGATTGAAAGCTGGTATAACCACTCTGGAAATCAGTTTAGCATTTCTTCATAAAATCGGACGTACTACTATCTGAGGACCCAGCTATACCACACCTGGGCATATACCCAGAAGATGCCCCAACATGTAATAAGGACACATGCTTTGATATATTCATAGCAGCCTTATTTATAGTAGCCAGAAGCTCTAAAGGGACCAGATGTTCCTCAAGAGAAGAATGGATACAGAAAATGTGGTATATTTACACAATGGAGTACTACTCATCAATTAAAAACAATGAATTCATGAAATTCTTAGGCAAATGTATGTTTGCTAAAGAAATTATTGGTCTTCAAATTCTTTGAGAAATGGATGAAACTAGAAAATATCATCCTGAGTGAGGTATTCCAGTCACAATAAACACACATGTTATTCAGTCCCTGATAAGTTGGATCTTAGCCTAAAAGCTCAGAATAGCCAAGATACAATTCATAGAACACATGAAGCTCAAGAAGGAAGACCAAAGTATGTATACTAGGGTACTTCTTAGAAGGTGGAACAAAATACCCATGGGAGAAAATACAGAGACACAATATTGAGTAGAGACTGAAGGAAAGGCCACCCAGTGACTGCCCCACCTGGGGATCCATTCCATATATAGTTACCAAATCCAGGCACCATTGTGGATGCCAAAAGTGCTAAATGACAGGATCCTGAAATAGCTGCCTCCTGAGAGGACCTGCCAGTGCCTGACAATTACAGAAGGAAATGCTCTCTGCCAACCACTGGTCTGATTACATGGTCTCCAATGGAGAAGCTAGAGAACAGACTCAAGGAGCTGATGGGGTGTGCATCTCCATAGGAGGAACAACAATATGAATCTTCTAGCACTCCCAGGCTCCCAGGGACTAGATCAGCAACCAAAGAGTACACTTGGAGAGACCCATGGCTCCAGCCACATATGTAGCAGAGAATGGCCTTGTACATCCATGAGAGGAGAGGCCCTTTGTCCTGTGAAGGCTCTATGCCCCAATGTAGGGGAATGCCAGGGTATGGAAGCAGCAGTGGTAGGATTGGTGAGGAGTTAGAAGGGGCTTTTCAGAGGGGAAATAACGAAAGGGGATAACATTTGAAATGTAAATAAAGATAATATCCAATAAAAAAGGAAAGAAATGTTAATTAGTAAAATAAACACTAGAAAACTATCATGAGAGCCTCCTTTCTTCTTTCTTTCTTTTTTTTGAAGTTTTAAAGTAAGAAAATGTTTATTCAGACAAAGCAAGTCTACTACTGGCAATTGATTACATGGAAATAAATCCTAGATGAATTGATACTCGTGGCTCTGTAAAAGTATTGAAAACAACAAAATAAATATCACTACGTCCAAGTAAACACATATAATACAAAGGCTATATCATGGTATTTCAAAAATTGTCTAAGTGGTTTAAAAAATGTAGTATGGCATCAGTATGGATTGACAGGACCTTGCAAGAAGCCTCTTTTTTTTTTTTCGATTTTATCAGAATATATTTCTTTTTTTTTTAATTTTTATTTTCTATATTCTATGTTTACATTCCAAAGGCTTTCCTTTCTTCTTTCTTATGTACATTCTGTTACACTTGCTTAATCTTCTGCATTCTGTCGTGGGTTGTACATATGTAGGCTCATGCCAAATGACAGCCTCTTAATTGCATTGGTTCCTAATCTCTAGAATTATAAGAAATATCTTTAAAAAGTTAACAAGGATAAAATAATTTTAATCTTTAATTTTTTATACTCTAGATACAAAATATATGAAGACATTTGACTCAATAAAATATATCTAAATGTCCATAATTTTATTAAATCCATTGTGTGATATAATTTACTTGGTATATATGCACAAATGTAAGCCTCACAGATACAGAGGAAAGTAAGAATTCCACTGAAATAATCTTAGAGATACCTAAAATATTTTAAAGCATTTTAATAACTTCTGCCAGATATTTTGCTGCAAACTTGTAATAGTAGTAATGGAGGAAACTGAAACAGGAAAATTACAAGTCATGACCTAGCTAGAGTTACAAAATGATTTATAGGGAAAGTAGAAATATATATCACATTTATCTCTGTCTCAAATAAAATATTTAATGGGGATTTCAAAATTGGCTAAATCTAAAATGTGCCTGTCAATCAAGCATGAGGACCTGATTTTTTATTCCCCAAACCTGCAAAAGTTCTAAGTATGCCAGTGTGGCCTTGTTATCTAAATGATTGGTGTCACAGACAAAGGGTTCCCATGTGGTTTTGGTTACCTTGCATACCCAATTTTTGTATTCAGGTTAAATGAGGTAATGTGTGTATGGAGGTTTTAATATGCATGGCCCATAAGAAGTGGCACTATTAGGAGGTATGATTTTATTGGAATATGTGTGGTCTTGTGGGAGAGTGTCACTGTGTATTTCAGCTTTGGTGTCTCCTAGTGCTTAAACTCAACCCATTGCAGAAGAGTGTCCCCTCATGTCTGATTGTGGAATACAGAAACCTTCAGATCAAGATGTAAAACACTCAGCTTCTTCTCTGGCAAAATGTCTCCTTAGACTCTGCCATACTTCCTGCCCTGATGATAATTGACTGAACCTCTGGAACTGTAAAGTCAACCCCATTTAAATGGCTTCATTTATAATAGTTGCGTTGGTCATGGTGTAGCTTCATAAAAATAAAAGTCTAAGTAACTATAACAAAAGATAACAGTCTACATGCGCCTTTATCTTTCAAACATTCATAAGCTTGTGTGCACATACATACATCAAAATATAGAAAACGAACACAAGAGTGGTTAAATAAATAAAATATGTCAATATGACATGTAGACATATGCATGAGGTTCTGTGGAGGACATTTAAAAAATAAAATCTAAGGCATGTAAAACCTGTTGTAATGACACTAATTCCAGCTTAGGGTAGTTATGAGTGCTACTGACAACATCAAAACCTGCAGTAAACATTATGAGATTATTTTACAATTTTGAAAATTATTGATTTATGGATAAATGAAGTGTGGAGATAAAAATATTTTCTCATAATGTCAAAATTTGTCCATGTCTAACAGTTTTTTTTCTACTCATACAACAAACATAGCCTTTTCCAAGATTAACATATGAGAGCTCTCAGAGAATGTTCAAGAAGGGATTTTGAAAGAATGGGTGACACTTAAATAAATGTATGGTATGTACTCACTATAAGTTGATATTACCCATAAAGTATAGGATACCCACAATACCCTTCACAAACCCAAAGAAACTAAACAAGAAAGGCCCAAGCAAGGATGCTTGAATCTCACTTAGAAGTGAGAATAAAATAGTCATAGGAGTCAGATCAAGGTAGAGAACTAGGTGGGAGAGGGAGTAGGGAGGTGAGTGAATGGGGTTCAGCACCTAAGTTGTTTTGAGAAGATAATAAAACTGTGGTACTAGAAAGTCATGCTTTATCCTGATCTCCGTCCCCCAGAAAAGCAATGTTATACACATGAACTTAGAATAAGAGGCATAAAGATGAAAGATTGGGGATTTTAGACAACCCCCCCTTTCTCTCTCTCATACACATAAACTGTTTTACATATCCAATGAGATCAATAGTAATAGGAAGTTCTGGGTTTTTTGTTTTGTTTTGTTTTGTTTTTTCAGAAAAGCCCTGCGGCCAAGTTTTGTAGGAGAGTACCAGAACAGAGAAATGGTGGGGAGGGGGGGGTCATTGGGGAATGGGAGGGAAGAGGACTTATGGGACATATGGTGAGGGGGGGAACTGGAAAGGAGAAAGCCTTTGGAATGTAAACAAAGAATATAGAAAATAAAAAAAGAGGGTAGATTGTTTCCTTAGTAGTTAAGATCACATTTTTAGTTTACAATTCATGATAACAGCTTATAACTGTATATTCTCAGATCTAGAAAATAATACCATCCATTAACATGGTTATAATTATTGCAGATATGTACTCCTCCACAACCTGTCAACTGATCAATCAATCAAACAAACAAAAAAGAATTTTTAAAAATATTTCATCATAGATCTGGAAACATGAGTATGCAATTCTATACTTGAAGATTCGATTTTTGTTTCCAGTGTGCACACAATGGACTCAAAACCAAAAATAACATCAACACTAGGAATTCTATTGCCCTCTTCCTAACTCTGAATGTACATAAACATAAATGCACATACACATAAAAATATTAGAATGAGATATATGAAGTTAGAACCTTAGAATTATAGAACTTAGGATTGATGAAGGAAAACAGTAAATCTACCACAAATCTTCAAGGAAAACTACACCTGTTTGGTCATATGGAAACAAAAGAAAGAAGGTTTATCTTTTTCATAGAGTATATTGTGTATCAAGACTAGTGTTAATATTTGAAAATGAACCTTTCTTCTTGTCATTTGTCAGTTTCTATCAATTATTCTGTCAAAAGGACAATATGAATAACTGATATATGGTTTTATTTATACTTTGGGGCAGAGTTAGGAAAAAATTCTCATCTTTACTCCATTTTACTTACATAAGTGTTATAGTTTATAGCAAAAATTGAACCATAATCTAGTACATTTGCATATGTAGATGTAACAGTGAACTAAATTATAGGAACTGTGAGAAATCTTTTCCGGGATAAAGTTGCTCTTCTCTTGCCAGGTTTTCAGGCTGTTCAAATTCCCTGTTTGGAATTTCCTAGGGACATTGAGGTCCATGTGTTACTGCTACCATAGAAATAAAGAAAATTATTGTTTCATTAGTAACTGTAATTATTTGTTATTTAACTACTCTACTATTCAATACAAAACATCTATCCATAACATTAATAATGCTCACAATTTGTCGATTTTTTGCATAGAAATTCACTAATTGCACTCTATACTTACATCTGATTTAGGAAAACATACTATAACATATCACTTTCTGATAATGTACTACTAAAACCTTTTACAGTTTTAGCTCATGTTCTTTTATTAATGAATTAATATAAATTATAACATTCTGCTTTTAGTGGAAATAATAGTTATTTAGATATGGTTCTCTTTCTTCTAGTTTAGGCTATGTTTGTATCTTGAGAAATTCTTTTTTATTTATTTATTTTTTATTAACTTAACAACTCGGTTTGGCACCCAGTCTCTTCTCCTCCCAGTCCCACCCTTAAATGTCCCTCCCCAAAGTAGCCTCACTTCTCCCAAGAAAAGGGGGTACCCTCTTGGTCTCAGCCTCATCCTGGGATATCTAGTTCGAGTAGGACTAAGGACATTCTCTTCCACTGAGGCCCAATCAGGTAGTCCAGTTATGAGAAGGGAATGTAATGGCAGGGAACAGAGTCAAAGACAGCCTAGCTCCAATTTTTAGGGAACATATATGAAGACCAAACTGCACATTTTCTGATAATCCATCAAATTGATTTCTAAAATAGTTGTACCAATTTGCACTCTAAATGCAATGAAGGGGTATTCCCCTTGCTCAACTTCTTCTCAAACATGTATTGTCACTCGAGTTTTTGATCTTAGACATTTTGCCTGGCATAAAAAAGAATCTCAGAGTTGTTTTGATTTGCATTTCTCTGTTGACTAAGGATGTTGAACATTTCTTTACATACAACTCAGTAATTAAGAATTCCTCCATTTTTAAATCTTTCTTTAGCTCTGTACCCCATTATTAAATGAACTATTTGTTTTATTGGTGTCTTTTTCTGTAACTATATATATATAGGCTCCCATGTCGTCCTATTGATGGTTTCCTAGCCTTGCAAAATGTTTTAGCTTCATGGTGTTCCATTTATTAATTATGGATCGTAGTGCCTGAGCTACTGGTACATTGTTCAGAAATTTATCTCCTGTACCAATGTATTCAATGCAGTTAACCACTTCCTCTTCTATGTAGCATGTCCAATTTTATGTTGAGGACTTTGATTCACTTAAATATGAATGTTTTGCAGGGTGGTAGATATATGGGTCTATTTATGTTCTTCTGCATGAAGACATCCAATTATAACAACATCATTTTTTGATGATGTTATTTTTCCATTGTATGTTTTGATAAAAAATTAAGAGTCCATAGATATGCAGCTTTATTTCCAGGTTCTCAATTTTAGTCTATTGATAAACCAGACTGTTTTATTCCAGTACTATATGGTTGTTACTTCTATTGCTCTGTAGTATAACTTGAGATCATAGATGATGATATCTCTAAAAGTTGTTTTATTGTACAGGATTCTTTGAATGATACAAGATATATATATATATATATATATATATATATATATATATATATTTCAGTGTTCCTCTTTTAATGTCTGGAAAAATTCTATTGGAATTTTGATGGGAATTGCATTGAATCTGTAGAGTGCTTTTGGTCTATTAGTCATTTTTACTGTGTTAATCATTGTGATCCATGACTTTGGGAGTTCTTTTCATCTTCTGACATCTTATTTAATTTCATTTGGAAACTTGAATTTTCTTGTCATATATGTCTTTCACTTGTTTTGTTAGAATTAAACCAAGACATTTTGTATGATTCATGGGTATTGTAAAGGGTGTTATTTCCCTAATTTCTTTACTTGCCAGGTTATCACTTGTACAAAGAGGTGTTGCTGATTATTTTAGATGATTTTGTATCTATGCACTTTGCTGAAAGGGTTTATTAGCTGTAGGAGTTCTCTCATAGAATTTTTTTTAGTAACAAATGCATGCTATCATATTTTCTGCTAATATTGATACACTGATTTCTCCCATCCTGATTTGTATCCCAATGATGTCTTATATTCTATTGCTCTACTTAGAGTTTCAAGTACTATGTTGAATATATATAAAGTACATAGCATTGTCTTGTTCATGATTTTAGTAGAATTAACCTAAGATTCTTTCCACGTAATTAGATGTTGGCAATAGGCTTTCTGGATATTGCTCTTATTATTTAGGTATGTTCCTTGTATCCAGGTCTTTTAACATGAAGGGGTATTGGATTTTGTCAAGGGATTTTTTTTCAGAATCTAATGAGAGGGTTTTTTTTTTTTTTTGCTTTCAGTTTGTCTATATGGTAGATTGTATTGATGAATTTTTCTGTATTGAACCTATAGAGAGCAGTATTGGGGTGCTATGCCACCTAGCAAGAACTTAACATTGACCAAGGTGAAGTTCAGCTTCCAGCCTCTAAGTGGGAATTCGTGTGCTAGCCATAATCCTGTTCCACCTAGGGTGGAGCACTCAGACCAAGGTGAAGTCTATTGTTCTTCAAGGACCTGCAGTTTCCTGAGAGGCACTAGCCACCTGAAACTAGCCACTTGCAAGTGTCTCCAGCCTTTGGGGGAAGGGTTCCACAGCCTATATATACATTTAGAGAACCCCCATTAAATTTCAAGCCTTGATCAGGAAATTTGTCTTGGCTTCATGTTTCTCCCACCACTTCTGTTCTATCCCCAGCTTTCATTCAAGGTAACCCTGTAACCCGTTCTACATAACTGCAGGCAGTTAAAGAACCATCCCTGCATCTGTATGATGAAGCCTACTTGACTATGTTGGATGATGTTTATGATGTGTTCTTAGATTTGGTTTGTGAGTATTTTATAAATAATTTTATATCAATGTTCAAACGGGACATCCTCTTTCTTTTTTGAGTCTTTTTGTTTTGTTTTGTTTTAGTTTTCAATTTAACTCTTGCCTCATAGAATGGGTTTGGCAATGGTCTCTGTGTTTCTAGTTTGTTGAAGAGTTTGAGTAGATTTGACAGTATCTCTTCTTTAAAGTCTGGTAGAATTCTGCACTAAAACTATCTAGCCCTGAACTTTTTTTTTTTAATTTGATGTTTGTTTTGTGGAGAGACTTTGAATAACTTCTTATATTTCCTTGAGGTTTATAAGACAACCTATATGGTCTACCTAAATTTGATTTAACATTGGTAAGTGGTATCTATTTCCAAAATCATCCATTTTGTTTAGATTTTCCAATTTTGTGGACAGCACACACCTAGACAAGGGCAGCTATGAATAACTTGAGGACTTGTGGGAGCCTCAAAATTTTTTATAGACTATCCACCTGCTTTTATATATCTGTGTGTTGTTGGTAAAACAAACTTTTCCAGAAAAAATTAGCACTGAATGAAACCCTACAAGTAACTCTCTTCTTTTCCAAATCAATTTCAGATGTTTGTGCCTGGCAAGTATTCAAAAGTCATTCTGTATTAGGAAGTCATATATCATGAGCCATAGATCCTTCTCACATAAGATATCTATGAATAGCTCCTTCTATATTGTTATACTTTGTGATAAATACTTTAATACAAGAACTGTTGTATAGTGTAAATATACATTCACTTTTAATTTAATTTGGCCAATACTAGTATAGTTCTCATTGTTCTATAAACACAGCATTTCTAAGTATTTAAGAGAGTTAATCACATAAGCATTTTAAAATTATACAACTGACATTTGGAATGTGTTATGGTTTATATATGCTTGCCTCAAAGAGTATCACTATTAGAAGGTTTGGCCCTGTTGGAGTAGGTACGTCTCTGTGGGCTTGAAAAACACTCATCATAGCTGCCTAGAAGTCAGTTTTCTGCTAATAGCCTTTTAAAATGAAGATATAAACTTCTCAGCTCTTCCTGTACCATGCCTGCTGGGATTGTGCTATGTTCCTACCTTGAAGATAATGGACTGAACCTCTGAACTTGCAATGATCCTCAATTAATTGTTGTTCTTATAAGAGTTTCCTTGATCATGGTGTTTGTTCACAACAGTAAAACCCTAACTAAGACATAATGTAAATAAATATAATACCCAATTAAAAAAAACTGGGATGAGCTACAGTGTGAGTCCCTGCCTCAACAAAATGAAAAGGGATAACAATTTTTTTCTTCAATGAGTACAAAGTCAAATGGTACTGTAGTTACATGATGCTATAAATACACATTCCTGACCTATTCACCTAAAAATTGTTAATGAGTAAAATGAATTATGCTGTATGAAATTTACTTTAATAAAAGTTGAAATAGTAAAAAAGTATAGAATTGAATCTCAGCATTCATTGGGTTTGAGATAGATGTTAATTTAGAATGTTATATCAGTCTTAGCTCTTTTGTTGGGTACTGCCTGCTAAAGAGGCTACTATTGATGTTGCAATGTATAACTAATATTGATTATCTTTTGATCCTGGCTATTTAGAGAAAAAAATACTTATCTACCAAATACACTGGATAATTCAGGAAAAATTAAAATGTGGATACTACCAGGTGTGTCCCTCTGACTTTATAGTAATAAAATATTTATGTGTTATTTGTATCTTTTCCATACTCTATATACTTAACATTTTGAGATTATCTGTCATGTGGCAGTAATAAAGAATCACTAGGCTCAGTCTTCATTCTTTGTCAAAAAGAACTTTGTATATTATCTCAGGAGATTTTATAAGAATAAAGATATTTTGACCCCAATTTTAATGATTTACTATACTTTTAATGACAGCTAAAAAGAAAGATACATAAAATACCATATAATTTTTTCTTTGAAAAATAATTTCATTCTTTTTATATTTTATCATCTAAAATTAATGGCATAAAAGACTATTGAATACGTCTATTGGCAATTAATGGTGGCTATGAGATGGACAGCAATTTTTCCACCAAAGCATATGGTTCCTGGGAGGCTAGCCCATCATTCAGTGTTTTGTCCTATGCCCACTGATATACTGAAAGCACTAAATAACACCAATAAGCACTAAGTCATCTCGATAAGTTTTGGGAAAAGAACACATGAAATTGGAGCAGAATAATAAGGAGATAAGAGATTGGAGGGAAGGAAGTAGAAAATAAGCTTGATCAAAATATAATATATACTTTATGAAATACTCAAAATATAAAATATTTATTTAATATCTTTTATATTCCCATGTAAGAGGTTAAAACATTCAAAGTAAAATTATGACTAAATATAAGAACTTAAATTAAGAGAACTTCTATCTGAATTGAGGAGAGACACTATACTTATCATATTAGATTACCTACAATTTAAGTGCTATTACTTCAATTATCTTTTATGTATTAGGCAACATGCTCACAAATAATATAAACCTATACTCTACCAAACTGAAAAACGTAATTGATAATTTTCTTGATAGTCATCACTTACCAAATTTAAATCAAAGTCAGATAAACAATTTAGGTTGATCTATAACTCCTAGATATAAAGAATTAAACATTAAAATTCTTGAAACAGAAACAAGGGTCTGTAGAGGAATTTTAAGCTAGGAACATAGCTACTTTGGCAAGGGATCACATCCAAGACCTAGATTTCTGTGATCTAGTTAGAAAACAGAAATACCCTTAGTAAACACCTAAAATCCCCATAGTTGGATGGTAGACATACCCTTATTAGACACTATCAATCCCTCTAGTTGGAAAACAGACATACCTTTAGTAAACACCTTTAATCCCAAGTGTTAAATTCTAATTGAGGGCCAGATGAAGTGACTAATCAGAAAAGGATTTGGCAGAATGAATATAAGATTTAGGACAACAGAACATAAAGAGAAGCTACTTAAGAGTAGTGAAGAGAGAGAGAGAGAGTAAAGAGAGTTCAGTTGAGATCAGGGCAGTTCAGTTGAATGCAGTTGAATTCATTTCAGGGTATACAGTTCCATTCTGTTCTATTCTGTTCCAGCATTCAGAAGCTGAGAGAAACCAACTTGTATCAGTCAGCTTGAAAAGGAGAATGATCCAGAAAAGCTGACTTAAGCCAGCCAGTCAGAGTTTAGAAGAATCTAGAAAGAATGAGTTTATTTAGCAGTAAGCCCATGAGATGATAATTATGGTTCACAAATAAGTTACTATTAAGGGGTCAGGTGGGTTCAGTGCAGAATTATTCCACACTTTCTCAGTAAACTTAATGTCAATATTCCTGAAATTCTTCTATACAAAAGAACCTAGAGAAACATTACCCAATTCATTTTATTAGGATACACTTACCCTGATATTAATACCTGTAGATACTCAACAAAAAAAGACAGTTACACACAAAATTCCCTCATGAACATTGATGCAAAAATATTTAATAAAATGTGTGCAAGCTGAATACATGAACACACTAAAACAATCATGAGGCAAGATCAAGTAAGCAGGCTTCATTCTAGAGATCCAGGGATGGTTCAACATACAAAAATATTAATCAAAGAAATCTACCAAATGAACAAAATCCATGGTCAAAAAAACCCATGGTACTGTCATTAAATAAATGCTCAAAAGTCTTGAAAAAAGCCCAATACTTCATTATCAAATTCCTGGAGAGATTGGAGTTACAAAGGTCATACCGAAGCACATTAAAGACAATATACCACAAGATGATATCCATGACTCCTGGTCTTCCTATGGGGTCAACCTCCTCCTTAACTTCTTCCAGCCTTTTCCTAATTCAACCACAGGCATCTCCAACTTCAGTCAATTGGTTGGGTATAACTATCTGCTTCTATCTCAGACAACTGCTTGTTAGGCCTATCAGGGGACAACCGCTCCTGTCTGTAATCACACAACAGCATCAATAATAGTGTCAGGCCTTAGAACCTACCTTTGAGATGGATCCCAATTTGGCCAGTCATTGGACCACTTTTCCTTCAGTATTTCTCCATTTTTCTCCCTGCAGTTCATTTAGAAAGGAACAATTCTGGGTCAGAGTTTTTGACTGTGGAATGGCAACCTCATCCCTCTATCACACGCATCTCTTGGACACCGTAATTTCACGCAGCCAAGCTGTAATCCCGGCGGAAGCTGTGTGATATTTACTGGGAAAAGTCTTGTATGGCAGGGCTGTCCAAGATGAATGTCAGCTGTAGGCCTCCTTGGCCAGAGATAGGGCTGAGCTGAATTTCTCATGGCAAGCTTTGTTTGTGTGACCCTTGTTTCTGACTTGTTCCTTTACTTACAAGATGTCCCTGCTAGCCGGAGGTGCGAGCATCCAGGCGTGATGGTTCACTGAGAGTTTATTCTTTGAGCTACAGCACTGGCCATGATTTATCTTCTAGAGATCCATTGCTTTGTTTTTGATCAGCTGTACAGTTATTACCTAGATACATTAGAGAATTAACCTCCCAACAATTTATATTATTTGTATGGTTAGCTGGCTTTGGCACTCTGACATGGAAACCATCAGTTAAGTAAAGTTTCTAAGTAAACCTGAGGGAATCTTACAAGAAGGAAGCAAGATGTTATACAAAGACTACACTAACAATACCTAGCCCTGTAACATAGTGGTTTCCAAGGACTCTTGAACTACTAGTTTATCATTAACTACAGAGGGACGCGATGACTTTGTGTGTATTCTCTAACGTTCATACCTGATTGATTTTGTATTTCCTTGTGCCAGATACTCATGGTAACCATTCTTTGCAAACATTTCACTGGATACATTTTTTTCTTCAGTAATGTAATACCAACTTGTGTGTATAAAAATTCCTGCCTCAGAACAGTAAAGTGCATTCAGACGCATTCAGATCTTGTGTGTGTCTGTCTGTCATTCGCCGGACCTGTACCTTCCTGCATACCAAAGACCCTGATTTCCCCACGGGTGTGTATGTTCCGACTGAGTCGGTCCGTGGCATCCCTCCACTTGATGTCCTGTCTTTCTACTGTAGGTGTGCTCTACAAGTTCCCTCTCCCCACTCTTGGGCATTTCATCTAAAGTACCTCCCTGGGAGTGCAGAATGTTCCTTACCTCCTACATTTCTGGCAAACTCTAGAATGTACCCCCTCCTAAATCCTGAGGTTGTATATTTCCATTCATTCTGCTTCATTTCTCAATCACCCCCACCCAATATCTGATCACGTTCCCCTTTTCCCCACCCTCTACCCTCTCCCTCCTAGCTTCTTCCCTCCATCTGCTCCTAGTGTTTGCTTTCTTCTACCTTTCAAATGGGACTGAAGCATCCTCATTTGGCATTTTTTGCTTTTTAACCTTCTGTGGATATTTTCCTATATATTCTGTACTTTATTGGATAATACCCACTTATTAGTGAATACATACCATGCATGTCCTTTTAGATCTGAGATACCTCACTCTGGATAATATTTACTAGTTCCATCCATTTGTCTGTGAATTGTACTCATTGTTTTTAATAGCTGCGTAGTACTCTACTGTGTAATATACCACATTTTCTGTATCTATTATTCTGGTGATGGAGATCTGGGTTATTTCCAGCTACTAGCCACTAAAAATAAGGCTCATATAAACATAATGGAGCAAGTGTCCTTGTTATATCTTGGAAAAGCCTTTGGGTATATGCCTGAGTCTTCAGGTTGAACTCTTTCAAATTTTCTTAGGAACATCCAGATTAATTTAAAAAGTGGTTTTACCAGCTTGCTGCCCCACCAGCAATGGAGGCATATGCTCTTTCTTTACATCCCTGCAACCATATGCTGTCTCCTGAGTTAGTATTTTTTTCCATTCTGATTGGTTTAAGGCAGAGTCTGAGGGTCGTTTGATTTGTACTTCCTTGATGACTAAGGACTTTGAACATTTAAAAAGTGTTTCTCCCTCAGACTCTGCTCCACCCGCTCTTTCTGTATCTCATTCTGTGGGTATTTTGTTTCCTTTCTACAGAGTACCTGAGTATCCATACTTTGTTCTTCCTCCTTCTTGGGCATCATTTGATATGTAAAATATGTCTTGGGTTTTCCAAGCTTCTGGGCTTATATCCACATATCAGTGAGTGCATACCATGAGAGTTCTTTTGAGATTGGGTTACCTTACTCAGGATATTTTTCCAGTTCCATCCATTTATCTAAAAATTTCATGAATTCGTTGTTTTAATGGCTGAATAGTACTCCATTGTGTATATATACCACATTTTCTGTATCCATTCCTCCATTGAAGGATATCTGGGTTCTTTCCAGCTTCTGACTATTATAAATAGGGCTGCAATGAACATAGTAGAACATGCAGAGGTTACCTTACCCAGGGATCCATCTCATATACAGTTACAAATCCCAGACACTATTGTGGATGCACACAAGTGCTTGCTGACTGGAGCCAATATAGATGTCACCTGGAAAGTTCTGATAGTGCATTTCAAATACAGAGGGGGACACTCTCAGCCAGCCATTGTACTGAGCACAGGGTTCCCAATGGAGGAGCTAGAGAAAAGACCCAAGGAGCTGAAGGGGTTTACAGCGCCATAGAAGGAAAAACAATATGAATCACCCAGTACTCCCAGAGTTTCCAGGGACAAAACCATCAACCAAAGAGTTCACATGGATTTACTGATGGCTCCATACATATAGGCAGCGGAGGAAAGTCTTGTTAGACACCAAAGGGAGGAGAGGCCCTTGTTCTTTGAAAGACTTGATGCTCTAGTTTAGAGGAATACAAGGATAGGAAAGTGGGGAGGGTTGATTGGGGAAAGAGAAAAATCTTATGGGATTTTGGGGGCCTCCAGGAAGCAGGAAAGGGGACAACATTTGAAATGTAAATAAAGAATATATCTAATAAAAAAAATTTGGTTTTTTTTGTTTTTTTTTTTTACTGCAGAATTCTTTTTTATTTAAATTTTCATTTTCTATATTCTATGATTACATTCCAAAGGCTTTCCCTTTTCCCAGTTCCCCCCCACCATATGTCCCATAATTCCCCAATCATCCCCCCCACCCCATGATTTCTCTGTTCTGGGTCTACAAAACTGGAACCAATCTTTTCAGGCCTAGGGTCCTCTCCTTTCTTCTTGGGAATCATTTGACTTGCTAATTGTGCCTTGAGTATTTAGGGCTTCTGGGCTCATTAATATCCACTTATCAGTGATTGCATTTCATGTGTATTCTTTTGTGATTAGGTTAACTCATTTAGGATGATATTTTCCAGATCTAACCATTTACCTACAAATTGCATGAATGCATTATTTTAAACTCCTGGGCATATACCCAGAGGATTCCCCTGCATACAATAAAGACACGTGCTCCACTATGTTTATAGCAGCCTTGTTTATAATAGCCAGAAATTGGAAGGAGCCCAAATATCCCTCAAAGGAGGAATGAATACAGAAAATGTGGTATATTTATACAATGGAATACTACTCAGCAATTAAAAATAATGAATAAAAATAATTTAAAAACAAGTGCTTCTCTGCCATTTGAGATTCCTGTTGCCTATTCTCTGTTTGGCTATATACTACATTTTTTCTATTGGATTGTTTGGTTGTTTGGAGGTAGGCTTTTTGAATTCTTTAAGTGTTTTGGATATTATCCCTCTATCAGATATGGGGTTAGTTATGATTTTTTCCCTGATCTGTAGGTGGCTGATTTGTCCTATTGACTATATCCTTTGCCTTGCAGAATTATTTCAGTTTCATAAGTATTTATCAGTTATTGATCTTAGAGCCTGAGTAATTGGAGTTCTCTTTAGGAAATCCATGCACCCCCAACATGCCAATGAGTTTATTCTTTTATATTCAGTGTATCTGTTTTATGGTGAGTTCCTGGATCTATTTGTACTTGAGCTTGTGCAAGGTGACAAATATAGATCTATTTTCATTTTTTTCTGCATACAGACTTCCAGTTAGACCAGCACAATTTGTTGAAGATCCTTTCTTTTTTCCATTGTATATTATTTACTTTTTTGTCAAAGATAAATTGTCCATAAATGTGTGGGTTAAGTTTTTGGGTCTTCAGTTCTATTCCATTGATTGACCTGTTTGAATGTACCAATAGCATGCAGTTTTTATTAGTATTACTCTGTAGTACAGCTTGATGTCAGGAATGGTGGTTCCCCTAGCCATTCTTTTCTTCTTAAGCATTGTTTTTGCTATTCTGTGTTTTTGTTTTTCCACATTAAATTGAGAATTCCTCTTTCCATGACTTTGAAGAATTGTGTTGGAATTTTGATGGGCATTTCATTGAATCTGTGGTTTGCTAATGATAGGATGTACATTATTGCTATGTTAGAACTACTAAAACAGGAGCATAGGAGATCTCTCCCTTTTCTGAGGTCTTCTTTGACTTTTTTCTTGAGGGAGTTGAAGTCCTTGTCATTCAGATCTTTCACTTTTTTGGTTAGAGTTACCCCAAGATATTGTATAATATTTTAAAAGGTTGTTATTTCCCTATTTTTGTTATCAGCCCATTTATCAATTGTATGAATTAAAACTACTGAATTGTTTAAGTTAGTTTTATATCCAGCCACATTGCTGAAATTGTTTAGCAGCTGTAGAAGTTCTATTGTAGGATTATTGAGGTCACTTATGTATACTATGATATCATCTGCAAATAGTGATGCCTGGACTTTTTATTTGCCAATTTTTATACCCTTGATCCCCTTTTTTGGTCTTATTGCTCAGGCTAGAATTTCAAGTACTATATTGAATAGATACTGGATGAGTGGGCAGTTCTTGTCTTGTCCCTGATCTTAATGGGATTGTTTCAAGTAAATCTCCATTTAATTTAATATTGGCTGTTGGTTTGCTATATATTGCTTTTATTACATTTTGGTTTGGGCCTTGATTTCCTGATCTCGTCCATAATTTTATCATAAAGGGGTGTTCTATATTCCAATGCTTTTTCAGTGTCTACTGAGATGACCACTTGACTTTTTTCTTTGAGTATGTTTATGCAATTTCATTAATGGATTTTCATATATTGAACCAACCTTTCATCCCTGGAATGAAACCTCCTTGTTCATAGTGAAAGATGGTTTTGATGTGTTCTTAGATTCAGATTGTGAGTATTTTATTAAGTATTTTTGCATCAAAATTCATAAGGGAGATTGTTCTGAATTTCTCTTTCTTTATTGGGCCCTTTGTGGATTAGGTATCAGAGTAATTATGGGTTCCTAGAATGAATTATGTAGTGTTCCTTTTTCTCTATTTTATGGAATAGTTTGTGTTGTGATGGTATTTGCTCTTTGCACTAAAGTCATCTGGTCCTGGCCTTTTTTTTTTTCTTTTTAAATTGTTATTTTCTATATTCTATGTTTACATTCCAAAGGCTTTCCCCTTTCCCAGTTCCCCCTCCCTATGTCCCATAATTTCTCCCCCCCCCAACTATTCCCCAATCATTCCCCCTCCCCCCACAGTTTCTCTACAAAACTGGATCTAATCTTTACAGGCCCAGGGTCCTCTCCTCTCTTCTTGGGAATCATTTGACTTGCTAATTGTGCCTTGAGTATTTAGGGCTTCTGGGTTCATTAATATCCACTTATCAGTGATTGCATTTCATGTGTATTCTTTGTGACTGGGTTAGCTCAATCAGGATGATATTTTCCAGGTCTAACCATTTACCTACAAATTGCATGAATTCATTATTTTTAATTGCTGAGTAGTATTCCATTGTATAACTATACCACATTTTCTGTATCTATTCCTCCTTTGAGGGATATTTGGGCTCCTTACAATTTCTGGCTATAATAAACAATCTGCTATAAACATAGTGGAGCATGTGTCTTTATTGTATGCAGGGGAATCCTCTGGGTATATGCCCAGGAGTGGTATGCCAGGGTCCTCTGGAAGGAACATGCCCAATTTTCTGAGGAACCACCACACTGATTTCCAGAGCAGTTTTACCATTTTGCAATCCCACCAACAGTGGAGGAGTGTTCCTCCTTCTCCACATCCTTGCCAGCATTTGTTGTCTCTTGAGTTTTTAATCTTAGCCATTCTGACTGGTGTGAGGTGGAATCTCAGGGTTGTTTTGATTTGCATTTCTCTGATGACTAATGATGTTGAACATCTCTTAAGGTTTTTCTCAGCCATCCGAATTTCTGGTGAAAATCCTTTATTTAGCTCTGTACCCCATTTTTTGATAGGGTTATTTGGTTCTTTGGGGTCTAACTTCTTGAGTTCTTTGTATATATTGGATATTAGCCCTCTGTCAGATGTGGAGTTGGTGAAGATCTTTTCCCACTTTGTTGGTTGTGGTGTTGTCCTTCTGACAGTGTCCTTTGCCTTGCAGAAACTTTGTAATTTTATGAGGTCCCATTTGTCAATTCTTGATCTTAGTGCATAAGCTATTGGTGTTCTGTTCAGGAACTTTCCCCCTGTGCCTATGTCCTCCAGGGTCTTCCCAAGTTTCTTTTCTAATAGTTTCAGTGTGACGGCTTTTATGTGGAGGTCCTTGATCCACTTGGAGTTGATCTTAGTACAAAGAGATAAGAGTGGGTCAATTCGCATTCTTATGCATGTTGACCTCCAGTTGAACCAGCACCATTTGTTGAAGAGGTTATCTTTATTCCACTGGATGGTTGTGGCTCCTTTACCAAAGATCAAGTGACCATAAGTCTGTGGGTTAATTTCTGGGTCTTCAATCCTATTCCATTGATCCACTTGCCTGTTGCTGTACCAATACCATGCAGTTTTTAACACAATTGCTCTGTAGTACTGTTTAAGGTCAGGGATATTGATTCCCCCAGAAGTCCTTTTATTGTTGAGAATAGTTTTAGCTATCCTGGGTTTTTTGTTGCTCCAGATGAATTTGAGAATTGCTCTTTCTAGATCTATAAAGAATTGAGTTGGGATTTTTATGGGGATCGCATTGAATGTGTAGATTGCTTTTGGCAAGATAGCCATTTTTACTATATTGATCCTGCCAATCCAGGAGCAAGAAATATTTTTCCATCTTCTGAGGTCTTCTTCGATTTCTTTCTTCAAGGACTTGAAGTTCCTGTCATACAGATCTTTTGCTTGTTTGGTTAGAGTTACGCCAAGGTACTTTATGTTGTTTGTGGCTATTGTGAAGGGTGTTATTTCCCTAACTTCTTTCTCATCTTGCTTGTCCTTTGAGTACAAGAAGGCTACTGATTTGCTTGAGTTAATTTTATAACCAGCAACTTTGCTGAAGTTGTTTAACAGCTGTAGGAGTTCTCTGGTGGAGTTTTTTGGGTCACTTAAGTAAACTATCATATCATCTGCAAATAATGATATTTTGACTTCTTCCTTTCCAGTTTGTATCCCTTTGACTTCCTTATATTGCCTAATTGCTCTCACTAGAACTTCAAGTACTGTATTGAAAAGATATGGAGAGAGAGGGCAGCCTTGTCTAGTCCCCGATTTTAGTGGGATTGCTTCAAGTTTCTCTCCATTTATTTTGATGTTGGCTACTGGTTTGCTGTAGATTGCTTTTACTATGTTTAGGTGTGGGCCTTGAATTCCTGCTCTTTCCAAGACTTTTAGCATGAAAGGATGCTGAATTTTGTCAAATGCTTTTTCAGCATATAATGAGATGACCATGTGGTTTTTTTCTTTCAGTTTGTTTATGTAGTAGATTACATTGATGGATTTCCGTATATTGAACCATCCCTGCATCCCTGGGATGAAGCCTACTTGATCATGGTGAATGATCATTTTGATATGCTCTTGGATTCGGTTGGCAAGAATTTTATTTAGTATTTTTGCATCGATATTCATAAGAGAAATTGGCCTGTAGTTCTCTTTCTTTGTTGGATCTTTTTGTGGTTTAGGTATTAGTGCTTTTGTGGCTTCACAGAATGAGTTGGGCAGAATCCCTTCTGTCTCTATTTTGTGGAATAGTTTGAAAAGTATTGGTGTTAATTCTTCCTTGAAGGTCTGGTAGAATTCTGCACTAAAACCATCTGGTCCCGTACTTTTGTGGTTAGGAGGCTTTCTATAACCCCTTCTATTTCTTTAGGGGTTATGGGACTATTTAGCTGATCTATTTGATGCTGATTTTATTTTGGTATTTGGTATCTGTCTAGGAAATTGTCCATTTCCTCTAGATTCTCCAGTTGTTTTGACTATAGACCTTTGTAGTAGGATGTGATGGTCTTTTGAATTTCCTCAGTTTCTGTTGTTATGTCTCCCTTTTCATTTCTAATTTTGTTAATTTGTATACTGTCTCTGTGTCCTTTGGTTAGTCTGGCTAAGGGTTTATCTATCTTGTTGATTTTCTCAAAGAACCAGCTCCTGGTCTTGTTGATTCTTTGTATGGTTCTCTTTGTTTCTATTTGATTGATTTCAGCCCTGAGTTTGATGATTTCTTGTCTTCTACTCCTCCTGGGTGAATTAACTTCCTTTTTCTTCCAGGGCTTTAAGGTGTGCCATTAAGCTGCTAGTGTATGCTCTCTCCAGTTTCTTTTTGGATGCACTTAGAGCTATGAATTTTCCTCTTAGCACTGCTTTCATTGTGTCCCATAGATTTGGGTAGGTTGTACCTTCATTTTCATTGAATTCTAAAAAGTCTTTGATTTCTTGTTTCATTTCTTCCTTGACCAAGGTGTCATTGAGTAGAGTATTGGTCAGTTTCCATATGTATGTGGGCTTTCTGTTGTTTTTGTTGCTATTGAAGACCACTGTTACTCCATGGTGATCTGATAGGAGGCATGGGATTAGCTCGATCTTCTTGTATTTGTTGACATCTGTATTGTGACCAATTATATGGTCTATTTTGGAGAAGGTACCATGAGGCGCTGAGAAAAAGATATATTCTTTAGGTTTAGGATGAAATGTTATATATATATATATGTTAAATCCAATTGGTCCAGAATTTCAATTAGTTTCACTGTGTCCCTGTTTAGTTTCTGCTTTCCTGATTGGTCCATTGAGGAGAGTGGAGTGTTGAAGTTACCCACAATTATTGTGTTAGGTGTAATGTGTGCTTTAAGTTTTAGTAAGGTTTCTTTTATGAATGAGGGTGCCCTTGTATTTGGAGCATAGATGTTCAGTATTGAGAGCACTTCTTGGTGCATTTTCCCTTTGGCCATCAAGAAGTGACCTTCTGAGTCTCTTTTGATGATTTTAGGTTGGAAGTCAATTTTATCTAATATTAGAATGGCTACTCCAGCTTGTTTCCTGAGACCATTTGCTTGTAAAGTTGTCTTCAAGCCTTTTACTCTAAGGCAGTGTTTGTCTTTAACACTGAGATGTGTTTCCTGTATGCAGCAAAATGTAGGGTCCTGTTTCCGTATCCAGTCTGTTAATCTATGTCTTTTTATTGGGCAATTGAGTCCATTGATGTTAAGAGATATTAAGGAATAGTAATTATTACCTCCCGACATTTTTTAAATTTTATTTATTTATTTTATTTATTTGTTTTTTATATTCGAGAGGTTATCTTCTATTGGGTTTGATGAGAGCAGGTTTCTATCTTGCTTCTTCCTGGGTGTAGTTTCTGTCCTCATCTTGGTGTTTTCCCCCTATTATCCTTTGTAGGGCTGGATTTGTGGAAAGATATCATGCAAATTTGGTTTTCTCATGGAATACCTTGATGTCTCCATCTATGGCGATTGAGAGCTTTGCTGGGTAAAGTAGTTTTGGCTGAAGTTTGTGTTCTCTTAGATTCTGCATTATATCTGCCCAGGATCTTCTAGCTTTCATGGTCTCAGGTGAGAAGTCTAGTGTTATTCTGATAGGTCTTCCTTTATAAGTTACTTGACCTTTTTCTATTGCTGCCTTTAATATTCTTTCTTTGTTTAGTACATTTGGAGTTTTGATTATTATGTGACGGGATGTATTTCTTTTCTAATCCAGTCTGTTTGGGGTTCTATATGCTTCTTGTATATTCTTGGGCATCTCTCTCCTTAGGTTGGGGAAGTTTTCTTCCATAATTTTTTTGAAGATATTTGCTGGCCCTTTAAATTGTAAATCTTCACTCTCGTCTATACCTATAATCCTTAGGTTTGGTCTTCTCATTGTGTCCTGGATTTCCTGGATGTTTTGGGTTACAGCCTTTTTGCATTTAGTATTTTCTTTGACTGTTGAATCAATGGTTCCTATAGTATCTTTTGCTTCTGATATTCTATCTTCTATCTCTTGTATTCTATTGTTGATATTTGCATCTATGGCCCCTGATTTCTTCCCAAGGTTTTCTATCTCCAATGTTGTCTCCCTCTGCGATTTCTTAGTTGTTTCTACTTCTGTTTTTAGTACCTGGATGGATATGCTCAGATCTTTCGCTTGCTTGATTGTGTTTTCGTATATTTCTTTAATAGATTTTTGTGTTTCCTCTTTCATAGATTCTACTTGTTGGCCCAAGTTCTTCTGTATTTCTTTAAGTGATTTTTGTCTTTCTTCCTTATTGTCTTCTTCTTTTTGATCCATCTTCTCCTGAATTTCTTGAAGTGATTTTTGTATTTGCCTTGTAAAGGCTTCTAACTTTTGATCCATTTTCTCCTCTATTTCTTTATGATATTTTTCTATGTGTTTAGCTACCAGCATCCTGACCAGTGATTTTATATCCAAGTCTTGTTTTTCTGGTGTGTTGGGGTATCCAGGGCTTCCTGTTGTTGGCGAACTGGGTTCAGATGCTGTCATGTTGCCTTGATTTCTGTTAGTGATGTTCCTTTGTTTACCTTTTGCCATCTGGTTATTTCTGGTGTTAATTGGCCTTGTTGTCACTGGCTCACCTGTTTTTTCTCTACTGGTGGTTATGTGTGATTGCTGCTCAATGGGATCATGAGCTGGCTGCCTCCGGTTGGGAGGTTTTTAATGACTTCTATTTCCTTAGGGGAAATGGGCTTGTTTAGATAGTTTAACTGGTCTTGATTTATCTTTGGAATGTAGTACTGTTATGCTCAGTTCAGAGGAATGCCAGGAACCTCCAGAAATCACCACATCAATTTAATCACAAAGAGTCTTTAGTTTACAAGTCCAGACTCAGATGGCAGCCTTCCCTGCTCCACAGGTTAGGAATGCAATACTCCCATCTAGGGGTTGAGATGTATAAGCTGGTGTTTTTGAGCCTTTGTGTTACATGATTGGGTAGATGATAAAGGAATTCTCTTTCAGAACTAATAACATTTGTTCAGACAGCAAAGCAGGACCATACAACTAGAAAAGGATATTATTGACATAGGAAGAAATAACTTATTCACTTAGCAGAGGCTAGTGTATTTTTACAAGCTGGAAACAGCTGTCTGGGAACACTTGGTTGAATCCCATAGGTAAAGAGTTGGGGATTTATCACTTCAAGAGCACTAATTGTCAAAGGCAGGAGACATCTGACTAGAGGGGAAAGTGCTGGCTCTTTGACTTAATAGGAAAGGGATTGTGAGACTCTGTGCCAAGAACTGATGCAGAGACAATGGCAGGTTACTACCTGTTTCTTCAGTACCTGTCTAGAGAATCATCTACTTGATCTAGATTTTCCAATCTTGATGAGTGTAGACTTTTGGAGTAGTATCTAATGTGTGTGTGTGTGTGTGTGTGTGTGTGTGTGTGTGTGTGTGTTGTTGCTGTTATTTTGTCTGTTTTTTTTTTTAATTTCCTTGGTTTGTCTTGTTATGTCTCCCTTCTCATTTCTCATTTTGTTAATTTGGAAATTTTCACAATGCCCTTTAGTTAGTTTGGCAACCCAGTTATCTATCTTCTGGATTTTCTCAAAGAACAAGTTTTTTATTTTGTTGATTCTTTGTATCATTCTCTTTGTTATAATGGTCGTTTTTACTGTGTCTATGATTTTTTATAGTGTATATTATATTTCTGTGGTATCTAGAACCATGTATATTTTGCATTATATTCCAAATACTAAAGTAAAGTATGCCACATTTCATTTATAGAATTAGATTAAGAAAAAAACTATAATTTTTTAAGCAAAAAAAAAAAAAACTATCATTGAGGAGTGTTGTTCCTGAAAAATTTAACAGTAGTTTTTCAATCTTTGTAAGGAGACAGCCTTGTTTTATTGGCTTACCTACAATCTATATGATAACAAATCATCATTATTATTTATTTAAAGCACATATTTAGATAACACATATTTAAATAAAAGTATGTTGAATTCTAAATATCTTCTATGATTGAATTTTTTTCATGAACTCTCAACCTTTTTATGCTTTTGAACTTGAAAGGGCTTTTTATCATTTAATCTGAAGTATTTATAGGTTGCACTTTGAGAAATGGAGGGAAAGAGTGAAAGAGAGGTAGATAGATAGAGAAGTTAAATTTATCCTATATGTTTGAATTTCCCTAAAACAGAATCAATAAGGATAATAAAATGAGGGACAATACCATGAAATGTTTGGTAGCTATGATCTTTTTTTTAAATTTCTTATTACGTGTTATTAATTCAATTGTGGAGAGTCATACTTCATCATCACATATACAATCTTATTCTGGGGATATTTTCTTTATTTACACTTCTTTTTTCTCTTTTTTATTGGATATGCAATATATTTACATTTCATTTCCCTTTTTCTGGATCCCTGCCACCCAAAGGTCCCACATGCTATTTTCCACTCCCGTGTTCCCCCATCCACCCCTTCCACTTCCCTGTTCTGGTATTCCCCTACACTGAAGCTTTGAGCCTTTCCAGAACCAGGGCCCACTCCTTCTGTCTTGTCAGACATCATTTGGTATGTGGATTGTGTCTTTGGTGTCCCAAGATTCTAGACTAATATCCACTTATTAGTGAGTGCATACCATGGGTATTCTTTTCAGACTGGGTTACCTCACTTAGTATGATGTTCTCCAGCTCCGTCCATTTCTCTAAGAATTTCATGAATTCATTGTTTCTAATGGCTGAATAGTACTCCATTGTGTATATATACCACATTTGTTGTATTCATTCTTCCATTGAGGGACATCTGGGTTCTTTCCAGCTTCTGGCTATTATAAATAAGACTGCTATGAAAATAGTGGAGCATGTATCTTTATTGCATGCTGGGGAATGTTCTGGGTATATATGCCCAGTAGTAGTATGGCTGGGTACTCCGGAAGTATCAAGTTCAGTTTTCTGAGGAACTGCCAGACTGATTTCCAGAGTGGTTGTACCAGCTTGCAGTCCCACCAGCAATGGAGAAGTATTCCTCTTTCTCCACATCCTCACTAACACCTGCTGTTTCCTGAGTTTTTAATCTTAGCCATTCTGACTGGTGTGAGGTGGAATCTCAGGGTTGTTTTGATTTGCATTTCTCTAATGACTAATGATGTTGAACATTTTTAAGGTGTTTCTCAGCCATCCAAATTTGTCAGGTGAAAAGTCTTTGTTTAGCTCTGTACCCCATTTTTGGATAGGGTTATTTGGTTTTCTGGGGTCTAACTTCTTGAGTTCTTTGTATACATTGTATATTAGCCCTGTGTCAGATGTAGGGTTGGTAAAGATCTTTTCTCAATTTGTTGGTTGCTGATTTGTCCTTTTGACAGTGACTTTTGCCTTACAGAAACTTTGTAATTTTATGAGGTCCCATTTGCCTATTCTTGACCTTAGAACATAAGCTATTGGTGTTCTGTTCAGGAATTTTCCCCCTGAGCCAATGTCCTCAAGGGTCTTCCCTAGTTTCTTTTCTATTAGTTTTAGTGTGTCTGGTTTTATGTGGAGGTCCTTGATCCACTTGGAGCTGAGTTTAGTACAAGCAGATAAGAGTGGATCAATTCTCATTCTTCTGCATGTTGACCTCCAGGTGAGCCAGCACCATTTGTTGAAAAGGCCATCTTTTTTCCACTGGATGTTTTCAGCTGCTTGTGGAAGATCAATTGGCCATAGATGGGTGGGCTCAATTCTGGGTCTTCAATCCTATTCCATTAATCCACCTCCTTGTCACTGTACCAATGAAAATGAAGGCACAACATACCCAAATCTATGGGACACAATGGAAATCAGTGCTAAGAGAAAAAGTCATATCCCTGAGTGCCTCCAAAAAGAAACAGGAGAGAGCATATACTGGCAACTTAATGGCACACCTGAAATCTCTGGAACAAAAAGAAACTATTTCACCCAGGAGGAGTAGAAGACAGGAAATCATCAAATTCAGGGCTGAAAGCAATCAAGTTGAAACAAAGAGAACAATACAAACATTCAACAAAACCAGGACTGGTTCTTTGAGAAAATCAACAAGATAGATAAACCCTTAGCCAGACTAAGAGACAGTATCCAAATTAACAAAATTAGAAATTAAAAGGGCACAGAGAGAGTATCCAAATTAACAAAATTAGAAATGAAAAGTGAGACATAGCTAGAGAAACTGAGGAAATTCAAAAAATCATCAGATCCTACTACAAAAGCCTATACTCAACATAACTGGAGAATCTGGAGGAAATGGACAATTTCCTAGACAGATACCAAATACCAAAATTAAATCAGGATCAAATAGATCAGCTAAACAGTCCCATAACCCCTAGAGAAATAGAAGGGGGCATAGAAAGTATTCCAACCAAAAAAAAAGCACAAGACCAAATAGTTTTAGTGCAGAATTCTATCAGACCTTCAAAGAAGACCTAATATCAATTCTCTTCAAACTATTCCACAAAATAGAAACAGAAGGAACCCTACCCAACACATTCTATAAAGCCACAATTAACCTGATACAAAAACCACACAAAGATCCTACTAAGAAATAGAATGTCAGACCAATTTCTCTCATGAACATTGATGCAAAAATACTCAATAAAATTCTTGCCAACCAAATCCAAGAACATATCAAAATGATCATTCACCATGATCAAGTTGGCTTTTTCCCAGCGATGCAGGGATGGTTCAATATATGCAAATCCATCAATGTAATCCACTACATAAACAAATTCAAAGAAAAAAACCACATGGTCATCTCATTGGATGCTGAAAAAGCATTTGACAAAATTCAGCATCCTTTCATGCTAAAAGTCTAGAAAAGAACAGGAATGCAAGACCCATACCTAAACAAAGTAAAATCAATTTACAGCAGACCAATAACCAACATCAAAGTAAAGGGAAACTTGAAGCAATCAAACTAAATTCAGGGACTAGACAAGGCTGCCACCTCTCACCATATCTTTTCAATATAGTACTTGAGGTACTAGCTAGAGCCATTCAACAACATAAGGAAGCCAAAGGGATAAAAATTGGAAAGGAAGAAGTCAAACTATCACTATTCGCAGATGATATGATAGTATACTTAATTGAACCCCCCCCCCAAAAAAAAAACTCCAACAGAGAACTCCTACAACTGATAAACAACTTCAGCAAAGTGGCTGGTTATAAAATCAACTCAAGCAAATCAGTAGCCTTCCTATACTCAAAGGATAAGCAGGCTGAGAAAGAAATTACAGCAATGACACCCTACACAATAGCCACAAACAATATAATGTATCTTGGTGTGACTCTAACCAAACAAGTGAAAGATTTATATGACAAAACTTCAGATTTCTGAAGAGGGAAATTGAAGAATACATCAGAAAATGGGAAAATCTTCCATGCTCATGGGTTGGCAGGATTAGTATAGTTAAAATGGCCATCCTGCTAAAATCAGTATACAGATTCAATGCAATCCCCATCAAAATCCCAACTCAGTTCTTCATAGAGTTAGAAAGAGCAATTCTAAAATTCATCTGGAATAACAAAAAACCCAGGATAGCTAAAACTATCATGAACAGTAAAAGAACTTCTGGAGGAATCAATATCCCAGACCTCAAGCAATACTACAGAGCAGTAGTGTTAAAAACTGCATGGTATTGATACAGTGATAGGGAGGTGAATCAATGGAATAGGATTGAAGACCCAGAATTGAACCCACACATCTATGGCCAATTGATCTTTAACAAAGGAGGTGAAAACATACAGTGGAAAAAAGATAGCCTTTTCAAGACATTTTCCGGCTCAACTGGAGGTCATCATGCAGAAGAATGAGAATTGATCCACACTATCTCCTTGCACTAAGCTCAACTCCAAGTGGATCAAAGACCTCCACATAAAACCAGACACACTAAAATTAATAGAAAGAAACTGGGGAAGACCCTTGAGGACATTGGCTCAGGGGAAATATTCCTGAACAGAACACCAATAGCTTATGCTCTAAGATCAAGAATAGACAAATGGGACCTCATAAAATTACAAAGTTTCTGTAAGGCAAAAGACACTCTCAAAAGGACAAATCAGCAACCAACAAATTGGGAAATGATCTTCTCCAACCCTACATCTGACAGAGGGCTATTATCCAATGTATACAAAGAACTCAAGAAGTTAGACCCCAGAAAACCAAATAACCCTATCAAAAAATGGGGTACAGAACTAAACAAAAACTTTTCACCTGAAGAAATTCGGATGGCTGAGAAACACCTTAAAAATGTTCAACATCATTTGTCATTAGAAAAATGAAATTCAATACATTTCAAATATGATCCCCTTACCCTTTTCACCCATTGAGAAACCCACTATTCCACCCCTTCCCCCTGCTTCCATGAGGGTGCTTCCCCACCTGCCCACCCATTCCTGCTGACTCACTCTGGCATTCTTCTACAATGGGGCATTGAACCTTCACTGGACCAACCACCTCTCTTTACATTGATTCCCTCCAAGGCCATTCTCTGCTACATATGGGGCTAGAGCCAAGTGTCCCTTTATGTATACTCTTGGATGGTGGCTTAGTCCCTGTGAGCTCTGGGGATGCTAGTTGGTTGCTTTTGCTGTTCTTCTTATGGGGTTATAAATCCTTTCAACTCCTTCAATCTTTTTTCTAACTTTTACTTTTGGAACCCTGTGCTCAGTTCAGTGGTTGGTTGAGAGCATCCACAACCATCTCTGTGTTTGTCAGGCTCTGGCAGACAAAGAAAGAGAACTTCAAACAAAGAAAGAGAACATTAGACCAATTTCCCTTATAAATATCAATTCAAAAATACTTAATAAAATTCTCGCAAATGGAATCCAAGAATACATCAAAACAATTATTCACCACAATCAAGGAGGTTTCATCCCAGGGATGCAGGGATGGTTCAATATACAGAAGTCCATCTATGTAATCTATTACATAAGGAAACTCAAAGAAAAAAGTCACATAACCATTTAATTAGATGCTGCAAAAGAATTTGACAAAATTCAGCATCCCTTAATGTTAAAAATATTGGAGAGATAAGGAATTCAAGTCCATACCTAAACATAGGAAAAACAATATACAGCAAATCAGTAGTCAATATGAATCTAAATGGAGAGAAAAATGAAGTGACCCCACTAAAGTCAGACTTCATAAGGCTGTCGACAATCTATTCAATATAGTACTTGAAGTCCTAGCCAGAGTAATTAGACATCAAATGGATGTCAAAGGGATACAATTTCCAAAGGAAGAATTCAAAATATCACTATTTGAAGATGATATGATAGTATACTTAAGTGACCCCAAAACATCAACCAGAGAAATACTAAAACTGATGAACAACTTCAGCAAAGTGGCTGGATATAAAATCAATTCAAATAAATCAGTTGCATTTCTCTACTCAAAGTATAAACAGGGTGAGAAAGAAATCAGGGAAATGCCACCCTTCATAATAGTCACAAATAATATTACATACCTTGGTGTGACTTCAAACAAACAAGTGAAAGATCTGTATGACAAGAACTTTAAGTCTCTGAAGAAAGAAATCGAAGATCTTAGAAGACAGAAAGTTCTCCCATGCTCATGGATTGGCAGGATTAATGTAGTAAAAATGGCCATCTTTCTGAAAGCAATTGCCACCAAAATTTCGACTCAATTCTTCATAGAGTTAGAAAGAGCAATTTGCAAATTAATTTGGAATTAAAAAAGCAGGATAATGAAAATTGTTCTCAACAATAAAAGAACTTCTGAGGGAATTATCATCCCCAACTTCAAGCTCTATTACAGAGCAATAATGATAAAAACGTTATGGTATTGGTACAGAGACAGCCAGGAAGATCAATGGAATAGAATTGAAGACCCAGAAATGAACCCACACAGCTATGTTCAGTTGATATTTGACAAAGGAGCTAATACCATCCAGTGGAGAAAAGACAGAATTTTTAACAAATGATGCTAGTTCAGCTGGAGGACAACATATATAAGAATGAAAAATGACCCTTTCTTATCTCCTTGTACAAAGATCAAGTCCAAGTGGATCAAGGCCCTCCACATAAAACCAGATACACTGAAACTTATAGAGGAGAATATGGGAGAAGGGCTTTTAACACATGGACATGGGAAATTTTCCTGAACAGAACACAAATGGCTTAGGCTCTAAGATCAGGAATTGACAAATGGGACCTTATAAAATTGAAAAGTGTCTGTAAGGCAAAGGACACAGTCAATAAGACAAAATGCCAACCGACAGATTTGGAAAAGATCTTTATCAGTCCCACATACATAATCTTAATTATTGCCCAAAGAGTAAAATTTCATATACATTTAACATTAATACTCAAGGCACAATTAGCAAGTCAAATGATTCCCAAGAAGAAGAAAGGAGAGGACCCTGGGCCGGTAAAGATTGGATCCAGTTTTGTAGACCCAGAACAGAGAAATCGTGGGGGGCAGGGGATGATTGGGGAATAGTTGGGGGGGGAGAGGAATTATGGGATGTATGGTGGGGGGGAACTGGGAAAGGGGAAAGCCTTTGGAATGTAAACATAGAATATAGAAAATAAAAATTAAAAAAAATGATAATGAATGTTTTAGATACGAATATTTGAGTATACACCCAAAATATAAAAAAACAAAACAAAAACATTTTGAGATTTCTGGTCCATATCAATCTTTTGAGGTATGGAATGATCCTATACAGGAAGGAAGTCACCAGAATATAATGCAGCTAACAATATCTGTTGTTAACACTGGGCTACGTCTAATATTTATTTACATAATTTATAAAATATTAAATGTAAACCTCAGAAATACCCCTGCTCATTAGTTGTAGACTGAACACTAATATGTTTAACTAAAGAAAATCTTAGAAAAATCCTCCTACAACAAATGAAGATGCTCAAACTTTATCTAGCTATATTAACTGAATACTAAAAGTTCTAAAAATTGTTCCAGTATGATAACCATTTTCACTATTCATGTACATAAAATTACAATGTCTGTTTTCCAATTAGAAATTGTAAGGACTAAAATGAATGAAAAAATATGATTTAATAAAGAGAAAGCCAATCAATTAAAATTGAACAAAGCTGATATTTATTAGAATAGTGAAAAATGTATAAAAGCTTAAAATTTATTTTTCAAGCTTCAAGAAATAGGAGCTAAAATTGAAAACTAAGCTGTCTAATAAGAACACACTATTGAGAGATAAGATTACATTGAAGTAGACAAAGGTAAATTTAACATTTAAAAAATATTGAATCTTAAGACTTTGCAATAGAAACTATCAAGAATTAAGTAGCAACAAGGATTTAAAAATAGACTATAAATAGTAGGATAAATTCAAGATGATCCCTAATTCTTTTTGTTTGTTTTGGTTTTTTCGAGACAGGGTTTCTCTGTATTGCCCTGGCAGTCCTGGAACTCAGTCTGTAGACCATGCTGACTTCAAACTCAGAAATCTGCCTGTCTCTGCCTCCCTGAGTGCTGGGATTACAGGCAAGTGCCACCACAGCCCAGTGATCCCTAAATTTTAATTGGAATTGTAGCAGTAGAAGAAAGTGATACTGAGAAAGAAAAAAATACTTATTAATGTATATACATTAATGTATATACATATAGTTTAATGACAACTTAAACCTATATGTTAAAAACACTGTAAGGCATGAATAAGAAACATGAACAAAAAGGCAGGGATTAATAATAAAGCATATAAAAAGAAGCAAAAGAATTATTCAAAGCAGCTAATTATAAGAGTTTTAAAAAGAATACAATGACATTCTCTACTCTTGCTTATGCAACCCTGTATATTGAAAACTGTCATTTAAATAAATGACCATGTGTACATTCTCTTGGAATCTACACACAACTTTGCACTATATTACCTGCTAGGGTTAATGCATTTGCTATTTTAACAAAACAATTACATCTCAACTTTGTGTTATTGGGTTATCAAGTACCTGAACTGAAACTATATAAAACTTGCAAATTTTCTATATTTTACTGATAATATTTTGCATATAAAAACAAGGAATTCAGAGCTACATATGCTCAAGAAAGTTATTTTTACAAATGAATTTAGATGATTGTAAACATATGAGTAGCACTGTAACATAATCACTTATACTAAGTTTTAGGACTACCAGCTTAAAATTTTATAAATAGTAAATTTTTGAATACATAAAATCTCGAATTGAAAAATTATTTAGCAGAATTTCTTCCAGGAATCCCCATTTAAATAGATTAAGAGTTGAATAGTATGAAAATCTCAAATACTATAGACATTTCAGCATTTCTCCAAAGACTCATCCTATAATTACTTATTGAAGAATCAAGTGTATTACTTCATTGTTATTAGTTCACTTTACCCATATAATACCCTGATTTTTAAATTATTATTCATTGTATATACCCCTACTATCTCTCATAAGATTGTTAGTTTTTATTATTTCTGTATAACATACAATTTTCATCTAAAGGACAGAAAATTATCATTACTTCATTCAAATTTAGAGAAGTAAATAATACAATCAATGTCTTAGCTAGGGTTACTATTGCTATGATAAAACACCATGACCAAATGCAAGTTGGTGAAGAAAGTGTTATGTACTTACACTTCAACATTCTAGTCCATCACAGAAAGAAGTCAGAACAGGAATTCAATCAAGGCTGGAACTTGGAAGCAGAAGGTGGTATCAAGACCATGGATGAGTGCTTGTTGCTGGCTTGCTCCTCATGGGTTTCTCAGCCTATTTTCTTACAAAAACCAAAACCCCAAGCCCAGGGATAGCACCACTCACAATAGGCTGTGCCCTTCCCTAACAATCACTAATTAAGAAAATGTTAATCAACCTCATCTCATGGAGGCATTTTCTCAGTTGAATTTTCCTAATTTCAGATTACTTTAGCTTGTATCAGGTTGATATAAAACTAGCCAGCACAACAAAAGACAAACATTAAAGAGCATTTTATAAAAGTAAATGTCCCGGAAATGCATGTTAAGTTGATCAGTCATATATAAACTTCAAAACATGTAATAAAGCAACAATGACATAACACTTCTTAGTAAACAGAAAATAAAGTTTGACTATACACGTGTTTTGGTTTTTTTAGCATTTTATTTATTATATCTTAAAAATATTTTGAACAGGGCTAAGGTATGGCAATTCAGTTTTGTTCAGCAACTTAACAGAAACATTTTCATTTTGATGAAGAGCTGGTTTGGATCAGCAAACTTGGATTTCCCTGTGTTCATCAAAACCTGGGCACCAGTAGGCATCTGAATGTTAGGTCCTTAAGGAAGAGTTACAGAAAGTATCCTTACCCCTAATTAATTGCAAAACAAATAAATTTAAGGCACAGGATTCCCACCTCTATCCATGCTCCTTAGTGCTAATCAGCCTTTTCAAATGGAGCGCCAGTTGTACACTTCATATGACCTTCTCCCTTTAGCCAGCAATGTATGGCTTGAGACCCCTCCATTGGCTCCTGCAGAGCTGGGACGAAGTGGTCCCCTATAGCCACCCCTGGGTCTTAGCCTTCTAGTGTCTTTTTGCACAATCACAAGTTGATTGTACCGATGTTTGAACAGTTGTCAAGCTTCTCTGCCATTCAAACTGAGCTGGTTAAAACAAACAAACCAACCAAGAACCCTTGAATGGGGCAGGGACTAAATGAAGACATGAACATTTTGCCTGCAGGTGGTAGTGTTTTGACCTTGACAGTCAGTTTGAAATGACCTGTCAAGCACCTTTGTGTACTTTGGGACACACCCATGTGGGAGATATTATGCCCCTAAGTTGTTTATTATTATTATTATTATTATTATTGTTATTGTTGTTGTTGTTGTTGTTATTTTCTATATTCTTTGTTTATATTCCAAATGATTTCCCCTTTCATGGTTCCCCCCTCCTCATCAGTCCCATAAGCCCACTTCCCTCTGCCCATTCCCCAATCACTACCTCCCAATTTTCTGTCCTGGTAATCCCCTACAATGCTGCATGAAGCCTTTCCAGGACCAGAGCCCTCTCCTTCCTTCTTCTTGGGAATCATTTGATATGTTAATTGTGTCTTCTGGGTGAATACCCACTTATCAGTGACTGCGTTCCATGTGTATTATTTTGTGATCGGGTTACCTCATTTAGGATATTTTCCAGTTCCAACTATCTGACTAAAAATTTCATGAATTCATTGTTTTAATTGCTGAGATGTATTCCATTGTGTAAATATACCACATTTTCTGTATCCATTCCTCCACTGAGGGTCATCTGGGTTCTTTCCAGCTTATGGCTATTATAAATAAGGCTGCTATGAACATAGTGGGGCATTTGGTCTTATTGCATGCTGGGGAATCCTGTGGGTATATGACCAGGAGTGGTATGACAGAGTCCTGAAGTGTCATGCTAAGTTTTCTGAGGAACTGTCAGACTGATTGCCAGAGTGGTAGTACCAGCTTCCAATCCCACCAGCAGTGGAGGAGTGTTTTTATTTCTCCACATCCTCACCAACACCTACTGTCTCATGAGCCTCTAACATTCTGACTGGTGTGAGGTGAAATCTCAATGTTGTTTTGATTTGCATTTTCCTAATGATTAATGATGTTGAACATTTCTTAGTGCTTTTTAGCCATTCAAAATTCTTCAGGGGAAAATAATTTGTTTAGCTCTCTACCCCATTTTAATAGGGTTATTTGGCTCTTTGGAGTCTACCTTCTGGAGTTCTTTGTATGTATTGGATATTAGCCCTCTATCACATGTAGGTTTGGTGAAGCTATTTGCCCAATTTTTGGTTGCAGTTTTATTCAATTAACAGTGGCCTATGCCTTACAGAAACTTTGTAATATGAGGTCCCATTTGCCAATTCTTGATATTAGAACATAAGCTATTGGTGTTCTATTCAGGAATTTTCCCCCTGTGCCCATGTCCTCAAGAGTCTTCCCCAGTTTCATTTCTATTAGCTTCAGTGTCTCTGGTTTTATGTGGAGGTCCTTAATCTACTTGGAGTTGAGCTTAGCATAAGGAGATAAGACTGGATCAATTTGCATTCTTCCTCATACTGGCCTCTAGTTGAAACAGCACCATTTGTTGAAAAGGTTATCTTTTTTCCACTGGATGTTTTCAGCTCCTTTGTCAAAAATCAAGTGGCCATAGGTGTTTGGGTTCACTTCTGGCTCTTCATTTCTATTCCATTGATCTACCTGCCTGTCACTGTACAAATACCATGCAGTTTTTAAACACAATGTCTCTGTAGTACTGCTTGAGGTTCAGAATACTGATTCCCTCAAAAGTTCATTTACTGTTGAGAATAGTTTTAGCTATCCTGGATTTTTTTTGATATTCCAGATGAATTTGAGAATTGCTCTTTCTAACTCTATGAAGGACAGTGTTGGGATTTTGATGGGGATTACATTGAATCTGTATATTGCTTTTGGCAAGATGTCGATTTTTTTCTATATTAACCCTGCCAATCCAGGAGCATAGAAGATTTTTCCATCTTCTGAGGTCATCTTCAATTTCCTTCTTCAGAGACCTGAAGTTCTTGTCATACAGATCTTTCACTTGTTTGGTTAGAGTCATAGAGTCACGCCAAGATACTTTATTAATATTTGTGGCTATTGTGAAGGGTGTCATTTCTCTAATTCTTTCTCAGCCTGCTTATCCTTTGAGTATAGGAAGGCTACCAATTTGCTTGTGTTGATTTTATAACCAGCCACTTTGCTGAAGTTGTTTATGAGCTGTAAGAGTTCTCTGGTGGACTTTTTTGAATCACTTAAGAATACTATCATATCATCTGCAAATAGTGAAAGGTTGACTTCCAATTTGTATCCCTTTGGCTTCCTTATGTAGTCTAACTGCTCTAGCTAGGACTTCAAGTACTATATTGAAAAGATATGGAGGGAGGAGGCAGCCTTGTCTATTCCCTGATTTTAGTGGTATTGCTTCAAGTTTCTCTCCATTTAGTTTATGTTATCTACTGGTTTGCAGTATATTGCTTTTACTATGTTTAGGTATGGGCATTTAATTCCTGTTCTTTCCAAGAATTTTAGCATGAAAGGGTGCTGAGTTTTTTCAAATGCTTTTTCAGCATCTAATGAAATGACCATGTGGTTTTTATTTTCTTTGAGTTTGTTTATGTAGTGCATGGAATTGATGGGTTTCCATATATTGAGCCATCCCTGCATCCTTGGGAGCAAGTCTACTTGATCAGGGTGAATGATCATTTTGATATGTTCTTGGATTCCATTGGCAAGAATTTTATTGAGTATTTTTGCATCAATATTCATAAGGGAAATTGGTCTGCAATTCTCTTTCTTCGTTGGATCTTTATGTGGTTTTGGTGTCAGCATAATTGTGGCTTCATAGAATGAGTTGGGTAGTATTCCTTCTATTTTTATTTTGTGGAACAGTTTGAAGAGTATTGATGTTAGGTCTTTTTTGAAGGTTTGATGGAATTCTGTACTAGAGCCATCTCATCCTTTTTTTTTTTTTTTTTTTTTTTTTTTTTTGGTTGGAAGACTTTCTATGACCCCTTCTACTTCTTTAGGGTTTATGGGACTGTTTAGATGATCCATTTGATGCTGATTTAATTTTGGTATTTGGGATCTGTCTAGGAAATTTTCCTTTCCTCTAGATTCTCCAGTTGTGTTGAGTATAGGCTTTTGTAATAGGATCTGATGATTTTTTGAATTTCTTCAGTTTCTCCCTTTACATTTGTAATTTTGTCAAATTGGATACTGTCTTTGTGCTCATTGGTTAGTCTTGCTAAGGGTTTATCTATCTTGTTGATTTTCTCAAAAAATCAGCTCCTATTTTGGTGATTCTTTGTATGGTTCTCTTTGTTTCTACTTGATTGTTTTCAGTCCTGAGTTTGATGATTTCCTGTCTGCTACTCCTCCTGGGTGAATTAGCTTCTTTTTGTTCCAGGGCTTTCAGGTGTGCCCTTAAACTGCTAGATTATGCTCTCTCCTGTTTCTTTTTGGGGTCACTCAGGTCTATGAGTTTTCCTCTTAGCACTGCTTTCATTGTGTCCCATAATTTGGGTATGTTGTGCCTTAATTTTCATTAAATTCTAAAAAGTCTTTGATACTTTTCTTTATTTCTTCCTTGACCAAGGTATCATTGAGAACAGTATTCTTCAGCTTCCATGTGTATGTGTGCTTTCTGTTGTTTTTTGTTGCTATTGAAGACCACTTTTACTCCATAGTGATCTGATAGGAGGCATGGGACTATTTAGATCTTCTTATATTTGTTGAGGTCTGTCTTGTGACCAATTTTATGATCGATTTTGGAGAAGATACCATGAGGTGCTGAGAAAAAGGTATATTCTTTTGCTTTAAGATGAAATGTTCTCTCTCTCTCTCTCTCTCTCTCTCTCTCTCTCTATATATATATATATATATATATAAATATAATATATTATATATATATATGTATATATAACACACACACAAACATATATATATATATATATATATATATATATATATATATATATGCTGATTTAATTTTGGTATTTGGGATCTGTCTAGGAAATTTTCCTAGACAGAAAATATATGTGTGTGTGTGTGTGTGTGTGTGTGTGTGTGTGTGTGTGTGTTAAACCCAATTGGTCCAAAGCTTCAATTAGTTTCACTGTGGCCTTGTTTAGTTTCTGTTTTTCTGATCAGTCCAATGAAGTGAGTGAAGTGAGTGGAGTATTCAAGTTACCCACAATTATTTTATTAGGTGTAATGTCTGCTTTATGCTTTAGTAAAGTTTCTTTTAGGAATGAGGGTGCCCTTGCATTTGGAGCATAGATGTTCAGAATTGAGAGTTCTTCTTTGTTGATTTTTCCTTTGTGCATTAACAAGTGTCCTTCCCTGTCCCCTTTGATGACTTTAGGATGAATGTCAATTTTATCTGATATGATAATGGCTACTCCTGCTTGTTTCCTGAGACCATTTGCTTGTAAAATTGTTTTCCAGCCTTTTACTCTGAGATAGTGTTTTTCTTGGACACTAAGGTGTGTTTCCTGTATGCAGCAAAATGTAGGGTCTTATTTTCGTATCCAGTCTGTTAATCTATGCCTTTTTATTGGGGAATTGAGTCCATTGATGTTAAGAGATATTAAGGAATAGTGATTATTACTTCCGGTTATTTTTCATGTTATTTTTGAGTTGTTACCTTCTTTTGTGTTTGATGAAAGAAGGATATTATTTTGCTTTTGCCAGGGTGTAGTTTCCCTTCTTGTGTTGGTGTTTTCTACCTCTTACTTCTTGTGGGGTTGGGTTTGTGGAACGATATAGTGTAAATTTGGTTTTATCATGGAATATTTTAGTTTCTCCATCTATAGTGATTGAGAGTTTTGCTGGGTATAGTAGTCTTGGCTGGCATTTGTGTTCTCTTAGAATCTGAATGAGATCTGCCCAGGATCTTCTAGTTTTCATGGTCTCTGGTGAGAAGTCTGGTGTAATTCTGATAGGTCTTTCTTTATATCTTACTTGTTCTTTTTCTCTTACTGCCTTTAATATTCTTTCTTTCTTTAATACATTTGGGGTTTTGATTATTATGTAATGGGAGCTATTTCTGTTCTGGTCCAGTCTTTTTGGAGTTCAGAAAACTTCTTTTATGTTCATGGGCATCTCTGTCTTTAGGTTAGGGAAGTTTTCTTCCAGAATTTTGTTGAAGATATTTGCTGGCCATTTAAATTGTAAATCTTTATTCTCATCTATACCTATAATCCTTAGGTTTGGTCTTCTCATTGTGTCCTGGATTTCCTGGATGTTTTGGGTTACAAGCTTTTTGCATTTTGCATTTTCTTTGACTGTTGAGTCAATGGTTTCTATATTATCTTCAGCATCTGAGATTCTTTCTTCTATCTCTTGTATTCTGTTGTTGATATTTGCATCTATGGCCCCCGATTTCTTTCCAAGGTTTTCTGTCTTCAAAGTTGTCACACTTTGTGATATCTTAGTTGTTTCTACTTCTGCTTTTAGATCCTGGATTTCTTTGCTCAGTTCCTTCCCTTGTTTGTTTGTGTTTTCCTGTAGTTCTTTAAGAGATTTTTCTGTTTCCTCTTTCATGACTTCTGCCTGTTGACCCAAGGTCTCCTGTATTCTTTAAGTGATTTTTGCATTTCCTCTTTATTGGCGTCTATCTGTTGACCCATAGTTTCCTGAATATCTTTAAATGATTTTTGTGTTTCCCTTGTAAGGGCTTGTACCTTTTCATTTATGTTTTCCTGTATTTCTTTAAGAAATTTATTTATCTCCTTCTTGTGATCCTTTAAAAGCATTATGACCAGTGATTTTAAATCCAACTCTTCTTTTTCTGGTGTTTTGGGGTATCCAGGACTTGCTGTTGTCAGAGCATGGGGTTCAGATGCTGCCATATTGCCTTGATTTCTGTTAGTAATTTTCCTATATTTACCTTTCCATCTGGGTTGTCTCTGCTGATAGTTGGTCTTATTGTCACTGTCTGGTGCTTGAACCTCCTGTAAGCCTGTAAGGCTATTTCTGCTCCTGTGGATGACTGGGTTTTCCCTGGCACAGATTGCTGATGGACTGCTCTACTCTTGGGTGCTGTTGGAGACCTGGTGTGCTTTGCCCCAAGCAATGCTATACTTGGGGTTGTCTCTGTGTACCAGGTGTTGCCTGTCTGGTCCTTCCCGGAACTAAGATGGCAGAGGTTGTGGGGACCCCTTCCAGGTGCTGATCACTCTGCAGGGCAAACGACCCACAACAGGACTGGCACACAGATGAACTACAGAGCTGCCCAAGTCTTGAGCACAGGCAGAAGCTTGGCAGGCTGTGGCCCAAGAGATGTTAAACTTGGGATATCTCTGTGTACCTGGTGTTGCCTGTCCTGTCCCTCTGGGAGTGAAGATGATGGCAGGGAGCCCCTCCAGGTGCCGATTACTCTGCAGGGCAAACTACCCATGACACCCTGGCACGTAGATGATCTGCAGAGCTGCCCAGGTCTTGGGCACAGG
Source organism: Apodemus agrarius (assembly GCA_964023405.1). Lineage (NCBI taxonomy): Eukaryota > Metazoa > Chordata > Mammalia > Rodentia > Muridae > Apodemus > Apodemus agrarius. Next base: position 83,498,493 of record OZ030010.1, on the reverse strand, counting down.
CTTCTGCCTGGCGGACTGTTTCTCAATCAGTGTTAAACTCAGGATTTCTCTGTGTACCTGGTGTTGCTGCTCCTGTCCATCTGGGAGCAAAGATGGCAGAGGGGAACCCCTCCAAGTGCCGATTACTCTGACGGGCAAACAACCCATGACTGGTATACAAGTGTTTCGTTTGACTTAGGATGAGTTATTACCCAAAAAAGAACACATTATAAATTTAAAATTGGTACAATTAGAGAGCTGTTGCTTTCTCACAAAGGTATAAATAAAAGTACTATGACCCTTTTTTACATGTCATAATGACCATGTTTGGGTTTTAATTGGAATGATAGCTGGATAAAACTGTGGGATATAGCCCTCCTTTAGAATCTTTCATATTTCCCTCTGATACCATGAATGCTAAACTTCAGATAAGTTATAGTCAGGTCAATTTCCATGTCCTCTGTTTCCTGTGTTTGAAGTGTAAGGTGTCTTGAACATTATGATCAATTTCATATTGGATATATTTGTCAGTTGAAAGACATTGATTCATTTCCATTTTCTAGTGTGTTAGTCACTCTTCTATTTCAATCAAGAGACAATATAATGAATGCAACACTTACAAAAAGATCATTTAATTTGTAGGAACTTGCTTGCAATTTCAGAGGATTAGTACATTATAATCATGCTAGCAAACATACAGCAGTGACTGAGATCTTGACATACAGGGAGTTGAGCCTGTCATGGGTTTTTTATAACATTTCCAGCTGGCATGCCTTTTTTCTTTTTGATTAAAACTATGACTTATTAGAATAGAACATAGACATTAAGCTATCGAAGTTGCACTTGACTGCAATTGTTTTCTTAAATCAAGATTAGATGATGGTATATAAACAGTAATAACATAATTATTGATTCTAAACTCTGAGCTTCTGTTAGTAAAATCTCTGGCTTTTCTTCATGTGCTGGAAGAGTTTGAACAGAAAGAAACCAAGGATGATGCTGACATTTTTGGGGAAGGTCGGTATTAGGGTGAGTGCTATGTGCTCAGTTGTTTTGGGTTGTTGGTGCATGAAGATGGGAGGCAGAATTGTCTCTGTCCTGTCGCTGCTGAGCGCATAATCACAGCCTAGTGGCCTTAAAGCAACTTCCAGGAGTCATTCTTGGTCCTATCAGATTTTTTTTATTGAAAAGGTAAGTAAAAATACCTTATGATAAAATTAATGATTTACATGGAAAATATTTCAGATAAAATAGAAGAGATACATAGAAAAATATGTTAAAATTGACTATTTTCATGGAAACTTAAATAGTACATTGGTACACATAAAAATTGCTAAATTAATTGAAATAGAAAATAGAAAAATTTATGATAGAACTGAAGATTTACATGGAAAATATTTCTGATAAAATTGTAAAAATATGTTGAAAAACATGTTAGAATTGAAGATTATCATGGAAAATTTTATATAGATATAATAATGGTAGGCATAAAAGCATTCCTAAGTTGATTGAAAGTGAAATTATAAACATTTTCTGATAAACTTGAAGATTTACATGGAAATTATTTCTGATAAAATTGAAGAAATATATAGAAAAACATCCTAAAATTAAAGATTATCATGGAAATTATACAGATAAAATGATAGGCATAAAGATAATTCTAAGTTGATTGAAGGTGGAATTATAAACGTTTTAAGATAAAATTGAAGATTTACATGGAAAATATTTCTGGTAATGCTCAAGAAATATATAGACAAACATTAAAATTGACTATTTCATGGAAAATTTTACATATAAAATGGTAGATATAAAAACTTTCTAAATTAATTGAAGGTGGAATTAGAAACATTTTTGATAAAATCAAAGCTTTACATGGAAAACATTTCTGATAAAATAGAGGAAATGTATAGAAAGACATATTAAAATTGAAGATTATCATGAAAAATAATGCAGATAAAATGGTAGACATAAAAACATTACTAAGTTAATTAAAAGGGCAATTACAAACATTTTCTGATAAAATTGAAGATTTACATGAAAAATATTTCTGATAGTCTATGTCTTTATTTGAGAGTTGAGTTCACTGTTGTTAAGTGATATTAAGGAATACTGGTTGTTGCTTCCTGTTATTTTTTATTTTTGTGTGGGTATCTTCTTTTGGGTTTGTTTGGGTTTGTTTTGCTTTTTCTATGGTGTAGTTTCCTTCCTTGTGTTGGCATTTTCCATAAATTATCCTTTGTAGGGCTGGATTTGTGGACAGATATTATGTAAATTTGGCTTTATCATGGACTATCTTGGTTTCTCCTTCTATGACAATTGAGAGTTTTGCTGGGTATAGCAGCCTGGGCTGGCATTTGTGTTAGGGTCTTAGGGTCTGTATGAGGTATGCCCAGCATCTTCTAGCTTTCATCATCTCTGGTGGGAAGTCTGGTGTGATTCTTTTTTTTTCTTTTTTTTATTATTTTCTTTTTTTCTTTATTCTGTTTACATTCCAAAGGCTTTCCCTTTCCAGTTCCCCCCCCCCTCACCATATATCCCATAAGTCCTCTTCCCCCCCAATCCCCAATCTCCCCCTTCCCCACCATTTCTCTGTTCTGGTACTCTCCTACAAAACAGGATTTAGTCTTTTCCGGACCAGGGTCCTCTCCATCCCTTTTCTTGGGAATCTTCTGGTGTGATTCTAATAGGTCTGCCTTTATAGGTTACTTACCCTTTTTCCTTCCTTTACTGCTTTTAATATTTTTTCTTTGTTTAGTGAATTTGGTGTTTTGATTATTATGTGCCGGGAGGAGTTTCTGTTTGAGTCCAGTCTGTTTGGAGTTCTGAAGGCTTCTCGTATGTTCAAGGGCATCTTTTTCTCTAGGTTAGGGCAGTTTTCATCTATAATTTTGTTGAAGATCTTTACTGGCCCTTTAGGTTGGAAATTCTCCCTCTTGTCTATACCTATAATCTTTAGGTTTGGTCTTCTCATTGTGTCCTGGATTTCCTGGATGTATTGTGTTACCAGCTTTATGCAGTTTGCATTTTATCTTTGACTGTTGAGTCAATGTTTTCTATGGAATCTTCAGCACCTGAGATTATTTCTTCTATCTCTTGTATTCTGTGGTTGATGGTTGTATCTATGTCTCCTGAATTCTTTCCAAGGTTTTCTATCTCCAGAGATGTCTCACTTTGTGATTTTTTTTTCTACATATATTTTTAGATCCTGGATGGTTTTGTTCAGTTCCTTCACTTGATTGTGTTTTCCTGTAATTCTTTGAGGGATTTTTGTGTTTCTTCTTTAAGGGCTTCTGCCTGTTGACACATGATCTCCTTTATTTTTTTAAGGGATTTTTGTGTTTCCTCTTTAAGGGGTTTTACTTGTTGACCGATGTTTTCCTGTATTTCTTTAAGGAAGTTATTTAAGTCTTTCTTGAACCTCTCGATTAGCATCATGAGATATGATTTTAAATTTGACTCTTGCTTTTCCGGTGTGTTGGCGTATCTGGGACTTGCTGTGGTGGGAGAACTGGGTTCTGATGTTGCCATGTAGCCTTGGTTTCTGTTGGTAGGGTTCTTGTGCTTGCCTTTCACACCTGTTTATCTCTGTGCTAGTTGGTATTCTTGACTCTGTCTGGAGTGTGTTCCTTCTGTGGACCTGTAAGCCTGTTTCCTTACTTCTCTGAGCTCAGAAGTGAAAGCAAATGACAGCAGGAAGACTTCCCTCCCAGCTGCTCCACTGATCATATGCCCTGTGTGCTCCTAGCTGTTCCCTTCCAGAGAGATGGTGGAGATATCACCTCTGTGCTCAGAAGTGAAAGGGCTGCTGGGGGATCACTCTCTCCTGGCAGACTGTGCACAGAATGCTGTCTGGTATGCCTTTTCTAAGAAGGCCACACCTCCTAATCCACATGAGCCTATGGGAGCCATTCTCAATCAAGCCTCAACATATCACTAACTGTTGCCCCCTCCATTGTCCCTAGGTTTATAGCCATGCTATAAAGCAAAATGCATCTACCCTTCCTTTAGAAACTGCAGAGAAATATCTTAGCATTGTTTAAAATTCCAAAGTCCAATGTGTCTTCTGAGTCTAAAGGTGATCTCTTAACTGTAACCCATTTAAAGAAAAGCAAAAAGAAAATCACATCAAATCACATACCTTCAACATGCAGTGCCATGGGCTTTATATTACCATTTGAAAAATGATAAAAAGGACCATAGAGCAGAAATACTGAACCAAGTCAAGTTCAAAAGTAAGCAGGACAAATCCTTTTTCTCCTTTCCTCATGTCAACACACTCTTTCGAAATTGAACTCCATTCAGATTTATTGATTTATTTATTTGTTGTTTTGTTTGTTTTTTCAAGACAGGGTTTCTCTGTGTAACCCTGATTGTTCTTGAAGTAACTGCTTGGAACCTGCCTCTTTTTTACTTGAATGTACATAAACCTTCCATTGTTGTTGGCCCCCTTTCCTGTATAAGTTTTTCTTTAATTCATTTTCTGCAGTTGGAAGCTTAGCTGGGTGTTGTCTTATCCTGAGGGCACTACTCGCTTTATTCCTGTTTGAATCACTCCTGACTTTGAACTTCTTATCTTTTTGAGTACTGGCCTTGACTCCAATGTATCTTTCCTGGTGTTCCTTTTCTCTTTTAACTGCATTTTTTATTTCTTTTTGCCCTGTTTGTCATGCTTCATCATAGACCTAAATAGGAGTCATTACTAGTAAACATGTAACACAGTCAATACTAGGATTTCTTGAAATCACCTCTGCCAATGCCATTCATCTAAAATTTTACAATTTAGCCTTATGTACATTTTTAGAACAAAAAAAAATGATCCACTTTCTTTTCTAGAATTTCACACAAATTGTCTCTATGCCACTTACTAATATTCTTCTGTTTCCAATCATATTGACCTAGGCCTATAGTGCTCTCAGCATTATTGTCTTTCCAGCTCCTACCAGAATAAATCATTAAGCCCCTCTTACAGTGATCAACTGCTGCTACAATCCAAAAACCTCAAATTCTTCCAAAATCTTCCAAACAATATGTTCAGACTTGTCACAGCAATAACCCAGTCCCATGT